>CM065591.1:12645221-13845221 GCA_033119425.1 Bufotes viridis | reverse complement strand
CATGCAGCGGGAAACGGGGGCCCGACCCTCTTTAAGGGGGGGATTACTTAATGTTACATATTATGTAGGCACTGTATAGCTTAAGGCAGGGTACAGACTCTTCTTAAAGAGACTAGCTGTGTATGGAGACAGTGGCAATGCTCCATTTGAAAGGTGGCGCTAGCGAGATGGTCCTCACTCCCTGGGAGATACCTCTTTGCACTATGTGGCAGTATAACAGGTGCTGAAATTATAAGGAAAAAACTATGTAAAATGGTAATGGAGGGTCCCCTGTTCTATAAAACTGCCCTGTGTAACATTATAGTGTCCATATTACCGGCACAGCCCCCTATGGCGGCATAAATTCAAAGGGGGGGGGGGGGGGGCTCGGCGGAGAGTTTAGAGCCATAATGCTGGATTCACACATGCAGTTTTTGGGGTGTAGTGGAGCATGGATATTACAGCCACTAATCCCGACCCTGTAAATTCACCACATTACGGACCTAACAACGACTACTGACCTTAAGCTTAGTAAATTGCATCTAATGGTCGCACCACGGAAACCTCACACATGTAAATCAAGCTTTCTCCAATCTATATAAACATAAATAATACCGCCATACGGTATACATATATTAACACCAGTCTTTGTGCCCAGCTCCAATCACAGTCCCCATACAGTAAATCACATTTACTAGAGCCTCACTCCCCTGAAAAAAAAAAGCAGGGGTCCATCCGATAATCCGGCAATTTTACAGGGCTGCTTTATAATCCATAGTGACTGAAAGATAGAGCGGAAGTCGCAAATTAGGAGACAAACCTGCCCCCCCATCTAAGAGGTAAAATCTCCTTAATGTCATATAAACCTGCTAATCCGGCATCTCTTGGGGAGCAGTTAGCACTATATTACGGGGGCCAGTGGCCGGGGCCCGCTAAGATTTGACGTCTGTATACGCATTGTTGGTTAAAGCAGGAACAGTGGACGCCTATAAATAAAATGTTTGCTAAAGGAGAAGTTAATGTTCAGGTCAGACCGGCTAATCTGGTCTGAAGAATGCGCCATAGGGAGGAGGCTGGGGCCCCGGAGATCATGTTTGACCCCAGATATTGGACAGATTTATAAAAAACAGTGTCATCCAATCGCAGGGCAGGTTTCGTTTTCTCTGGAGCCCTATGGGAAACGAAAGCCGTGCTGTGATTGGTCGCTATGGGCAACAAAAACAGCTTCACTTTTAGGCAGTGTCATAAATCTGCCTCAAGACTGTTGCCTATAGCAACCAATCCCAGCGCAGCTTTCGTTCTGTCAGGAGCCTGTTAAGAAATGTATAGGTTGCCATGGGCAACAAAGGACTTTTTTTTGTGTTGGACAATTTTCATAATTGGGTGGGAAAAAATGACTGTTTTCTTCTAAAACCAGCACCATATATTCACAAAACAGACACCGCAGCTCGGCGTCATTCACGTCGATAAAGCCATACTTTTCCGGATCAGTCGGGGGAGCGGCCATAAAAAGGAAATGCCCCCTCACGGTTTTCACATGGAGGACTGTTTCCTTCCAGAAATCTGCCCTCCATGGACTTTATAACGTATGGCGCACCAGCATACTGTGGCATTAGACATGGTCTCGGCGCACAAATATGCGGAGAGGGGGCATGGTACCGTAAAAAGGGGTGGAGCACTACTCAAAAGTGCTGGGCGGTAAACTAAAGTAGGTGGAGCCTGTTAATAAGGGTGGGGCAATGGCCAAAAAGATTTCGGCAGTACAATTTTCCTAATTTCTTGGTCATGTGTCTCATGCTTTACCAGTACTACAATACGCAACTGTGTGAATGCTGAGAGGAAAAGTGGTCACCTAAGCATTCAGGGAAGCAGTTGCTAGGCACAGAATAGACAACAAAAAAAAAAATCACATTTTACTGCATGTGTACACTTAGGCCTCAGGCACACGACCGTATTTTGTTTCCTTGTCCGTTCCGTTTTTTTGCTGATAGGATGCAGACCCATTCATTTCACATACGGTCGTGTGCATGAGGCCTTACTGTGGCGGTGTGGGCCACTATAGCCCTTTGTATGGGTTGTCCATATCTTCCAATCATCCCACTCTTTTTAAGAATGGACCACAAGCTGTTAGGGCTCATGCACACGATCCGTAAATTGCGGATCCGCCAAACACGGATGCCAGGCGTGTGCGCTCCACAGTTTACAGAACGGAACCGGCGACCCATGATAGAAATGCCTATTCTTGTCCGCAAAACGGACAAGCTCTATTTTCTTTGTGGGGCAACGGAGCGGAGCAATTGATGCGGACAGCACACAGAGCCGCAAAATTCAGGATTACTTACCGGTAATCGTGAAAGCACCCTGGCGAGACCGCCTCCATCCAGGACAGGAAACAGGAACTTTCGTGGAGAGCTCTTAAGGAGGGGCTCTGCCCCTGTGGCACCAGTTAATAGCGAGAACTTGTCCTAAACACACGTTTGTTTGTTTTTATACTTTTTTTGTTTATTTTTTGACTTTGTACATTGTTTTTTAAAATATATTTACATAAGTATTTCATAGATATGAAACTGAAAGCATAGGGTGGGAATAAATCCCGGGTGCTGTCATGGGTTCATTGAGTAATGATTACCGGTAAGGAATCCTGAATTTCCCCTACGCCCATGACCGCACCCTTGAGCGAAAACTAGACTAGAAACTAGCTTAGGGGGAAGGACTACCGCTGGTAACACTTTCCTCCCGAAGGATAAACGACCATTGGAGTCTAAATCTAATTCGTAGTGTCAAAAAAAGGAACACGGAGACTTCCATGTAGCTGCCCTACAGATTTGCTCTAAGGATGCATTGGCCCTTTCTGCCCATGAAGTAGAAACGGATCTTATTGAGTGAGCACCGAAACCAAAAGGTGGAATAGGCCAAAAGGATATCCTGCACTATCCATCTGGCTAGGGTTCTAGAAGACACCTTATTACCCTTGTTTTTTCCCCAAAACTGCACAAACAGTCTGGAGAATGTCCTCCACTGACTGGTGACATTCAGATATTGGGACAGGCATCTTTTAACGCTGGGCCGGCGCTACCGTTAGGCGAACAAGGCGTTCGTCTAGGGCGCCGGCCTGCTGGGGGCGCCCTGGTGGGCTCCCCCTGTCTGGGGCTGCAGCACTGGGCGAGCGGCTCTTGAGCCACCCCCAGCGCCATTACAGGGGGGCCAGAAAGTGGAGGTCCTTCTTGAATATGGCAGAGCAGGCACCTGCTTACCCTGATGGCAGGTGCCTGCTCTGCCAGTAAATTACCGGAGCAGAGGAGGCGGGCGGCAAGGGAGGCTGTTCTAGCAGCTCCCCACTCCTCCCTCGCGCGCCCTCTGATGCTGGGAGCCGGAATATGACGTCATTCCGGCCCCAGCATACTAAACGGCACGCTGGAGGACTGAGGAGCTGCCTGTGTGTGTCTGTCAGTAAGTGAGTGTATGTCTGTCTGTCATTGAGTGAGTGTGTGTATGTCAGTGAGTGTGTATGCCTGTCTGTCAGTAAGTATCTGAGTGATTGTCTGCCTGTCAGTGTGTGTGCGTGTCTGCCTGTCAGTGTGTGCGCGTGTCTGCCTGTCAATGTGTGCGCGTGTCTGCCTGTCAGTGTGTGCGCGTGTCTGCCTGTGTGTGCGCGCGTGTCTGCCTGTCAGTGTGTGCGTGTCTGTTAGTGAGTGAGTGACATGGCGGGGGGGGGCGGCAAAATGGAGCTTTGCCTAGGGCGGCAAAAATCCTTGCACCGGCCCTGCGTCTAGACCAGGGGTAGGCAACCTCTGGCACTCCAGCTGTTGTAGTTTCACAACTCCCAACATGCATATTTCCTCTGCTCTTCTCAGAACTCTCACAGAAATAAATGGAGCATGCTGGGAATTGTAGTTTCACAACAGCTGGAGTGCCGAAGGCTGCTGATCCCTGGTCTAGACAATGAAGCCGCTTTTCCTTAAGGGACTGACACAAAGATGGGAGAACAATATCTTCGGACCTTGAAAGAAAATCCAAAATCTTAGGCGTAGGAGGAGGACTTAAAGGATCAACCAGGGTGCTAGTGAACTTTAAGAAAGTCTTCCAGACCCTAAAGGTAAATAGCGGAGGTTACTTCCTTCCGACAAGACAAAAGGGTAGAAATAACCTATTTGGATAGACCCCTTCAAATACCAGGCTGCCAGATGAAGCTTCTTTACTTCCGGATGAAAGACAGGCCGCTGGAATAACAGATCCCGCCTGTCCGGAGGAATCCATGGATCTGACAGGGACAGCTTCCTCAGCCAAGTCAACCAGGTTCTTCTCGTCCAGAAAGGCGCAATTAGAGTGAGCCTCATCTGTTCCTGCCGCGGCCTCTACAATAGCCTCGGAAGAAGTCTTAGAGGAGGAAAGGCATACAGAGGCTGATCCGGCCAAGGAAAGGAGAAGGCATCTATCCCCAGAGGAACGTCTCTTGGATTTAGGGAAAAGAAGAGACTCCACTTTTTGTTTTGTCTGGTTGCAAAAAAAGGTCTACCTGAGGACGACCCCAAAGCTGAACTATCTGATTGGAGACCTCTTGATTCAAACACCATTCTCCCTGATCCAAATGGTTTCTGCTTAGGTAATCCGCCACCTTGTTTTCTGTACCTCTTAAATATACCGCCTTGATAAAAGGGAGTATAAGGAATGATTAGTGAGAAAATGTCTGCAGTTAAGGACATAAGACATTCTGATCTTGTCCCCATTTAGGTAAGATACTACTGTAGCGTTGTCCGAGAATATTTTTACTCCTTTTTCCTGCAATCTGGGCAGGAAAGCTCTTGAGGCTAGCCGAACCGCTCATAATTCCCTCACATTTTGGGAGTCCTGGCTTTCTGTTGGGACCGGTCGGACTGGCATCCGTGGTGATGGTTACTTGCTCCTGTAGTATCCATGGGAAGCCCTGAGTCAGATTTGAAGGCTATAGCCACCAGGTTAAGGACTGTATGACCTGGGGGTGAGAGACAGAGGGGCCTCCAGCGAGGACAAAGATCCCTGCCATTCTTTTAAGAGCGTCCCGGGGCGAAACAAGGACCAACTTACAGCTGGTATTGTGGAGGTCATTCTGCCTAGTACTGCCATACCTTGCCTGATAGTTCGATCTTTTAAGGCTATTAGGACTTGCATGTCTTTCGATCTCCTGGTTATCGTGCTGAGGGAGGATGCACCGTAGATTCACAGATTCCAGAATCAGCCCTAGAAAAACACATTCTTGTGAGGGGGGAAATTTGATTTCTCCCAGTTTATCAGCCACCCAAGATTTACTAGAATGTCTACTACTTCTAGAAGAAGAGAGGTCAGAAGATCTACCGAAATAAAGTCCAGTACTTTGATAATGGTCGGAAATACCGCTAGGAGCTGGTCTCTGGAGGTTTTATTTTGGATATGGGATTCTAATTCCTGTAACCATAATTGTAAGGACCTGGCAGTAGAGGTAGAGGATATATTAGGCTTAGGCCTCTTTCACACGAGCGTGACTGATTAGGCCCGGATGCGTTCAGGGTGCATTCAGTGAAGCGCAAACCATTTTTCAAACAAGTTCAGTCAGTTTTGTCTGCGATTGCTTTCAGCTTTTTCCTCGAGTGTGCAATGCGTTTTGATGCATTTTTCACACACGTGATAAAAAAAAAAAAACTGAAGGTTTACAAACAACATCTCTTAGCAACCATCAGTGAAAAACGCATCGCATCCGCACTTGCTTGTGGATACAATGCGTTTTTGACTGAAGCTCCATTCACTTCTATGGGGCCAGGGCTGCATGAAAAACGCAGAATATAGAACATGCTGTGTTTTTCACGCAACGCAGAACTGATGCGTTAAAAAAAAACAAAAAAAAAAAAACGCTCATGTACACAGACCCATTGACGTTCACGTCCCGCATTGCACCCACGTAAAAAAATGGAGACCATCATGAATATCCCCAAATTGGTCCACACCGCGCATAGAAATTGTATCATTCTACTGTAAATGTCAAGTTACACAGAGCCAATACTAAATTTTTTGACCATGTTTAATTCCGTGATTCTCAAAAAGCAAGGAGGGTGTATATAGAGGAAAAGTGGCGCAATACTATTGGTCAGCCAGCAAGTAGAGCAATTCCTTTTATATATAAATTCTTACATTTTAATAAAAAGAAAAAAAAAAAAAATGGAATGCAGAAAGTTAGTTGCTACATTAAAAAAAAAAAAAAAAAAACAACATGGATGATATAGGAAGGGTATAATCTGGTAACCTTGAGGCAGGATCCATTTGGGACATCATGTACATTGGGACGCTCAGGGTGGTAACACATTGGGGTCTAATATATATATATACACACACAGGAGAACAATACTTATACAAGCACAATGACATAAGACCTCTAAAAAGGAGCCGTGAATATCAGGCAGCATTTTTTTTTAACTGTGCTGCCCTTCTCTCTCCAAAAACAAGTCCACTGGCCAACATATCATCAGTCGGAGAGAATGCTTTGGATTTCGGGAAAGGGTGTCTTCACATCCTGTCTTCCATATTGGCCACATGATGCTTCTTAAAAATTTCCAAGAGGATTCAGAAATCATGCAATTTAATATTCAATGTGGACCCAGAAAAACATTGTACCAAGAAGCACCCAGAACTGAAAAAAAAGAAAATTGAAAAATGAGAATAGTGATACCCTGTACATAATATAAAAAGTGAGAAGAATGACTAGTGAGAGTAGATTTAAGCCCAAGACCATTTCCTCAGGGGTGTCAACCTTTTGGTTAATGCCCCGGAGGAACAGGTACGCGTCCAAAAGAGCATTTAATACATGGAGCTTGAGGATTACAATTCCTTTCTTGTAATATATAAAGACAAAGTAGAGGAGATACTGATACAGTTGTGTGCAAATGAGCTGGTCGAGGCAACATTACAACTATACTTACTGTCCAGCACAAAATTGCAAATCCGAACCATGCTACACCCCAAGCGTGACGATTCAGTGGTCCAGCAATTTGATCATAGCAGCCCTGTTATGAAAGAGATCACACAGACAGATGCATTAGTGAAGGTCCTGCCTGACAAGCCACATGAAACCATGCAGTTCGTTCTAGGGAAACAGGGCCAGCTCTGGGTGTATGTGGGCACTTGGATGATAGAATCAAAGTGGGTTCTCTGTCTATCCCAAACTCTGCTTGACAAGCAAAGAAAATATTCACATGTATAATGGAGCTGCCCTAAACCAGGTTTACCTAGTGCCAACGAATGCCCTTTCCCATCTCAATGATCTAGAGGATCCTCACAATCTGACTGTTGTCCAGGAACCCAAATGCACCTCAAGCTGGTCTTATGAAGTGCAAAGCTTCAATAGCACAAGAATGGGCAATAATCCAATTAAAGGGAACCAGTCACCATGAAAACGCAGTGGAACCAGTATGTTATGGCGTAGGAGGAGCTTAACTGATTGATATATAGTTTTGTTGGAAAAGATTCAGTATAAGGCCTCATGCACACGACCGTTGTTTGTTTCCGCGTCCGTTTCATTTTTTTTCACGGATAGGATGCTTCCCCATTCATTTCAATGGGTCCGTCAAAAAATGCGGATGGTTAACCGTTTTTGTTCCGCATCTGTGGTCCGTGTTTACCTTCCTTAAAAAAAAAATGGAGCATGTCCTATTTTTTTCACGTTTGCGGACAAGGATAGGCATTATTACAATGGATCTTCCAAAAAACAGCCAGTCATCCGTTTTTTTTGACGGACGCAAAATTTGCGGACAGAGCAGAGGCGGAGGCAGGCAACGGTTGTGTGCATGTAGCCTAACTTGCATTTCATTTATTCAAAATTCTGCTCCTTCTGAGCGTTGACGTCAAGGAGATGGCTCCATCACGGATAAAGCACAAGTTTTACTGAAACGTTTACCATTAACTGTATATCAGTCTGTTCAGCTCCTCCTGCTCTATAACATGCTGCCTGCAGATTACACTGCATTTTCAGCATGACTGGTTCCCTTTAAGATCTAGTTCCCAAATAGTTCATTTTATATCCAGAGAGCATGCTTCTTACTCTGAGATGCAAAGATCCTTCAACGCCCAGTCTGCAGTTAAGCAAATTCAGTGGTTGTCCATTAGCGTCCATGACACAGCATTGCAGAGGCCAAGGAAAGGCTGAGTCACTGTTGGCATTGCGGAACGCAGAGGTGTAATCCTGCCAGTCTTTAGGTCCGTTGACACCACAACATTCTTTCTGGAAAACGAGAAAAAAAAAATATACGTTTCTTTTCCACTAACTGGAAAATTATGCTTTTTTGCATGGTTAAACTGATGGTGCCAACCAATGGTGATGCCCATCTCACTGCAGTAAAATATGAGCTGGTCATATTTTACGTCTGAAAACAACTAAACATATCTCCAATTTCAAAATGACCAAAGATGGGGTTTGCCCAAACAAATCCCAAAATGACACATTGCCAATAGCATGGCAAACCTAGATCCTAAACAATTCAGAAATCTATTTTGTGATTTTTTTAAAAATATTTTCCTAGGACAGAATGTTATAAAGATCAAGGATTTAATGTTAATTAAAAAAAAAAATGCTAAAAAAATATTGCTCATCCCACATTGTATGTTACCTTTATATCCAATCACATCTGAAACCAAACCAGAACCAATATATATTTAATAAAATATTTAGCAAACTATTCAGCATAAATATTCGCCATAGCCTCTGTCTCAGTTATTCCAGGATTAATTACTTTGAGCTACCAACTTATAAAGTCTTTTCTTTTAGCTACATGGAGAAAAGCCATGTCGAAGATCATTCACATCCCGGACGAGCCCCCAATTTTTTGATCTAGTCATTTATGCTGTTGCATGAAATCAGCTTTCGGTCAACAGTCATAAGCAAGTCTTAATAACATAAAAACAATAATAAAATGAGCAAAGTGTAAATATTAGTAAAAACATCAAGCTTCCAAATACCAAAAGCATCAGTTTGTTCCAGGTGGCTGTCACACCGTCAGCTTTGGATTGTTCATCATTGTTGATGGCATTTCTGTTTTGGTAGTACTCTAACATTTGTTTCAGGAATAAATTAGTAGTGAACTGCAAAATAAATAAAAAAATAGAAAAAAAAAAGGTTACAAAGGCATAACAAAAAAACATTTCATTCACCCAGAGACAGGTAGCAACCCTTGTATTGCATAAGAAAGGGACATCACTTGTCTCGCTGCTCAATTTGCTTTGCTGGTGAATGGTTTGGTTCATTTGATGGTGAATCATTTGCTGGCAAATCATGAATTTTATGCCAAGGTTTGATTTTTTACCTTCATAACTGAAAGATATCTGGTTTCAAAAATTAATTTTCAGTGAACTGTTAGATGACTTACATGACAGGGGAACCCCTTCGAGATAGAGAGGAGCTACCAAGAGCATCTCACCTTCTAGAGAACTTTGCAAATCCATGCAGAACTAATAATTTTAATGGGAATGGTCCAATGCGCGTTTTCCCCTATGTTGACACTTCAGGTGAATTTAAATTCCGGTTGTCCCAGAAGCAGGACTGATCCTCTTAACATGATGAGGCCTCATTGAATGGTGGTCGAGACTCTTAGATGCCCCCCCCCCCTTATTTATATGTTGCATATCCATAAGTACACTTCTATGTTACAATTGCAACTTAAGCGATTCTTGGATAAGTGTCCTAATTGGGTACTGTGGGGGCTTACTTGATCAAGGACATGGATCAGAAGGGGGCCCAATTTGATCCTGACTTTCAAGCTCATGGGTATTGTATTGATAGCATGGTTGGAACTCTCAGATACATTGCCTAGAGGACGCTGAATAGACACCCAGGTGAGATATCAATACCTACAAAATCGTATTAATCAATAATGTCGGACACACTTCACCTGGACAGGATACATAAATGTCTAAATATAATCATATCAGGTGATAATTGATTCACATACATCAGCATTTATTACCCCTTTAAAATAAGTATGAAAACAGTATAATGTATGAGGTAGTGTCTGTGGGAGAAGAATATCAGCTATAATATACAGATAAATAACAATTATACATTTATATGTTGGCAAGAATCATCATTTAACTAGCATCAAATATCCATATTGAATCCTTACGTTGTCACTTATGCCTATGTGGTATATAAAATAATCTTTTTCGCAGTCTTAAGTGTCTCTTAAATACAGTGGCATGGCCGTATCTTATAATGCCTCAATACTGGATATCAATATTGCAAGTCATTCAGGTGTATAAATGACCGTAGCTTATATTATACCATCAGTATGTACGACCATATCACGTATTATATTATAGGCGTCCTGTATTGGATCATATTTGTAGCAAGCGGTCTGGCTTATTTTATATTGCCGGGGTCTTAAATAATTTAATAATTGAGAGTACGTACTCACTGATGTTAAAGGTCATCCGTCAGCAGATTTGTACCTATGACACCGGCCGAGCTGTTACATGTGCGTTTGGCATCTGTATTGGTCCCATGTAGATATGTGCTCGCATCGCTGAGAAATATGATATTTTATTATATGCAAATCAGCCTCTAGGAGCACCGGGGGCGTTACCATTACACCTAGAGAGAGCTCTGATCTCTGCACTTTAATTGACAGGTCGAGGCAGTGAAAACATCATCCCTGGCCCTGCAAATCAAAGTGCAGAGGGGGAGGCAGTTGCAGAGAGAGCAGAGCCTCTAGGTGTAGTTACCTAGATGCTCATTTGCATACTAGCGTTTCTGCAGGGATCAGCAAAAACGCTTCCGTTACTGATAATCAAACCATCTGTATCCGTTATGAACGGATCCGGTTGTATTATCTTTAACATAGCCAAGACAGACCAGTCATGAACTCCATTAAAAGTCAATAGGGGACGGATCCGTTTTCTATTGTGTAAGGCCCCATTCACACGTCCGTGGTGTGCAAATTGCGGATCCACAACACACCCGGCCGGCACTCCCCATAGAGATGCCTATTCTTGTCCGCAGGCTGCGGACAAGAATAGGACATGCTCTATCTTTTGCGGAGGCAAAACCCGGAAGTTCGGGGCCACGGCGCCGCAAATGCGGAAACGGAGAGCACATAGTGTGCTCTCCGCATCACGTCCGGCCCCATTCACAATGAACGGGTCCGCATCCATTCCCCAGAATTGCAGAATAGATGCGGACGTGTGAATGGGACCTAAGGGTGCGCCAGAGGAAACTGATCCGTCCCCATTGACTTGTGTTGTGGGTCATGAAGTCTTGCTTCGAATCCCAGGACGAAACTTTTGCGGTTTGCTCTCCGGTATGAGAATGGAACAGAATACATTCTGGTGCACTCCGTTTCGTTCAGTTACGTTTTGTCCCCATTGACAATGAATGGGGACAAAACAGAAGCATTTTTCCCGGTATTGAGACCCTATGACGGATCTAAATACCGGAAAATATTAACGCTAGTGTGAAAGTAGCTTATGATACGGCCGTGTCACTGTATTCAAGACTGAGAAAAATATACAATATAGATGTAAGTGACAACATAAGGAGTTAATATGGATTTATGAAATTATGATTCTTGCCAATTGTTATTCATTTGAAAATTAAAAAATTGACAAACCTCTCCCACAGACATTGAGAAGTAGATGTAGGGGGACTTTATATTAATACTATTTCAATTTAATTATACTGTGTTATTTTAGTTTTACTTTATTTCAATTACTTAAATTTTAAAGTGGTAATAAATGCGAATCAATTCCATCATCTGATGTGATCATATTTAGAGATTTATGTTTCCTGTCCAGGTGAAAGTCTGCCCGACGTTATTGATTTATTATTTATAACCTATTTTTGGCAGAGGGCGAGTTAAAACATCAGAGCACCTTTTTCCATAACATTAGGAGGGTGAGCCGCTAATATTTTATATATTTTATAATAATTTCTAACTTACGAAATCTCTTTGTGTTGCCGCAACGATAGCAGATGCAACTTCAAAGCAGTAAACGATGAACATCAGGATTAAATACTGAAAAAAATATATATATATAATAAATAATTCTGAACCATACAGCAAATAAAAGTTGTGATTAATAACTTTTTAACCCAGTTATCACCACCAATCTTATTGGGGCTCCCAAGAAGAAAGCAATCCCAAGGAACGGCTAGTCAATAAGTAACATATGCTAGAAGAGCTTCCGCGACGATTGAAACGCAATGTGAAATTGAGACACAAGACTTTTGACTTCTAGTCCAAAGAATTAAGACTCATTTCATCAATTTCATAGTTGCGAAGACTACAGAGATTTCACAGGCTAGTCCGAAAAATTTATCTGTGAAAATCTGATGATGTCAAGAATGGGCCAATACCGACCATCAATGGAGAAGAGGTCACACGTTTATGGTCACTTTCCGAAGAAACCATTGGAGTATCCATAATACCCATACACTTCGTAGGAGAAGGACCGGTTCTTGGGATTCATGAGATTGAAATGGCCAGAACACTAATGGTTAAACCCAATTAGCTTTGGATTGTTCTAGGAAGTGTATAAGGCATAGTTATATCGTAGGAGAAGGTCAAGAGCTTTCATTCAATAAGGTGAACACTCACCGCCATCAATATCCTCCGGTTACATTTCATGATGCCGACAATACCCAAGATGGCGAGCAAGAAAAAACAGAAGCCAGTGAATATGCCAATCCATGCAGCTGCAAAGATGTCATCATTGTAGGTTGCTTCAAGAAGTGGGTAGAGACTTTGCTGGTCTGACACAAAGAAGATGCACTCTGCCGTCAGGGCTAGACCAGCCAGCTAGAGGGAACAGAAAGCCATCAAAATCCATAACTGCATGTCGTAGGACAACCTCACATGAGTGCGATATGGTTGAAAATTCAAGAGTCTAGTGACCCAAACTATCAGCACCATAGAGTCCAATGGTCATGTGGAGAAATAGATCTAGATAAGTAACTACTCAGGGTGTAAAGTTTTATAATATTCTATTAAAATTTATTGAGCTACAAGAGTACCAGGCGATAGGTTACTACCAGGAGTAGCCTTCATGGCCATTATTTTAGGGTGTCTGACCCTGCGGGACCACTTCTGGACAAAGACTAAGGTTTTCTTAATGATCATAAACTAAATTTATCATCAAGTGAACTGCCAGTCTGCTGCACTTAGGCCTCTTTCACACGGGCATCATGTTTGACGCCCGGAAAAGAGGCGGGTGCGTTGCGGGAATATGCGCGTTTTTCCCGCGCGGGTGCAAACATTTGTTACGCATTTTGCACGCGCGTGAGAAAAATCACCATGTTTGGTACCCAACTCGAAGCCGGACTTCATCACTGAAGTCCGGTTTCGGGTCTTCTGGAGATGGACCATGTGATTGGACCATGTGATGTGACGTCATCACAGGTCCTTTAGATCTTAGCTGATGCTGGAAAGAGAGGACAGATCGCAACTACGCGATCAAGTGGCTAAGGTAAGTTAACTTTTATTATTTTTAACCCCTTCCACTTCATTTTACTATGCATTCTTTATTAAGAATGCTATTATTTCCCCTTATAACCATGTTATAAGGGAAAATAATAGAGATCGGGTCCCGTTGCTAAGCAACCATGCGGGAAAATAGCAACGCATCCGCACTTGCTTGCGGATCCTTGCGATTTTCCCGCAGCCCCATTCTCTTCTACGGGGCCTGCGTTGCGTGAAAAACGCTCAATATAGAGCATGCTGCGATTTTCACGCAACGCTGAAGTGATGCGTGAAAATCACCGCTCATGTGCACAGCCCCATAGAAATGAATGGGTCCAGGATTCAGTGCGGGTGCAATGCGTCCTCCTCACGCATTGCACCCGTACGGAAAACTCGTCCGTGTGAAAGGGGCCTTAAAGTCAACAGAATATTGTTTTATTGTAGAACAGGAAGCTTGGATGATCCCCAAGCACTCTGCAGTTCAGTTTTGTACGAATAGAGACTGAGAAACCCTTGAACGGGAAGAAATGTTAGTCCAGGTATCTATGAGATTACCTACAGGGAGTCAGAAGGGGATAACCGTATGGTCACATTTGACAAAGCCCAATGAGGGTGCTCTATTGGCCTTCTTCTTGATCATAGAGAAGTTGAACATTAGGGATCTACTCTGTCCATTAATCAACTGATCTATGGCCATATGGAAATGGGGTTTAAGAGGGTTCTGCAGTTTCAAACTATTAATGACCAATCCCCAGGATGTCATCGATAGCAGATTGAAGGGATTCAGACATGGAGTACCACCACTGGTCAGCTGTTTTTGGCAGACATCAGCACCAAAACAGTTGCAGAAGGCTCTGGTCACTGTAGAGCTTGCGGCAGCGTCCTTTATTTCATGGAAGCTGAGCTCTAAGGTGCAAAACATCTGACGAAAAGTGGAAACGAAACTAAACGCTCTACTTACACCAACGATCACATTGCCGATTATTAGAATCACTTGCAAACAGCGAACTCCTGAATTTTCCTTCATTGTCTCAAGCGTGGATAGTCTACAAAGAAGAAATAACCAAATATTAGATGCTTAGTGGACACCTAGAAGAAATATATTATCCAAGTCTTACTATAAGGGCATCTGATGTACCACCACATGTATCTGGAGAACCTCAAGGTAGACCACCATCGATCTTCAGACCGTTGCCCAAAAGAAAGGCTTGACCTAACTCCTTGGTAGTCATCTAAGGAAGACTTTTCCCACATTGAATAGAAACATTTGGGCTTTTTCTATAAAAGGTTGACATTCCCAGGACCTAATGTAAAACCTATAACTGAGCCTCCACCTACGATGTTACTTACATAATACTTCTTATGCAGCAGAGGGACCATTGGGCGCCATGAGGTAGCAGAGCCCAACGGTCTCGAAAACCATCTTACAATATACAGTCGTTTTTCTGTAATTTGCCACCTAGCTTCTTCCAGTTACACAAAACTCCAAGTGGTCAATAGACCAGGACAATAACCACTCATTACATCTACCTATTTGGAATCTAATCAAAGTGGAATAGATTTTTGAGGGGCACCATAACCTTCCTTAATATTTCCACCATTGTGAATACATTAACATCGAGTATAAGCAATACTTGTCCTAACCAGCTTCTTCTCTAGTGCACTCCAGGGTCAGTACAGATTGAGATCACAGAAGTCATAAGATCGCCTTGCCAAAACATTATTTTAGAGCCTTGTGGGAATGTTGAGAGAGGGATGTAACTGTTCAGTGTCAGTGAAACGTGGATGCAACACGGACAACAAAAAACGGACCCAACACGGATCCTTCACAGATGCATAACTGACCACCTGCTCACGGATTTGAGCACGGACACGTGAATGGTGCTTAATACTGACAGCATTACAGAACAGGACCTCACACTGACACACGCAGCGAGTTTCTCATATTGAACTCACTCATGTGTGTCTGGCCTTAAAGGGGGTTCCCAAGATATTTTATTGAAGACCTATCCTCAGGATAGGACATTGTAAAAATATCTCAGAAAAACCCTTTAATCTCTCCCCTGCTTGATTGAGATGCGCCACAATTAAGAGGGGCATGCCTTTAATATTTGTGGGGTATCTGTGCAGGTCTGTGCACCATAGGGGAGATCTACACCAGTGAGGGATCTGGTGCACCCTTCAGCTATAATCTAGGCCAGCTACTTGCCGTAGATACACATCACAGGCTGCCTACTCCATCCCCTCACCGCTTGGCACTTTTCAAAATGGCGAGTGGTTAGTAAAAACCCCAAAAAGTCGCAAACGTTTGCTCAGAAGTTTTTGCCACCAGTTTTCTGGTGCACAGGGGATGCTGTTTCCGCTAAATCTTTAGAACCAACCCTTTTGTACAAAATTTTTTTCTGTATGCTACTCCCTACTGGAGTATGAGTGCAGGGTTTATCTGTTTGTTTCAGTTTTTTTTGCAACTTGCAAAAAGTTGCAGTTGATAAATATGGCGAATACCAAATTAACGTAGCTAAACCATTTCAAAATGTTTTGCAACAATGAAATACACCAAAGGGAGCAATAAACTCTTCCTCTCCCCTCCCCCCCAAAAAAAATAAAAAAATAAAAACAACCACAAAAAATAAATAAAAAAATAAATAAAAAGACTTAAAAAAGAAGGTGGAAAAAAAAACAACAACACATTCTCATGTTTTTGGAGACCCTGCATCTAGTCACTGACCTGGTTGAACCACATTCCCACATGTCAATGCTACTGTAGCTGCCCCCACAGGTTGTCATTCATTAGGATGTCTTCTCCTGACCCTAAATAACCAGAAACCTACACGTTCTCAGATTCACCTTTATACGGGAGGTTTCGGCCACTGCTCAGGTATTCAGGAGGGACTGATGCACTTTCAGACAAACCCCACATTCCTACTCAAACATCAGAAGATATTTTACAGTTTATTGAATTCAACAAGTCTTTTAGGGCACTTTCTCACTAGCGTTATTCTTTTCCGGCATAGAGTTCCGTCCTCGGGGCTCAATACCAGAAAAAAGAACTGATCAGTTTTATCTTAATGCATTCTGAATGGAGAGAAATCCGTTCAGGATGCATCAGGATGTCTTCAGTTCAGTCACTGTACGGTTTTTGGACGGAGATAATACCGCAGCATGTTGCAGTTTTGTCTCCGACCAAAATCCGGGATCTGGCATTAATTTCCATTGAAATGTATTAGTGCCGGATATGGCATTAAAATTACCGCATTGACGTATCCGGTCTTCCAGTCTGTGCATGCACAGACCTATAAAAACTTGAAAAAAATAAATACCGGATCCATTTTTCCGGATGACAAGAGAGACGGATCCGGTATTGCAATGCATTTGTGAGACAGATCCGCATCCGTCTGCAAATGCTGTCCGTTTGAATACAGATTGCCGGATCCGGCAACGCAAGTGTGAAAGTACCCTTAACCCAGTGTTTCTCAACTCCAGTCCTCAGGGCCCACCTACAGGTCATGATTTGAGAATATCCCACAGAATGAGTACCTGAGGTGAGTCTTGATGCACTGACACTAATTATATCACCTGCTAAATACTAAGGAAATCCTGAAAACATGACCCACAGGTGGGCCCTGAGGACTGGAATTGAGGAACACTGCTTTACCCTGGGTTCACACCTGAGCGTTTTACAGCGCGTTCAAACGCGCTGTAAAACGCTCAAGACATGAAAGCCAATGCTTTCCTATGGCCCTCGTTCTCACTTGAGCGTTTTACAGCGCGTTTGAACGCGCTGTAAAACGCCCAACGCATAAACAAGTACTTGAGCTTTTTTTTGGGCGTTTGTCGCGCGTTTTGTGATTGACACCACAGTAGTCAATCACAAGAACGCGCGTACATACGCGCGTTTCCCATTTGCAAAACGCGCTAAAAAACGCGCGTTATTAGAACGCTCAGGTCTGAACCCAGGGTTAACCCAATGTAAGGCTCAAAGTAGTAGTACCTGGAGAAGACCACATGTTGGTCACAGTATACCCTCTTTGGCCCTCACTATGCTCCGAAGCCTTGCCGTCAGTCCTTTCCATACTGGCTCCAGATTTCTTTTGCCTTTATACTCTAGAACAGGCATCCTCAAACTGCGGCCCTCCAGCTGTTGTAAAACTACAACTCCCACCATGCCCTGCTGTAGGCCATTCAGGCATACTGGGAGTTGTAGTTTTGCAACAGCTGGAGGGCTGCAGTTTGAGGATGCCTGCTCTAGAATATGACGTAGCTTTCTGGCAGCCATATGTATCAGGCACCCAGTGACTCGTCCTCACACCAAACTATCAAGAACTCACAAGGCACAGAGGTTCTCAACTTAGTAACTCACACTTTAGAAAGATAACAGACTTTACGTTTTAGCTCCTTCACCATCTCTGCTTGCTGTCATCGACCAAGAACACCCTGGTTTCCATTGAGAGACAGTAAACCCGACCATAGTCCAGTTCTCAGCCGAGAAGTAGACACAATTGTATCCAGTGTAGACAATGCTCTGCGATATAGACATCCCGGACTGATACATTGTAGCGAACTAGCAAAGAGGTATGAGCAGTTGCTGATCGGTTTAGCTCACAGAGCATTGTCTAGACCAGGGATGGGCAACCTGCGGCTCTCCAGCTATTGCAAAACTACAACTCCCAGCATGCAAAGACTGCTTACAGCGATCAGCCTACAGCAGGGTAGTTTTACAACAGCTGGAGAGCCACAATTTGCCCATCTCTGGTCTAGACGACTACTTCATGTATGATCTAGGGTTGTTGTTCAGCGATATGAAAAAAACGTGCAAAATAAATGCAAATAAAGAAAAAAGTATGAAAGATTTTTCAGAGCAAGAACCAATACATAGAAAGGATTCTTCTTAGGCCTCTTTCACACTTGCGTTCTGAGGATCCTGTGGGCACTTCTGTCCCGCCGGATCCATCAGAACGCAAGTCGTCTGAAAGCATTAGAAGACTGATCAGGATCCTGATCAGTCTTCGAAATGCTTTCAGGTTACTATGGCAGCCAAGACGCTATTAAAGTCCTGGTTGGGATAGTAGTAGTGGGGAGCGGTATACTTACAGTCCGTGCGGCTCCCGGGGCGCTCCAGAATGACGCCAGAGCGCCCCATGCGCATTGATCACGTGATCCATGCGTGTGGGGCGCCCTGACGTCACTCTGGAGCGCCCCGGGAGCCGCACGGATGGTAAGTATACTGCTCTCCCGCTCCCCACTACACTTTACCATGGCAGCCGGGACTTTAGCGTCCTGGCTGCCATGGTAACCATTGAGAAAAAGCTAAACATTGGATCCGGCGATGCACCGAAACAACGTTTAGCTTAAGGCCTGATCCGGATTAATGCCTTTCAATGGGCAAGTTGCGGCAAGTGTTCAGGATTTTTGGCCGGAGCAAAAAGCGCAGCATGCTGCGGTATTTTCTCCGGTCCTGAACTGAAGACATCCTGATGCATCCTGAACGGATTTCTCTCCATTCAGAATGCATTGGGATAATCCTGATCAGGATTTTTCCGCCATAGAGACCCGAGGACGGATCTCTAGGACGGAAAACAAAAACGCAAGTGTGAAAGAGCCCTTACAGCTGAGAGTTTGTTACAGTTGTATCCTGTCCTGGCAATCCTCTGAGCTCATCAGCAGCACTCATCTTCACCTGTTTGATAGTCTGTTACAATCTATATCTGCAGGCAAAATGTATCAGCCTGGAGTCTAGACTGAATGTACCTGTGACAAAACCTCAGCTGTGAGAAGAGCGAGGTCTGTACAGGTTTAGACCCTAGGTGTCATTTACGGGCAGTAAGCATAAAAATGATGAAGCACTAAAAGACAAAGGGGGTCACTTATTAAGACTGACATTTTAGAGCCCAGTCATAAGGTCCTGCGCTGGCAGTGGATCCGCCAAAAGTACAAGGAGGCACCGGCCTCTACATAAGGGCTCGTTAACACGACAGTATAGTTTTGCGGTCCGTTTTTAACGTATCCGTTTTTGGTCTCAGTAGTGTTTCCGTTTTGCGATCTGTTTTTTTGCGGATCGCAAACATATAATAATGTTTTAACAGTAAGTACATTGAAAAATTGGGTTGGGCATAACATTTTCAATAGATGCTTCCACAAAAACAGAACGGATACGGAAGACATACGGATGCATTCTGTTTTTTTTTAGAGCCCCATTGACTTGAATAGAGCCACGGAACGTGATTTGCGGGCAATAATAGGACATGACTCAAAATGTAACAGAATAGAAAAACGGAAATACGGAAACAGAATGCATACGGAGTACATTCAGTTTTTTTTGCTGACCCTTTGTAATGAATGGTTCAGTATACGGACGGTATACTGAACACAAAAACGGCCCATATACGGAGCACAAAAACGAGCCCTAACTTCAGCGGATCCAGCCCCACTTGTAAATCTACGCCAGCTCCCTCGCTGACGTAAATATAGACCATTTTCATTGCCTAAGGCCTCTTGCACACGAACGTTTTTTTTGGGTTTTTTTTCCATATATGGTCCGTATACTGAACCATTCATTTCAATGGGTCCGCAAAAAAACCGGAATGTAACCGTTTTTCCATTCAAATATAGAACATGTCCTATTATTGCCTGCAAATCACGTTCTGTGGCTCCATTCAAGTCAATGGGGCTGTAAAAAAAAAAATGCATCCATATGTCTTCCCTATCTGTTCCGTTTTTTGCGGAACCATCTATTGAAAATTTTCTGACCAGACCAATTTTTCAATGTAATTACTGTATATGCCATGCTTCCCTTTCTGATCCGCAAAAAACGAATTACCATACATACTGAGACGGAACGGAAACACAACGGATCACAAAAACGAAACAACGGATCCATGAAAAACGGACCGCAAAACCATACGTTCGTGTGCAATAAGCCTTAAACAGGCGTAGAAAATGATGAATGAGACAGGCTTGTGACCCATCCCTTTGCGACTTTTGAAAACCTAGCATGAGCGAGGAAAGAGCCGCTGATTGAGGCGCAAAGAACCATGCATTGTCATAAATGTTATGTTTTTGGAAGAAAGCAGCCATATTTTTCTGATCCTGGACAACGCCTTCAATTGGGGGGTTGGCCCATCTCACACACTGGTGCCATTTTGCTAGGATAGGATATGTCCTTAATATCAGATGGGTGTGTGACAGAGGTGGGACCCGCACCTATCTCTAGAATGGGGCCCCCAAAGTGAAGGCGTGCGCACCGCACATGTGCATAGAGCTCTGCCTTCACTTCTAAGGACGTTGCGAAAAAAATCTGAATGAGCATGCTTGACCATCTCCACAACTTCCATAGAAGGGAATGGCAAGCGTGGACGCCTCTCTATTCAGCTCTATGGGAGTTCTGGAAATAGCCAAGCCGGGTTGTGCGGTGCTCCCTCATTCACATTGGGGGTCCCGTTCTAGAGATGGGTGTCAGAGGTGGGACTTAAACCTGTCTGACATTGGTGGCATATCCTAGCGATATGCCACCAATGTGTGAGAGTTGCCAATCCCCTTTAAGGAGGTTATTCTCTCTGGACAGTCCTAATACTTAGGATACTATCTTCAGGGGTATCTTCTGACAAAGGCCTCTTGCACATGACCATATTTTTGGCCGATTTTTCTTCCATTCATTTCTATTGGTCTACAAAAAAAAATAAAAAATGGACTGCACACGGATGTCCATGTTCTGTCCGCAGCCGTGCCGCAACGTTTAGAACCTGTCCTGTTCCTTGTTCGTTTGTGGTCAAAAATAGGCTTTTTTTTTTTACCGTGCGTGGACCCCATAAAAATTGCAGGATGCACACAGACCGCATCTGTATTTTGCAGATGTACAATTTGCAGACCGCAAAAAGGATACGGTTGTGTTCAGAAGGCCTAAGGCTAGGTCCACACGACTACCTGTGTCGAGCGACACATAGGGTACAACTACACTGCAACATTTGTCGCGCGACATTTTGTTGTACCAATGTTGCGCGACAATTTTTATAATGATATGTCTATGGCAGGCTCTCTCAAACTGCGGCCCTCCAGATGTTGTAAAACTACAACTCCCACCATGCCCTGCTGTAGGCCGATAGCTGTAGGCTGTTCAGGCATACTGGGAGTTTTGCAACAGCTGAAGGGCCGCAGTTTGAGGATGCCTGCTCTAGAATATGACGTAGCTTTCTGGCAGCCATATGTATCGGGCACCCAGTGACTCGTCCTCACACCAAACTATCAAGAACTCACAAGGCACAGAGATTCTCAACTTAGTAACTCACACTTTAGAAAGATAACAGACTTTACGTTTTATCTCCTTCACCATCTCTGCTTGCTGTCATGGACCAAGAACACCCTGGTTTCCATTAAGAGACAGTAAACCTGACCTATCAGGCTACAGCAGGGCATGGTGGAATTTGTAGTTTGACAACATCTGGAGGGCCGCAGTTTGAGGATGCCTGGTCTGTGGTGTCGCACTGCTACATGCGACTGTGACGCGACAGTCACAGAAAAATCTATTTCGAATGGATTTTTAGCGACTGTCATGTTGCAGCGCAACACCATAGACCATCATTAAAAAATTGTCGTGCGACAAAGGTCGTCGTGTAGACCTAGCCTAAGACCGCTTTTTCATTAGTGATTGTAGCCAAAACCAGAAGCGGGTCCTATACAGAGAAGGTAAAATGGAAAGATCTGCACCTGTTCTGTGTCTCTGACCCACATCTGGTTTGAGCTCACAATCACTGATAAAAATCACTGATCAAACACTGACCGTGTGAAAGTGGCCTCAAAGTGCATTACTTTATTAAATACAACAGGCTTGTATCAACATATTTAAGTATTTGTGTCCACTCATGGCATAATTATAGGTGTACCCCCCCACATGATCCTAACAGAGGTGCCCAATTGCCCAGCATTCATTCCTAAGGGTCCATTGCGTCTAAAAACACATCAACATGTAAGTCACCGTGGTTTGGCAAACGATTTGTTAAAAATAATTCATTGATTGTTAAATGGCCACGCGGTTTACTGGCGAATCTTCAAAAACGCACCCCCTTAAATAATAATCGGCCAGCAAGGCATTTTTAGCCATTCATTTCAAAATCTGAAGCGCCATGCAAGCTTTCAGCCTCTCCTATGTCTTGGACACAATGTCTGAATGTGACACTGCTACAATGTAACAATTTGGTGTTTATTTATTTTTTGCCATCAACAATCACATTGAGGATTTTTCTTAATCGATTTTAATGGGGAGGAAAAAAACAGCCTGCTGGATCCGTGAATACCGGATCTGGCCTCATTCAGCAGTTTTCACCTTGCCCCCATCAGCATACAGTATTTGCAGGGTTGCAGCCGGATCTCCGCCGGTCCCCATTACCCTGGGTTCACACCTGAGCGTTTTACAGCGCGTTCAAACGCGCTGTAAAACGCTCAACAGATTAAAACCAATGCATCCCTATGGGAGTGGTTCACACTTGAGCGCTTTACAGCACGCTTGAACGCGCTGTAAAACGCCCAACGCATAAACAAGTACTTGAGCTTCTTTTGGGGCGTTTGATCGCGCGTTTTGTGATTGACACCACAGTAGTCAATCACAAGAACGCACGTTTTACGCGCGTTTCCTATTTGCAAAAACGCGCTGAAATACGCACGACAAAAACGCGCGTTTTTAGAACGCTCAGGTCTGAACCCAGGGTTATAGTGACCCTCGGCAGCGCACCGTTTTCATGGATCCGGAACGGCCTGCTGGATCTGGTTTAACGCAAATCAAGCCTAAGCAGTTTTTAAACAGTTTTATTTTGTGGTGTATTTGCTGCCAAAAACAGCAAAACCAGTGGCGTTTTTAATGGCGATTTTTATTTTTTAAACCGTCACATACTGGATTTTTGACATCAGTTTCTCTATAGGGAAAAAAACTGCAGAAAATGCTAGTGGGGAGTCACACTGACCGGATTTACTAATGTATCTGCACCTAAAATCTGAATAAAAAGTGGCACAAATTAGCTGAATTCTGGGACAATTTGGCGAAACTAAGCTTTCTACAGGGGCATGTCCTAATACACCCCCTTTTGCGCCAAGATTGCACCACCATTCTGGTATCAAATTCTGTCTCATAGTAAACCAACTAATCACTGGAAAGGAGAGAAAAAAAATTCCATCCCTGCACCACATTCATCATCCGGCCTGAGCCCCTGCGATAGTCTGGGGCAGGTCTAGACGGCTCATGCACACGGCTGTAGCCATTTTTTAGCACGGACATCATCCGTGTGCGTTGAGCATTTAGCAAAACGAAACGTCCGCCCTGCCGTAGACCTGTCCTTTCCTTGTCCGTAAGACGGAACACAGTGTTCTGCCAAGTCTTTCCCCATTTAAGTGAATGGGTCATCATCCAATCTGCAAAAAATGCAGATCCGATGCACAGAAAAAACGCTTGTGTGCATGAGCCCCAAGTGTACACCGTCTATAGGATTAGTAAATCTCGGCCAGTGTGTGCAAAAGAAAAAAAACATATATAAAAAAATAATAGAAAACAAACACAAAAATCATACGTGACCAAAGAACAAAATCAAGAAAAGAAAAATCTGTGCACGTACAGCCTGTTTACCATAGCAGCGGGACATACAATGAGGGGCGTGAAGCATCTCCGTTTTTACCCAGACACGTAAAGGGGCCACACCTAAATGCCCTTTAGCAACAAATGCAGCTTATGCGCAATGGAAAACCAGTAGTGAGCGGAAGAGGGAACATGTTCACATTCTTGTAGCCCTGATACAGGTATTTGCAAAAACACCCCAAACTGAATTAAAGGGGTGCACAACACAAGAGCAGCGGGCCCCGGTACTTGAGGGGCCCAAAAAACCCTTTCAAAGACACCAGTAATATGAAAGGCACAGCTTTCGCATGGAGCGCGGGAGATTCAGGTTACATCTCTAGCTGCATTGTCACGTAAAATGTACTAAAACTTGCGCACAACCTAAATTTAGTCATATAGCCCCCAGCTTAAAGGGACGCTCTACTGAAAAATGTCACTTTTCAGTAAGTGTCGCATGACAGACATACCAGCTGCTAGGAGTAGTCACGCCAAAACAAAAAATATCTTGCTTCCGTCTACTGTGCATTTCAATGCCATCTATTGTCCCCTGGTATCAGCCATGTCAGACCTAATCTAGGGTTTCTGTATCTGATGACTAACAGAAGTAAAAAAAAACAACAACCCTGACCCCCATGACCACTACTGTACTTTGAACTACCAGGAGTATTTATTTCCCTACTTGTGACTGATATCAGACATTGCTTTTATAGTTAGGGCTCATGCACACAACCATATTTTCTTTCCAATCCGTTTTTTTTTTGCGGACCAAATGCGGAACCATTCACTTCAATGGGGCTGAAGAAAATATGGAAGTTACTCCGTGTCCGCATGGCCCTTCCCCAAAAAAAAGTAGTGCATGTCCTATTATTGTCCGCAAATCACGGTCCAAGGCCTCATTCAAGTCAATGGGTCCGCAAAAAATACAGAACACGTCCGTATGTCATCCGTAGTTTGCGGATCCATACTGTAGAAATGCCATGCCCAGCCCATATTGCTTATGCGTTTGGTGATTAAAAAATTACTGTTTCCAAACCGCAAAAAGCGGATCGCATATGGAAACCATACGGATCTGTTTTGTGGAATAATGGAATGGAAGTGGACTTAAATCAGAGATATAAAAACCTCAGATGCGGAACAACGGATCCGTGAAAAACGGACCGCAAAACAACAACAGTCACGTGCATGAGCCCTAAGAGATATCAGCATGATTGCAATGCCAAAACAGCAAACTCAGCTCTGCTACTTTTGTACAATCTACGTAGGGTTGCAAATGAGAAATAGAGGTGAGGAGTTGCGTTAGCACATCATGGGGTGTTATTAATGAACCAACTCAGATGTAGCAGAGCTGAATTTCTTAGCTCACTCCTGGAGAAATAGAATCAGTCTCCGAGCTAGAATATGTTGCTTATCCTTATATCATTCAATAGATAACATACACCAACAGCAGGGTGAGCTGTGCCAAGATTAAATCTGAACTAAATCAGAATATACACAGATGTAGCAGTGTTGATTTCATCATGGGATTGTTGCACAAGAGATAAAAATCTGTAGTACATAACCTACAGCAAAAAAAGAAAAAACTGCACATAAACCATCAACCAATATGACAAACTCAGCTCTGCTACACGAATAAATAAATTTCTGTTTAAATACATTGCTCTCAGAGCACTGCATTGTCCACACTCACCAAGCCCAGTCGCTGACACCTGTCCTGATCCTCACTACTAGCACATACAGGTGTACTCCTGCAACTCTTTAAGCCCTCTGGCTTGCAGCGCTGTGATTGGACAGAGGCTATCATGTGCCCCCCCCTGTACCTGGTTGAACAGGTTGCTGCAGGGAGGCATGTCAGCTATTTCACTGTTATGCAGGAATGTTGCATTAAAACCCTGACGGACATTGCTAGAGAGATGAGCAGTGATTCACAGGGGCAAAGGGATGGGAAATGGAAATTAGGGATAACATGAGACATGTCTGCGCGGTGATCCAGCCATGTTCTAATCTGTGCTACTACAAATTCTAAATCAGCTCGACTAATTGCCAATCATTAAATGCATTGTATGAATGTGACCCAAATTCTGCACTGACACTTGGAGTTCACCAACAGCTGAAGACAAAGATTTAACTTAAAAGGGGAGCTGCTTCCTATATCAAAGACCAGGTTTATGTTCTGTAGCATTTACAGCAAAAAGAATCAGTGAAATGTGCTGAACTGCGATACGCAACACACAGAAAAATGTACATCACCATGCTAGTAAAATACCGCCATCTAAACACAAGGATAAACGTGCAATAAGGCTTAACAAGTAAAAAATATAACTACTATAATACTGCCTCCTATGTACAAGAATATAACTACTATAATACTGCCTCCTATGTACAAGAATATAACTACTATAATGCTGATCCTATGTACAAGAATATAAATACTATAATACTGCTCCTATGTACAAATATATAATAACTATAATACTGCTCCTAAGTACAAGAATATAACTACTATAATACTGCTCCTATGTACAAGAATATAACTACTATAATACTGCTCCTATGTACAAGAATATAATTACTATAATACTGCTCCTATGTACATGAATATAACTACTATAATACTGCCTCCTATGTACAAGAATATAACTACTATAATACTGCCTCCTATGTACAAGAATATAAATACTATAATACTGCTCCTATATGCAAGAATATAACTACTATAATGCTGATCCTATGTACAAAAATATAATAACTATAATACTGCTCCTATGTACAAGAATATAACTACTATAATACTGCTCCTATGTACAAGAATATAACTACTATAATACTGCTCCTATGTACAATAATATAATTACTATAATACTGCTCCTATGTACATGAATATAACTACTATAATATTGCTGCTATGTACAAAAATATAAACTACTATAATACTGCTCCTATGTACAAGAATATAACTACTATAATACTGCTCCTATGTACAAGAAAATAACTACTATAATACTGCTCCTATGTACAAGAATATAACTACTATAATACTGCTACTATGTACAAGAATATAACGACTATAATACTGCTCCTATGTACAAGAAATTAACTACTATAATACTGCCTCCTATGTACAAGAATATAACTACTATAATACTGCTCCTATGTACAAGAATATAACTACTATAATACTGCCTCCTATGTACAAGAATAAAACTACTATAATACTGCTCTTATGTACAAAATTATAACTACTATAATACTGCCTCCTATGTACAAGAAAATAACTACTATTAATACTGTTCCTATGTACAAGAATATAACTACTATAATAATGTTCCTATGTACAAGAATATAACTACTATAATACTGCTCCTATGTACAAGAATATAACTACTATAATACTGCTCCTATGTACAAGAATATAACTACTATAATACTGCTCTTATGTATAAGATTATAACTACTATAATACTGCCTCCTATGTACAAGAATATAACTACTATAATACTGCCTCCTATGTACAAGAATATAACTACTATAATAATGTTCCTATGTACAAGAATATAACTACTATAATACTGCTCCTATGTACAAGAATATAACTACTATAATACTGCTCCTATGTATAAGAATATCACTACTATAATACTTCCTCCTATGTACAAGAATATAACTACTATAATACTGCTCCTATGCACGAGAATATAACTACTATAATACTACTCCTATGCACAAGAATATAACTACTATAATACTGCCCCTATGTACAAGAATATAACTACTAGAATACTGCTCATATATGGAAGAATATAACTGCTATAATACTGCCTCCTATGTACAAGAATATACCTACTATAATACTGCTCCTATGTACAAGAATATAACTACTATAATACTGCTCCTATATACAAGAATCTAACTACTATAATACTACTCCTATGTACAAGAATATAACTACTATAATACTGCCTCCTATGTACAAGAATATAACTACTATAATACTGCTCCTATGTACAAGAATATAACTACTATAATACTGCTTCCTATGTACAAGAATATAACTACTATAATACTGCCTCCTATGTACAAGAATATAACTACTATAATACTGCTCCTATGTACAAGAATATAACTACTATAATACTGCTCCTATATACAAGAATCTAACTACTATAATACTACTCCTATGTACAAGAATATAACTACTATAATACTGCCTCCTATGTACAAGAATATAACTACTATAATACTGCTCTTATGTACAAGAATATAACTACTATAATACTGCTTCCTATGTACAAGAATATAACTACTATAATACTGCTCCTATGTACAAGAATATAACTACTATAATACTGCTCCTATGTACAAGAATATAACTACTATAATACTGCTTCCTATGTACAAGAATATAACTACTATTATACTGCCTCCTAGGAACAAGAATATAACTACTATAATACTGCTCCTATATACAAGAATATAACTACTATAATACTTCTCCTATATACAAGAATATAACTACTATGAGGCTGCTCCTATGTACAAGAATATAACTACTATAATACTGCTCATATGTACAAGAATATAAGTACTATAATACTGCTCCTATGTATAAGAATGAACCTGCTATAATACTGCTCCTATTTATAAGTACCGGTATATAACTACTATAATACTGCCTCCTATGTACAAGAATATAACTACTATAATACTGCTCCTATGTACAAGAATATAACTACTATAATACTGCTCCTATGTATAAGAATATAAGTACTATAATATTGCTCCTATGTACAAGAATTTAACTACTATAATACTGCTCCTGTGTACAAGAAAATATCTGCTATAATACTGCTCCTATCTACAAGAATATAACTACTATAATACTGCCTCCTATGTCCAAGAATATAACTACTATAATACTGCTCCTATGTACAGTACAAGAACATAACTACTATAATACTTCTCCTATATATAAGAATATCACTACTATAATACTGCTCCTATGTACAAGAATATAACTAATATAATACTGCTCCTATGTACAAGAATATAACCAGGGGCGTAACTAGAAGTGACTGGGCCCCACAGCAAATTTTTGTAAGGGCCCCCCCCCCCCATCAGCGCGCTTCGCACCTCTCTCCTCCTGTGTAAACCCCACTTCCTTGGCAAGTCACGATCGAGACCAGACCAGGCTGCCACGCCATCCTTTTGCTATATAATATATATATACACACACACACACACTGCCTGTCATGTAGTGTCATTGTATAATACTGTTGTGGGGCCCTTGTCAAAGTCTTAACCCTCCTCCCATGTAGCCCCCACACTCCTGTGACTAGTCAAGATAGTCACCCCCCATCCTCCCCCCTCACGCATCCCTTATAGCCCCCATAGTGCCTCACAAAGTAGTTACATCCCATAATTATGCCCCCTTAGTGTCCTACAGAGTAGTTATGCCTCTGTGCCTCCTCACAATAGTTATTTCCCTTTTTTCCAATTGGTAATCATGCCCCTTAGTGCCCTTTCACAGTATAATGTCCCTTTAGTGCACTCAGACAGTAGTTATGCCTCCCTAGTGCAACCAAACAGTAGTTATGACCCCTTAGTATTAGAGAAGCCCCTCCTGGGAGTTAAATAAAATGGTCAGTTATTCTCACCTCATTCCCCCACTGACAAGAGGCCAGGGGAATGATTCATTTACTCCTCTACTCAGCCCTGGAGGTGCAGGATATCACTGCAGCACTCCACAGCAAAGGGGGACAATGAATTATGAGGCAGTGGCACTCAGGCACAGGAACCGCAGTCCTAGAAGATCCATACCTGATAGCTTGGCTGCCGATCTGTGACTAGTCCTACCAGTGTCGGACTGGGGTGCCAAGGGCCCACCAGTGGAATTTATTTTGGGGGCCCACTCTACCACTAGCATAAACAAAAATATTGTATATTTTCAGCCTCCCCTGGGAGTCTGACTTTAAAGGATCAGCTGATTTCTGCTCATGTTCCCGCATTAAATGGGTGACAAGACAACCCCTTTAAATCGGTTGGATATGCCATAACTTTATGACCTGTAGTGTACGCATAATGCCGCAATCTCAAGATTTGTAAGGATGCCAGTGGTCAGGCTCATGTAAAATCTGTCACCACATATCTCCATGGTAATCCAGGTCAAGTGTCACATGTGCTCTAGTACCCCGATTCTAACGCTTTTTCCCCTATCCTGATCGGTGCTGGTTTGTGACATGCAAATGAACTGTTTGATGCAATAAGGGTGTCAGCATTACACCAAAACACCCACCCTTCGGTAGGCAGGGGAGATGTGTTATGGAATTGGCGCATGCACAGTACAGCTATGATGCTTGCCCTGGCCTGGCGGGACCCGTCACTGAAAGCTGGGGGGCAGCACTTGACACAATGAGGAGCAGAGGCTTTGGTAACACAGGGACGCCCTAATTGCACCAAACAGCTTATTTGCATATGATACAAATCACCGATTTCCCACGACTACAGCTGAAACCCACAGGCAAAAGCAGCACATTTCTCCTGTTCCCCATTCATTGCAAAGAGTGATCACGTGATACCCTCCAGTGGTAGTCACTCTTTGCAGCAGCATTCCAGTCTGACTTTGTATAATGACACGACATAGGGAACAGTCCTGCATAAAAATACATAGGGGGTGACCAGCTCTACAAGTCCCTAGCGTTTGTTAATGTATAGGGTCCCTTTACAGAATGGGGAGTTTTCCCTTTAAATGCGGCAAAGCTATAAGGCTACTGTCACACTAGCGTTTTTGCTGGATCCGGCAGGGTTCAGCAAAAACGCTTCCAGTACTGATAATACAACCGTCTGCATCCGTTGCAGATCCGGCTGTATTATCTTTAACATACCCAAGACGGATCCATCATGAACTCCATTGCAAGTCAATGGGGGATGGATCCATTTTCTATTGTGTCAGAGTTAAATGGAGCCATCCCTATTGACTTGCATTGTGGGATCCGTCTTGCTCCGCATCCCATGATAGAAAGACAACTGCAGCATGCTGAAGTTTGTTCTTCAGTATGAGAGCAGAACGCATTTTGGAGCCTTCTTTTCTGTTCAGTTATGTTTTGTCCCTATTACCAATGAATGGGGACAAAACGGAAGTGTTTTTCTCCGGTATTGAAACCGTATGACGGATCTCAATATTGGAAAAGAGAAACGGTAGTGCGAAGAGCCTAAGAGAGGCTGATAATGCACCAACCCTCATATCACGGCATATAGTATTATATATGCTGTGTATAACAAATCACCTCACCCGTCCCTGCTGCTCCTCTCCGGTAACTTCCGCTTTCTGCTGTCACGTGGCACAGCAGCCAATCACAGAGCACTCCGATCCTCCGGTCATGTGATACCACTTCTCTTTTTCCTAGCTCAGTAAAATGCTCGTCTGCTGAGTGGAATTCAGAATCCCACTGTGCTTGTGCAACCTGGTTCTCATCTGCAGCATCCCGGATCCGGCACAGCCGCATACCGCCGTACCCCATAGTTTGTAATGGGATTCGTCCGCTTTCTGGCTTTTGCCGAATCCCGAGAACTGGCTGTTCTCGCCGTGGGCCTAATGGAGACACAAGGTGGCAGGGGCGTTGTTGGGGGCAGGGAGGAGATAGAAGGTGGCAGGGGTGATGTTGGGGGCAGGGAGGAGATAGAAGGTGGCAGGGGTGATGTTGGGGGCAGGGAGGAGATAGAAGGTGGCAGGGGTGATGTTGGGGGCAGGGAGGAGATAGAAGGTGGCAGGGGTGATGTTGGGGGCAGGGAGGAGACAGGAGGTGGCAGGGGTGATGTTGGGGGCAGGGAGGAGATAGGAGGTGGCAGGGGTGATGTTGGGGGCATGGAGGAGACAGGTCCCCCTCCTCCACAGGACTTCTTGCAGATTGTGTGCCCCCCTTCCCATCTTGTGTGGGTGTGGGCAAGGTGGCTGATACAAGTCACACAACTGAAGCTGCCCCCTGTACAGAACAATAGCAGCAGCCTCAGAAGCAACCCCAGCATGTAAGAGTTAAGAGTGAAACTTACAGACCGGTCATACAGACAGTCATAAATCGGTAAATAATTCCCGTGCTGCAGTTAAGGGCTTCACCTCCTCCATACACAACATCAAGGAAGAGGGGTGAATAGAAGGCAGCACTGAGACTGTCATAGGTGCCTGACGAGGTGCCCGCTTAGTGGCACATGGACCTGACAGGTGCTAACTGCCTGCAGAGTTTACACAGGCTGCAGGACTGCCACAAATACATCTTGTTCACCTCCCCACAGATGCAGCTCAGGACGTGCTGACTTCTCAATACCAATAACTCTGAGTAGGAGCTACTCCTAGCCTACTCTGTCTGTGCGCTGGGCTGGGCCCTGGACCGCTGGTGCTGGACGTGCTGTGCTCTCCTGTACTGCTGCCACCTGCCGCTCCCTGCTCAGACTCACTATGTGGGCGGGCTTAATACAGCCTGCGCGCTGTACTCAGACTTGACAGACAGTAAGAATAGATCATAGAGATTAGAGGGGGGGGGGGGTCGCCGCTGCTGCTGTGAAGGGGCCCTGAACAACTTTATAACGCAGTGCAGATCAAGTTGAATCAATCATTATTATTAACTTAAAAATAAACTGTTACACACGCTGCCGGGCCCCCTGGCAGCCCGGGCCCCGAAGCAGCCGCTTCCCCTGCTTCCCCAGTAGTTACGCCACTGAATATAACTACTATAATACTGCTCCTATGTATAAGAATATAACTGCTATAATACTGCCTCCTATGTACAAGAATATAACTACTATAATACTGCTCCTATGTACAAGAATATAACTACTATAATAATACTTCTATGTATAAGAATATAACTACTATAATACTGCTCCTATGTACAAGAAAATAACTACCATAATACTGCTCCTATGTACAAGAAGATAACAACTATAATACTGTCTCTTATGTACAAGAATATAACTACTATAATACTGCTCCTATGTACAAGAATTTAACTACTATAATACTGCTCCTATATACAAGAATATAACTACTATAATACTGCTCCTATGTACAAGAATATAACTACTATAATACTGCTCCTATGTACAAGAATATAACTACTATAATACTGCTCCTATGTACAAGAATTTAACTACTATAATACTGCTCCTATATACAAGAATATAACTACTATAATACTGCTCCTCTGTACAAGAATATAACTACTATAATACTGCTCCTATGTACAAGAATATAACTACTATAATACTGCTCCTATGTACAAGAATTTAACTACTATAATACTGCTCCTATGTACAAGAATATAACTACTATAATACTGCTCCTCTGTACAAGAATATAACTACTATAATTCTGCCTCCTATGTACAAGAATATAACTACTATAATACTGCTCATTTGTACAAGAATATATCTACTATAATACTGCTCCTATGTACAAGAATATAACTACTATAATACTGCTCCTATGTACAAGAATATAACTACTATAATACTGCTCCTATATACAAGAATATAACTACTATAATACTGCTCCTATGTACAAGAATTTAACTACTATAATACTGCTCCTATATACAAGAATATAACTACTATAATACTGCTCCTCTGTACAAGAATATAACTACTATAATTCTGCCTCCTATGTACAAGAATATAACTACTATAATACTGCTTATATGTACAAGAATATAACTACTATAATACTGCTCCTATGTACAAGAATATAACTACTATAATACTGCTCCTATGTACAAGAATATAACTACTATAATACTGCTTCTATGTACAAGAATATAACTACTATAATACTGCCTCCTATGTACAAGAATATAACTACTATAATACTGCTCATATGTACAAGAATATAACTACTATAATACTGCTCCTATGTACAAGAATATAACTACTATAATACTGCTCCTATGCACAGGAATACAACTACTATAATACTGCTCCTATATTCAAGAATGTAACTGCTATAATACTGCTCCTATGTACAAGAACCGATATAATTACTATAATACTGCTCCTATGTACAACAATGTAACTGCTATAATACTGCTCCTATGTACAAGAACCGGTATATAACTACTATAATACTGCCTCCTATGTACAAGAATATAACTACTATAATGCTGCTCCTATGTACAAGAATATAACTACTATAATTCTTATCCTATGTACAAGGATATAACTACTATAATACTGCTCCTATGTATAAGAATATAACTACTATAATACTGCTCCTATGTACAAGAATATAACTACTATAATACTGCTTCCATGTATAAGAATATAACTACTATAATACTGCTCCTATGTACAAGAATATAACTACTATAATACTGCTCCTTTGTACAAGAATATAACTACTATAATACTGCCTCCTATGTACAAGAATATAACTACTATAATGCTGCTCCTATGTACAAGAATATAACTACTATAATTCTTCTCCTATGTACAAGGATATAACTACTATAATACTGCTCCTATGTACAAGAATATAACTACTATAATACTGCTCCTATGTATAAGAATATAACTACTATAATACTGCTCCTATGTACAAGAATATAACTACTATAATACTGTCTCCTATGTACAAGAAGATAACTACTATAATACTGCTCCTATGTACAAGAATATAACTGCTATAATACTACTCCTATGTACAAGAATATAACTACAGTATTTTAGTAGTTATATTCTTGTACATAGAAATAGTATTATAATAGCTACATCCTTGTACATAGAATATAACTACTATAGTAGTTAGATTCCTATGTACAAGACAGTATTATAGTAGCTATAATGCTGTCCATAGGAGGTACATAGTAGTTATAATCTTGTACATATGAGCAGTATTCTAGTAGTCATATCTTGTACATAGAGCAGTATATGTAGCTATTCTGTACATAGAGCAGTATTATAGCAGTTATATCTGTACATATGAGCAGTATTAATAGCTATATTCTGTACATAGGAGCAGTATCTATAGTAGTTATATTCTTGTACATAGAGACGTACTATAGTAGTTATGTTCTTATAGTAGCAAGTATTATAGTAGTTATATTCTTACATATGAGCAGTACATAGTCATATTCTATGTACATAGAATATACTACTAGTAGTTACTGCTTCTACATAGGCAATGATAGTATTATATCTTGAACATAGGAACAGTATTATAGTAGTTATATTCTTGTACATATGAGCAGTATTTTAGTAGTTATATTCTTGTACATAGGAGCAGTATTATAGTAGTTATATTCTTGAACATAGGAACAGTATTATAGTAGTTCCTCATAGTGCCCCTACTGTGATTATGCTCCCCGAGAGTACCCACATTAGGAGCAGTGCCTTGCATATTGTGCCTATAATAATAATGCCCCACCACAGTACCTGTTGCAATAATGGCCTGTAGTGCCCTCCATAATGATACAGCTCCCCAAATTGGCCCTAATAGTAATAAGGCCCTATTTACTGTCCCCAGCAACAATAATGCCCCATAGAGTGCACCCAGTAGTAATAATGCCCCCTAACTTGCCCCCCAATAGTAGTCGGTAGGTCTGTGATGTTGCAGTGCCTCTGCGGTATTTCAGACCTGGGGGCATCTGCCCTTGTTTTGTATGGTATGTATTATTAATGCTATGTTTATGCTCAGTACACCAGCATGCAGGGGTATCGATGACAGGGACTGTTTTTTTCACCCTGCTCCTCCCCTTTTGGTTGCCTGGTTTTACTTTCTGCCGGGAGGGGGTCTAGTCCATCTAAAGTAGAGGTAATCAGGAGATGCTTGAGCTCCTTCTCCAAAGAACCTTATCCAGTTCTCCTGTGAGACCTCTACTTCAGACAGATTCACAGAACCAATATTACTTCCATCTTAGAAGCTACACTGTGCCTAGTCAGCAGATTGACCAGCAAAGCACAGCTTTACAGACCTTGCTGCAGGTGAGGGAATACAGGTTAGACACCCATCATCTAAGCAACATTCAGGCCAGTCTCACTCCAAGTTTGTATTGGATAGTGGACACCTATCTCCACAAGTGCCATAAAACTGCTGATAGCCAGAATTACAAGAGAGAGACGTCAGTAAGATAGCACCTCTAAAGTTCCAATTTATCCAGCCACCATACCTCATCATCTGGGGACAGGGATTGCACTGTGTATGAATTGCTGCTGGATGTACCACAAATTATATTTTGCACTAAGTAAACAGAAACTTTTATACTTTTACTCCTGGCCTGATTCCTTATACCAGGGATGGGCAAAATGCAGCTCTCCAGCTGTTGTAACACTACAACTCCCACCATACCCTGCTGTAGGCTGATAGCTGTAGACAGTCTTTGCATGCTGGGAGTTGTAGTTTTGCAACAGTTGGAGAGACGCAGTTTGCCCATCCCTGCCTTATACCACCTTTTCACTGCACAGATCCCCAGAGAGGAACAGCCTGAGGGAGTACACTGTGACACTACAATTCATCAGGGCCACTACCACTCCCATCCTCTGCACTGGCTCTTCAGGACTTTGTCGCACCTCCAGTAGTACCTCCAATAAGGCCTCCCAAAGTGCCCCCACTAGTAATAAGGCCTCCAAAGTGCCCCCAGTAGTAATGAGGCCCCTCAATAAGGCCCCCTGTAGAGCCTTCAGTACTAATAACTCTCTTGTGCCCCAAGTAGTAATAGGTCTCCTCTACAGTGCCCCCAGTAGTTATAACGTCCTCAATAGTGACCATAGTGCCTCAGATAGGCCTCTTCTGGCATGTGGCCTACGTTGTCTTTGTCATGAAGTCATGCCTGCATCCTGCCTGCATTGTTCTGCCTGCATCCTGACACGAACAGGTCATCGTCGAGTCTTAGGCTGTCGCAATGATGTCATTGCTTGGTGACCACCTGTGCTACTTGATAGGCTTCAGACCTAGTGGCCTGTGGCCTATGAGTATGAACAGCAGTGCCAGGAACCATTGGTTTCCATGTCCTGCCACACTATTCAGCTATTCAACTGTATTGCTGTTCTGACGAAGGTGATGCAGTTCTATCTGCGGTGGCAATTACTTTCAGGGCCCTGTGCAAAATATTGGGGGGGCCTAAGCCCTGGATGTTTTGGCCTAGCGTTGCCCCAGAAGTGCGTAGCTCACTAAGGCACTGACCCATCTGGCATTTGCCATCTATCTATCTATCTATCTATCCATCTACAGCTCTATCAATTTATCTGTCCATCGATAAATCTTAAAATAGTTGAAAAAACTGAAGCACAAAGTATATTAAGAAAGAAGGAAGCAGAAGTTTTCAATCGCTCCCAATAAATGTCACCGGTGGGTATACTGATATCGATGACCTGTCCTCAGGAGAGGTCATTAATATCTGGTTTGTGAGGGTCCTGCACCGTCCCCCAGCTCTCAGTTGTTCTCTCCGGCCTCTGGCACTAGAACTAGCACTTAGATTGGAACAGGGAGAACAGCTCCGTTCCAAGTGTAGTGGCCGCGCTGGGTTATCGCAGCTTAGCTCCCACTGAAGTAAATGGCAGCTGAGCTGCAGTAACCTAGCACGGCCACTATGTTTTGAACGGAGCTGTACTCCCTGTTCCCTCGAAATTGCTAGTTCTAGTGCCAGAGGCCGCAGGGAACAGCTGATCATGGTGGATTGGGTGTCGGACCCTGAGGATAGGTCATCAATATTAAGGGCCTGGAGACACCCCTTACAGTCCAAAGACACCCCTCAATAATTACCTTGTTATGACTGAGGAAGAGTTTGTAGAGGTTAAGAGAAGGGGTCAGAACAAACCCAAATGATGGCTTCGGGATTGGCCACACAGAACAGAAGGCTCTGGTGTATTATTCCCCCTTTTCGCCCTTTCGATGTACCTTTAGTCACCTTCTTTGCCAATTACTCAGTTCTCCAGGAGTCCTAAGCTTGTTTTGCCTCTCAGGCTCTGGAGGGTTATTAGGTCAATGACCATCTTAGTTTCAGCTCGGAAACTTGGTCTTCTGTGCTGGAACCCATCATAGTGACCTCATTATGACCACTTCTTCAAACCCTAGGAAGATGGCATCCATCAATCTTGGAGTAGCCTTCAGTCATTGAGCAGAAGCCCAGTAGGGAAAGGGTGATGGGCTGGGAGCGGTAGAGGGGGTTTCTGTAAAACCTGCTTGGTGTGTCTGCCCAGGAATGTATCCCTGATAATGTGAGGAATGAAGACATTCAGCATTTCACCTCCTAGAACATCGCAAACAAAGAAATCAATTTGCTGTTGAAAGGACGAAGAAGCCACATGAATATGCATCTGCGAAGTGACCTGATGGTGCAGATCGGCTCCTCCATCCCACAATCATCCTATTTATGAGGGCGGTCATCTTGTATCAGAGGGGATGTAACCCATGTCCATGCAGCATGGTGGTTGTGTATCGATAGCGTTTATGTCCCTACAGATAACGACGGCACATATTTTTATGAAGACGTGAAGCACTTTAGCCATTTTTAGACTTCCCCTGTAAAGAAACTGGTATGACAGGTCTCATCTATAGGACATGGGCACCATTTTTTGCCACAATCAATAAATCACAATATTGTCACATTCCATTTGCAACAAGGTTGGAAGTGTTGGGATTTGGGGGATGGGTGTGAGCATAGGACACGGTATTCCTCAAGAGAAAAAGTGGTGGGGGGCTTGATTGGTGCGGCAATGGGTGTGAAACCATTGTGTTAACCAACAGATTTGACTTTGGACTAAAGGCGTTATCCTGGCAGTTCCCTAGTATTCACCCTTTAACCCTTATACAGGGATCTGGACTTCGCTGCAGGGGAACCACCAGGCTGCTACCTCCTGGAGGAGCATCCGTGTGATTGACTGCTGATCCACATGGACAAAAACTCTGGTGCAGGGCACCGAGGGATCAGGCAGAATCATAAGTACAGGCCGAGGTCAAAGCAGGCAGAATAGGTGCAATATGGCAATAGGTCCATTGTCAGGGCACACAGCAAAGGGTCAATATGAGTAAATGGGCTGAGGTCAGCACACAGGCAGACAGCAGATCAGAACACATTTGCAGAGGACTTAGCATGATAAGGAACTTTATTGCTCATGCACCCTCCCATGGAGGAAGGCGTCTGAAGTACCCCTGGGTTGCCAGCCATTGACTACTGAAGATCAGGGTGTGCATGCTGGCCCTTTAAGCTCGACAGGGCACGGAAGGAGAGGCCTTGCCGGCAAGCAGGACTAACCTGCGAAAAGGAGGGATAGTCCTACAGGGCTAAGACAATGGGTAGGTAAGGAAAGGTGCCCGCATAGGTAATCCCCTCACTACCTATTATGTGGGGCGTAGTCATGCCCGCTTAGCCTCATAGGCAGTGGTGTATCTTGGTTTTGTGCTGCCCTAGGCGAGACTAAACTCAGGCACCCCCCTAATATAAATGTGACCAGCCCCTTTCTGTCAAGGCCAAACCCCTTAATCTGTAAACCCCACCCCTTCCTCTTTAGGCTCCACCCTTTTCTGTTGGAGCTTCACATCTTCCTTTCTGTATTTAAAAGTGAATAACGAAGGCCAATATTTTGTGCTTTCTGTAACAAATGTTCCATCTATTATTTAATAAGAATCTTTAGATATAATAATATAAAGTGTAAATTCAACCACTGTACAAAGATCAGTCATCCATGATCCACAGATCCCCCCCTCCCCATGACAGTGTCATCAACAGACCCCCACCCCCATGACAGTGTCATCTAAAGATCCCCCCCATGACAATGCCATCCACAGATCCCCCTCCCCATGACAGTGCCATTCACAGATCCCCCCCCATGACAGTGCCATCCACAGGCCCCCCCCCATGACAGTGCCATCCACAGATCCCCCCATGACAGTGTCATCCAAAGATCCCCCCATGACAGTGCCATCCACAGATCCCCTCCCCATGACAGTGTCATCCACAGATCCCCCATGACAGTGCCATCCACAGATCCCCCTCCCCATGACAGTGCCATTCACAGATCCCCCTCCCCATGACAGTGCCATCCACAGATCCCCCCCATGACAGTGCCATCCACAGATCCCCCATGACAGTGCCATCCACAGATCCCCCCCCATGACAGTGCCATCCACAGATCCCCCCATGACAGTGCCATCCACAGATCCCCCCCATGACAGTGCCATCCACAGATCCTCCCCATGACAGTGCCATCCACAGATCCCCCCATGACAGTGCCATCCACAGATCCCCTCCCATGACAGTGCCATCCACAGATCCCCCTCCCATGACAGTGCCATCCACAGATCCCCCCCATGACAGTGCCATCCACAGATCCCCCCATGACAGTGCCATCCACAGATCCCCCCCATGACAGTGCCATCCACAGATCCCCTCCCCATGACAGTGCCATCCACAGATCCCCCCATGACAGTGCCATCCACAGATCCCCCATGACAGTGCCATCCACAGATCCCTCCCATGACAGTGCCATCCACAGATCCCCCATGACAGTGCCATCCACAGATCCCCCCATGACAGTGCCATCCACAGATCCCCCCATGACAGTGCCATCCACAGATCCCCCATGACAGTGCCATCCACAGATCCCTCCCCATGACAGTGCCATCCACAGATCCCCCCCATGACAGTGCCATCCACAGATCCCCCATGACAGTGCCATCCACAGATCCCCCCCATGACAGTGCCATCCACAGATCCCCCATGACAGTGCCATCCACAGATTCCCCCATAACAGTGCCATCCACAGATCCCCCCATGACAGTGCCATCCACAGATCCCCCATGACAGTGCCATCCACAAACCCCTCCCCATGACAGTGCCATCCACAGATCCCCCCCATGACAGTGCCATCCACAGATCCCCCATGACAGTGCCATCCACAAACCCCTCCCGATGACAGTGCCATCCACAGTCCCCCCCAATGACAGTGCCATCCACAGATCCCTCTCCCCGCCGCTCACAGAATTATACATTTATTAACTGTAATCTGTAACTCTAACTTTAAATGAGCGCTTATCTCTTTAACAGGGTATCTTACTCTCAGCTCCAGTAACAGTCAGTGCGGCCGGCGCTCACTCACTGACGTCACGCTCCTGCGCCACCTAGTGGGAGGAGCAGGCACGCGACATCAGTGAGTGAGCGCCGCCCGCACTGCCTGTGCTGAGAGTAAAATACCCTGTTAAAGAGATAATCGCTCATTTAAAGTTATAGATTACAGTTAACAAATGTATAATCCTGTGAGCCGCGGGGCCCTGTATATTCTAACCCCCAGGCAAGCTTCCCCGTCACCATAGGAAAGCCTGGCTGGGGGTTAGAATATAATTTCTAGTGCTCTAGTCGTCTGTACGGTAAAATACGGTAACTATCACTAAGCAAACAAGGCATTTTGACGCCCATTGGCAAGTGCCGCCCTAGGCAAATGCCTTGTTTGCCTCGTGATAGATACACCCCTGCTCATAGGCCTCAGGCCACTATGGGAATGGGAGTAAGGTAAGTGTTTTTTTTGTTTGTTTGTTTGTTTTTACACTAAAGGTCACTACTACTGGAAGCACCAAGGATGTGGGGGAGGGGGAACCATTATATATACCTGGCACTGCACCAAGGGGGAGGGGACCATTATATATAACTGGCACTACAGAAGGGAGCACCCAGGGATGGGAGAGCACGTTATATAACAGGCTCTACAGAGGGGGACAACAAGGAGGGGGAGCATTATATATACCTGGTACTGCACCAAGGGGGGGGGGGCATTATATATACCTGGTACTGCACCAAGGGGGGGGGGGGCATTATATATACCTGGTACTGCACCAAGGAGGGGGCGGCATTATATATACCTGGTGCAACAGAGGGGGCATTATCTACTGGCACTACAATGGGTGTATTATCTACTGGCACTACAGGGTGCATTATATATACTGGCACTAAAGGGGGCATGAAGGAGCATTACATATTGGCACTATGGTGGGGCAATATATATATATTCTGGTACTACAGGAGCCAATGAGGAACATTATATACTGGCGCTACAGGGGGTATTATATATATATATATACTGGCAGTACAGGGGGAGCATTATATACTGGCACTACGGGGGGCATTATCTACTTGCATTACAGGGGAGAAATAAATGTATATATATATATTAGATAGATAGATAGATAGATAGATAGATAGATAGATAGATAATAGATATACAGGGCACTACGGGGTGCATATACGTGTATATACTGGCACTATGGGGAGAGGGGGAATGGAGGAGCACTTTTTACTGGAATTAAGGGGGAGCATTATAAATATATAGTCAATACAAGGGGGCATTATAATACAGGGAGCACTACAGGGGAGATATAACTGCAGCAGAGGGAGCAGTAGATTCACAGGGGGCTTTATAAATACTAGGGGCTATATTATTACTACTAGGGTAACTGTATGGGCATTATTATACAAAATATAGGCATTGCTAGTAATGAGGCACTCTTGGGAAACATCACTATTGGGGGAAGTATTACTAAAGAGGATAGTCTGGGAAAATTAATAATATTGGGGGGATTATCTCTATGAGGCTGGTCTTTCTGACAATATAGTATTTGTTTGCATGGGGAGCACAGTGGGCACAGTACTGGGAGTAGTAGCAGGATGACATTGGTCTGTAAAAATTTGGGGGCTGATTTGTGGTCTGTGAAAATTTCGGTGCTGAATTGCAAAATCTGTAGATGTCCACTAGCTACCATGAGCCATATAGTAATACTGGTGTGGCAGAGGGGGCTGCACACCCCTGACCAAAGACGTCTGTGCATGTTGATCTGCATTTTAAATTGGCGGACGGGTCTAATGGGGAGATGACAGCGTAAGGTGGGTCCGGACCTTTGGGTGACTGGAACAGAGCAGTAACAGCTTGCAACCTCCACTGTAACTTTGATAAACAGGGTGTTGACAGCTCCAGTGCCACAACCAGTTTGGCAGGGACTAAACAGGGGCAGAATCTAAGATTATATTTTTATGTGTTGTATTTGACAAGGATTTTCCATTTTCCAGGTGGATTTTTGGCGCCACCACAGAATAAAAAGACACAGCAAAAAAAGGGTACATTACTACGGATGGAACGGTTACGCTTTTTGGTAGACTCTTTAACCCCTTAAGGGTCCAGACAAATTTTTCCTTTTTCCTCTTTCCAGATCATCTAAAGCAGTGTTTCCCAACCAGTGTGCCTCCAGCTGTTGCAAAACTACAACTCCCAGCATTCCCGGACAGCCTTTTGCTGTGCAGGCATGCTGGGAGTTGTAGTTTTGCAACAGCTGGAGGCACACTGGTTGGGAAACACTGATCTAAAGTGTTGTATTTTCTGTTTTTACTATTATGGGATACACATCCATCAGCATTCCATTTTTATTCATTGAATTTTGAGGGTGAAAGAAAAAAATAATCCACTAAATCCTCCATGTTTTATTTTTTCTTTCTTTGTTGTCTCGTTTTTCAGGTATCTTTTTTTACACATGTTTTTGTGTATTTTTTTATTTATTTCCCACATTTTGATTTCTTTTTTAAATTTCATTATCTTTCCATGTTTTTGTGTAATTTTTCAATTTTTTTAAATTTCATAATTGTTATTTTTTGTGTATTTTTTTTATAAATGTATTTATTCATACAGAACTTTAGTTGTTTATGTTTTGTTACATTACTTTTCCTATATGGGGACTTTAAAGGGGTTGTCCCAGCTGTGCCGGATCAGGCCCCTAAGCGATCACGAGATCGGTGGCCCTATATCCACATCTACACGCTGTATGGGACTACTGTAAATTGCCAGGCACAGTAAGTACCTTTGTGTTTCAATGGTGCTGCCTTGACCCATGATCTCCATAATTCCCGGGCCTTCTTCCCTTGTTAGTGTTGGATCTCCGTACTGAAGGGGTTAATGGCCAAGATCTGGAGTCTTCTCTGATCCAGGCAGTTGCAGCAGTAGTGAGGCTGTTACCACTTCACTGCTGATGCAGATCCCGCGGGTGCACTGACTGAACCGTTATCATGATTAAACTGGCAGCCGCCATAGTGTACATTTTACCGCTTTGGGCAATAAGTCTCCAGTGATCAGCTGTGATCTCAGCAGGAACATGAAGGCAAGTGTTCAGCTTTTCTGCAGTGACACCGCAGGAGAAATGAGGAATTACAGGGTCTATGTAATACTGTGGACGTGTTGGGTCCTCCACAGCGACGGACGCTCTTTGCAGCTACGATCCTATAAACTCACATCTATGGGTAAATCCTGAGTAATATTTGTGCTGCTGTGGGCGTTTCCTCGTCAGAGTTCATTCCACATCAGCGTTTGGGGAGAAATAATCTGCAGGATAAATATGCACTTATTACTATTATTATACTTTATTAGTATGTAGTTATGTATTTCATGCCTGGCTGATGAGGACGCGCGGGAATCCTTCCATAAAATGAGTCACGGGACGTTATCATGTGTTCTTGCTACACAGCTATGATGTATTACATGCCTGCCCCACATGTGAGCAGTGGGCGATGCTTTATTACGGGTGTCTCCATGCTCTTCATACCTTTCCAGGTACTAGTAAAAACATCAATGCTGCCCTACTTTTTGATTCTCAACATGTTTTAGGTATGACACAACTTGGACCTGTTGGCTCTTTGGAGATATCTGGCAATGTACAGGTTGTTCATGACGATAGTTCCCAACTTGACCGCTCATCATCATCTGGTCTTCTCGACTAAACCACCATGATTGGGTTCACAGACCTCCAGCAGCTAATGTCTATGGGATAGTCGTACACTCAGATTGGGTCGCCATTACTAGTTCAGACCATGGGGGGTAGTAATGAGCACTGTTAATCTTAAAAGTGTATTCCAGGAAGAGATGGACATTCCTCAGGATAGGCTATCAATATCTAATTAGTGGTGGTCCAACACCCGGCACCGCAGCCGATCAGCTGTTTCAGATTGGCTGCGGCACCAGGAGTCAGAGCTGGAACTTCACAGCATCCACTGTGTGAGGAATGATGCTAGTTACTGTAATGCTACAGTTACACTATGGAGCCTCTACTGTAAGAGCAGTCTATGGAGAACTCTACTGTAAGAGCAGTCACACTATGGAGTCTCTACTGTAAGAACAGTCTATGGATCCTCTACTGTAAGAGCAGTCGATGGAGCCTCTACTGTAAGAGCAGTCACACTATGGAGCCTCTACTGTAAGAGAAGTCTATGGAGAACTCTACTGTAAGACAGTCTATGGAGAACTCTACTGTAAGAGCAGTCTATGGAGCCTCTACTGTAAGAGCAGTCACTATGGAGCCTCTACTGTAAGAGCAGTCTATGGAGAACTCTACTGTAAGAGCAGTCTATAGAGAACTCTACTGTAAGAACAGTCTATGAAGAACTCTACTGTAAGAGCAGTCACACTATGGAGTCTCTACTGTAAGAGCAGTCTATGGAGAACTCTACTGTAAGAGCAGTCTATGAAGAACTCTATTGTAAGAGCAGTCTATGGAGAACTTTACTGTAAGAGCGATCTATGAAGAACTCTACTGTAAGAGCAGTCTATGGAGCCTCTACTGTAAGAGCAGTCTATGGAGAACCCTACTGTAAGAGCAGTCTATGGAGAACTCTACTGTAAGAGCAGTCTATGGAGAACTCTACTGTAAGAGCAGTCACACTATGGAGTCTCTACTGTAAGAACAGTCTATGGATCCTCTACTGTAAGAGCAGTCGATGGAGCCTCTACTGTAAGAGCAGTCACACTATGGAGCCTCTACTGTAAGAGAAGTCTATGGAGAACTCTACTGTAAGAGCAGTCTATGGAGCCTCTACTGTAAGAGCAGTCTATGGAGCCTCTACTGTAAGAGCAGTCACACTATGGAGTCTCTACTGTAGGAGCAGTCTATGGAGAACTCTACTGTAAGAGCAGTCTATGGAGAACTCTACTGTAAGAACAGTCTATGGAGCCTCTACTGTAAGAGCAGTCACACTATGGAGTCTCTACTGTAGAAGCAGTCTATGGAGAACTCTACTGTAAGAGCAGTCTATGGAGAACTCTACTGTAAGAGCAGTCTATGGAGCCTCTACTGTAAGACTAGTCTATGGAGAACTCTACTGTAAGAGCAGTCTACGGAGCCTCTACTGTAAGAGCAGTCTATGGAGAACTCTACTGTAAGAGCAGTCTATGGAGTCTCTACTGTAAGATAAGTCTATGGAGCTTCTACTGTAATAGCAGTCTATGAAGAACTCTACTGTAAGAGCAGTCTATGGAGAACTTTACTGTAAGACCAGTCTATGAAGAACTCTACTGTAAGAGCAGTCTATGGAGACTCTACTGTAAGAGCAGTCTATGGAGAACTCTACTGTAAGAGCAGTGTATGGAGAACTCTACAGTAAGAGCAGTCTATGGAGAACTCTACAGTAAGAACGGGTCTATGGAGAACTCTACTGTAAGAACAGTCTATGGAGAACTCTACTGTAAGAGCAGTCTATGGAGCCTCTACTGTAAGAGCGGTCTATGGAGAACTCTACTGTAAGAGCAGTCTATGGAGAACTCTACTGTAAGAGCAGTCTATAGAGAACTCTACTGTAAGAACAGTCTATGAAGAACTCTACTGTAAGAGCAGTCACACTATGGAGTCTCTACTGTAAGAGCAGTCTATGGAGAACTCTACTGTAAGAGCAGTCTATGAAGAACTCTATTGTAAGAGCAGTCTATGGAGAACTTTACTGTAAGAGCGATCTATGAAGAACTCTACTGTAAGAGCAGTCTATGGAGCCTCTACTGTAAGAGCAGTCTATGGAGAACCCTACTGTAAGAGCAGTCTATGGAGAACTCTACTGTAAGAGCAGTCTATGGAGAACTCTACTGTAAGAGCAGTCACACTATGGAGTCTCTACTGTAAGAACAGTCTATGGATCCTCTACTGTAAGAGCAGTCGATGGAGCCTCTACTGTAAGAGCAGTCACACTATGGAGCCTCTACTGTAAGAGAAGTCTATGGAGAACTCTACTGTAAGAGCAGTCTATGAAGCCTCTACTGTAAGAGCAGTCTATGGAGCCTCTACTGTAAGAGCAGTCACACTATGGAGTCTCTACTGTAGGAGCAGTCTATGGAAAACTCTACTGTAAGAGCAGTCTATGGAGAACTCTACTGTAAGAGCAGTGTATGGAGAACTCTACTATAAGAACAGTCTATGGAGAACTCTACTGTAAGAGCAGTCTATGGAGAACTCTACTGTAAGGAACAGACTATAGAGAACTCTACTGTAAGAGCAGTCTATGGAGAACTCAACTGTAATAGCAGTCTATGAAGAACTCTACTGTAAGAGCAGTGTATGGAGAACTCTACAGTAAGAGCAGTCTATGGAGAACTCTACTGTAAGAGCAGTCTATGGAGAACTCTACTGTAAGGAGCAGTCTATGGAGAACTCTACTGTAAGAGCAGTCTATGGAGAACTCCACTGTAAGAGCAGTCTATGAAGAACTCTACTGCAAGAGCGGTCACACTATGGAGTCTCTACTGTAGGACAAGTCTCACTATAGAGCTCTCTACTGTAGAATCATTCACATTATGGAGGCTCTACTGTAAGGGGAGTTACACTATGGAGTCTCTACTGTAAGAGCGGTCACACAGTGGAGGTCTCTACTGTAAGAGCGGTCACACTATGGAGTCTCTACTGCAAGAGCAGTCACACTATGGAGTCTCTACTGTAAGAGCAGTCACTACGGAGGTCTCTACTGCAAGAGCAGTCACACTACGGAGGTCTCTACTGCAAGAGTAGTCACACTATGGAGTCTCTACTATTAGAGCAGTCACACTACGAAATCTCTACTGTAAGAGCATAACTACAGTGTGACATTTGTCACGTGACTATTTGGCGCAACAATGTCGCGGAAAAGTTTTTGTAGTGATAATCAATTGTGTCGCTTTGCAACATGTGACATGCTGCGACAGTTGCACAAAAATCAGCCTTGATCAGCTCGATCACGTGACATCATCACCGGAGGTCCAAGCGCGGGTTGTTTTTAATCAAGATGGGAGAGGACGGGCTCTCCGAGATCAAGGGTGAAGTGAGTATAATTATTTTTTTTTTTAACCCTGGATTAAGTCCCTGAATGTGAGCCTCAGATGCCGCAATCAGCATCGAATGCAGCATCTGAGGGGTTAAACGACGGTGGCTGTGCGTTCGCCTTTCCCCATTATTACGCGCCATACAATGAAAAGTGATTCTTGATGATTCGCAACAAATCAAATTTCTTAAAGAAGTTCAGCGAAGCTGCCGAATCAAAGTTTTGAAAACTTTGCTCCTCTCTACTTACAGTGTCCAGAGGCTTGTTATTTAATGGGATGGACACAGTGATATATACGGTATATATATATATATATATATATTGGTACAAGGTTTTTTCTGAATAGATTTTTTTTACATATTTTAAAAACATTATTGAAGTGTTTTTCACATTTTTTTACTCCCTTTACAGGGATTGAACATGTGATATTTTGATTGTTTGTACAATACAGTGTAATACTGCTATATTACAGCGCAGGTTATTACATCATGCAGTAGCGGCCGGGGCATGGCAACTGGTCGGCACCCGTAATTGTATTCAGGGTGCTGATTGGAGGATAAAAGAGCAGTCACAGAAATCCCTACTGTAAGAGCGGTCACACTATGGAGTCTCTACTGTAAGAGGGGTCACACTATGGAGTCTCTACTGTAAGAGGGGTCACACTATGGAGTCTCTACTGTAAGAGCGGTCACACTATGGAGTCTCTACTGTAAGAGCGGTCACACTATGGAGTCTCTACTGTAAGAGCGGTCGCACTATGGAGTCTCTACTGTAAGAGCAGTCTCACAATGGAATCTCTACTATAAAAGAAGTCACAGTAATCCCTACTGTAAGAGCAGTCTCACAATGGAATCTCTACAATAAGAGCGGTCACACTATGGAGTCTCTACTGTAAGAGCGGTCACCATATGAAATCTCTTCTTTAAGAGCAATCACACTATGGTGTCTCTACTGTAAGAGCAGTAACACTATAGAGTCTCTACTGTAAGAGCAATCACACTATAGAGTCTCTACTGTAAGAGCAGTCTCACAATGGAATCTCTACTGTAAGAGCAATCACAATATGGAATCTCTACTGTAAGAGCAGTCTCACAATGGAATCTCTACTATGAGAGCAATAACACTATGGAGTCTCTACTGTAAGAGCGTTAACCATATGGAATCTCTACTGTAAGAGCAATCACACCATGGAATCTCTGCTGTAAAAGCGGTCACACTATGGAGTCTCTACTGTAAAAACAATCACACCATATGGAATCTCTACTGTAAGAGCAGTCACACTATGGAATCTCTACTGTAAGAGCAGTCACACTATGGAATCTCTACTGTAAGAGCAGTCACACTATGGAGTCTCTACTGTAAAAACAATCACACCATATGGAATCTCTACTGTAAGAGCAGTCACACTATGGAGTCTCTAATGTACGAGTTCTCACACCACGGAATATCTACTGTAAGAGCAGCCACACCATGGAATCTGTACTGTAAGAGCAGTCACACTATGGAATCTCTACTGAAAGAGTGGTCACACTATGGACTCTCTACTGTAAGAGCGGTCACACTATGGAATCTTTACTGTAAGAGAAATCACCATGGAATTTGTACTGTAAGAGCAGTCACACTATGGAGACTCTACTGTACGAGCGGTCACACTATGGAATCTCTACTGTAAGAGCAATCACAGTATTGAGTCTCTACTGTAAGAGCGGTCACACCACTGTAAGAGCAATCACAGTATAGAGTCTCTACTGTAAGAGCAATCACAGCATGGAATCTGTACTGTAAGAGCAATCACACTATGGAATCTCTACTGTAAGAGTGGTCACACTATGGAGTCTCTACTGTAAGAACAATCACACTATGGAATCTCTACTGCAAGAGCAGTCACACTATGGAATCTCTAACTGCAAGAGCAGTCACACTATGGAATCTCTACTGCAAGAGCAGTCACACCATGGAATCTCCTACTGTAAGAGCAGTCACACTATGGAGTCTCTACTGTAAGAGCAGTCACACTATTTAATCTCTACTGTAAGAGCAGTCACACTATCTAATCTCTATTGTAAGAGCGGTCACACCATGGAATCTCTACTGTAAGAGCAGTCACACCATGGAATCTCTACTGTAAGAGCGGTGTACATTTACATTACCAATTCAGAGACGATATTTTTTAACCATAATATTCTGTATGTTTTTGCAGTTATTGTGCAAAGGTCGTCTGACAATTTTTATAATGATAGTCAATGGTGTTGCACTGTGACATGCAACATGCTGCGACTGCGATACGCAAGTTGGATTTTTGTGCGACTGTCTCGTCGCGGTCACAGTACGTTGCATGTGGCAGACACCATTGACTATCATTACAAAAACTGTTGCGCGACATTGGTGCGACATGAATGCTGCGACACACATTGCAATGTAGTTGTACTCTTTTTGTCACGCGACACATGTTGCCATGTAGCCCTAGCCTTAGGTCTGTCACGGTAATAGGTGGGAGTAATGATGGCTTTAAACCTGTATTGCCGCAATCAATGGGTGGGGGGTAAGGGGGCGGCTGTCCTTGCCCCTTGATGTTCAGTCCTGGCCATAGCTACTCGAGGTATATGCTAGCAGCTGCCTGCGCATTTCACATCTATAGACACTTTGTTAGACATTATTATGAAAAATTTAAATAGTAACGTAAAAGTAGAAACCCTCTTAAGGCACAAAAAAAAATTCTGTAACAAAAAAAACAAGCACCGCACACAAAAAAGAATAAAGACAATTATATTTAATAAAAACTGTTCTTTTTGCATTAAAAAACTATATAAAGCGCAATTCAGAGGGTTGGAGAAAAATATTATTTTTCTTATCACCTACATATGTAAATTGCGTAGAGTCAATCATCCATCTTACCAACCAATAAACCGATAAATGCTTCTGCAAGCTCACAATTAGCCGCTAGAGATGAGCGAATGTTCGCATGTGAAATTCGTTCACACTTTGTTTGGTGGTAAAAGGTGAATTGCGCTATGGATTCCGTTACCACAGACCATAACGCAATTCTATGACGGAATGCATATACTTTAGAGACATTCCGTCATTATAGAAGTCTATGGGTTGCAAAACGGATCCGTCCCATTTCCATTATGCAGGGGAGTCCTCTCCGAGTCTCCTGCATACCGGAAACGAGACGGATCCGATTTGCAGCCCACAGACTTCTATTATGACGGAATGTTTAACCCCTTAAGGACCGGGGGTTTTGGGATTTTTGCGTTTTTGTTTTGCGCTCCCTGCCTTCCAAAAGCCATAACATTTTTATATTTCCGCTCACATAGCCATATGACGGCTTGTTTTTTGCGGGACAAGTTGTACTTTTTGACGCTACCATTTATTTTTGCATGTGATGTAGTGGGAAACGGGAAAAAAATTCCAAATGGGGTGAAATTGCAAAAAAAAAGCAATTTCACCACAGTTTTACGGGTTTTTAAATTACGACGTTCGATTTGCGATAAAACTGACTGGTTAATTTTATTCTTCAGGTCAGTACGAATCCGGCAATACCTAATATGTATAGTTTTTCTTGCGTTTTGATGGTGAAAAAAAATTAAAAGTGGGAATTTTTTTATTTTCTTTTTTTGTCGCCATGTTTTGACCCCATAACTTTTTTGTAATTATGCGTACGGAGCAGTGTAGGGGCTCATTTTTTGCGGGGCAATCTGAACTTTATTATGGGGGGCGTATGATGTTTTGATCACTTTTTATTCATTTTTTTTTAGGAAATGAAGCGTCCAAAAATGGCGAATTAGCCATTTGGACGCTTTCTTTCCGTTTTTATGTTTACTGTATGGTGAATATTTTTTAATATTATTATAGTATGGGCGTTTTCGCACATTGCAACACCCATTATGTGTAATTTTTTATTTTTTTATTTATTTTTTTTTCATTTTGGGGAAAGGGGGGTGATTTGAATTTTTATATTTTTTTTATTTTATTTTAATTTTTTAAACTTTTTTTTTTTTTTTTTACCACTTTCTTATAGTTCCCATAGGGAACTATAAGATGCAATCATCAGATTTCTATTCTCATATATTCCAATGCAATAGCATTGGAATATATGAGAAAATCGCATATTTCCTATGGAGCCTATTACAGTCATAGGCTCCATAGGAATACTATGTAGTAACCTAGGTTTCATTCACAGAAACCTAGGCTACTACATGCATGCTCCGGCTCCCTTGTGGCCATCAGGGAGCCGGAGCAAAACCGAAACTTCGGTTTTCGCTGATCAGATGCCGTGGTCAGGATTGACCACGGCATCTGAGGGGTTAAATGTCCGCGATCGGCATCGCTGCCGGTCGCGGACATGAGCTGCGGGTGTCAGCTTGATGAATCAAGCGTTTACCCGCAGCTCATGCGCCCGCTCCGTGCGGGAGCGGGCGCCATCTTTAAAGTGCGGACGAAGGGCGTACATGTACGCCCTTCGTCCTTAAGGGGTTAACGGAATGTCTCTAAAGTATACCGTTATGCATTCAGTCAGAAAATTGCGTTATGGTCCGTGGTAACGGAATCCATAACGCAAGTCACCATTTACCACCAAACAAAGTGTTAACGAATTTTAAAATATGAAATTCGCTCATCTCTGTTAGCCGCATTGTTACTTAATCCCTTACTGTTTGGGCCTCATTGATCAAGCATTTATTTTTATTTTTTTGTCTGTCTTAGTAACTACTTGCACTCCCCATGTAATAATAATTCTGGAGCATCTATTCTCATGACTGTATGTGGGGCCATTCCTCTATTATTCCTACAGAAAGGCCGCCTGCATTTATCATTGATACCATTTTGTGCTACAGGTACCTTTTTGATCATGGGGAGGCGAGGTGACCAAAAAACATTGGGGATTTTTTTCCTATGGCATGCACAGGCGTATTAATTAGGCCTCGTGCACACGACCGTTGTTTGATTCCGTGTCCGGTGCTCCGTTTTTCGTGATTTTCTGCGGACCCATTGGTTTTCAATGGGTTCGTGGAAAACTCGGAAAATGCACTGTTTGTCCTCCGCGTTCGTGGTCCGTGATTCCAGTCCGTCAAAAAAATATAACCTGTCCTATTCTTGTCCGTGAAAAACGGTTCACGGACCCATTCAAGTCAATGGGACCGTGAAAAAATGCGGATGGCCATCCGTGTGTCATCCGTGTTCCGCGTCCGGTTTTTTTGCGGATCCCTTGGCAGGCACTTGGCAAAAATTGTCAGCCTGTCTTTTGGTAAAATCTTTTGGGTCATGTCCGCTAAACGGAGGACACACGGAAACACAACGGAAGCAAAGACGAACACGGAGTACTGAACAACGGAACTTCTTTTTGCGGACAGCATAAAAAAACGGTCGTGTGCATGAGGCCTTAATCAGATAATTTAACACGGACGGGGCAATACCGATTTTGTGTATATATATATATAATAGTTCAATGTTTTTTTTTCCTGAATTTATTTATTTATTTATTTTCAAATTTTTAAAAATGTGGAAGTGTTTTTCATTCTTTTTACTCCCCTTAGAAGACTTGAACCTGTGATTTTTTTGATTGTTTGTACTATACAGTGTAATACTCAACCATTCAGGACCATGATGCACTGCAAACTATTGACTGCCAAAAATATTCTATAAAATGCAGATTGCCGCGAGCGGAGATATAAACGGCTCCTGTAAAACTAATTGTGGTAATTATTACTTTCATATAAGATGATGACTTCTCATTGTTGCATGTAACAACCGGATCAACAAACCACAGAGGCTGTAAACTATCTATCATCGGTGTATCAATCATCTATATACAGTATCTATCTATCTATCTTACTACTATCTATCTATCTATCTATCTATCATCGGTGTATCAATCATCTATATACAGTATCTATCTATCTATCTCCTATCTATCTATCATCAGTGTATCAATCATCTATATACAGTATCTATCTATCTATCTCCTATCTATCTTACTACTATCTATCTATCTATCTCCTCCTATCTATTTATCATTGGTGTATCAATCATCTATATACAGTATCTATCTATCTATCTATCTATCTATCTATCTATCTATCTATCTATCTTACTACTATCTATCTATCTATCTCCTATCTATCTATCATCGGTGTATCAATCATCTATATACAGTATCTATCTATCTATCTTACTACTATCTATCTATCTATCTATCTATCATCTATCTATCATCTATCTCATATCTATCTATCTATAATCTATCTCATATCTATCTATCTATCTATCTATCTATCTATCTATCTCTCAATCTATCATCTATTTCATATCTATCTATCTATCTATCTATCTATCTCCTATCTCATATCTATCTATCTATCTCGTATGTATGTATCTATCTATCTATCTATCTCATATCTATCTATCTATCTATCTATCTATCTATCTCATATCTATCTATCTATCTATCTATCTATCTATCTCATATCTATCTATCTATCTCATATCTATCTATCTATCTATCTATCTATCTATCTCATATCTATCTATCTATCTCATATCTATCTATCTATCTATCTATCATCTATCTCATATCTATCTATCTATCTCATATCTATCTATCTATCTATCTCATATCTATCTATCTATCTATCTATCTCATATCTATCTATCTATCTATCTATCTATCTATCTATCATCTATCTCATATCTATCTATCTCATATCTATCTGCATAGGATGGGAGTGGTAGTGGCCCTGATAAAATGTTGTGTCACTGCGTACTCCCTCAGGCCACTGCTCCCTGGTGAGAAGGTGTTATAAGGAATCAGGCCAAAAGTATAAATGCCTGTCAAAAGTTGTAGTACATCCAGCAGAGGTTTTTTCATTGCAATTTCTCTACTTAGAAGACGGGGTATGGTGGCTGGCACTTCCCTCCCCTGGCAGGAAATAGGACCCACTCCTACCAAGAGGGGATGAATAGTGTAGCCCCATTCCTGATGCCAACCATACCTCGCCTGCTGGTGTACAGTGGAACATTTTTTATAACATTACAAACCAAACAATTGGAAATGCCCTCTGTACTGGGGTACTGCACACCCCACTACTGGAATGTAAGCTGTCCTCGGATTTGTGCTTGGATCCATCTGCGGTAGTACGACTACACATAACCAAAGGCTCAGATCTCAGCTGCTCCCTCCCCTCCCTATGCTGGAGAAGGAAAGAAGGTTAAGGACATATGTAAAACATTCACATTAATATAACCTAGGCTTTCGCTACTACCGCAGTGGAAAATGGAGATCCAAGTCCCAAGGGACGATCCATCAGGTTACTATCTAACTAGCTATAAAAAGTTAAACTGGGTTGGCGGTCCAAAGCATTAGAGTACAAAGCAACGGGTTCTTTTCTTAAATGTTGCAAGTGAAACAGATCCCAACTTGTGGCTCTGTCCCGAAAGCAAAAGGTGGGTCACAAGGAGCTCAGGTCCCAATTGAGCCTCTTCCTTGAAATTCTAGCATACAATACAGGCACAAAGTCTCTCTTTGAGGCCCACGACTAAAGAACGTTGCATAAAACATCTTAAGCGATTTAGGTTAACCTGAGTGAGAAAGGGAAAGTGCAAGGTGCACAATTTGGATAAAATAGATGAAGGAGAGCCCCTGTGGTGAAGAGGCTGGCGGGCGGCTGCACAGGGCCCAAAACATAAAAACAGGAGCCAGTCCTTTTGTGTCTTATCCTAATGATGCTCTTAGGGCTTCGTGACTTTCCAGGGCTTCATAGCAGAAGATCTTCCTCGTGGTCATCCTCAAATCATTCCAGGGGAGGCATCCTGAAGGCTCTGTCACTGATTCCACCGCCCTGGTGGTGACTGTGGTGCTATGGCTCCCTCAAGTCCTGGCCACGAGCTCACTCACAAGCTGCCCCCTGCTGGCAGAAATTGCAGCCACTGTTGCAAAATGCAGGATTGCTGGCTCCAATGGTGTTGGTGGAGGAGCCGGCAGGAGGACCTTGGTACTGTAGTATGCTCCACTCTGCACCTGCTGGACCTTTGATGGCTTCCAAGGGAGTACATAAGCGACCCAGAGTCTGGAGTTTACAGTGACGGGTTAATTGTCACCAGACAGCAAGAACTTCTGCGCCAGATCAGGTGGTAGTTTATAGCAATCCCGATATCAGGGAAGCGGTTAGCAATGGCCCGTAGCGGAGAGCCTCATCAGTAGACTTAAGCAGGCCTTGTGGTGAAGAAGCCCCATTTAGGCCGATTGGGCTGAGACCAATATCAGCAGCAAAGGGGCCCCAGTGACCTGGCATGGGGGGTGTATTCCACTTGGTCCCCTCAATACAGACTGTGGAGGGGTGATGGCAGATACAGCTTCTTTATTGACCTACGACTGGCGAGGATCTCATCTTGCGTCTCAGTGTTCAGCATGAACCTGAAACCCTTCTCCACAGAGAACCACTTGGCGGTCCCCACATGCCGCTCCAACACAGGGTCCCTGGGCCTAGAATGGTCCAACACGCGGATGACTCAATACTTAATTTCCGTCTTGTGTCGCAGGGGATCTTGAGGCCCTTCTTCACCAGTTGTATCGTAACCAGCCACGGCCTATCATTGCTGGAAACCGATGCTCTGATCTTCCCTTGCCAGGTTGGAGGAACGGAAGCCACAACAGTGACCCATAGACTGGGCGGTACAGTTCACGTACATGTCGCAGGTGACTTACTGTTTACTTGAGGCACCCATACCTTCTTAATTAATTCTTGAGTGTCACAGTTGTCGTCCCACATCATGGCCGACCAGTTAGGCTTTAGTCTTTTACCCACCATCTTTCCTGGCTTCTGTCTTCACAACCTAAGCGAGACGACAGCTTCTTAAGTCATGCAACCTACCCCACTCCAGGGACAAGCTTTCTTCTGGGCCTTTTTAAATTAATAAACGGGAGCCTGGCTAAAGGGGCTGAACCCTCACACTCGGCGGAGCGAAGGGCAGACACGTCTTGGCTGCTCTTCTGGAGGGGTGGAGATCAGGTGCACGTGGCACTAAATTCCCTCCAGCAAAGCAAGTCTCTTTTAGGGTCCACACAGCAATTGGGCTAACAATGGTAGGGCACAGAGGCCCAATCCTGTGCCAATTTTATGCAGTGAGCCCCTGAGGTGCCAGTGCAGAGGATGGGAGTGGTAGTGTCTCTGATGAGATGTTATGTCACAGTGCAGCCCCTAAGGCCATTGCTTCCTGTGCTTGATGCAGTGAGAAGGTGGTAAAGGGAATCAGGCCAGAAGTAGGAGTATAAAAGTTACTCTTTACTAAGTGAAAAACAGAAGTTGTAGCACATCCAGCAGTAGTTTGTTCACAGTGCAGTTTCTCTCCCCAGATGATGAGGTATGATGGCTGGCACTTTTACTATGGCGACTGGATAACAGCTGAAAGCTGGAATTTGTGGCTGTAGGTCTCCACTGTGTAATGCAGTGGCCTGGATATGATCTAAAGCGATGGGTGTCTGAGCCATAGTCCCTCACCTGCAGCAAAGTCTGGATAGGTGTGGTTCCTGGTCACTCTGCTGACTGTAACTGGAGCTTTGCAGAATATCTGTAGTTTGGAGTAGTGGTCTCACAGATGAGTTGGCTCTCTGGTCCCTAAGGCCCTAGGGGCAGAAGCAATGGGACCTGCTTCATCTCTGTCCTAGCTAATACCCCCTGTCCTGGCAGGAAATAGAACCAGTCCACTCTAATTTATCTATCTGCGCCTCACTATTTCCACTGCTTCCAACCAGAACTATCACAAGGCTCCTGAACCCAATGTCAAATCTATGACAGGGGCCCCATCTACCAAGCGCCATTTTTAACATCGGGGTCTTCTCTGACACGCCACCATTTGATGCTTTGCAGCCCATGAAAGATGACAAAGCCACCTAAAGGGTTCCAGGTTATCTGTGATCTTCTCAGATACTGCTACACATCGGTCTTGCTATCACATGTTTGAAGGATCGGAAACCCCAACAGAAAATAACTTTACGGGGTATTCCAGTTACAATATAGAAAGTTCTCCCCTATCCAATTGCTGGGACTCCCACCCAGCAATTGGATAGGAAGTCCTTTACGCTGCTCAGGAGAGGAACAGGCAAGAGGCAATAATCTCATTCAAATTCTTTATTTAGGGATGCATATGACGCGTTTCAGAGCCACACAGACTCCTTCTTCAGATAACATCCATCATCTGTATGTTATCTGAAGAGGGAGCCCGTTCGGCTCTGAAACGCGTCATATGCATCCCTAAATAAAGAATTTGAATGAGATTATTGCCTCTTGCCCGTTCCTCTCCTGAGCAGCTCAACAACCTTTTTCTGTTCCCTGCTGTCTCCGGTCATCTATTGGACCGCCTGGAACCCGATCGCCCGCGCAGCAAGCCCTTGGAACAGAACCCCCTGTTCTGCAAAGTGTTGTTAGGGTAACTACCAGCTAGTCCTACGGTCCTCCTGATGTGCGCTTCTCTTCTCTCTTCCTCCATTAATTTCTATGGCAGTGGTGGAGATAGCTGAGCTCTGTATTCTGCTATCTCCGAAGCTCCCAAAGAAACGAATAGAGCGGGGGCGCAGTAGGCAGTCGGACCCCCACCAATCTGATAGTTATCCCCTAACCCAGTGAGGGCAAAGTGCGGCTCTCCAGCTGTTGCAAAACTACGACTCCCACCATGCCCTGCTGTAGGCTGATAGCTGTAGACAGTCTTTGCATGCTGGGAGTTGTAGTTCTGCAACAGCTGGAGAGCCGCACTTTGCCCATCACTGCCCTAACCCTATTACAAAGTTTAGGATCTTTCTATTTTGAAGAACTTTAGAGGGCTTTCTGTTGATACCGGCGTACGTAGCTGATCCTACAGTGAAGTGGCTGATGATTGGGACTGTCCACTAGGCCATTGTCTCCACCTGGAAGAATATGATATATGTCATATAGAAATTAATTCTTCTGGGTGGAGTCATCATAGATAGATCATTATTATTAAGTTGCAATTTTTCTCTCCGGCTGTTTAAACCTGTCATCCACACATGAATATTCAGCGAATGCAGTAAATCTGTCAGAGGTGATGAGCGGCCGCGGAATGTGCTGAGACCTGATTCCATTAGGTTCCTGTAGTTACCTTGGATTCCTGGAATGTTAAAGAAACCTTCCTTCCATATGTGTGTTATAGACTTACACTTATCCTCCAATAATGTCCCCTGTGGCACCCCACTGGTAACAGTGACCACTTCAATACTGCTCCCTGTGGCACCCCACTGGTAACAGTAACCACTTCAATACTGTCCCCTGTGGCACCCTACTGGTAACAGTGACAACTTCAATACTGCTCCCTGTGGCACCCCACTGGTAACAGTGACCACTTCAATACTGTCCCCTGTGGCACCCCACTGGTAACAGTGACCACTTCAATACTGTCCCCTGTGGCACCCTACTGGTAACAGTGACCACTTCAATACTGTCCCCTGTGGGACCCTACTGGTAACAGTGACCACTTCAATACTGCTCCCTGTGGCAACCCACTGGTAACAGTGATCACTTCAATACTGTCCCCTGTGGCACCCTACTGGTAAGAGTAACTACTTCAATACTGTCCCCTGTGGCACCCTACTGCTAACAGTGACCACTTCAATACTGTCCCCTGTGGCACCCCACTGGTAACAGTGACCACTTCAATACTGTTCCCTGTGGCACCCCACTGGTAACAGTGACCACTTCAATACTGTCCCCTATGGCACCCTACTGGTAACAGTGGCCACTTTAATACTGCTCCCTGTGTCACCCCACTGGTAACAGTGACCACTTCAATACTGTCGCCTGTGGCACCCTACTGGTAACAGTGACCACTTCAATACTGCTCCCTGTGGCAACCCACTGGTAACAGTGATCACTTCAATACTGTCCCCTGTGGCACCCTACTGGTAACAGTGACCACTTCAATACTGCTCCCTGTGGCACCCCACTGGTAACAGTGACCACTTCAATACTGTCCCCTGTGGCACCCTACTGGTAAGAGTAACTACTTCAATACTGTCCCCTGTGGCACCCTACTGCTAACAGTGACCACTTCAATACTGTCCCCTATGGCACCCCACTGGTAACAGTGGCCACTTCAATACTGCTCCCTGTGTCACCCCACTGGTAACAGTGGCCACTTCAATACTGCTTCCTGTGTCACCCCACCGGTAACAGTGACCACTTCAATACTGCCCCCTGTAGCACTAGTAGCTAGTAATAGCTTATCCAATGCTGACCGCTATGATACCCCACTAGTAACAGTGAACCCTCCAATAATGACCCCTGTGATACCCCGCTTTTAACAGTGACCTCTCCAATACTGACTGCCATAGCACTACATTAGTAACAGTGACCTCTCCAGTACTGACCCCTGTAGTAGATCGCTACTAAAGGTGACCCCTCAAATATTTTCCCCTGTGGTACTCTATTAGTACTAGTGACCCCTCTAGTATTGGCGCCTGTGGTACCCCACTAGTGACCCTCCAATACTGACCCCTGAGGTACCCCACTAGTGACAGTAACCCCTCCAGTACTGACCCCTGAGGTACCCCACTACGGCTCAGGCAGCACGATGACGTCATGCACCGGCACCACCTTCACCAGCCTCTGATCGATCTGTATCGCTGTCCTGAGGATAGCGATACAGATTAATATAGAGATGAGCGCTTCCACAATGGAAGCGCTCACCTCTCCCTGTCGCCCCCCACTTGTCACCTGGGCCGCGCCTCCTGAGGCGATCGCCTCACCTCGCCTAATTGGCGGTACAGCCCTGGTGGCCAGTGTGAAAACAGCAGGATTTTAGGCTTTTTTGCACAGTATTCAAAGTCTAGAATTCATGCAAAATAACTTTGTGACCCAACTCCAGTTTTGGGGGCTTTCCTCATTCCTCTTAGAAGGTCTATAGGTGCCCCTGTCTGCGTCTGCTCAGCTATGATCCTGGTAGAATATACATCTGGCGCCATCTGTCCGTGCCCACAGCAGACAAGGACCGTTATATAAAAGTGCAGCTTTGGCGCCTATTATATTAGGATTACACGGAGCGAAGCGGTGAGACCTGCAAGGACTGAAGCTATAGATTCGCCGTCATCTCCGTACATTTCTATACATTTCATCCCCACAGCGATTTAGAAGGAACGAGCGGCTGAGTCACCGCTATTAAATGGGATCTGAAGAGATTATCCTAGCTTACATCGCCTAATTGACACGTTTATGTCAATGTGCGGATTACCGCTGCCGTCTTCACTTTCTTTTCCTTCCTTTCATAGATCTAACCCGCTCAGGAACATGAGTCCTGCAGCAAACAAACCTCGTCTGTGTATTTGTGAGGCTACTGTCCGACGACCAAACGGCGGCCGTCTGATGAGCAGTTTCTCAAGTGGCTAAGGTTTTACATCATTAGGCGCCCAGTTGTTTGGTGTCCAGTCCCTGGTGTGTACTGGTTTATAGTGATGAGCGAAGTTTTCAAAACTTCGATTCAACTTCTTCGCCAAATTTCACCAAGAAATTTGATTCGTTACAAAATACTTTGCCACAAATTGCATTTCATTGTATGTAACGGGCGCAATGATGGGGAATGGCGATTGCGCCGCCCCCCCATCATTGAACCCCTCAGATGCCGCGTTCTACGCTGATCACGACATCTAAGAGTCACATTGAGGCTTTTCAGGGGTTAAAACAAAAAAGAAAAAAAAAGTACATACTCACCTCATCGATTCGTGGAGATGTTGTTGCGACCATCTATAGTGGCTTAGTGTTGCAGTCCCTGGTGTATAGTGGTTTAGTGTTGCAGTCCCTGGTGTATAGTGGTTTAGTGTTGCAGTCCCTGGTGTATAGTGGTTTAGTGTTGTAGTCCCTGGTGTATAGTGGTTTAGTGTTGCAGTCCCTGGTGTATAGTGGCTTAGTGTTGTAGTCCCTGGTGTATAGTGGCTTAGTGTTGTAGTCCCTGGTGTATAGTGGCTTAGTGTTGCAGTCCCTGGTGTATAGTGGCTTAGTGTTGCAGTCCCTGGTGTATAGTGGTTTAGTGTTGCAGTCCCTGGTGTATAGTGGCTTAGTGTTGTAGTCCCTGGTGTATAGTGGTTTAGGTTTGTAGTCCCTGGTGTATAGTGGTTTAGTGTTGTAGTCCCTGGTGTATAGTGGCTTAGTGTTGTAGTCCCTGGTGTATAGTGGTTTAGTGTTGTAGTCCCTGGTGTATAGTGGTTTAGTGTTGTAGTCCCTGGTGTATAGTGGTTTAGTGTTGCAGTCCCTGGTGTATAGTGGCTTAGTGTTGTAGTCCCTGGTGTATAGTGGTTTAGTGTTGTAGTCCCTGGTGTATAGTGGTTTAGTCTTGCAATCCCTGGTGTATAGTGGTTTAGTCTTGCAGTCCCTGGTGTATAGTGGCTTAGTGTTGTAGTCCCTGGTGTATAGTGGTTTAGTGTTGTAGTCCCTGGTGTATAGTGGTTTAGTGTTACAGTCCCTGGTGTATAGTGGCTTAGTGTTGTAGTCTCTGGTGTATAGTGTTTTAGTGTTGTAGTCCCTGGTGTATAGTGGTTTAGTGTTGTAGTCCCTGGTGTATAGTGGTTTAGTGTTGTAGTCCCTGGTGTATAGTGGTTTAGTGTTGCAGTCCCTGGTGTATAGTGGCTTAGTGTTGTAGTCCCTGGTGTATAGTGGCTTAGTGTTGCAGTCCCTGGTGTATAGTGGTTTAGTGTTGCAGTCCCTGGTGTATAGTGGTTTAGTGTTGTAGTCCCTGGTGTATAGTGGTTTAGTGTTGTAGTCCCTGGTGTATAGTGGTTTAGTGTTGCAGTCCCTGGTGTATAGTGGCTTAGTGTTGTAGTCCCTGGTGTATAGTGGCTTAGTGTTGTAGTCCCTGGTGTATAGTGGTTTAGTGTTGTAGTCCCTGGTGTATAGTGGTTTAGTGTTGCAGTCCCTGGTGAATAGTGGTTTAGTGTTGCAGTCCCTGGTATATAGTGGTTTAGTGTTGTAGTCCCTGGTGTATAGTGGCTTAGTGTTGTAGTCCCTGGTGTATAGTGGTTTAGTGTTGCAGTCCCTGGTGAATTGTGGTTTAGTGTTGTAGTCCCTGGTGTATAGTGGTTTAGTGTTGTAGTCCCTGGTGTATAGTGGTTAGTTTCCCAATCCCTGATGTATAGTGGTTTAGTGTTGCAGTCCCTGGTGTATATTGGTTAGTTTCCCAATCCCTGGTGTATAGTGGTTTAGTGTTGCATTCCCTGGTGTATAGTGGTTTAGTGTTGCAGTCCCTGGTGTATAGTTGTTTAGTGTTGTAGTCCCAGGTGTATAGTGGCTTAGTGTTGTAGTCCCTGGTGTATAGTGGTTTAGTGTTGCAGTCCCTGGTGTATAGTGGTTTAGTGTTGTAGTCCCTGGTGTATAGTGGTTTAGTGTTGTAGTCCCTGGTGTATAGTGGTTTAGTGTTGTAGTCCCTGGTGTATAGTGGCTTAGTGTTGTAGTCCCTGGTGTATAGTGGTTTAGTGTTGCAGTCCCTGGTGAATTGTGGTTTAGTGTTGCAGTCCCTGGTGTATAGTGGTTTAGTGTTGTAGTCCCTGGTGTATAGTGGCTTAGTGTTGTAGTCCCTGGTGTATAGTGGTTTAGTGTTGCAGTCCCTGGTGAATTGTGGTTTAGTGTTGCAGTCCCTGGTGTATAGTGGTTTAGTGTTGTAGTCCCTGGTGTATAGTGGTTTAGTGTTGCAGTCCCTAGTGTATAGTGATTTAGTGTTGCAGTCCCTGGTGTATAGTGGTTTAGTGTTGCAGTCCCTGGTGTATAGTGGTTTAGTGTTGTAGTCCCTGGTGTATAGTGGTTTAGTGTTGCAGTCCCTGATGTATAGTGGTTTAGTGTTGCAGTCCCTGGTGTATAGTGGTTAGTTTCCCAATCCCTGGTGCATAGTGGTTTAGTGTTGCATTCCCTGGTGTATAGTGGTTTAGTGTTGCAGTCCCTGGTGTATAGTGGTTAGTTTCCCAATCCCTGGTGTATAGTGGTTTAGTGTTGCATTCCCTGGTGTATAGTGGTTTAGTGTTGCAGTCCCTGGTGTATAGTGGCTTAGTGTTGTAGTCCCTGGTGTATAGTGGTTTAGTGTTGCAGTCCCTGGTGAATAGTGGTTTAGTGTTGCAGTCCCTGGTGTATAGTGGTTTAGTGTTGTAGTCCCTGGTGTATAGTGGTTTAGTGTTGCAGTCCCTGGTGAATTGTGGTTTAGTGTTGCAGTCCCTGGTGTATAGTGGTTTAGTGTTGTAGTCCCTGGTGTATAGTGGTTTAGTGTTGTAGTCCCTGGTGTATAGTGGTTTAGTGTTGCAGTCCCTGGTGTATAGTGGTTTAGTGTGGCATTCCCTGGTGTATAGTGGTTTAGTGTTGCCTTCCCTGGTGTATAGTGGTTTAGTGTTGCAGTCCCTGGTGTATAGTGGCTTAGTGTTGTAGTCCCTGGTGTATAGTGGTTTAGTGTTGTAGTCCCTGGTGTATAGTGGTTTAGTGTTGCAGTCCCTGGTGAATTGTGGTTTAGTGTTGCAGTCCCTGGTGTATAGTGGTTAGTTTCCCAATCCCTGGTGTGCAGTGGTTTCAGTCTAAAGCTTAGCACTGTAGTCCTCGGTGTCCAATGGTTCAGTGACCCAGTTTTTATTGCCTGTTCAGTGCTTAGTCCTTATTTTGTAGTCTTAATCCCAATTCCCTGGTGACTAGTGGCTCTAGTCTCAATCACTTACATTCAGTCATTTAGACTCCAAGTCCAGCATCTTAGCAACCTGCTCCCTGGTGACTGGTGGTTACTGTCTCAGCCAGTTGCGCATTTAGCATCCCAGTGCTTGATGTCAAGCATGTCACTACCCATTCCCTGGTGACCTGTGGTTAGTATCTCAGATGGTTAGGACTAGTTATTTAGCCTGCTATTAGGTTTAGTTCCTCAGTCCTTGATGATTAGTGGTTAGTGTCTCAATCATTTACATATGGATATTTAGGGTCCCATTCCCCAGTGTCCCGTGACTTTGTGTCCAACTCCTTGGTGTCAGTCACTATCATCTATTTATTTAGGATGCTGGTTCCTGGTGCCCAGTGACTTAGTGCCCCAGTCCCTGGTGTCTAGTGGTGCCCCGATCTTTATTGCCCATTGATTTGATGCTTAGTTAATGTTTTGTCGTCTAAATCTCCAGTCCCTGGTGACTAGTGGGTAGTGTCTCAGTCACTTAGATTCAGTCATTTAGAATTCCAGTCCCTGGTGACTAGTGGTTAGTGTCTCAGTCACTTAGATTCAGTCATTTAGAGTCCCATTCCCTGGTGACTAGTGGTTAGTGTCTCAGTCACTTAGATTCAGTCATTTAGAGTCCCGGTCACTGGTGTCCAGTATTTTGTTGCCCACTCTCTTGTGACTAGTGGTTAGTGTATCAGTTATGTCCAGCTTCATAGTGTCTCCGTACTTGGTGTTAAGCAGCTTAGTGCCCGTTCCCTGGTGACTAGTGGTTAACACGGGCATGCTCAGTTATTTAGTTTGCCTTTAGGCTTAGTTCCCTAGTCCATGCTGAGTTGCTGACTAGTGGTTAGTGTCTCAATGGTTTACATTTAGTTACTTAGGGTCCTAGTCCCTGGTGTCCAGTGGGTTAGTGCCCCAGTTCATGGTGACTACAGGGAGGTCCAAAAGTATGAAGACACCAGAATAATGGGAAAGCGGTGGTTGGGAACGCCACCCTGTGTGTGGCATGTTGCTAAGGAAAGTATGTGAGGGGCGGTGTCCAAAATGGCGGCCATTGTGAAAGCCGCCATCTTGAAACTAAGTCAATTGGAAGAGGTGCATGTGACATATCTATCTGATAGAGAATTTGACGAAGGATCCAAATCTGTGCTCAAATTTGACAAACCGTTATTCCTGCCAAAGTTATTCACAATTTTCTCTTTGTTACAGAAATATGTGGGGCACCATAGAGTACTGGCAGAAGGGGAGGATGCAGATGGAACTGAATGTGGCGATGGCGGGTGCCAAGAGACCCAGGACACCGGGCGACTTATCCGGGGGCAGGTCCCTGATGTCAAGTACTAGCAACGTCACTGGAAGCGGCCACCCCACATCTGCTCCATTCCTTCCCTGATGTTCATACCATTCCCTGGTGCCCACTGATTTATTGCCCTAATGTCTGCTGCTCCTTTCCATGGTGTCGGCATTTTTTCCTTTTCTTTCAGTTGTCAGGCAAAATAAGCCAACTTATAGCTCGGGAGAAGTGTAGTGAACGGGAGTTGTGATGCCCGACACTACAGAAGGGTCACTTGGGTGCTGACGTTCCCCTCATTTGTGGGGAGATTGGTGAATGTCATTTTCAGTAAATGCTATGTAATGTAATGCCTATTTATATATCCTATCACCCTGTTACTGCTATTATGTGCCATTGTGCAGGCCTGCTAGGGGTGTCATCTCTGCTTTAGACACTAGAGGGAGCTAGGGAGCCCTAGTTTATATAGGCCCAGTCAGGGGAAGTGAGGCAGTCCAGTCCAGGCCATGAGCCTGTGAAGGTGTTCAGAGTTCAGGCCTTGAGCCTGTTGAAGTCAGCCCAGGCCCTATAGCCTGAGAGGGTCCGGCCTAGGAAGAGTCATTCCCTGGGAGGAGCAGTCCAGACCCTAGGACTAGTGGAGAAGTGTTGCCTTCTTAGTCAAGCTGCAAACAGGATAAGGATCCCTGCAGGAGCGTCACTGGTCACCAGCCTGCGTGAGCTGAGGGAAGGCAGAGCAGTGACCAAGACAGCAAGAGGTACTATATATATATCAGAGGAGGTACTCAGTAATTGTAATCCCAAGGATATAAGCCGAGAGAGGGCATTGGGGCCTTGGAGTATATTTGCCAGCCAGGACAAGTCAGAGAGAGAGTAAAGTCGCCTGTACTACGGAAGTCCTGCTTTAACCCTCTGCGATCACCTTGCTAAATATAACCCTGCCATTAATGTACTGTAACCTAAAGCTGCTGAAACCAATCGTCTTCTGAGGAACTGTCAAGAGAGTGTTTGCTGTTTATTACTGTTCAGTAAAGTGAAGTTCTGGTTTACTATCCAAGTCTGCACCTCAATTATTCCTCCTATCAAATCGGTGTGCCACCGTTGCCGGCACTGGCGTCACAGACATCAGGGACACCCAGCCACAGGCACGGTAATCTACCAACACCAAGGGCACCTCACACTACACCTGGCTGTGTCCCTCAAGTACTCAAAGAGTGCCCCAGAGGATCCACGTGCCAGCCTCTCCATCACTGGCATTCCCCAGGTCAGTCTCTCATACTCCCCTGACTTGGGGATGCTACAGAAGGTGTCAGCCAATCATGATCATTAAAGGGGTTGTCCAGATTTAGAAAAAACATGGGGGAAATTGTCTGGATCATTACAGGGGCTCTCTGTTTCATAACTACCTCTGGGCTCAAAGGATCCTAAGCTGAACATAGTGTGGAGCATTGCCCCAGCGATCAGTGCTAATCGGTGGACCAAGTGTCTAGTTTCCCTGCAGTGCCCCTACAGGAGAACTTAGGCATTGCACTTTTCTCATTAAAATCAATGGGCTGTGATTGACATCCGGGGTCTTCCAGGGTAAGGGGTGTTCTTCGTGGCTGACATAGCCTTGTACTGCCCCCTCACCCCACCTAATTCTCCTCAAAGCTCTCATCCACTATGAAGACAGAAGAAACCATAAAGTCGTGGCCAAAAGTTTTGAGAATGACATAAATATTGAAAATTGGAAACAGTTGCTGCTTAAGTTTTTAATATAGCAATTTGCATATCCTCCAGAATGTTCTGAAGAGGGATCAGATGAATCGCATAGTCCTTCTTTGCCATGAAAATGAACTTAATCCCAAAAAAAACTTCCCACTGCATTTCATTGCTGTCATTAAAGGACCTGCTGAGATCATTTCAGTAATCGTCTTGTAACTCAGGTGAGAATGTTGACGAGCACAAGGCTGGAGATCATTATGTCAGGCTGATTGGGTTAAAATGGCAGACTTGACATGTTAAAAGGAGGGTGATGCTTGAAATCATTGTTCTTCCATTGTTAACCATGGTGACCTGCCAAGAAACGCGTGCAGCCATCATTGCGTTGCATAAAAATGGCTTCACAGGCAAGGATATTGTGGCTACTAAGATTGCACCTCAATCAACAATTTATAGGATCATCAAGAACTTCAAGGAAAGAGGTTCAATTCTTCTTCAGAAGGCTTCAGGGCGTCTAAGAAAGTCCAGCAAGCGCCAGGATCGTCTCCTAAAGAGGATTCAGCTGCGGGGTCGGAGTGCCACCAGTGCAGAGCTTGCTCAGGAATGGCAGCAGGCAGGTGTGAGCGCATCTTGCACGCAGACTTTTGGAAGATGGCCTGGTGTCAAGAAGGGCAGCAAAGAAGCCACTTCTCTCCAAAAAAAACCATCAGGGACAGATTGATCTTCTGCCGAAAGTATGGTGAATGAACTGCTGAGGACTGGGGCAAAGTCATATTCTCCGATGAAGCCTCTTTCCGATTGTTTGGGGCATCTGGAAAAAGGCTTGTCCGGAGGAAGAAAAGGTGAGCGCTACCATCAGTCCTGTGTCATGCCAACAGTAAAGCATCCTGAGACCATTCACGTGTGGTGTTGCTTCTCATCCAAGGGAGTGGGCTCACTCACAAGTTTGCCCAAAAACACAGCCATGAATAATGAATGGACCCAAAACCCCCTCCAACAGCAACTTCTTCCAACAATCCAACAACAGTTTGGTGAAGAACAATGCATTTTCCAGCACGATGGAGCACCGTGCCATAAGGCAAAAGTGATAACTAAGTGGCTCGGGGACCAAAACGTTGACATTTTGGGTCCATGGCCTGGAAACTCCCCAGATCTTAATCCCATTGAGAACTTGTGGTCAATCCTCAAGAGGCGGGTGGACAAACAAAAACCCACTAATTCTGACAAACTCCAAGAAGTGATTATGAAAGAATGGGTTGCTATCAGTCAGGAATTGGCCCAGAAGTTGATTGAGAGCATGCGCAGTCGAATTGCAGAGGTCCTGAAAAAGAAGGACCAACACTGCAAATACTGACTCTTTGCATAAATGTCATGAAATTGTCGATAAAAGCCTTTGAAACGTATGAAGTGCGTGTAATTATATTTCACTACATCACAGAAACAACGGAAACAAAGATCTAAAAGCAGTTTAGTAGCAAACTCTGTGAAAACTAATATTTGTGTCATTCTCAAAACTTTTGGCCACGACTGTAGATACAGAAAACTAAACCAATGACCCCATATTTGTATCGCAGCAATGCTCCGCACCTCCAGGCACCTGGACCAAAGAGCTTACGATCTGAAAAAACATGTGACGCGGAACCCATAAACTGTAGGAGAAGCCATGGTGAGATGGGTGAACCTCGAATCGTTTCTTTTATGAGCTATTATTTAATGCAGTAAATAAACTATTTCTGGGGATGGACACATTCCTCCCGCTCCAGCGTTACTCACACAAGAATAGAGTGCGGCTTTATGACGCCCGATCCCTAATTACTAGTAACGTCTCCGGTTCCCCAGAACTATAAAATGTTCTGTGTCTGCAATTCCACGGAAACCTAGAATGTTCTGTGTCCAGACAGTTCTGTGGTATTTCTTGGATATGGACAAATGTATCCATCGTGAACTTCTACTTTGCAGAAGACATATTGCAGTAATGGGGAGCGGTTGGCGGATTACTTGGATCTCTGATACAACGGTGTAACAGCATTAAAAGGGTTTTCTGAGATTTTTCAACTGATGACCTATTCTCTGGATAGGTTGTCAGTATCTGACTGGTGGGGGGTCTGACCGATCAGCTGTTTGAGATGGCACCGGTGCTCACAGTAGCGCCGCGGCCTTCTCATAGCTTTTCCTAGGCCGTGTGACGTCATGTTCATCGGTTATATGGCCTAGGCGCAACTCAGCACCATAGAAGTGAATGGGGCTGAGCTGCAATACCAAGCACGGCCACTATACAATGGACGGCGCTGTGCTTGGTGATCACAGAGAAGGCAGCAGCGTTCACAGGAGATCAGCTGATCAGCAGGGGTCCTGGGTGTTGGACCCCCAATGATCAGATACTGATGACATATCCAGGGGTACTTATCAGTACAGGATAACTAATGTAATGTACGAACACAAAGACTCCAGCAGCTGAATAGTGAGTGCAGCTCTGGAGTATAATACAGGATGTAACTCAGGATCAGTACAGGATAAGTAATGTAATGTATCTACACAGTGACTGCACCAGCAGAACAGTGAGTGCAGCTCTGGAGTATAATACAGGATGTAACTCAGGATCAGTACAGGATAAGTAATGTATGTACACAGTGACTGCACCAGCAGAATAGTGAGTGCAGCTCTGGAGTATAATACAGGATGTAACTCAGGATCAGTACAGGATAAGTAATGTAATGTATGTACACAGTGACTGCACCAGCAGAATAGTGAGTGCAGCTCTGGAGTATAATACAGGATGTAACTCAGGATCAGTACAGGATAAGTAATGTAATGTATGTACACAGTGACTGCACCAGCAGAATAGTGAGTGCAGCTCTGGAGTATAATACAGGATGTAACTCAGGATCAGTACAGGATAAGTAATGTATGTACACAGTGACTGCCCCAGCAGAATAGTGAGTGCAGCTCTGGAGTATAATACAGGATGTAACTCAGGATCAGTACAGGATAAGTAATGTATGTACACAGTGACTGCACCAGCAGAACAGTGAGTGCAGCTCTGGAGTATAATACAGGATGTAACTCAGGATCAGTACAGAATAAGTAATGTATGTACACAGTGACTGCCCCAGCAGAATAGTGAGTGCAGCTCTGGAGTATAATACAGGATGTAACTCGGGATCAGTACAGGATAAGTAATGTATGTACACAGTGACTGCACCAGCAGAATAGTGAGTGCAGCTCTGGAGTATAATACAGGATGTAACTCAGGATCAGTACAAGATGATTAATGTATGTACACAGTGACTGCACCAGCAGAATAGTGAGTACAACTCTGGAGTATAATACAGGATATATCTCAGGATCAGTACAGGATAAGTAATGTAATGTAATGTACACAGTGACTCCACCAGCAGAATAGTGAGTGCAGCTCTGGAGTATAATACAGGATGTAACTCAGGATCAGTACAGGATAAGTAATGTATGTACACAGTGACTCCACCAGCAGAATAGTGAGGGCAGCTCTGGAGTATAATACAGGATGTAACTCAGGATCAGTACAGGATAAGTAATGTATGTACACAGTGACTGCACCAACAGAATAGTGAGTGCAGCTCTGGGGTATAATACAGGATGTAACTCAGGATCAGTACAGGGTAAGTAATGTATGTACACAGTGACTACACCAGCAGAATAGTGAGTACAGCTCTGGAGTATAATACAGGATGTAACTGAGGATCAGTACAGGATAAGTAATGTATGTACACAGTGACTACACCAGCAGAATAGTGAGTACAGCTCTGGAGTATAATACAGGATGTAACTCAGGATCAGTACAGGATAAGTAATGTAATGTATGTACACTGTGACTGCACCAGCAGAATACTGAGTGCAGCTCTGGAGTATAATACAGGATGTAACTCAGGATCAGTACAGGATAAGTAATGTAATGTATGTACACTGTGACTGCACCAGCAGAATACTGAGTGCAGCTCTGGAGTATAATTCGGGATCAATATTAGTAATGTACTTTGTATAAGCTTGAAGTACTGTACATTTTGACTAATACAGAGCGGATGACGCTCTTCTAGTTACGGTTTGCCATGGCTCCTTCTATCAGCCGATCACTGATCTGATATTAATAACCTTTTTTAAGGGTAGGTCATTAATACTGACGTCCTGGAAAACCCCTTTAAGAAACTGTTCAGCTCTTACACATTATTATTAGTGCCTTCTTTTGTCCGTTTTGTTTCTTTACCCTATTGAGTCTACGTTTCCACAATCATCCAGAATATTTGATAATCCAGTCCTCTTCTGAGGTTATTAATGCTGCAGAGGCCTCCAGGCTGCGGCTCTCCAAACTACAACTCTCAGCATGCATTGACTGGCACAGGCTGCTGGTATGAAATATACCCTGGGCCCTGGATGTAGCAGCTGAGCTCCGGGGCAGTGATTATTAACTCCAGAGAATTCTCCGGGGAAACACAATATCATTTCCAGAAATTAATCTGCATAGAGGCAACATATTCATAAATTACTTACCTCTAGTTATTACGTCCAACGTTAGGAAACTGCGTGTCTGCTGCCACCTGCTGGTCACATGATACATAGCAACAATATTATAAAATCCGGATGCCAAGTTTTATCTACGGCAATTGACTGCCGCTGTCACGTGACCTGACGTATTGAGAGGTGATCCGGAAATTTTTGAAACATTTTTGCAGGGTATGAGGCTTGGCTTCCGCAGTCCTGTGCAATCAGCAAGAGAGAGGAATTAAGGTTGCCCGGCAACCACCTTCCTACCTGTCTGGGTGACTACCTGTGGTCACAGAAGGTCCTATTTACTATATGACCGGCCGCCTCTCTTGGTGACACAGATTTGCTGATTTGTTATACGTCCTACCCCATGAGGCGGTGTGTCTGGTGCATGATTATTCGTAGGACACGCATTTATCGGATATTTACGGAAATGGAAATATCCTTTAATCAATTGTGAGGCTTATAGTCAGAAAATGCGGAAATTCAGAGCAGAGGAGAAGAGAGCTCAGGGGACGTGGAGATAAAGAGACAGAAATCTGCAGATCCTTCGCTGGGCAGTTACGGCGCTCATTCATTAGACGTGCCGCATGGAGCAGAGTGGATGGCTGTGGCGTCCCCCGGGGACGTCATTACTGCGCAGTAACAAACATGAAGGGGAGGCGAGCACGTACAGCTCTGCGCATCCGACAACCTCCGTAGGGGTAACATATTGCCTGCCCCAGAAAGTACAAGCCGTGAGAGGCCAGCCATGGTTTATAGGATTGGATACACAGAACAGTATCAAACATGATTGGCTTAGATACACCAGGGTTTGAGAGGCTTTGGTGCACTGGAAAGAATCACAAATTATAAGCTTAGATAAGTTAACTTAGCAGACAGTATCACACAGGATAGGATTGGATACACAGCTCAGAAGACAGTATCACACATGATAGGATTAGATACACAGCTCAGCAGACAGTATCACACAGGATAGGATTAGATACACAGCTCAGCAGACAGTATCACACAGGATAGGATTAGATACACAGCTCAGCAGACAGTATCACACAGGATAGGATTAGATACACAGCTCAGCAGGCAGTATCACACAGGATAGGATTAGATACACAGCTTAGCAGACAGTATCGCACAGGATAGGATTGGATACACAGCTCAGCAGAGAGTATCACACAGGATAGGATTAGATACACAGCTCAGCAGACAGTATCACACAGGATAGGATTAGATACACAGCTCAGCAGACAGTATCACACAGGATAGGATTAGATACACAGCTCAGCAGACAGTATCACACAGGACAGGATTAGATACATGGCTCAGCAGACAGTATCACACATGATAGGATTATATACACAGATCAGCGGACAGTATCACACAGGATAGGATTAGATACACAGCTCAGCAGACAGTATCACACAGGATAGGATTAGATACACAGCTTAGCAGACAGCATCACACAGGATAGGATTGGATACACAGCTCAGCAGAGAGTATCACACAGGATAGGATTAGATACACAGCTCAGCGGACAGTATCACACAGGGTAGGATTAGATACATAGCTGAGCAGACAGTATCACACATTATAGGATTAGATACACAGCTCAGCAGACAGTATCACACATGATAGGATTAGATACACAGCTCAGCAGACTGTATCACACAGGATAGGATTAGATACACAGCTTAGCAGACAGTATCACACATGATAGGATTAGATACACAGCTCAGCGGACAGTATCACGCAGGGTAGGTTTAGATACATAACTGAGCAGACAGTATCACACACTATAGGATTAGATACACAGCTCAGCAGACAGTATCACACATGATATGATTAGATACACAGCTCAGCAGACTGTATCACACAGGATAGGATTAGATACACAGCTCAGCAGACAGTATCACACAGGATAGGATTAGATACAGCTCAGCAGACAGTATCACACAGGATAGGATTAGATACACAGCTACGCACACACTATCGCACATGATAAGATTGGATACACTCGGCACTAATAAATAACAGTAGAGAATGATCTTTATTGGGTGCAGACTGCGGCGTCCGGTCATCAGATGTGTAATGATGGATGGAGGTGATCAGCCGCCTCGTCCCGCACACATTACTGCATGATAATGAGGCGCCAGTCGGGAGGCGCCACACTCCGGAGCCTCGTGTCCATAGTAAGCTGAGACAAAATACAATCTAGAAACCACGGGGTTAAAGGATGAGATGGGAAGGATGAGCGACGAGACATGTGGACCGGCCTGAAGACAAGCTACCGCTCCCTGTTATCAGGCTGACCACTGAAGAGGTGGACACGTCTCCTGCCCCACTGATCAGATACTGCAGGCGGGGGGACAGAGGCGGATTACAGGATAGCTGCATACGGTCTACTGCTCCCTGTTATCGGGCTGACCACAGAAGAGGTGGACACGTCTCCTGCCCCACTGATCAGATACTGCAGGGGGGACAGTGGCGGATTACAGGATAGCTGCATACGGTCTACCGCTCCCTGTTATCGGGCTGACCACGGAAGAGGTGGACACGTCTCCTGCCCCACTGATCAGATACTGCAGGCGGGAGGACAGTGTTGGATTACAGGATAGCTGCATACGGTCTACCGCTCCCTGTTATCAGGCTGACCACGGAAGAGGTGGACACGTCTCCTGCCCCACTGATCAGATACTGCAGGTGGGGGGACAGCAGCGGATTACAAGATAGCTGCATACGGTCTACCGCTCCCTGTTATCGGGCTGACCACGGAGTAGGTGGACACGTCTCCTGCCCCACTGATCAGAAAAAGAAACTTCTCATATGATTTTCAGTATATTGATCTGTGACGGGTGTCAGGCGCCCCCTAATAAAGCTGCAACGTATCAATCCTGGTCCCACCGGCATCTTATAATAGGCTCCACTGCCACAGTGCTGCTTATCAGTGAATAGAAACCTTCTACTTTACGCCAGGGGGCTGAAATCCTACACAGACCTAATAATTCTCACAGCTGAGAGTTTGTTACAATTGTATGAAAACATCAGCAAAACAAATCTCCCTTCCGTCCAAATAGTTTTTGACACTGTATCAGTAGAGAGTCAGGGGTCTGGGCTGTTTGACACAAGAGGACGTAGCAAACCCTCCTCTGTGAAAACTATTTGGTCCTTTTTAGTCACTGCTTGCAAACAAGAATGCTCTGATTCACTGACAGCAAGCAGATATCTGGGAAAGGGAGAGGAATTTTTACATTAAGTCAATTAGAAATAACCTCTTAATATACAATGATTAAAATCAGAAAAGCTAATAAAAACATCATCACAATAATGGGTAGGAGGGGGTGGTCACACATAGTTTCGCGGGCAGCCGTTGCCAGTCTGGGGGGGTAAGTACCAGCAGTGATTAGAATAGTCTCTTCTAATGTAACATGCTCCTTTATGGCAGATGCCAGTGATCAGAATGGTTGAAATATAAGGATTTCTTCCCAGCAGGTTCCTCGGGGGCGGAGTCATTACTGATCCATCTTGCTGGCCATCATTGACTGGACCTAAAAAAGCAGATAAAAAAACATTCAGGGGTTTAACTTAACGCTTTCGGGCACAATGCAAAATCAAGCTGCTCATCTACCATGGTACATTTATGATACTGATGTCTTCTTATGAGGCAGCGGAGCTTTTTTCGCCTGGGCTTTGACCCCTATTTTATGCCCTTGAATGGACTGAACCACAGTATTTGCAGTAATTATTTCCCTTCATTAAGAACCCCTTAAGGACATCTACCATATATGTACGGCAGAAGTCCATTCTTAAGAATGGTGCCCACTTCAGAGCACAATGACCTCCATAGCCGCCGGGTCTTATACCTCAAATGCCACGGTCAACTGTGATCACAGCGAATGAGGAGCGTTGTGCTCCTGTGGCCCAAACAGCTCCCTCATGCAGCAATCGGGGAAGCTGTTATAGCTTTAGTCCCTCTGAAGGATTCAAGGCTACCACAGCAACGTACTGAATGTCCCATAAACAGCAATGGTAATTCACTGCAGTCTATGGGACAAACATCTAACAATCACATGTTCAAGTCCCCTAAGGAGACTTAATATAAGTAAAAAAAAGTTTTTAAAAATATGAAAAAAAAAAATTTAAATCACATGCAGCGTCCCAAAATGCCCCAACATATTGAAATATAAATGTATTTATCCCGTACGGGGAACGTCATAACGGATAAAAAAGTATGATTATTGTTTTTTTTTTTTGCCACTTCCACCTTTTAAAATTTTTTTTATTGAAAGTAATTAAAAAGTTATACAGACTCCAAAATGGTATCAGTATCTAAAACTACAGATTGCCCCGCAAAAAATAACCCCTTTAGACAGCTCCGTAGACGTAACTCTAAAAAAGTTATAGGGGTAAGAATATGGAAATGCAAAGAAAAGTTCTTTTTTTCTTCCAATTTTTTTTGTAAGTGCAATGATTTGCAAAAATGTGGGCACCCCTGGTCAAAATTACTGTTACTGTAAACCATGAAGGAAGTTGAAGAGGAAGTGTTCTCTAAAAGGCAAAGATGAAACACACTTTTTACCATTTTAAGCAAAATCTGTGGATTGTTTTGGTTTTGTACAATTTTACAGTGAAAAAAGAGAACGGGGCACCTTGCAGAAGTTTAGGAACCCCAGAAGATTTGAGCGCTCAGATAACTGTGACCGAGGTCTCAGAAGTTAAATAGCTTGTAAGGGTTAAGGATTGTTCACAACCATTGCTAGAAAAGGCCAGGTGATACAAGTTTCAAAGCTTTATAAATACCCGAACTCCTCTAACTTTGTCCCAAAAAACAACCATGGGTTCTTCTAAGCAGAACTGTAATGTAATTAAGAAATAGCATTTTACAGGAACAGTGGAGGTCAAGAAAAAGTCTGGAAGACCAAGAAACATTTGAGACAGCTGCTCGTAGGATTGCTAGAAAGGCAAATCAAGACCCCCACTTGAATGCAAAAGACCTTCAGGAAGATTTAGCAGACTCTGTAGTTGTGGTACATTGTTCTACTGTTTAGGGACACCTGCACAAATATGACCTTCATGAAAGAGTCATTAGAAGAAAACCTCTCCTGTTTTCTCACCACAAAATTCAGCATCGGAAGTTTAAAAAAGAACATCTAAACAAGCCGATGAATTTCGGAAACAAGTCCTGTGGACCAATGAGGTTAAAATAGAACTATTTGGCCACAATGGGCAAAGGTATGTTTGGAGAAAAAACGGCACAGAATTTCCTGAACAGAAACCCTCTTCTACCATTAAGCATGGGGGGGAAATCATACTTTGACCAATGACCTTGGGAACATTTCACGGGTAGAGGGAAGAATGGATTCAATGAAATTCCAGCAAATTCTTGAAGCGAACATAACACCAACTGCAAAAAATCTGAAGCTGAAAAAAGGATGGCTTCTATAAATGGATAATGATCCTAAACACACCTCAAAATCCACAAAAGACGACCTCAAAAGGCGCAGTTTGAAGGTTTTACCATGGTCCCCACAGTCCCCTGAGCAGAACATTATTGAAAATCTGTGGATGGACCTCAAATGAGCAGAGCATGCAAGGTGGCCAAGGATTCTCACAGAACTGGAAGACGTCTGCAATGAAGAATGGAGGAAAATCCCTCAAAAAAGAATGGAAGGACTCCTGGCTGCTACAAAAATTGTTTACAAGCTGTGATACTTACCAAAGGGGGTGCTACTAGGTACTAACCATGCAGGGTGCCCAAAGTTTTGCTTTGGACCCTTTTCCTGTTTTGTTATTTTGAAAATGTAAAATATAAAAATAAAATATTGTTTTTGCTTAAAATACAAAGGGAATGAGTCAACTTTAACTTTATACCTTTTGGAGATCATTTCAACATGAATTTCTTGCTTAAATGTTCACAGTAACAGTAATTCAGGGGTGCGCAATGTTTTTTGGTGCAGTTTTTTTTACGTACCAAAAATTGCACCAAAACTGTGCACAAAATTTTTTCAGCATGTTTATAAAATTTGGCGTGTGAACATACCCTAAATGTGGTATTGCTAAAATCGTACTGGCCAGGAGAAGAAAGGAACAGATCAATTTTACTGCATAAAGAATGCCATAAAAATGAAACCCATACACACGTCAGATTTCTGTGTTTTTTTCCAATTTCACTCCATTTGGAATTTTTATTTCCAGCTTCACACTGCATAGTATGCACAATTAAATGGTGGCATTCGAAAGTGCAACTTGTCCGGCAAAAACAAGCCCTCATACGGCTATGTTAACAGAAAAATAAAAAAGTTAAGGCTTCTGGAAGGCAAGGAGTGAAAAACAAAAACACAAAATGAAAAAATCTGACTGTCTTTGATGTGTTAAAGAGACAGTTCACCTAAATATTCTTCACCAACAACAACATTAAAGTGGAATTCCAACAATCTTTTAACACTTTAATGAAAGCAAGGAAAAAGAGGACCAAATGGACCAATAAGATTGCAGCACGCATAAATGTCCCCCATATCTGCTGTGGTGATTGATGCAGCAAGGAATAGTTGAGACACATTATGCACAGTGCTGGGTTTAAGGGGGCGGAGCATGACACAAATGTCCAAAAACCTCAGAGAGAGAAACCCTTTGCAATGGTCCACCCCACCAGGCCCTGGACCAGGCACAACACATTGGATGCATTATTCCCAGAGTGTTACTTTAATAATATATACCGTGGACATCATCAGTATTCTGACCGCACACTGCATTGTTATCACACAGCAGACAACGCGGCTTAATGAGATCTCAATAGTGAATTCTGATCTCTAGTGTTAAATATGCAGCCGTAATTATGCCAGAAAATAACTTGATACTATCTCACCGGAACTAAAACAGATTTACTCTTTGAAAGAAAAAAATTACTATTAGGGTTCATGCACATGACTGTTGGATGTTTTTCGGTCCATAAATTGGGGATCCGCAAAACACGGATCAGCTGACCCCTAGAAAAATAGTCCTATCCTTGCTGTAATGAGAACAACAATAGGAAATGTTTTTGAGGAGTGAAGTAATTTCCGTTTTTTAGAGGCCCCATTGAAGTAAATGGTTCCGCATAAATACTATAATACTTCCTGCTATGTACAAGAATATAACTACTATAATACTGCTCCTATATACAAGAATATAACTACTATAATACTGCTCCTATGGACAGGAATATGACTACTATAATACTGCTCCTATGTACAAGAATATAACTACTATAATACTGCTCCTATATACAAGGATATAACTACTATAATACTGCCTCCTATATACAAGAATATAACTACTATAATACCGCTTCTATGTACAATAACATAACTACTATAATACTGCCTCCTATGTACAAGAATATAACTACTATAATACTGCTCCTATGTACAAGAATATAACTACTATAATACTGCCTCCTATGTACAAGAATATAACTACTATAATAGTGCCTCCTATGTACAAGAATATAACTACTATAATACTGCTCCTATGTACAGGAATATAACTACTATAATACTGCTCCTATGTACAAGAATATAACTAATATAATACTGCTCCTATGTACAAGAATATAACTACTATAATACTGCTCCTATGTATAAGAATATAACTACTATAATACGGCCTCCTATATACAGGAATATAACTACTATAATACTGCTCCTATGTACAAGAATATAACTACTATAATACTGCTCCTATGTACAAGAATATAACTACTATAATACTGCCTCCTATGTACAAGAATATAACTACTATAATACTGATCATAAGTACAAGAATAGAACTACTATAATACTGCCTCCTATGTACAATAATATAACTACTATAATAATGCTCCTATGTACAAGAATATAACTACTATAATACTGCTCCTATGTACAAGAATATAACTACTATAATACTGCTCCTATGTACAAGAATATAACTACTATAATACTGCTCCTATGTACAAGAATATAACTACTATAATGCTGCTCCTATGTACAAGAATATAACTACTATAATACTGCCTCCTATGTACAAGAATATAACTACTATAATACTGCTCCTATGTACAAGAAAATAACTACTATAATACCGCCTCCTATGTACAAGAATATAACTACTATAATACTGCTCCTATGTACAAGAATATAACTACTATAATACTGCTCCTATGTACAAAAATATAACTACTATATTACTGCTCCTATGTACAAGAATATAGCTACTATAATACTGCTGCTATGTACAAGAATATAACTACTATAATACTGCTCCTATGTACAAGAGTATAACTACTATAATACCGCCTCCTATGTACAAGAATATAACTACTATAATACTGCTCCTATGTACAAGAATATAACTACTATAATACTGCTCCTATGTACAAGAATATAACTGCTATAATACTGATCCTATGTACAAGAATATAACTACTATGCTTCCTTCCGCTGCCCGGCCCGGATCCCTCCCCTTGGTTTTCCCCTGTTGTTTGTTTTGAATTTGTTGAATATGTACCCTGAACCTACCAGCTTTCAATGTGGTAATTGACGGCAAATCTTCTGTGTGGGAACACAAGTATTTGTGGACACTCCGCTTAATGATCCATGTGCTTTCCTGATCTCTGCTAAGAGTGTATATTCTGTAATGCACCTTGTCTGTATAATGTTTCTGCTACCCTCAGACTTATTATTTTTGTGACACATTGTACGTATGCTTTTATTCACAATAAAAAGATAATTGACAAAGAATATAACTACTATAATACTGCTTCTATGTACAAGAATATAACTACTATAATACTGCTCCTATGTGCAAGAATATAACTACTATAATACTGCTCCTATGTACAAGAATATAACTACTATAATACTGCTCCTATGTACAAGAATATAACTACTATAATACTGCTCCTATGTACAAGAATATAACTACTATAATACTGCTCCTATGTACAAGAATATAACTACTATAATACTGCCCCTATGTACAAGAATATAACTACTATAGAGAACTTATTTTATCCTAAACATATGGAAGCTTAAATGACATCTGAACTGACAGGTGCACAACAAGGATTGCGGTGCTTGCTGCGATACAGGCTGAGATATAGCTTTTCGAAATCCAGCTCTACAGGCTATAATTCTGAGTATATATCGTCAATCCCGGTCCTGTTTTAAAGCTTAGATTTTTACATCTAGACATGAGCAGTAGCTCACACCTCCTGAACTATAAAACAAAGGGATTTTTACAAGATTTTGCCTTGCTTATAGTGTGTCTTATAGTCTAAAAATTGGTAACTACTATAATACCGTACCATACACTGTATATCATGCTAATTAGCTTGCAAAAGCAACATTATATTAGAAAACTGCAATTTGTACCGTCGTGTAATGTTACCCCCGAGAGCGCCTCTGTAATCTCCACATTTCCTATATGTAATCAAGAATCTCCCTGCAGTTTATTTCCAGGCAGAAGATTAGCGGAAAGGAGAAAGTCAATATTAGCGAGTCGCAGTGAGCAAATATCAACACCTAGAAATAAACACTTAGTGAAGCCGCTCTCGTTGGGTAGATTTGCAGCGATAAATGATATTGATCGGTGCGTTAATCTCTGAGCTGTTTTGCTGGCACTAATAAGAGTGTGGTAACGGTCGCTGTACCGCCATTACCTCGCACCTCTAATGCAAATATCAATAGAGCGAGCGGAAGAATAAATATAGCTGCGGTACGGACGCCTGTTATTGCTTCTGTTGCTAAACAACCTCAATATAAAGTCACAAAGAAATTATTGTAATGTGTTCAACACATTATAAAACCTCACGGAGTAATAGAGAACCAACATTACAGAGGCACAAATAGCTGCAGAGCGCTGGAGCCGGGAAAGAGACAGCAATCTAATAACCAGGCGAAGAGAGCGCAAAACAAAACAGAGATACGCAAAACAACTGCAGCATACCAGAACATGAAAAATTACCGATATAAGGGTCCATTCACACGTCCGCAATTCCATTCCGCATTTTGCGGAACGGAATTGCGGACCCATTAGTTTCAATGGGGACAGACGATGTCCCGGCCGGGTCCGCAATTGCGTTCCCGAAAAAAATAGAACATGTCCTATTCTTGTCCGCAATTGCAGACAAGAAAAGGCATTTTCTATGAGAGTGCCGGCGATGTGCGGTCCGCAAATTGCGGAATGCACATCGCCGATGTCCGTGTTTTGCGGATACGCGGATCCGTGGATCCGCAAAACACTTACGGACATGTGAATGGAATGGTGAAAATAATAAGGATTGGAATACTGGTCCTCCCAAGAAAGCAGCACAATAAATCAGAGTCTTGTACATAGGAGCAGTATTATAGTAGTTATATTCTTGTACATAGGAGCAGTATTATAGTAGTTATATTCTTGTACATAGGAGGCAGTATTATAGTAGTTATATTCTTGTACATAGGAGCAGTATTATAGTAGTTATATTCTTGTACATAGGGCAGTATTATAGTAGTTATATTCTTGTACATAGGAGCAGTATTATAGTAGTTATATTCTTGTACATAGGAGCAGTATTATAGTAGTTATATTCTTGTACATAGGAGCAGTATTATAGTAGTTATATTCTTGTACATAGGAGCAGTATTATAGTAGTTATATTCTTATACATAGGAGCAGTATTATAGTAGTTATATTCTTGTACATAGGAACAGTATTATAGTAGTTATATTCTTGTACATAGGAGCAGTATTATAGTAGTTATATCCTTGTACATAGGAGGCAGTAGTATTATAGTAGTTATATTCTTGTACATAGGAGCAGCATTATAGTAGTTATATTCTTGTACATAGGAGCAGTATTATAGCAGTTATATTCTTGTACACAGGAGCAGTATTATAGTAGTTATATTCTTGTACATAGGAGCAGTATTATAGTAGTTATATTCTTGTATATAGGAGCAGTATTATAGTAGTTATATTCTTGTACATAGGAGGCAGTATTATAGTAGTTATATTCTTGTACATAGGAGGCAGTATTATAGTAGTTATATTCTTGTACATAGGAGCAGTATTATAGTAGTTATATTCTTGTACATAGGAGCAGTATTATAGTAGTTATATTCTTGTACATAGGAGCAGTATTATAGTAGTTATATTCTTGTACATAGGAGCAGTATTATAGTAGTTATATTCTTGTACATAGGAGCAGTATTATAGTAGTTATATTCTTGTACATAGGAGCAGTATTATAGTAGTTATATTCTTGTACATAGGAGGCAGTATTATAGTAGTTATATTCTTGTACATAGGAGCAGTATTATAGTAGTTATATTCTTGTACATAGGAGGCAGTATTATAGTAGTTATATTCTTGTACATAGGAGGCAGTATTATAGTAGTTATATTCTTGTACATAGGAGCAGTATTATAGTAGTTATATTCTTGTACATAGGAGCAGTATTATAGTAGTTATATTCTTGTACATAGGATGCAGTATTATAGTAGTTATATTCTTGTACATAGGAGGCAGTATTATAGTAGTTATATTCTTGTACATAGGAGCAGTATTATAGTAGTTATATTCTTGTACATAGGAGCAGTATTATAGTAGTTATATTCTTGTACATAGGAGGCAGTATTATAGCAGTTATATTCTTGTACATAGGAGCAGTATTATAGTAGTTATATTCTTGTACATAGGAGCAGTATTATAGTAGTTATATTCTTGTACATAGGAGGCAGTATTATAGTAGTTATATTCTTGTACATAGGAGGCAGTATTATAGTAGTTATATTCTTGTACATAGGAGGCAGTATTATAGTAGTTATATTCTTGTACATAGGAGGCAGTATTATAGTAGTTATATTCTTTGCCAATTTTCTTTTTATTAAGCAAATGAGCATATAAGAAACGACCATGAAGCATACCAAATGCATGTCGGCAGTTACAAGCAAAGAAGAAAATTAACACATATGTTGGGAACATAAGACATGAAATCTATAGCATTCTCAAATAAAGGTAACATCGTCGTACCGGAGGTGTCTCAGACTCATCATCAAAAAGGTGTTGCTCAAATCAGCGACCAAGGCCGCACAGTGCAGAGAACCGCGGGTATACGCATATAAACATAATACACATATTATTGATAGAACGGGTCTAAAGTTATAACATCAAACCAAACGACATATAAGGACAGAACAATACAGGGGTGACAATGTAGAAGAAGACAGCGAAGACACAGAAGGGAGGGAAGGAGGGGGGAAGGGAGAGGGTGGCACTTCATAGCGCTTAGACGAATCCTCTATATGACATCCACGGCCTCCAGATAGTCAGAAATCGGGCTCTACAATTGGCTTCCCATGCAGATAGCTCCTCTAGCCTCATAAGGTGGTCTACCTTAGCCTTCCATTCTTCTATCGTAGGTGCTACATCTGATTTCCATTTAAGTGGTATAAGCAGCCGAGCCGCTGCCAACAAAATGGAGGGTAGGTTATGTTTCGACGGAGTAAAAGTGGGGTTTGGACACCATAACAGAACCAGCTTTGGGTCCAAACTTAAGACCCTGTCCTGGCCCCCCATTCTATTGATAACATCCTCGATCTGGGCCCAGAAGGGTTTGATAGCAGGGCAATGCCACCAGATGTGGGACAAGGTTCCCAGGTCTCCTCCACACCTCCAGCACTCAGCTGGCACTGACGGATTGAGTCTATGCAAAAAAGCTGGCGTCTTGTACCATCGAGTGGTTAATTTGAATGAATTTTCCTGCAATAAAACACACCTGGAAAATCCATGTGAGTTAGACATAATCGCCATTTTCTCTGGTTCCGAGAACTCAACCCCGAGCTCAGATTCCCAGGCAGATAAGTACTGTGTACTAGGAGGCATAGAGGAGAGGAGAAGCCTGTACATTTTCGAGAGGGCTTTACTCCCTGTTAATGGTTTGCCAATCATACTGTTTAGCCAAGTAGTGGAAGAAAAGTTAGGGTCCAGAGAAGAGGCAAGCTGCTTGATGTCTCGTCGAAAGCTATGAAGGTGAAGAAAATGGGCACCGTGCAATAGAGGTGAGTCTAGAATTATCGCCCACGACATTTCACCATTAGAAGAGCACACATCAGATAAAGTCATACCATCGAGCTTCCTCCAAATCCCGCTTGGTGTTGTAATAGTTTTATGCAGAAACGCTTGCAGCATGGGTAGAGGGAGGAGTGAGTGTGGGAAGACCGCGCCTCCAGTTTTGTAGATCTTGCTCCATTCCACCAACATACCTCTCCACAAGAGGCCTACATCTGCTGAATTATGCAAGCAAGGGCGTACACCCCACAGGACCTGACGGTTCCTAAAGGAAAGGACATTCCTCTCAAGCTCATCACACACAGAAGAAGGGTTAGGGGCAAGCAAGGTTAAACCGCGATTAATCTGGGTTGCAGTATAGTAAAAGCCCAGGTGTGGAAGGCCAAAGCCGCCCAGTCGCTTCTCTCTGGTCAGGATAGCATAGGACACTCGTGCCTTTTTGCCTCCCCATATAAATCTCGAGAAGACCCTTCTTGCGTCTGTGAAATATGAATTAGGAATCCATATGGGAAGGGTCAGGAAGAGATAAGTAAATTTGGGAACTATATATGCCTTCAAGTAATTCTTTTTTCCCATCCAGGAGATAAAAGGGAGTTTCACCGATAGTAAATGGCGTTTAACCTCTCGTAGTAATGGCGTGTAGTTAAGCGAGTGAAGATCTGACAGGTCCGCTGAAATGTGAAGTCCTAAAAATTGAATGGATTTAGGCGCCCACGAGAAGGGAGTGTGACTTTTAATATAGTAGTTATATTCTTATACATAGGAGCAGTATTATAGTAGTTATATTCTTGTACATAGGAGCAGCATTATAGTAGTCATATTCTTGTACATAGGCAGGAGTATTATAGTAGTTATATTTTTGCACATAGGAGGCAGTATTATAGTAGTTATATTTTTGCACATAGGAGGCAGTATTATAGTAGTTATATTCTTGTACATAGGAGCAGTATTATAGTAGTTATATTCTTGTACATAGGAGCAGTATTATAGTAGTTATATTCATGTACATAGGAGCAGTATTATAGTAGTTATATTCTTGTACATATGAGGCAGTATTATAGTAGTTATATTCTTGTACATAGGAGCAGTATTATAGTAGTTATATTCTTGTACATAGGAGGCCATATTATAGTAGTTATATTTTTGTACATAGGAGCAGTATTACAGTAGTTATATTCTTGTACATAGGAGTAGTATTATAGTAGTTATATTCTTGTATATAGGGGCAGTATTATAGTAGTTATATTCTTGTACATAGGAGGAGTATTATAGTAGTTATATTCTTGTACATAGGAGGCAGTATTATAGTAGTTATATTCTTGTACATAGGAGCAGTATTATAGTAGTTATATTCTTGTACATAGGAGGCATATTATAGTAGTTATATTCTTGTACATAGGAGCAGTATTATAGTAGTTATATTCTTTGTACATAGGAGTAGTATTATAGTAGTTATATTCTTGTATATAGGGCAGTATTATAGTAGTTATATTCTCTTGTACATAGGAGGCAGTATTATAGTAGTTATATTCTGTACATAGGAGGCAGTATTATAGTAGTTATATTCTTGTACATAGGAGCAGTATTATAGTAGTTATATTATTGTACATAGGCAGGGAGTATAATAACTGATACACGGTCGGGTGACATTATTATGACCACTTCCTGCTTTAATGGTGTGTATATATAAAAGTTCCTGCTATGCTATTAAGATTTATTCCTCCCGAGGAAGCCTACTGGTAAAACTCAATGAGATGCTGGTGGACCATTTAGCATCACTAATGACTGGTCAGTATGAGGGAATATTAATATGGGACTTGCCCTCTACCTCTTATAACCTACTTATGTTTGCTGGTATATTTTCTATATTGCACTTTTATTTAGTTACTCTTTACTTAATGGGTTTTTCTGACATTTTAATACTAATGACGCATCTGATCAGTGGGGGTCCAACACCCGAGACCCCTGTTGATCAGCTGTTCGAGAAGGCACCAGCGCCCTGTGAGCTCCGCTCGACTTCTCTGCAGCGATGGCAGCGCCGATCCATTGTATAGCGGCCGTGCTTGGTATCGCGACCTAGCCTCATTCACTTCTATGGGGATGAGCTGGGCCCAGGCCACGTGGCTGATAAATGTGTCCTTTGGCTTCGGAAAGCTGAGAGAAGGCCGCTGTATGGGGCTCTGGAGCAGACGGGCGGTCACTACACCTCTGCTAACAATGCAGCATTGGCAGAAAACATCAGAGAGGAACACCCTGCAGTCATTGCTGGAAAAACACAAGCTGGCGGGGGCAGAGTTAATACTTTGACCAATGACCTTGGGAACATTTCACGGGTAGAGGGGAAGAATGGATTCAATGAAATTCCAGCAAATTCTTGAAGCGAACATAACACCAACTGCAAAAATCTGAAGCTAAAAAAAGGATAGGCTTTATAAATGGATAATGATCCTAAACACACCTCAAAATCCACAAAGACGACCTCAAAGGCGCAGTTTGAAGGTTTTACCATGGTCCCCACAGTCCCCTGAGCAGAACATTATTGAAAATCTGTGGATGGACCTCAAATGAGCAGAGCATGCAAGGTGGCCAGGATTCTCACAGAACTGGAAGACGTCTGCAATGAAGAATGGAGGAAAATCCCTCAAAAAGAATGGAAGGACTCTGGCTGCTACAAAAATTGTTTACAAGCTGTGATACTTACCAAAGGGGTGCTACTAGGTACTAACCATGCAGGGTGCCCAAAGTTTTGCTTTGGACCCTTTTCCTGTTTTGTTATTTTGAAAATGTAAAATATAAAAATAAAATATTGTTTTTGCTTAAAATACAAAGGGAATGAGTCAACTTTAACTTTATACCTTTTGGAGATCATTTCAACATGAACTTCTTGCTTAAATGTTCACAGTAACAGTAATTCAGGGGTGCGCAATGTTTTTTGGTGCAGTTTTTTTTACGTACCAAAAATTGCACCAAAACTGTGCACAAAATTTTTGTCAGCATGTTTTTAATATTTGGCGTATTGAACATACCCTAAATGTGGTATTGCTAAAATCGTACTGGCCAGGAGAAGAAAGGAACAGATCAATTTTACTGCATAAAGAATGCCATAAAAATGAAACCCATACACACGTCAGATTTCTGTGTTTTTTTCCAATTTCACTCCATTTGGAATTTTTATTTCCAGCTTCACACTGCATAGTATGCACAATTAAATGGTGGCATTCGAAAGTGCAACTTGTCCGGCAAAAACAAGCCCTCATACGGCTATGTTAACAGAAAAATAAAAAGTTAAGGCTTCTGGAAGGCAGGAGTGAAAAACAAAAACACAAAATGAAAAAATCTGACTGTCTTTGATGTGTTAAAGAGACAGTTCACCTAAATATTCTTCACCAACAACAACATTAAAGTGGAATTCCAACAATCTTTTAACACTTTAATGAAAGCAAGGAAAAAGAGGACCAAATGGACCAATAAGATTGCAGCACGCATAAATGTCCCCCATATCTGCTGTGGTGATTGATGCAGCAAGGAATAGTTGAGACACATTATGCACAGTGCTGGGTTTAAGGGGGCGGAGCATGACACAAATGTCCAAAAACCTCAGAGAGAGAAACCCTTTGCAATGGTCCACCCCACCAGGCCCTGGACCAGGCACAACACATTGGATGCATTATTCCCAGAGTGTCCCTTTAATATTATATACAGTGGACATCATCAGTATTCTGACCGCACTCCGCATTGTTATCACACAGCAGACAACGCGGCTTAATGAGATCTCAATAATGAATTCTGATCTCTAGTGTTAAATATGCAGCCGTAATTATGGCAGAAAATAACTTATTATCTCACCGGAACTAAAACAGATTTACTCCTTGAAAGAAAAAAATTACTATCAGGGCTCATGCACATGACTGTTGGATGTTTTTCGGTCCATAAATTGGGGATCCGCAAAACACGGATCAGCTGACCCCTAGTAAAACAGTCATATCCGTGCTGTAATGAGAACAACAATAGGACATGTTTTTGAGGAGTGGAGAAATTTCCGTTTTTTAGAGGCCCCATTGAAGCAAATGGTTCCGCATAAATACTATAATACTGCCTGCTATGTACAAGAATATAACTACTATAATACTGCTCCTATGTACAAGAATATAACTACTATAATACCGCCTCCTATGTACAAGAATATAACTACTATAATACTGCTCCTATGTACAAGAATATAACTACTATAATACTGCTCCTATGTACAAGAATATAACTGCTATAATACTGCTCCTATGTACAAGAATATAACTACTATAATACTGCCTCCTATGTACAAGAATATAACTACTATAATACTGTTCCTATGTACAAGAATATAACTACTATAATACTGCTCCTATGTACAAGAATATAACTACTATAATACTGCCTCCTATGTACAAGAATATAACTACTATAATACTGCCTCCTATCTATAAGAATATAACTGCTATAATACTGCCTCCTATATACAAGAATATAACTACCGTATTTTTCGCCATATAAGACGCACTTTTTTCCCCCCAAAAGTGGGGGGAAAATGGCAGTGCGTCTTATATGGCGAATACTACCATTTTCCTATAGCTGAAGCCGATACATCGCACAGCCTGCGATGTATCAGCATGGAAGGAGGAGGGGGCGGAGCCTGGCAACACGCGGCGGGCGGCCCGCCGCTCACAGCATGACTGCTTGTATAACATTTTAAATCTTTAATTATGTCCCCTTATTTCCTAAAAGCCCAGGACAGTAGCGCTCTGCTAACCTGCTATAACGATCCTCTAGCAGGCAGAGCGGTGCGGCTGACAGGCTGGTGTGTAACGTCCTCACTGGCGTCATCTGCCTGCTCCTTTCACTTTATGAATGAAGCAGGAGGAGCAGGCAGATGGCGTCAGTGAGGGCGTTACACACCAGCCTGCGCCGCACCGCTCTGCCTGCTGAAGGATCGATTACAGCTCAGGTGCAGCGTACTGTCTAGACTAGGAAATAAGGGACATATTAAAGATTTTAAATGTTACCAAGCAATCACGCTGATGCAGCGGGCCGCCATCATGTTGCCAGGCTCCGCCTAAGCAGCCATGGGCCAGATGTTTTTAGAAAAGGGGCACCTGTGGATGACACTGTAATTGGGGTGATCTGTGGATGACACATATAGCATAAGATGCTATATATGTATCATCCACAGATCAATCCAGTACAGTGTCATTCCTCATCTCCCCATCACAGTGCTATCCACAGATCCCCCATCACAGTGCTATCCACAGATCCCCCATCACAGTGCTATCCACAGATCCCCCCCATCACAGTGCTATCCACAGATCCCCCCATCACAGTGCTATCCACAGATCCCCCATCACAGTGCCATCCACATCTCCCCCACATAACAGTGCCATCCACAGATCCCCCCCATAATACTGTCATGCACAGACCACCATTACTTCAAAAGCACACCTTTTGGTTAAAAATATTTTTTTTCTTATTTTTCTCCTCAAAAACCCAGGTGCGTCTTATAGGCCGGTGCGTCTTATAGGGCGAAAAATACGGTACTATAATACTGCTCCAATGTACAATAATAAAACTACTATAATACTGCTCCTATGTACAAGAATATAACTGCTATAATACTGCTCCTATGTACAAGAATATAACTGCTATAATACTGCCTCCAATGTACAAGAATATAACTACTATAATACTGCTCCTATGTACAAGAATATAACTACTATAATACTGCCTCCTATGTACATGAATATAACTACTATAATACTGCTCCTATGTACAAGAATATAACTACTATAATACTGCCTCCTATGTACAAGAATATAACTGCTATAATACTGCTCCTATGTACAAGAATATAACTGCTATAATACTGCTCCTATGTACAAGAATATAACTACTATAATACTGCTCCTATGTACAATAATATAACTACTATAATACTGCTCTATGTACAAGAATATAACTACTATAATACTACTCCTATGTACAAGAATATAACTACTATAATACTGCTCCTATGTACAAGAATATAACTACTATAATGCTGTCTCCTATCTATAAGAATATAACTGCTATAATGCTGCCTCCTATATACAAGAATATAACTACTATAATACTGCTCCTATGTGCAAGAATATAACTGCTATAATACTGCTCCTATGTACAAGAATATAACTGCTATAATACTGCTCCTATGTACAAGAGATATAACTACTATAATACTGCTCCTATGTACAAGAATATAACTACTATAATACTGCCTCCTATGTACATGAATATAACTACTATAATACTGCTCCTATGTACAAGAATATAACTACTATAATACTGCCTCCTATGTACAAGAATATAACTGCTATAATACTGCTCCTATGTACAAGAATATAACTGCTATAATACTGCTCCTAAGTACAAGAATATAACTACTATAATACTGCTCCTATGTACAATAATATAACTACTATAATACTGCTCCTATGTACAAGAATATAACTACTATAATACTACTCCTATGTACAAGAATATAACTACTATAATACTGCTCCTATGTACAAGAATATAACTACTATAATACTGTCTCCTATCTATAAGAATATAACTGATATAATACTGAATCCTATATACAAGATTATAACTACTATAATACTGCTCCAATGTACAATAATAAAACTACTATAATACTGCTCCTATGTACAAGAATATAACTGCTATAATACTGCTCCTATGTACAAGAATATAACTGCTATAATACTGCTCCTATGTACAAGAATATAACTACTATAATACTGCTCCTATGTACAAGAATATAACTACTATAATACTGCTCCTATGTACAAGAATATAACTGCTATAATACTGCCTCCTATATACAAGAATATAACTACTATAATACTGCTCCAATGTACAATAATAAAACTACTATAATACTGCTCTATGTACAAAGAATATAACTGCTATAATACTGCTCCTATGTGCAAGAATATAACTGCTATAATACTGCTCCTATGTACAAGAATATAACTACTATAATACTGCTCCTATGTACAAGAATATAACTACTATAATACTGCCTCCTATGTACATGAATATAACTACTATAATACTGCTCCTATGTACAAGGAATATAACTACTATAATACTGCCTCCTATGTACAAGAATATAACTGCTATAATACTGCTCCTATGTACAAGAATATAACTGCTATAATACTGCTCCTATGTACAAGAATATAACTACTATAATACTGCTCCTATGTACAATAATATAACTACTATAATACTGCTCTATGTACAAGAATATAACTACTATAATACTACTCCTATGTACAAGAATATAACTACTATAATGCTGCTCCAATGTACAAGAATATAACTACTATAATACTGCTCCTATGCACGAGAATATAACTACTATAATACTGTCTCCTATCTATAAGAATATAACTGCTATAATACTGCCTCCTATATACAAGAATATAACTACTATAATACTGCTCCAATGTACAATAATAAAACTACTATAATACTGCTCCTATGTACAAAGAATATAACTGCTATAATACTGCTCCTATGTACAGAGAATATAACTGCTATAATACTGCTCCTATGTACAAGAATATAACTACTATAATACTGCTCCTATGTACAAGAATATAACTACTATAATACTGCTCCTATGTACAAGAATATAACTGCTATAATACTGCTCCTATGTACAAGAATATAACTACTATAATACTGCTCCTATGTCCAAGAATATAACTACTATAATACTGCTCCTATGTACAAGAATATAACTTCTATAATACTGCTCTATGTACAAGAATATAACTACTATAATACTGCTCCTATGTACAAAGAATATAACTACTATAATACTGCTCCTCTGTACAAGAATATAACTACTATAATACTGACTCCTATGTACAGGAATATAACTACTATAATACTGCTCCTATGTACAAGAATATAACTACCATAATACTGCTCCTATGTACAAGAATATAACTACTATAACTACTGCTCCTCTGTACAAGAATATAACTACTATAATACTGCCTCCTATGTACAAGAATATAACTACTATAATACTGCTCTATGTACAAGAATATAACTACTATAATACTGCTCCTATGTACAAGAATATGACTACTATAATACTGCTTCTATGTACAAGATTATAACTACTATAATACTGTCTCCAATGTACAAGAATATAACTACTATAATACTGCTCCTATGTACAAGAATATAACTACTATAATACTGCTCCTATGTACAAGAATATAACTACTATCATACTGCCACCTACAGTATGTACAAGAATATAACTACTATAATACTACTCCTATGTACAAGAATATAACTACTATAATACTACTCCTATGTACAAGAATATAACTACTATAATACTGCTCCTATGTACAAGAATATAACTACTATCATACTGCCACCTACAGTATGTACAAGAATATAACTACTATAATACTACTCCTATGTACAAGAATATAACTACTATAATACTACTCCTATGTACAAGAATATAACTACTATAATACTACTCCTATGTACAAGAATATAACTACTATAATACTACTCCTATGTACAATAATATAACTACTATAATACTGCTCCTATGTACAAGAATATAACTACTATAATACTACTCCTATGTACAAGAATATAACTACTATAATACTGCTCCTATGTACAAGAATATAACTACTATAATACTGTCTCCTATCTATAAGAATATAACTGATATAATACTGAATCCTATATACAAGATTATAACTACTATAATACTGCTCCAATGTACAATAATAAAACTACTATAATACTGCTCCTATGTACAAGGAATATAACTGCTATAATACTGCTCCTATGTACAAAGAATATAACTGCTATAATACTGCTCCTATGTACAAGAATATAACTACTATAATACTGCTCCTATGTACAAGGAATATAACTACTATAATACTGCTCCTATGTACAAGAATATAACTGCTATAATACTGCCTCCTATATACAAGAATATAACTACTATAATACTGCTCCAATGTACAATAATAAAACTACTATAATACTGCTCCTATGTACAAGAATATAACTGCTATAATACTGCTCCTATGTGCAAGAATATAACTGCTATAATACTGCTCCTATGTACAAGAATATAACTACTATAATACTGCTCCTATGTACAAGAATATAACTACTATAATACTGCCTCCTATGTACATGAATATAACTACTATAATACTGCTCCTATGTACAAGGAATATAACTACTATAATACTGCCTCCTATGTACAAGAATATAACTGCTATAATACTGCTCCTATGTACAAGAATATAACTGCTATAATACTGCTCCTATGTACAAGAATATAACTACTATAATACTGCTCCTATGTACAATAATATAACTACTATAATACTGCTCCTATGTACAAGAATATAACTACTATAATACTACTCCTATGTACAAAGAATATAACTACTATAATACTGCTCAATGTACAAGAATATAACTACTATAATACTGCTCCTATGCACAAGAATATAACTACTATAATACTGTCTCCTATCTATAAGAATATAACTGCTATAATACTGCCTCCTATATACAAGAATATAACTACTATAATACTGCTCAATGTACAATAATAAAACTACTATAATACTGCTCCTATGTACAAGAATATAACTGCTATAATACTGCTCCTATGTACAAGAATATAACTGCTATAATACTGCTCCTATGTACAAGAATATAACTACTATAATACTGCTCCTATGTACAAGAATATAACTACTATAATACTGCTCCTATGTACAAGAATATAACTGCTATAATACTGCTCCTATGTACAAGAATATAACTACTATAATACTGCTCCTATGTCCAAGAATATAACTACTATAATACTGCTCCTATGTACAAGAATATAACTTCTATAATACTGCTCCTATGTACAAAGAATATAACTACTATAATACTGCTTCTATGTACAAGAATATAACTACTATAATACTGCTCCTCTGTACAAGAATATAACTACTATAATACTGACTCCTATGTACAGGAATATAACTACTATAATACTGCTCCTATGTACAAGAATATAACTACCATAATACTGCTCCTATGTACAAGAATATAACTACTATAACACTGCTCCTCTGTACAAGAATATAACTACTATAATACTGCCTCCTATGTACAAGAATATAACTACTATAATACTGCTCCTATGTACAAGAATATAACTACTATAATACTGCTCCTATGTACAAGAATATGACTACTATAATACTGCTTCTATGTACAAGATTATAACTACTATAATACTGTCTCCAATGTACAAGAATATAACTACTATAATACTGCTCCTATGTACAAGAATATAACTACTATAATACTGCTCCTATGTACAAGAATATAACTACTATCATACTGCCACCTACAGTATGTACAAGAATATAACTACTATAATACTACTCCTATGTACAAGAATATAACTACTATAATATTGTTCCTATGTTCAAGTATATAACTACTATAATACTGCCTCCTATGTACAACAATATAACTACTATAATACTGCTCCTATGTACAGGAATATAACTACTATAATACTGTCTCCAATGTACAAGAATATAACTACTATAATACTGCTCCTATGTACAAGAATATAACTACTATAATACTGCCTCCTATGTACAAGAATATAACTACTATAGAGAACTTATTTTATCCTAAACATATGGAAGCTTAAATGACATCTGAACTATCGGCAATCCCGGTCCTGTTTTAAAGCTTAGATTTTTACATCTAGACATGAGCAGTAGCTCAAACCTCCTGAACTATAAAACAAAGGGATTTTTACAAGATTTTGCCTTGCTTATAGTGTGTCTTATAGTCTAAAAATTGGTAACTACTATAATACCGTATCATACACTGTATATCATGCTAATTAGCTTGCAAAAGCAACATTATATTAGAAAACTGCAATTTGTACCGTCGTGTAATGTTACCCCCGAGAGCGCCTATGTAATCTCCACATTTCCTATATGTAATCAAGAATCTCCCTGCAGTTTATTTCCAGGCAGAAGATTAGCGGAAAGGAGAAAGTCAATATTAGCGAGTCGCAGTGAGCAAATATCAACACCTAGAAATAAACACTTAGTGAAGCCGCTCTCGTTGGGTAGATTTGCAGCGATAAATGATATTGATCGGTGCGTTAATCTCTGAGCTGTTTTGCTGGCACTAATGAGAGTGTGGTAACGGTCGCTGTACCGCCATTACCTCGCACCTCTAATGCAAATATCAATAGAGCGAGCGGAAGAATAAATATAGCTGCGGTACGGACGCCTGTTATTGCTTCTGTTGCTAAACAACCTCAATATAAAGTCACAAAGAAATTATTGTAATGTGTTCAACACATTATAAAACCTCACGGAGTAATAGAGAGCCAACATTACAGAGGCACAAATAGCTGCAGAGCGCTGGAGCCGGGAAAGAGACAGCAATCTAATAACCAGGCGAAGAGAGCGCAAAACAAAACAGAGATACGCAAAAAAACTGCAGCATACCAGAACATGAAAAATGACCGATATAATGGTGAAAATAATAAGGATTGGAATACTGGTCCTTCCAAGAAAGCAGCACGATAAATTAGAGTCTTGTACATAGGAGCAGTATTATAGTAGTTATATTCTTGTACTTAGGAGCAGTATTATAGTAGTTATATTCTTGTACATAGGAGCAGTATTATAGTAGTTATATTCTTGCATATAAGAGCAGTATTATAGTAGTTATATTCTTGTACATAGGAGGCAGTATTATAGTAGTTATATTCTTGTACATAGGAGGCAGTATTATAGTAGTTATACTCTTGTACATAGGAGCAGTATTATAGTAGTTATATTCTTGTACATAGGAAGCATATATTATAGTAGTTATATTCTTGTACATAAGAGCAGTATTATATTCTTGTAGATTATATTATAGTGGTTATATCACGATATAGACAGTATTATAGTGCTATATTCTTGTACATAGGAGCAGTATTATAGCAGTTATATGCTTGTGCATAGGAGCAGTATTATAGTAGTTATACTCTTGTACATAGAGAGCAGTATTATAGCAGTTATATTCTGTACATAGGAGCAGTATATAGTGGTTATATTCTTGTACATAGGAGACAGTATTATAGTAGTTATATTCTTGTATATAAGAGCGATATTATAGTAGTTATATTCTTGTATATAGGAGCAGTATTATAGTACTTATATTCTTGTATATAGAGCGGCATTATAGTAGTTATATTCTTAGACATAGGAGCAGTATTATAGTAGTTATATTCTTGTACATAGGAGCAGTATTATAGTAGTTATATTCTTGTACATAGAGTAGTATTATAGTGAGTTATATCCTTGTACATAGAGCGTATGCATAGTAGCTATACTACTGTAGCATAAGGCAGTATTACTAGTGGTGTTATTCATTGTACATAAGAGCGTATTACTAGTAGTTATATTCTTGTACATAGGAGGCGTATTATAGCGAGTTATATCCTTGTACATAGGAGACAGTATTATAGTAGTTATATTCTTGTACATAGGAGCAGTATTATAGTAGTTATATTCTTGTACATAGGAGGCAGTATTATAGTAGTTATATTCTTTGTACATAGGAGCAGTATTATAGTAGTTATATTCTTGTACATAGGAGCAGTATTATAGTAGTTATATTCTTGTACATAGGAGCAGTATTATAGTAGTTATATTATTGTACATAGGAGCAGTATTATAGTAGTTATATTCTTGTAACATAGGAGGCAGTATTATAGTAGTTATATTCTTGTACATAGAAGCAGTATTATAGTAGTTATATTCTTGTACATAGAGAGCTAGCATTATAGTAGTTATATTCTTGTACATAGGAGCAGTATTATAGTAGTTATATTCTTGTACGTGGAGCAGTATTATAGTAGTTATATTGCATGGAGGCGTATTATAGTAGTTATATTCTTGTACATATGAGCAGTATTATAGTAGTTATATTCTTGCATAGAAGCAGTATTATAGTAGTTATATTCTTGTATATAGGCAGGAGTATTATAGTAGTTATATTTTTGTACATAGGAGCAGTATTATAGTAGTTATATTCTTGTACATAGGAGGCAGTATTATAGTAGTTATATTCTTGTACATAGGAGCACTATTATAGTAGTTATATTCTTGTACATAGGAGCAGTATTATAGTAGTTTTATTCTTGTACATAGGAGCAGTATTATAGAAGTTATATTCTTGTACATAGGAGGCAGTATTATAGTAGTTATATTCTTGTATATAGGGGGCAGTATTATAGTAGTCATATTCCTGTACATAGTAGCAGTATTATAGTAGTTATATTATTGTACATAGGAGCAGTATTATAGTAGTTATATTATTGTACATAGGCAGGAGTATAATAACTGATACACGGTCGGGTGACATTATTATGACCACTTCCTGCTTTAATGGTGTGTATATATAAAGTTCCTGCTATGCTATTAAGATTTATTCCTCCCGAGGAAGCCTACTGGTAAAACTCAATGAGATGCTGGTGGACCATTTAGCATCACTAATGACTGGTCAGTATGAGGAATATTAATATGGGACTTGCCCTCTACCTCTTATAACCTACTTATGTTTGCTGGTATATTTTCTATATTGCACTTTATTTAGTTACTCTTTTACTTAATAGGGTTTTCTGACAATTTAATACTGATGACCCATCTGATCAGTGGGGGTCCAACACCCGAGACCCCCGTTGATCAGCTGTTCGAGAAGGCACCAGCGCTCCTGTGAGCTCCGCCGACTTCTTGCAGCGATGCGCAGCGCCGTCCATTGTATAGCGGCCGTGCTTGGTATCGCACCTAGCCCCATTCACTTCTATGGGGATGAGCTGGGCCTAGGCCACGTGACTGATAAATGTGTCATTTGGCTTCGGAAAAGCTGAGAGAAGGCCGCGTATGGGGCTCTGGAGCAGACGGGCGGTCACTACACCTCTGCTAACAATGCTGCATTGGCAGAAAAACATCAGAGAGGGAACACCCTGCAGTCATTGCTGGAAAAACACAAGCTGGTGGGGGCAGCGTTATGGAAGCTTTTTCTGACATTCTCTTGGCTACTCGTTCATGTGGAAGGCAGTCTCAGCCGATTTGGGTATGCAGATAACGTGCATCCATACATGCTGACTGTCTCCCCTGGGATCTTCCACCAACACAATGCGACATGTCACACGGCTAGAAATGTCCGATATTGGTTGGAAGAGCATGACCTAGATTTCCAAGTACTACCGTGGCCCCTTATTCCCCAGACTTAAACCCAGTTGAGCATCTGTGGGACCAACTCTATGATCATATTCACTCTCTGGATCCCCTCACGTCCCCTCCAGCAGCCGTGGGGTGCACTGCAGTCAGCATGGCTCCTGTGACAACTTACCTGGATCTTATGGAGCCACTCCGGGCCCGTCTCCACCTAGCTGCTGTCCGCACTGCACATAGGAGGCAGTATTATGTTATACAGTACAGTGCGGTATGGCGCCTAATATATTGCTGGAGAAGAGGGGGTGTTTTGGCAGATACAGTATTTCTATTTTTCGCACTATATATTGAGGACGGATCTAGAAATTAGAATTCACCTTTCCGAGCATAAACTCCAGTGGATCTTCTGGTTTTTCAAACACAAGATCTTCTGTGATCTCCTAATAAAACACAAGATGAGGATGAACTGGTGAGAAAAGAATAATCGTAATAGATATTGGTCATACTGGCGGATCACTGCTATAGAAGAATCCTCCGGGAGAAGTATTCAGAGACTGAACTCCTCCGGCATCCCAGGGAGGGAGGGAGATAGATAGATATGAGATAGATAGATAGATAGAGATAGATAGATAGATAGATGAGATAGATAGATAGATAGATATGAGATAGATAGATAGATAGATATGAGATATATAGATATAAGATAGATAGAGATAGATAGATAGATAGATAGATATGAGATAGATAGATAGATAGATAGATAGATAGATAGATATGAGAGCGATAGATAGATAGATATGAGATAGATAGATGGATAGATAGATAGATAGATAGATAGATATGAGATAGATAGATAGATAGATAGATAGATAGATAGATAGGAGATAGATAGATAGATAGATAGATAGATAGAACGATAGAACATTCAGAGCCCATCTACATAGCAGCAGTCCCAGCTCCTACCATCACAAAGCCTCGCTGCACCAAGAAGCCCCAGAAAAACAAAGCACCCGGAATAAGCCACCGACCAGTACAGCCTGAGAAAGAGGGGGATCCACAGGACGATGCACAACAGGGCAAAGAGGAGTATATCAGCGTCTGGAGGAGCGACATAGGAACATCACAGAAGCTGACGGTGTACCAGAGCCTGCAGAGGGAGCGCAAACTGCCCCATATCTGGAGAAACTCCTCAATCCAATAGACCGACAGATCCTGAGCCGCTATAGACTGGGCGCCCACAGCCTGCTCATTGAATCCGGGCGTCACCGACAGAGGTACACGCCCAGGGAGAGCAGACTGTGCCCGCAGTGCGACCAGTAGGCCGTGGAGGATGAGGCTCATTTCCTGGAGACTGTCTGATCTCTGCCCAGACTTCACCTCCATGGAGGAGGAAGAGAGACTCTCCGTACTGCTGGGGGAAGAGGAGAACACGGCGGCCATAGCGGCACAATATATTACTGCCTGCCATAGACTGAGAGGAGCCTGATGTAACATGGACTCCTATATCCCCACCCTGGATGTATCCCCATCCGCATCCCCCAAAACTTCCCTATACCCCCACCCTACCCAATTATTTCCCACTTGCTTTGGAAATGCTAAAATGTATTTAGTCCTGTAGATAGATAGATAGATAGATAGATAGATAGATAGATAAATAGATAGATAGATAGATAGATAGATAGGAGATAGATAGATAAAATAGATAGATAGATAGATAGATAGATAGATAGATATGAGAGAGATAGATAGAAAGTTATAGGATAGATATATAGATAGATAGATAGATAGATAGATAGATAGATATTAGATAGATAGATAGATAGATAGATATACAGACAGATAATAGATAGATAGATAGATAGATAGATAGGAGATAGATAGATATGAGATAGATAGATATGAGATAGATAGATAGAGATGAGATAGATAGATAGATAGATATGAGATAGATAATAGATAGATAGATAGATAGATAGATAGATAGATAGATATTAGATAGATGGATAGATAGATAGATAGAGACAGATAGATAGATAGATAGATAGAGATAGATATGAGATAGATAGATAGATAGATAGATATGAGATAGATAGATAGATAGATAATTAGAAGATTGCAATGCTGCAATAACAGCAATGAACACACAGGGGCAGTATTGTTCTAGAAATCTCTTTACATACATGAAAGATAACATATACTATAAAGCAGGGATATTAAACTGGTGGCCCTTCAGCTGTTGCAAAACTACAACTCCCAGCATGCCCTGATAGCTGTAGACTGTCTGAGTATGATGGAAGTTGTAGTTCTGGAGGGCCAAGAGCTTGACTTATGTGTTATAGAATATACCAGCACATATCATGAGGCCTGATGATGTCTGGGATGTATCCGCTATGTTACCTGGAATATCTGCAGGATGTTGTGCTTCTCCATGTACTTGAGAGAACGATCAAAGGGGTCCTCATAAACCGGAGGGGTGGACGGTGCGGCCCTCGACAGGTGACTTAACTCCGTGATCAGAACCTTATGATCGTCCATCTAAAAACAAAGAATAATGGATACTGGGCCTTGTAGTGCTGGACGAGAGGAATATCAGTACCGGTGCCTCATTAACCTTACATGGAATGTCTTTATCTATAGAAGTCAGGGACAAAGTTGCATGATGGCGTTAATTTCAGCTGAGCCCTGCGGAGTGTGGCTCAGCTGCTAAGTGAACGTTATATATTCATTCCAGAGTCGGATCGGCCCACCAGAGGCTGACACGGCCCTCCAGAGGCTGACACGGCGCACCAGAGGCTGACACGGCCCTCCAGAGGCTGACACGGCCCTCCAGAGGCTGACACGGCGCGCAAGAGGATGATACGGCGCGCCAAAGGCTGACACGGCGCACCAGAGGCTGACACGGCGCACCAGAGGCTGACACGGCGCACCAGAGGCTGACACGGCCCTCCAGAGGCTGACACGGCCCTCCAGAGGATGACACGGCGCACCAGAGGCTGACACGGCGCACCAGAGGATGACACGGCCCTCCACAGGCTGACACGGCCCTCCAGAGGCTGACATGGCCCTCCAGAGGCTGACAAGGCGCACCAGAGGCTGACACGGCGCACCAGAGGCTGACACGGCGCACCAGAGGCTGACACGGCCCTCCAGAGGCTGACACGGCGCACCAGAGGCTGACACGGCGCACCAGAGGCTGACACGGCGCACCAGAGGCTGACACGGCCCTCCAGAGGATGACACGGCGCACCAGAGGCTGACACGGCGCACCAGAGGCTGACACGGCCCTCCAGAGGCTGACACGGCGCACCAGAGGCTGACACGGCGCACCAGAGGCTGACACGGCCCTCCAGAGGCTGACACGGCGCACCAGAGGATGACACGGCCCACCAGAGGCTGACACGGCCCTCCAGAGGCTGACACGGCGCACCAGAGGCTGACACGGCCCTCCAGAGGCTGACACGGCGCACCAGAGGATGACACGGCCCTCCAGAGGCTGACACGGCCCTCCAGAGGCTGACACGGCGCACCAGAGGCTGACACGGCGCACCAGAGGCTGACACGGTGCACCAGAGGCTGACACGTCGCACCAGAGGCTGACACGGCCCTCCAGACGATGACACGGCTCTCCAGAGGCTGACATGGCCCTCCAGAGGCTGACACGGCCCACCAGAGGCTGACACGGCTCTCCAGAGGCTGACACGGCCCTTCCGAGGCTGACACGGCCCTCCAGAGGATGACACGGCGCACCACAGGCTGACACGTCGCACCAGAGGCTGACACGGCCCTCCAGAGGCTGACACGGCCCTGCAGAGGCTGACACGGCCCTCCGAGGCTGACACGGCCCACCAGATGCTGACACGGCCCTCCAGAGGCTGACACGGCGCCCAGAGACTGACACGGCGCACCAGAGGGAGATCTAATTTTTACAATAATCTGATTACTAAAGCCGTCAGCGGCAGAGTGCAGCCTGGTTTAGGCACCACCCGGTTTTTTTGTCCCTTTTCTCCATTCATAGTCAATTCTGATTTTACCTGAAAGATCCAAGTCAGACTGGTAGCTAACCTGACAACCCATATGTTGTTAGGCAGTTTCTACCTAGCGACCAGGCTTTTAGACATCGGAAAGAGACGTAGATTCAGTTACACCAGAGGATCCCAAAGTAGTCAAAGACCCCCCACTGTGGGACCCTAACCTGTTCTACATGTGGACGGCACGTTACAAGACCACACCGGTTGGGTTGCCCACACGAGTTGCCTACTGTGGGCAGGGGACCCGTCATCAATATGGACAACATGTCAAGAAGGAGCAAAAACGTAGTCTAAAACGCTCCAAAAATCAGGCTCCCGGATGCGGAAGCGGCACAGAGAGCAAGCAGGATAGCAGACGCTTCACTACTACCCCAACAGCAATCCGGTCGACATTACTTGAAATCAGTCCGCGGAGAATGTTGGGTTCCTTGGAACTGACTTTGGGAAGCAGTAAATTACAACATGGCGTTCCCCATGGCGTTCTGCGTTATTAATCAGATTTTTCTAAAAACTAACATTATCTTATACTCGCGTGAGCAAAATCGGGTTTGGATTGCTCTATCTAAACCCAATTCACTTGGTTAAGAATATGGGCTCCGTCCTACTGTAAAATGTATGGCCTCCATGGAGGTCTTTCCGAAGTCACAGCAAATATCTCGCCTCTATCACGTGTCACTGTTTATTCACAGAAATTACTGAGCCAAACTGGGCTTCATACCCCATAAAGGGTCCATTCACACGTCCGTAGTTCTGGGTCCGCATCCGCTCCGCAAATTTGCGGAACGGGTGCAGACCTGTTCATTTCAATGGGGCCGCAAAAGATGCGGAAAGCACACCAGGTGCTGTCGGCATCTGTAGTTCCGTTCCACGGCCCTACAAAAAATATGGAGCATGTTCTATAGGCACTTCTACCATAGGGCATGTGCGGACCACAAAAAAAACTTACACAGGTGTGAATGGACCCTAACGAAGCCGAGTTCAGCTTCGTATAAGTAGTATTTTCTACCCAGTGGGGGTCATTTACTAAAGGTTTAATGCCCATTTTGGCATAACGTTGTTGCACGACCTCTTTTTTGCTCCTTTTTAAACGCCTGTGTGATAATATTTGGTAATGTTGAGAGGTGGAGCTTTGTGCCTCACTTATCTTTATAGTATCACGACTCTGACGAAAGTGACTCTGCAGACGGCGCCCCTCTCCTCCGCACCGCAGCAGACCTGCCACTGCAGCCACATCTGCGCAGGTGGAGCAGAATCTACGCCTCCGGGCTGCACTAAAGAGATTATCCTCGTCCCGAGATTTATTACGTCTGCTGCATCGTCTTCAGGGTCAGAGAGAGTCTGGAGGACGAGGAGGAAGACGATGACTTACACACCTCTGATGTGATTATCGCGCTGCCGTCCCTGCGTCCTCCTGCAACTTTACTAATGTGCTCACACAGGATTTACCAGGTTGTATCCGTGTAATTCCCCTTTCCGGATTATTCCTTCAGGCTGAACTCTTCCTATTGGAAAGAGACAGCATCGCCCCAAATCTCCTGAGGAATACCTCTTTCTGGGAAAGCTGGGTGGACAACCAATAACTCCGGAGACTAGGGGCCTACCTTGCTCAGGGGCCCACTGGGGGATTCACCTGTACCCCTGTGGGCCAGTCCGAGCCTGCCCATAACGAATACAGATACTAGACCCTCAAAATCCAGACCACTTAAACACAGACCTCAGACTTGAAGGGGTTGTCCCAAGTTTTTAGGATAGCCAGCTGGGGGTCAGACCACCGGGACCCCCACCGTTCATGAGAAGGGTGGGCCTGTCCCCCCCGTTCTGATGGAGCGGTGGCTCATGCACTGTACTCCACTATCTCTAGCGCTCCCATAGAGAATGTAGTAGCAGTGCACATGCGCGGATTGCCGCTCCATCAGAAGGGGGGACAAGGACAGGCCCACCATTCTCGTGTTTGGTGGTCGGACTGGGAATAGGGGACAACTCAACGTTGTGTATTCCCATCACATACAATGGGGGCACATCGCTAGGATATGCCCCCATGGTCTGATAGATGTGGGTCCCACCTCTGGGACCCGCACCTACACTGAGAATGGAGGGCGCACTGCGCATGCTCAGCCACACTCCATTCATTTCTATGGGAGCGCTGGCTCTGCTATTTCCGTTGGCCCCATAGAAATGAATGGAAGCAGTGGCCGCGCAAGCGCGGTGCGTGCCCATTCACTACTACGGGGAAAGCGCTTGGTGGTCCCAGGGTCCTCTGGCCACCCCGCTCCATTCTAGGTGTAGGTGGGGGTCCCAGAGGTGGGTCCCGCATGTATGTTTCTGTGTGTAACCTGTGATATTTGTAGCGTCAGTGTGAGGGTGACGCCTAGAGATGTTCTGCCGCAGAGCGCTTACACTGGTGCCGCAGAGGTACCGCAATACAGCGCCACAGTAAAGAGCCGTCTATATAAAAGGTGAGTGTGCTGAGTACTCACCTCCCCGAACTGTGTCTGAAAACCGACATCTGCGCTGCATCTGGTACACTAGGGGGTCAACCACTGCATTAGATGCCGCGGCCCTCCAGAGGCTGACACGGCCCTCCAGAGGCTGACACGGCCCACCAGAGGCTGACACGGCCCTCCAGAGGCTGACACGGCGCACCAGAGGATGACACGGCCCTCCAGAGGCTGACACGGCCCTCCAGAGGCTGACACGGCGCACCAGAGGCTGACACGGCGCACCAGAGGCTGACACGGTGCACCAGAGGCTGACACGTCGCACCAGAGGCTGACACGGCCCTCCAGACGATGACACGGCTCTCCAGAGGCTGACACGGCCCTCCAGAGGCTGACACGGCCCACCAGAGGCTGACACGGCTCTCCAGAGGCTGACACGGCCCTTCCGAGGCTGACACGGCCCTCCAGAGGATGACACGGCGCACCACAGGCTGACACGTCGCACCAGAGGCTGACACGGCCCTCCAGAGGCTGACACGACCCTCCAGAGGCTGACACGGCCCTCCGAGGCTGACACGGCCCACCAGATGCTGACACGGCCCTCCAGAGGCTGACACGGCCCTCCAGAGGCTGACACGGCCCTCCAGAGGCTGACACGGCCCACCAGAGGCTGACACGGCGCCCAGAGACTGACACGGCGCACCAGAGGGAGATCTAATTTTTACAATAATCTGATTACTAAAGCTGTCAGCGGCAGAGTGCAGCCTGGTTTAGGCACCACCCGGTTTTTTTGTCCCTTTTCTCCATTCATAGTCAATTCTGATTTTACCTGAAAGATCCAAGTCAGACTGGTAGCTAACCTGACAACCCATATGTTGTTAGGCAGTTTCTACCTAGCGACCAGGCTTTTAGACATCGGAAAGAGACGTAGATTCAGTTACACCAGAGGATCCCAAAGTAGTCAAAGACCCCCCACTGTGGGACCTAACCTGTTCTACATGTGGACGGCACGTTACAAGACCACACCGGTTGGGTTGCCCACACGAGTTGCCTACTGTGGGCAGGGGACCCGTCATCAATATGGACAACATGTCAAGAAGGAGCAAAACGTAGTCTAAAACGGCTCAAAAATCAGGCTCCCGGATGCGGGCGGCACAGAGGCAAGCAGGATAGCAGACGCTTCACTACTACCCCAACAGCAATCCGGTCGACATTACTTGAAATCAGTCCGCGGAGAATGTTGGGTTCCTTGGAACTGACTTTGGGAAGCAGTAAATTACAACATGGCGTTCCCCATGGCGTTCTGCGTTATTAATCAGATTTTTCTAAAAACTAACATTATCTTATACTCGCGTGAGCAAAATCGGGTTTGGATTGCTCTATCTAAACCCAATTCACTTGGTTAAGAATATGGGCTCCGTCCTACTGTAAAATGTATGGCCTCCATGGAGGTCTTTCCGAAGTCACAGCAAATATCTCGCCTCTATCACGTGTCACTGTTTATTCACAGAAATTACTGAGCCAAACTGGGCTTCATACCCCATAAAGGGTCCATTCACACGTCCGTAGTTCTGGGTCCGCATCCGCTCCGCGAATTTGCGGAACAGGTACAGACCTGTTCATTTCAATGGGCACTGATTGTTAGAGAGTCATTACTGCGCACTGATTATTAGGGAGTCATTACTGCGCACTGATTATTAGAGAGTCATTACTGGACACTGATTATTAGGGAGTCATTGCTGCACACTGATTATTAGAGAGCCATTACTGCGCACTGATTATTAGAGAGTCATTACTGCACACTGATTATTAGAGAGTCATTACTGCACACTGACTATTAGAGAGTCATAACTGCGCACACTGATTATTAGAGAGTCATTACTGCGCACTGATTATTAAAGAGTCATTGCTGCACACTGATTATTAGGGAGTCATTGCTGCACACTGATTATTAGAGAGTCATTGCTGCACACTGATTATTAGAGTCATTACCGCGCACTGATTATTAAGCCACCTGCATATGTTGCGGATTCGGCACCGATCTTTGTGCGGATAAACCGCAGCGTATTCCAGCGGCAGCGCAGTGTATGAGATCCGACAAACCCACTTCTCTCCTCCGTGCAGAATCTGACTGCGTGTCAATGGTTTGTGCAGATTTCACCCTTTTCAGTGGAAGGCGAAGATCTGCGGCAAAACCGCATCGAATACGCAAGTAACACACAGATTTTGATGCAGGAAACGCACAGAAATCCACATGGCTATTTGTGCAGGATTTTTGCAAGTCTACCTGCACGCCGCAGAGAGTCAATGCTGCACATAATTATTATCTGAAAGTCATGACTATGCACATTATTAGAGTCACTGCACACACTGATCATTAGAGAGTCATTGCTGCACACACTGATCATTAGAGAGGCATTACTGCACACACTGATCATTAGAGTCATTGCTGCACATACTGATCATTAGAGAGTCATTACTGCACACACTGATTATTAGAGTCATTGCTGCACATACTGATCATTAGAGAGTCATTACTGCACACTGATCATTAGAGTCATTGCTGCACACACTGATCATTAGAGAGTCATTGCTGCACACACTGATCATTAGAGAGTCATTGCTGCACACACTGATCATTAGAGAGTCATTACTGCACACACTGATCATTAAAGAGTCATTGCTGCACACACTAATCATTAGAGAGTCATTGCTGCACACACTGATCATTAGAGAGTTATTACTATGCACACTAATTATTAGAGAGTCATTTGTGCACACTGATTATTAGAGAGTCATTGCTGCACACTGATAATTAGAGAGTCATTGCTGCACACTGATTATTAGAGAGTCATTGCTGCACACATTAAGGAGTCATTACTACGCTGATTATTAGGGAGTCATTACTGTGCACACTGATAATTAGAGAGCCATTTCTTTGCTGCACACTGATTATTAGAGAGTCATTGCTGCACACTGATTATTAGAGAGTCATTACTGCACACTGATTATTAGAGAGTCATTACTGCACATTAGAGAGTCATTACTGGACACTGATTATTAGAGAGTCATTGCTGCACACTGATTATTAGGGAGTCATTACTGTGCACACTGATAATTAGAGAGCCATTTCATTGCTGCACACTGATTATTAGAGAGTCATTGCTGCACACTGATTATTAGGGAGTCATTACTGTGCACACTGATAATTAGAGAGCCATTTCATTGCTGCACACTGATTATTAGAGAGTCATTGCTGCACACTGATTATTAGAGTCATTGCTGCACACTGATTATTAGAGAGTCATTGCTGCACACTGATTATTAGAGAGTCATTGCTGCACACTGATTATTAGAGAGTCATTGCTGCACACTGATTATTAGGGAGTAGAGATGAGCGAACTTTAAAAAATAGTTCGGCGTTCGGGTTGTGGTAAGTCGCGCATCCCGTTATGGATTCCACTACCGCGGACTATCCCGGCATATGGAATCCATAAGGGGCGGCTTCCACGAACCCGAACTGTTGAAAAGCCGAAGGACCTGGGGTGACGTCACCGTCATGTGATCAGTGCAGGGGGCGTGGCTCAGCACGGGATCAAATCCAGTGCTAATAATCAGTGTGCAGCAATGACTCTTTAATAATCAGTGTGCAGCAATGACTCTAATAATCAGTGTGCAGCAATGACTCTCTAATAATCAGTGTGCAGCAATGAAATGGTTCGTGGAAGCCGCCCCTTATGGATTCCATATGCCGGGATAGTCCGCGGTAGTAGAATCCATAAAGGGATGCCGCGATTACCACAACCCGAACACCGAACTATTTTTTAAAGTTCGCTCATCTCTATTAGGGAGTCATTACTGCGCACACTGATAATTAGAGAGCCATTGCTGCACACTGATTATTAGTGAGTCATTAGTGTGCGCACACTGATAATTAGAGAGTCATTGCTGCGCACACTGATTATTAGAGAGTCATTTTTGAGACCACTCACCGCTGATATATTTCTCACAATATAAAATTCTGAAATAACTTGAGATGTTAGTCGTCAGGTCCCGGTCCTAGAGCCACAGCCCCTCCCCAAGTGCCAATCCCAGCTACAAAACTGCCACCAAACTTCCCCCCATCCAAAGTAGTGGCATGGCCCGAGCACCAGAGCCACCGGCCTTCAAAAATGTCTCCAGCATCGGATTTCTGTCCCTATGGCAACATTTCTGTCAGAGGTCGCCCAGGATCAGGAAATGGGGTTGGCTTTATTTCTAGATATAGCGCCCCCCCCCCCCCCTTCCCTATCTAATCGCAGACAACCCCTTTAATTACTACAGGATACACCACTATTAGCTTTATACCTAACACAGTGCTCTCCTAGCTGTAGCACAACTACAACCCCCAGCCTGAGGCTGTCAGGGCATGCTGAGAGCTGTAGTTTTGCAGCAACTGAAGTGCCACGGGCTAGAGACCACTGTCCTTATATTACTAATGGTCTACTTACCCCCTGTGGGGGCTGTGAAGGTCTTGCAGTTATAGTCTCCCGGTCAGAGTCTGGTGGGATGACATCATCTTTGATGGCTTCTGGTGCATGTGGCCCCTGCTCCTGGTCCACAGTCTTAGCAGATTGCGCGGTATCTCCTCCGGTGGTTGTGTCTTTCGCAACATCTTCAGAAGAATCTCTTCCTTCAGCTTCCTCAGTAGTTTCATTAGTTTGTGTGGTCTCTTTCTTGATAGCATCAGTAGACTCCTGGTCCACGTGGTTGCTGGCCATTGCTTCTGCCTCATCTTCATGATCTTGGCTCTTTTGTTCCAAGGCTCCTCCGACAGTAGATGCCGGACCCGGACCTAAGTTATTAGCCAGATCCGTGGCTTCTATGTTCATCTCATGCGCAAGTCCAACTACATCCTCAGATTGTTCTTCACGAGGAGATCCTTCTGAGGAGTCTTCCATAGGTACAGTCGTCCTTTTCCCATGACTAGATATATTGGTGTCGCCATCTTGGAAGACCTCTAGATTGGTGGTGCCTATCTCTCGTACTTCATCCATGGAGGTGTTCTGGGACAGTGGTGGTGGTGATCTTCTTTCTTCTTGAGGTGTCTCCTTGTTCACTATTGTAAGAGAATTTTCTTCATCTGTTCTTGAGGACAGGTCACTATGTTCCTCAGAGACAACTAGAAGGGTCTCCTGTTTGGTTTCATCATCTCGCAACTCAACTTCTTTCAGGTGACCATCCCGAGGATGTGATGGTGCCGGTGCTTCAGAAGTTGTGCCATGCTCTGCCCTTTCGTTATTTATAACTTCCTGATGTGAACAAAAAGAAATCAGGTACAAGGACTCGTCCATCTCTACGTACTTACATACAAGACAACCTACAGCATATAATATCACTTCAAATACACCTGCATACATGGTCTGGGAGTAGCTTATGTTGGAGACCATCAGCAATATACAAGCTAATGTATAACGAGGAGACCAAAGAGAGAAGATAGTCCTTGGTCAGGATGAGTCTAGGTGGTCATTTACCATGAGAGGTACTATCTTCCTAATAGATCCTCCACCAATGTGCCAATTTTTCTTGTATATTTTGGAACCCGTGTGCCCACCTTCCATGGTTCAAATCCTTTGTCATTGTTCCTATTTTGACCCAAGTCCATCTCTGGTATTCAGTGCCGAAGACGGATCTCCTGAGGTAAGTAGATGACCTTTGACAACCATTGTTCTCTATGATCGGAGACAATCACGTCCTGCTTTGTGACAGGAAGTGACATCATAAGGGGTTGGGCTATGCACAGGAGGAAGGTCTAATAGAGGGCCCGTTAATGGATCCTTCCTTAGACAAGTCTGGCGACTCCTTATAGACATGAAGGTGGTGGTCACCCACCTTACCTTCTGGGCCCCTGTTCATTACACTAGCCCATAGCGTTCGATGGTTTGTTGGGCTGGTCTGTCCCTGGCACTGAGCAGTTTGTTACCCCAATCTGTTCCTTGTGTTCGAGGCTGATCCTTATGCAAAAACCCAATTCCCAAAAAGTTGGGGCTCTTTGTAAAATGGAAATAAACGTAAATAACAGAATGAAATGATTTGTAAATCTCAATGCCCCATATTTTATTTACAACGGATCATAGAACATCTCAGATGATGAAAGTGAGACATTTTACCATATCCTTTAGAACTTCATGGCAGCAACGCATCTCGAAAAAGTTGGGACAGGACCGTGTCAACCACTGTGTAGTCTCCTCTCTTCCGTTAACAGTCTGCCCATGTCTGGGAGGTGAGGAGACCAATTGCTGGACTTCTGGGAGAGGAATGTTGTCCCATTCTTGTCTGATGTAGGGTTCTTGCTGCTCAACAGTCAAGGGTCTTCTTTGCTGGATTTTTCATTTCATGATGCGCCAAATGTTTTCTACTGGTGGTTGGTCTGGGCTTCAGGTGGCAATTTCTGCACCCGGACTCTTCTTCTGAGAAGCTATGCTGTTGTGCTGGATGTAGCATTCTCTTATTGAAAGAGACATCTGGATCAGAGCACTGATAGTGCCTTCCCAGATGTGTAAGCTGCCCACGCCGTAGACATTAATGTAACTATCAGAGATGCAGGAATTTATACTCTGCTCTGATAACAAGCTGGATGGTGCCTCTCCTCTTGAGTCCACAGTCCACGGCATCCATCATTCCCAAGAAGAATTTCACATTTTAACCTCTTAAGGACACAGGACGTACCCGTACATCCAGTGTCCTGTCCCTAAAGATGGCGCCCGCTCCTGAATCATGCGGGCTCCTTAGCCGCGGGTGTCCGCATGGTTCTTGTAGCAGACACCCGCAGCTAATGTCCGCGACCGGCAGCAATGCCGATTGTGGACATTTAACCCCTCAGATGCCATGGTCAATCCTGACCACAGCATCTGAGTGTGCACAAACCGAAAGTTTTACTTTCGGTTTGCGCTCCGGCTCCCCCGCGTGGTGATCGGAGGAGCCGGAGCGCGCCTGTAGCAGCTTGGGTCTCTATGAATGAAACCCAGGCTGCTCTGTAGTATTTCCTATGGAGCCATAGCCTGTAATAGGCTTCATAGGAAATATGCGATATTTTCATACATTCCATCGCTATTGCATTGGAATGTATGAAAATCGCAATCAGATGATTGAAAGTTATAGTTCCCTATGGGAACTATGTAAAAGTGTAAAAAAAAAAAAAAACACATAAAAGTTCAAATCACCCCCCTTTTGCCAAAATAAAAATAAAAAATACACATCATGAGTGTCGCAATGTGCGAAAACGCCCATACTATAAAAATATAAAAAAATATTCCCCATAAGTCAAACAGCAAAACGTAAAAAAGCATCCAAATTGCGGATTCGCCATTTTTGGTCGCTTCATTTTCCACAAAAATAAAAGGTGATCAAAAAGTCATACACACCCCAGAATGGTATCAATAAAAAGATAAGATTGTGACGCAAAAAATGAGCCCCCACACAGCTCCGTACCTATAATTACAAAAAAATTATAGGGGTCAAAACATGGCGACAAAAAAGTAAAACTGATTTTTTCCCACTTTTGAAATTTTTTTCACTATCAAAACGCATAAAAACCTATACATATAGGGTATCGCCGAATTCGTACTGACCTGTAGAATAAAAGTAACCGGTCAGAATTTAAAAACCCGCAAAACTGTGGTGGAATTGCTTTTTGTTTTGCAATTTCACCCCATCAAATGGTGGCGTTGGAAAGTACAACTTGTCCCGCATCAGTCCTGTCCTTTGCACACATGGGGTTCTCCAGATTCTCTGGATTTTTTGATGATATTATGTTCTTTAGATGGAGGGATATCCAAAGTCTTAGGTGCAGTTTTTCGCAGATTGGTGACCTCTGTCCATCTTTGCTTCTGAGAGACTCTGCCTCTCTAACACGTTCTTCTCATACACAGGAGGTGCCTTCCCAGATGTGTAAGCTGCCCACGCCGTAGACATTAATGTAACTATCAGAGATGCAGGAATTTATACTGTGCTCTGATAACAAGCTGGATGGTGCCTCTCCTCTTGAGTCCGCAGTCCACGGCGTCCGTGGAATGGAATGGTCTCCCTTTCGTCATCTGATTTGTTCTATGGTCTACTGTGGATATAATATGGGTCTAAGAGGTTTTACAAATCATCAGTTTCTGTTTTTATTCTCATTTATTCCAATTTTACACAGCGCCCCAATCTTTTTGGGAATTGGGGTTGTAGATGATCAGGGCAAGACGGTGAAAACAGAGAACTTGTCACGTGACAGCGCTCCACTCTCTATGGTAAAGAAAGCCCTAGAGGCAAAGATCATCATTAAATGGGTTGTGACATGATATCAACACAGGATGGGGGAGGAGCATCTCAACGATGATGGGGGGGGGTCCAACCACTAGGACCCCCATGGATCACGAGTACGAAGAACGAAGCGGCAGGTCAAGCATGCATGCTGCTGTCTCTATTCATTCAGAGATAGCCGACTACAGCGGGGGACCTGCCGACCTATTTATCCAGGCGCAGTGATCGGTGGTGGTCTAGCGGTGCGACCCTCACCAATCAGATGATATCATCTGATCAGTTGACCCCTTTAATGACGTGAACCACTTGTGGCGTCCAGAGGTGACAAGGGGCTTCATCAAAAAGAACTGAGTGCCCCACCCCCAACATTATGGTCCTGGAGTATGCCACCATATTCTTGGTGTCCCCCCTTCCCCCCCTTGCTTGCCACAGGTTCTTATCACCCAGTAGCAAGAGGGATGGGACCAACCGAGCTCTGAGCCCCCTCTCTCCTGGGGTCCTCTAGCGGCTGCCTGGTCTGCCTCTACACCCTTTCTAATAGTTTATGATTGCAATTCTTCCGCGCTCGCTCTGGATAAACATGCACTAAGCTTGTTGGGCCACGGATGGGGAAACTGAGGGTATCGCCCCATAAACTTGGTCCCGGCCCTGTGTCTGTCTCGTTTTCAGGCTCCGTCGCTGCCGCGTTCTCAGCTGGAATCACAACAGTTACGTGACACTAATCAGCTGGGGACGGCGCAGGATCTGCTGCTCTGCAGCGCATTTTTAAATAGCTTGTGTCTATTTTAGGAGAATGCAGCAAAATCGCCCTTGTTGCAGCTATTTTAATCCAGGAGACAAAAGGCTGATGCTGCTCGTCACTGCCAAACGTCTGGGTGACGCTCCTCGTCCTATGCGGGCAGACCGTCCCTGGAAGGAGCGGGCACAGCCTCATCAGTGCATAGAGCAATATCACCATCCGCTTTTTCCCAATGCAAATTGATCAATTAGTATCGCGGTGTAACGAACAGGCAGAGGTGGATTTAAAGGGAACCTGTCCCTGGGAGACGTTCTTGCTACATTTATATAATCCTTTATAAAACTGGACCAATGGGCACATCTGTGCCTAATAAATGCCCCCCTGAAAGGCACATTTTGGGTTAAAAGGTATTAACTCCGCCCACTAACTTCTTAAACCAGAGCTTTTCCTTTTTCCAAGAAGCCAGGGGCACAGGGCAGCGTGTCATGTGACCACCATTGGCACAGAGGGGAGGGGCATGTGCCGATCTGCTAATTCGTAGGCTCGGTGCTGCCCTCCAGTTCAGCATTATTGGGGCCTCTGTGTCGCCGTAAAGGGTTTTTCTGTTAATAAAGTTTATTTGTTGTACAATGTAACATTTCTACAACTTTAGGATTCAGTTCTTCGTCATTTTTGAACTATCTGCTTGCTGTCAGTGAATGGAAATACTCTGCTTTCTATCCAGCCCTAACATCTCCCATTACGGTGGCATCCAGACGAAACCGTTCTCTGTTAAACACATCAGCAGCACAGATGGTTCGTTACAATGGATCGGTGCAGGCGACAAGTAGCAGTCTGGACTCCAGCTCACAGGACTGGGAGCAATTTTAACAAAACCTCAGCTGTGAGAAGTTCTAGCTTAGGAACCGATGGACGTAAACAGAAACGCTCCCCCTTGCTGAAAGCAAGCAGAGATCTAAAGCTTTGAAGAGCTTTACATAAACCGGAAGAGTCCATTATAACCCGTCGTCACATTTTCCGTTTTTTTTATTTTACACAGTCCGTTCCATTGCGTCTGGCCCTAAAGCCAGTCACTTGGAGGGACATTTAAAGGGCAGGTTCTCATCCGCTAGCCCAGGGCCGCCCTTGTCTTATGCTCCCTGCTAGGTGCTGTCGTCCCTTTAAGAGACATGGTCACCGCGTCACAACCTTATTTTTAAAATCCGCCATTTTTTTTCGCTGCCGTTCTTAATAGTAATTTTAATCAACCTGGACCCTTCATAAAAATGAATTGCGCGTGCTGCCGAGTGATTTAATATAGCAATTACCCTGCCTCCTGCGTAATGTAAGGCGCGGCGCGGCAGCATCAATCAGGAAGGCGTCCTCGACGAGGCGGACGGGGTTAATTCTTGCGGCTACGCTCGGATTCATAACTTAGCAGGCGCCGCTTGTAATCCTAAATCTATCGGACTCCTGCCGCACGGATTTATGATTCGCTCCGGCTATTTTCTATTATCTGCGCGGCAGATCTCCAAGTGCTGGGGCTGCGGTTTTAGGTTAACCCCGCGAACCCGAGATGGACGCCGCCAGCTCCACTGAGTAAGCGGGCGCTAAACGCGGGAAGACATTTTTAAAAATAAGATAAAAAAGTAAATATAAGGAATGTGGGAAAGCTGGGTTTCAACCAATATGGCTGCCGCAGGTTTCCTCCTCGCTTTTCCAGCCTCTTACACACTCCTCTCTGCTGTACAACTAGACAGATCTGCTATGCAGGAACCTAGGAAAGCTGGGTGACAGCGGTGCAGATGTAGTGGTCAGTATATTGGTGGTCACCCAGCTTTCCCAGATATCAAACCTGTTTAGTAATGCAGCAATCCCTTCCCTGGCTCCACCATCGATCAGGAATATGGGAAAGCTTGGTGACAGCCTAACGCGGTGAGGCGCCGGGCGGGGATGGGGGGGGGGGATGGACGGGGGGGGGGTCTTGGGGCTAACAGGAGACCGGCAGGCCTGTGCATACAGCTCTGGATGTGACTAGAGAACTGCAGATAAAACACTGATCGGGGATTTCAGCCACAACGCTGATGATGATGATCGATCGGCCGATCGAACGACCCCCACCAGACCAAACTAGCCGATGAGGATCACATTTTCTGCGCCCAGAAGTCTGTCATCTGCCATGATGATGCGCGATCGCTTAACATTTTCGAATGATGGTCAACCAGAATGGACAAAATTCAAATCACCGATCAGCTGTTTGAGAAGGACTCAGCAGTAGCGCCACTGCCTTCTCGAAGCTTTGCCTAGGTCATGTGATGTCACGTTATCGGTCACGTGGCCTTGGCGCAATACTAAGCACGGCCACTATGGTGAGCTGTGAGAAGGCATCGGAGGCTCCGGTGAGAATGGAGCAGCAGTGCACACGTGCGACCACCGCTCCATTAACCCCTAAGGGGCCGCTGAGCCCAGCGCTCTCACTATCTCCAGCAGTGCCATAGAAGTGGATGGAGCGGCGTCACCGACTCATTCCTGGGGGGCTCAGGAACCTCCGTTCTTGTGATCGGTGGAGGACCCCCATGAATCAGACACTTACGCCCTATCCTATGAGAGGGGATGAGTATTGTTAGTGCCCCCCCTTTAAATGGCTGATGACAGGGAAAACCGAGCTTTCCAGCCACTCCTCCGATGTAGCTGAGCTCAGTCTACGGTATAGTGTCTGGTGTGGACACTACATTGCAGGGTCACCGGTGTCTCTTCCGTACTCACGTTTTCTGGAGACAAGTATTCGGAAAGGGGCCCCTCTGGCACATCCATATCTAGCAGGAAAAAAAGGGAACAAAACATGAAATTTACTCCACGATATAATAATAATGACGATGATGCATAACCGCTCATTGATTTAAAAAATATATATATCCTGTCAGAATCCCGCAGTATCAGCCTCCACTGTGGCCGATGGTCCACGCCTTCTACCAGCTGAGAAGCCAAGTCTCCAGGATGTCCAGGGGCTCCCCGAAAACAGCCAGACCTTCAGTGCCCGGGGGCTGCCTCCAGTAAACACTGCCGCGCTCCCCCCATTTCATGTCTGCACTTCAGGGGTCTGGGGTCTATATCAGGGGTCTAGGGTCTGTATTTAGGGGTCTGGTCTGGGGTCTTTATTTCTGGGGTCTGTCTGTGGAGTATATCAGAGGTCTGTATTTCCGGTTCTGAATTTTGGGGGTCTGATATGGGGTCTGTATTTCAGAGGTCTGATCTGGGGTCTGTATTGTGGGGGTCCGGTCCGGGGTCTGTATTTTAGAGGTCTGGTCTTTATTTCAGGGGTCTGGGGTCTGGTCTGGGGGTCTATATTTCAGGGGTCTGGTCTGGGGTCTGTATTTCAGAGTTCCGGTCTGGGGTCTCTATTTCAGAGGTCTGGTCTGTATTTAGGGGTCTTGTCTGGGGTCTGTATTTAGGGGTCTTGTCTGGGGTCTGTATTTAGGGGTCTTGTCTGGGGTCTGTATTTAGGGGTCTTGTCGGGGGTCTGTATTTCAGAGGTCTGGTCTGAGGTCTGTATTTCAGAGGTCTGGTCTGGGGTCTGTATTTCAGAGGGCTGGTCTGGGGTCTGTATTTCAGGGGTCTTGTCTGGGGTCTGTATTTAGGGGTCTTGTCTGGGGTCTGTATTTCAGAGGTCTGGTCTGGGGTCTGTATTTCAGAGGTCTGGTCTGGGGTCTGTATTTAGGGGTCTTGTCTGGGGTCTGTATTTAGGGGTCTTGTCTGGGGTCTGTATTTCAGAGGTCTGGTCTGGGGTCTGTATTTCAGAGGTCTGGTCTGGGGTCTGTATTTAGGGGTCTTGTCTGGGGTCTGTATTTAGGGGTCTTGTCTGGGGTCTGTATTTCAGAGGTCTGGTCTGGGGTCTGCATTTCAGAGGTCTGGTCTGGGGTCTGTATTTCAGAGGTCTGGTCTGGGGTCTGTATTTAGGGGTCTTGTCTGGGGTCTGTATTTCAGGGGTCTGTATTTAGGGGTCTTGTCTGGGGTCTGTATTTGAGAGGTCTGGTCTGAGGTCTGTATTTAGGGGTCTTGTCTGGGGTCTGCATTTCAGAGGTCTGGGGTCTGTATTTAGGGGTCTTGTCTGGGGTCTGTATTTCAGAGGTCTTGTCTGGGGTCTGTATTTAGGGGTCTTGTCTGGGGTCTATATTTCCGGGGTCTGCGGTCTGTATTCATTTTGAGGAGTCATGCTTGGGGTCACTGCACTACTCGTGATTAAAATGCTGGGGGCGTGTCCTATATAAATGGGCGGGGCATGCAGTAGAGCCGTCACTTGAGGCATCGTTGAGCACCAATATTATACCCCACATACAATCTATATCTGGATGAACAGAGCACCGAGACTTCCACCATAACCCTGCAGACCCGCTCACACCAGCCCCAAGTATAATCTAACCCGAGAAACACCTGCTGGGGAACTACAAGTCTCAGGACGTCCTGCCAACTGAATGACTGAATCCCTGCAGTTCCACGACAGCTGACAAGGAGGACTAGGTACCTGCACCCGGGCGGCTGCGAACTCGGCTTCTCCGTCTGTCAGACTCCCGGTGAGTTGTCTGGACTGTCCTCTAGCGGCCGCCGTAGTGTGGACGCTCAGCCCGTCACCATGACGACCGTTCACAGTAGGAAGTCACTGATGCGATCATGTGACAACGCTCGGTCGTCCTAGCAACAGATTAACACCTCCTACACTGCGAAGCGCTTTATGCTGAAAAGTCCACTCGCGGCTCCCGTCCGTAAGATGCTGAGCTCGTCACCATGACAACGGAGAGCGGAGCGCTTGGTAACGCTCAGTCGCCATGGTAACAGAGTAAAACCTGATCTTCCAGCCGAAATGTTTGACTAATTACAGATAAATAAATAAATAAATAAATCCCAAATTTCTATTTTTGGGTGTGAATCTTCATTTTTTGGGGGCCATGTGTGGGTTACAGATGAAACTGGGCGGAGCTTATGCATGGCACCTCATGTCCCATATACACATGGCGGTTGCCATTAGTAACTTTATCTTTCCTTAACGAACAGGCTCCATAGAAATAACATTTATGTAATATTTTGCACATTAAGGATCATTTATGGTTAATTTAACACCTTAACGACTCGGCATATTTTGGTCCTTCAGGGCGCGCACATTTTTGTCCCTGACGCATTACGAGAGCCATCATTTTTTACATTTTCCCAGCGCATACTTATCACCATTTCAATAAAAAAAAATTCATACATTTAGGCCCCGCCCCATACTACTTTTGGGTGTAAGGTTGCCAACTTTCCCAAAAAAAAGTACAGCCCATGTTTAGCCACACCCCAAAGGGGGTGTGGTTGTGGGGCATGGCTTGATGCTGGGTGATAAGTCACTATCATACTGTGGCTCCCAATAACATTAATGCCCCCATTAGCACCTCCCAGAATTAATACTGTCCATATTAGTGCCCCCAGTATTATTAATGCCCCCATTAGCACCTCCCAGAATTAATACTGTACACATTAGTGCCCCCAGTAATATTATTGCCCCCATTAGCGCCCCCAGAATTAATACTGTCCACATTAGTGCCCCCAGTATTAATAATGCCCCCATTAGCACCTCCCAGAATTAATACTGTACACATTAGTGCCCCCAGTATTATTAATGCCCTCATTAGCGCCCCCCAGAATTAATACTGTCCACATTAGTGCCCCCAGTAATATTAATGCCCCCATTAGTGCCCCCCCCCCAGTAATAGTAATGCCCACATCAGTGCACCCCAGAATTAATTCCCCCTAGTAAGCGTAATGGGCCCATTAGTGCCCCCAGTAAAAATAATGCCCCATTAGTGCCCCTCAGGAAGAATAATGCCCCCATTTGTGCCCCCAGGAAGAATAAAGCCCCTGTTTGTGCCCCCCAGGAAGAATAATATAATGCCCCATTTGTGCCCCCGGCAAGAATAATGCTTCTATTAGTGCCCCCCAGGAAGAATAATGCCCCTATTTGTGCCCCACAGGAAGAATAATGCCCCCATATGTGACCCCAGGAAGAAGAATGCCCCTATTAGTGCCCCCAAGGAAGAATAATGCCCCCATTAGTGTCCCCCAGTAAGAATAAGGTCCGCCATTAGTGCCCCCCAGTAATAATAATGTCCTCTATTAGTGCCCCCAGTAAAAACAGTGCCCCCAGTAAGAATAATGCCCCCCATTAGTGCCCCAGTAAGAATAATGCCCCCCATTAGGGCCCCCAGTAAGAATAATGCCCCCCATTAGTGCCCCAGTAAGAATAATGCCCCCCATTAGTGCCTACGGTAAGAATAATGCCCCCATTAGTGTCTCCTTTTCTGCAAAATAAAAAAAAGAAGCTCAGGACAGGACGTGCGCTCCAGCGTGATGACGTCTCCCAGGTCCTGTCCTCCAGTCAGCAGCGCGAGGAGCAAATGGAGGAGGGGAGTGCTTTTTTTTTTTTTTTTTTATTAACATGAGGGGGGGGGGGGGGGCCGGGGGCCGGCAAGGGCTGTACTAATGAGGGCTCCACAATGGAAGCGCTCATTAGTAACAGAAAAAAAGATACTAACACTAAAATACCGGCCTTGCTGGCGAGATACAGGCCGGGTGGCAACCCTATTTGGGTGGGGTTTGCATTAATCCCGCCCCTCAGTTATTGACCCAAAATCCGGACTGTTGGCCTACTTACGATGTAGTCATATGAGGGCTCACTTTTTGCTCCGCTCCATTCACAAAGCGACTCGCACAGTTGACAACATTCCTGAATTTTTGAGACAATCCAGGCGAATTTGGCTTGTCTCAGCCCCAAAAATGGGCAGGGCTTTTTAAAACTCCGCCCAGAAGTGTCCGTTACTGGACTGGTTTGGTGCGTGCTGCCTGGGGCGGGGCTCACATTCCCAAATTTGTTGGTTAGTATGGACTCCAGAAGAGGTCATCAATATCAGATCGGTGGGGGTCGACGCTCAGCACCCCCAGCGATCAGCTGTTTGGGGTCACGTCTGTCGGTCACATGACTCTTCTGCAACTCCGTCCCATTCAAGTGAACGGGATGGAGCTGCAATACCGAGCACGGCCACTATACAACGCACGGCGCTGTGCTTGGCTGTTGCCCCTATAATCTGTTAATCGAGGAGCCCTGCCGATCTGATGCTGGATCGGTCATCAGTACTTAATTTCCCGAAAACCCCTTTAAGTAGGCCAGTTTGGACCCGCGGAGAGAAGCTGCAGTTGCCCCGTACAGTATGTCTGACACAACGCAGACTGCAGGCACCAGTCCCGAAAACTCTGCGCCATTCCGGAGAGCCGAAACCGGCCCCCTCTCTCTTTATCTGTCTCAGCCGTGCTCCGGCGCCATATCAGCCCATTAAACCAATACCGGAGGTTCTGATTGGTCCATCCGGGGTGTGTCTGCTTCATTACCCTTAATGTTAATGCCACCATTAGTACCCCCCAGTAATATTAATGCCACCATTGGTGCCCGCCAGTAATATTAATGCCACCATTGGTGCCCCCCAGTAATATTAATGCCACCATTGGTGCCCCCCAGTAATATTAATGCCACCATTGGTGCCCCCCAATAATATTAATGCCCCCATTAGTACTCCCCAGTAATATTAATGACACCATTAGTACCCCCCAGTAATATTAATGACACCATTAGTACCCCCCAGTAATATTAATGCCACCATTAGTACCCCCCAGTAAAATAATGCCACCATTAGTACCCCCCAGTAAAATAATGCCACCATTAGTACCCCCCAGTAATATTAATGCCACCATTAGTACCCCCAGTAATATTAATGCCACCATTAGTACCCCCCAGTAAAATAATGCCACCATTAATACCCCCCAATAATATTAATGCCACCATTAGTACCCCTAGTATTATTAATGCCCCCATTAGTACCCCCCTGTAATATTAATCCCACCATTGGTGCCCCCGAGCAATATTAATGCCACCATTAGTACCCCCAGTAATATTAATGCCCCCATTAGTACCCCCCAGTAATATTAATGCCACCATTGGTGCCCCCCAGTAATATTAATGCCACCATTAGTACCCCCAGTAATATTAATGCCACCATTAGTACCCCCCAGTAATATTAATGCCGTCATTAGTACCCCCCAGTAATATTAATGCCACCATTGGTGCCCTCCATTGGTGCCCTCCAGTAATATTAATGCCACCATTAGTACCCCCCAGTAATATTAATGCCACCATTAGTACCCCCCAGTAATATTAATGTCCCCCCCCAGTAATATTAATGCCACCATAAGTACCCCCCAGTAATATTAATGCCATCATTAGTACCCCCAGTAATATTAATGCCACCATTGGTGCCCCCAGTAATATTAATGCCCCATTAGTACCCCCAGTAATATTAATGCCTCCATTAGTACCCCCCAGGAATATTAATGACACCATTAGTACCCCCAGTAATATTAATACCCCCATTAGTACCCCCCAGTAATATTAATGCCACCATTAGTACCCCCCAGTAATATTAAAGCCACCATTGGTGCCTGCCAGTAATATTAATGCCACCATTAGTACCCCCCTGTAATATTTATGCCACCATTAGTACCCCCAGTAATATTAATGCCACCATTGGTGCCCCCCAGTAATATTAATGCCACCATTAGTACCCCCAGTAATATTAATGGCACCATTAGTACCCCTAGTATTATTAATGCCACCATTAGTACCCCCCTGTAATATTAATCCCACCATTGGTACCCCCGAGCAATATTAATGCCACCATTAGTACCCCCAGTAATATTAATGCCCCCATTAGTACCCCCCAGTAATATTAATGCCACCATTGGTGCCCCCCAGTACTATTAATGCCACCATTAGTACCCCCAGTAATATTAATGCCACCATTAGTACCCCCCAGTAATATTAATGCCATCATTAGTAGCCCCCAGTAATATTAATGCCACCATTGGTCCCCCCCAGTAATATTAATGCCACCATAAGTACCCCCCAGTAATATTAATGCCACCATTAGTACCCCCCAGTAATATTAATGCCACCATTGGTGCCCCCAGTAATATTAATGCCCCCATTAGTACCCCCAGTAATATTAATGCCCCCATTAGTACCCCCAGGAATATTAATGACACCATTAGTACCCCAGTAATATTAATACCCCCATTAGTACCCCCAGTAATATTAATGCCACCATTAGTACCCCCCAGTAATATTAAAGCCACCATTGGTACCCCCGAGCAATATTAATGCCACCATTAGTACCCCCAGTAATATTAATGCCCCCATTAGTACCCCCAGTAATATTAATGCCACCATTAGTGCCCCCCAGTACTATTAATGCCACCATTAGTACCCCCAGTAATATTAATGCCACCATTAGTACCCCCCAGTAATATTAATGCCATCATTAGTACCCCCCAGTAATATTAATGCCACCATTGGTGCCCTCCAGTAATATTAATGCCACCATTAGTACCCCCCAGTAATATTAATGCCACCATTAGTACCCCCCAGTAATATTAATGTCACCATTGGTCCCCCCCAGTAATATTAATGCCACCATAAGTACCCCCCAGTAATATTAATGCCACCATTAGTACCCCCCAGTAATATTAATGCCACCATTGGTGCCCCCCAGTAATATTAATGCCCCCATTAGTACCCCCAGTAATATTAATGCCCCCATTAGTACCCCCCAGGAATATTAATGACACCATTAGTACCCCCAGTAATATTAATACCCCCATTAGTACCCTCCAGTAATATTAATGCCACCATTAGTACCCCCCAGTAATATTAAAGCCACCATTGGTGCCTGCCAGTAATATTAATGCCACCATTAGTACCCCCCTGTAATATTTATGCCACCATTAGTACCCCCAGTAATATTAATGCCACCATTGGTGCCCCCCAGTAATATTAATGCCACCATTAGTACCCCCCAGTAATATTAATGCCACCATTAGTACCCCTAGTTTTATTAATGCCCCCATTAGTACCCCCCTGTAATATTAATCCCACCATTGGTACCCCCGAGCAATATTAATGCCACCATTAGTACCCCCAGTAATATTAATGCCCCCATTAGTACCCCCCAGTAATATTAATGCCACCATTGGTGCCCCCCAGTAATATTAATGCCACCATTAGTACCCCCAGTAATATTAATGCCACCATTAGTACCCCCCAGTAATATTAATGCCATCATTAGTACCCCCCAGTAATATTAATGCCACCATTGGTCCCCCCCAGTAATATTAATTCCACCATAAGTACCCCCCAGTAATATTAATGCCACCATTAGTACCCCCCAGTAATATTAATGCCACCATTGGTGCCCCCCAGTAATATTAATGCCCCCATTAGCACCCCCAGTAATATTAATGCCCCCATTAGTACCCCCCAGGAATATTAATGACACCATTAGTACCCCCAGTAATATTAATACCCCCATTAGTACCCCCCAGTAATATTAATGCCACCATTAGTACCCCCCAGTAATATTAAAGCCACCATTGGTGCCTGCCAGTAATATTAATGCCACCATAGGTGATTTCCAGTGAGTAGCGATCATGATCCTTGCTTCTGCCAGCAATTGCTGTTGTAGGCGAATTGCGTGCTGAGGGGTACTCCGCTGGGACTGCAATCCCAGTAGACAGGTTTGTGGCTGGAGTGGTGCCTCACTGCTCTGCATTGCGGTCAGGGCCTCACATCCATCCACCCAGAAGTTTCCGACCAAAGGGCACGTCCGCCAGATATGCAAGAAGGAGCCTTCAGCTCCGCAGCATCCCCAGCACATCGGTGAGGCTGAGGGGAACATTTTGTGCAATCGCACTGGGGTGTAGTACCATTTAGTAAGCAACTTGTAGTAGTTTTCTTGGAGGCGAATGCATCTTGAGATTTTATTAGACTGTGACAGTAAGGTCCTGACGTAACCTTTAGGTCTCGCTCCCAGCCATCTATGAAGGACGGTTTGTGTAGATTGGGCATCTCTAGAATCGATGAGTATATTCTAGAGATTTGTGTCCTTTACGCCCATGACCATTTGTTCAAAGGCCGTGGGTGTATTATTACTGGAAATCTGCACCCCGGCCACATACTGCCCTAAATGGGACCTCTGGAAGAGGGTTAGACCGGTCAACTGGTGGTCATGACAGGACGAACTGGATGGACAGAAGGCTTTTTACAGGCTTATAAACTATGTTACTGAGCGCAGAAAATCTAAACCAAATCACAGGAGTAGAGATGTTGCGAACATAAAATTTTCCGTTTGCGAATGGTGATCACAAGCTTCCGCAAATGTTCGCGAAGCGGGCGAACCGCCATAGACTTCAATAGGCAGGCGAATTTTAGAAACCCACAGGGACTCTTTCTGGCCACAATAGTGATGGAAAAGTTGTTTCAAGGGGACTAACACCTGGACTGTGGCATGCCGGAGGGGGATCCATGGCAAAACTCCCATGGAAATTTACGTAGTGGACGCAGAGTCGGGTTTTAATCCATAAAGGGCATAAATCACCTAACAATCCTAAAATGTTTGGAATAACGTGCTTTAAAATATCCAGTGTGTGTATACCATCAGGTATGATGTTGTATCGATCAGGTAGTGTAAGGGTTACGCCGGCTTCACAGTGACAGACCAAACTCTGACAGACCAAACTCCCCGTTCAACGCACCGCAAATAACCGCAAACTCCCCATTTGCACAAGGTTGGATACCAAGCTAGCCATGTCCCGTTCCTTGTCCTCACTGACGTCATTGAAGGTCTCTTCCTCCACCCAGCCACGTACAACACAAAGGGTCCCCGAAAGGTGACAACAAGCCCCCTGGGACGCCTGCTGTGGTTGGTCTTCCACCTTCCTCCTCTGACTCCTCTTCTTCAGACTCCTCTCTCTGCGCTGCCGCAGGTCCAGCAATCGACGACGACAAGGCTGCTTCTGGTGGTGATGGTGACCACAACTCTTCCTCTTCATGCTCATCTACGGCCTGATCCAGGACTCTTCGCAGGGCACGCTCCAGAAAAAACGCATATGGGATGATGTCGATGATGTTGCCTTGGGTTTGACTGACCAGGTTTGTCACCTCCTCAAAAGGACGCATGAGCCTACAGCCAATGTGCATGAGCATTCAGTAACGCTGCCAAAAAATACCCAGCTCTGTAGAGGCTGTCCTCTTTTTTTTAAATAAAAACAATCTGTTCTTACCAGTTTAATCTCTGTTTTGTCCCCTATCAGGGGCCGGTGTATCCAATAGATTTTAAGAACCGGGAGATGGAAAAAGATGGTTGGTCGGCTTCTTACTTCCAATTTGGGGCACTGCGCGTGCGCCGCGCAATGTACTGTGCCACCAATACAAATAGTGTGAACTACTATTCTTACCATTTTAATCTTTGTTAAGTCCCCTATCAGGGGACATGTATTGAATTGAATCCTTGCATGGGGAGATAGAGAAAAAAGCTTGCTCTGTCCGCTTCCTTCTAATTTTGGGCACTTGCAATGGAATTTGCCACCAATGGAACTAGTGTTAACTAAGTCCTATTCCTATCAGTTTAATCTCTGTTTTGTCCCTTATCAGGGCCAGGGTCGGTGTAGTGAGTAGATTTTTGGAACCGGGAGATGGAAAAAGACCCATGCTCGGACGCTTCGTTTGAATTTTAGGTCACTGCGCATGCGCCGTGCAATGTACTGTGACACCCAATATGAGTGGTGGGCAGTGGGCACAGTACAGTCAGTGGGCCTGACACACACTGGCAGGCAACTGCAATTATATTAAAGGGTAAAAATGTAATGACTTTTTTATCTGCAAGGTACTGTGCCACCCGAAATGAGTGGTGTGCACACAGTACAGTCTGTGGGCCTGCGGCCTCTCACACAGGCAACTGCAATATATATATAGAAAAAAATTATAAAAGCAGACTGATGTACCAGCCCTAAAAAGGGCTTTTTGGGGAGCTGTCAGCACGCTGTCCTTACAGCAGATGGCCCCTTTCACACGAGCAAGTTTTCCGCGCGGGTGCAATGAGTGACGTGAATGCATAGCATCCGCACTGAATCCCGACCCATTCATTTCAATGGGTCTTTATACATGAGCGGTTTTTTTCACGCATCACTTCTGCGTTGCGTGAAAATCGCAGCATGTTCTATATTCTGCGTTTTTCACGCAGCCCTAGCCCCATAGAAGTGAATGTGGCTGCGTGACAAAAGCATTGCATCCGCAAGCAAGTGCGGGTTGTGATGCGTTTTTCACTGATGGTTGCTAGGAGATGTTGTTTGTAAACGTTCAGTTTTTTATCACGCGCGTGAAAAACGCATCAAAACGCATTGCACCCGCGTGGAAAAAACTGAACAACTGAACGCAATAGCAGACAAAACTGAATGGCTTTGCCTGTGAAATCGCACAGTTTTCACTGAACGCATCCGCAACGCACCAGGACCTAATCCGGACACGCTCGTGTGAAAGAGTCCGATGAGGCTTTGAGGACTGGAGTGGACACAGAACACTGGCCTAGCTAACGCTTTCCCTATTAATTCAGCAGCAGCAGCACTCTCTCTGCTCTAACTAACACTGCAGCTTCAGAATGAATCTAAGATGGATGCTGTCCTTGCTTTTTGATAGGAGGTGGGAGGGTCTGGGAGGGAGGGTATGCGCTGATTGGCTGGAATGTGTCTGCTGACTGTGAGGTACAGGGTCAAGGTTTGCTCAATGATAAAGTATAGGGGGCGGACCGAACATCACATATGTTCATCCTCTGCGGCGAATAGTTCGGGACATCTCTACACAGGAGCAGTAAATTAGGTTCTAACAAACCTCATCCACATAATGCGGAAAAAGAAAAGGAAAATGAGCGGATGAGGAATATCTATCTATCTATCTATCTATCTATCTATCTCATATCTATCTACTCTATCTATCTACTACATCTATCTATCTATCTATCTATCTATCTATCTGTCTAATATCTATCTATCTATCTATCTATCTAATATCTATCTATCTATCTATCTATCTATCTATCTATCTATCTATCTATCTATCTATCTAATATCTATCTCATATCTATCTATCTATCTATCTATCTATCTATCTATCTATCTATCATCTATCTATCTATCTATCTCATATCTATCTGTCTCCTATCTATCTATCTATCTATTTATCTCAGCAGTGGTGTACCGCCAATATAGGCAGGGTACGCCACTGCTATGGGGCCCAAGGCACAGGGGGGCCCAGAGCACTCGGAAGGCCCCGCCCACACAATTTGGCCCCGCCCACTCACAGTTTTCTGTCAAAAATACATTAACATAGACCTGACATGCAGCCAGGATGCGCATTGCCTTGGATCCGGAGGGCCAGGATCTACTTACCGAAGGCACCGCCACATACAAAGAAACATATGGGAATACCCAGTGAGTAGTGCTGTCCTATTTGTTTCGTTTATTATCTATCTGATCTCAAACCAATTTGAAATATCCAAAGCAGTGATATGTATGCATGTAGATAGACAGACACTAAATAATATCTAATAGCAGTGGGTATGATGGGTGCTGTAGTAATCATGCTGATAGTGACCACTAGGGGCTCAGCGACACAGGCGGCTGGCTCGGTTCCTTCCGTGCAGTCCAGCATTGCTCTTCCGCCTCCTATTCTTTCCACATCTCTCAGCGGATTCTGCTCCGTGCAATGTGTTTATCTCCGGGGCAGCTCCCGAGCACTTCTCTGCTGGTCCAAGTCCAAGAAAAGCGAATCCTAACCAGGATCATGGTGTTCGTGGTGGGTCTCACCAGGGCGTAGAACATCGCAAATCAGAAGCCGAGGAACAAGACGGGAGTTAACCCCTTAAGGACTGTGCCGATTTGAGATTTTTACTATCTACATTCCAATAGCCATAACTTTTCTATTTTTCCACTCACATAGCCATATCAGGGCTTATTTTGTGCCGGACAAGTCGCAGTTTTTAATAGCACCATTTAATTTTCAATCCCGCCAAGTTTTTGGGGATTTTGACATTACGGTATTTACTGTGCGCTTAAAATGACATGAAATTCTTATTCTGTTGGTGAAAACAAATAAGACAAAATAAATTTTTATTTTGTTTTATTACTTTTTTTTAAAATAAATAAATTTTCTTTGCATCATCATTTTTTTTATATTTTTTATATTTTATATTTCCGTCCTCAGAGCTGTATGAGGCTTGTTTTTTGAGGGATGAACTGCAGTTTTTATTGATACCATATGTGCGGTACATGCAACTTTTTCATCACTGTTATTCAGCTTTTTTGTGGGGACAAGGTGACTAAGAAATAGCGAATTGCATGTTTTATTATTTTTTGTTACGACGTTCACTGTGCAGGAAAAAGTTAAAAATATTTTAATACTTCAGATGTTTTCAGACGCAGCAATATCTGTATATTTTTTTATTTTTTATATATTGTTATATGTAAAATTGGGAAAGGGGTTAATTAAAACTTTTAATATTTTTATGTTTTTTTCATTAGTGTTTTACTTTTTTCACAATAACTTTTTACCTGCCTAACCTCACAGATGCCACGATCTCCATTGAACGTGGCATCTAAGGGATTAAATGACGTGGTTCGGCGTGATCGCCGTTCCCTGTCATTGTGGCCGGGTGCCTGCTGTATGATACAGCCGGCACCCACCATGTATGGAGCGGGTTCACCGCACTTGTAGCTCATAGAATCCCACTTTAAGTAGAACTTGACTTCCCCTTTAATCTTTGCTCAGGACGCATTATTGCAGTTTTATGTGTCCTCGTCCTCTCCACCTCTTATCATCAGCCGCGGCCATAAATAATGAGGCTGAGCTGATCCGAAGAGACGTCCTGTATCCAGCGCCAGATACGGCCTCATCTCTCTGCACCTTCACATGCCTGAGACCATCGAGGAGCTGAGATGTGAGGATTAGGGAGCATTCACACAACCGCATAAATGGATCCGCATCCGTTCCGCAATTTTACGGAACGGGTGCAGACCCATTCATTTCAATGGGGCAGAAAAAGATGCGGACAGCACACCGTGAGCTGTTCGCATCAATTGTTCCGTTCTGCGGCCCCGCAAAAAATATAGAGCATGTCATATTCTTATCCGCAACCGCGGAAAAGAATAGGCATTCTCTATATAGACCGGACATGCGGTCCGCAAAACACTTACGGTCGTGTGAACGCACCCTTATCCAGAGAATAGTGACTGAAGTAATATACACAAGACGGCGTAGCGTGGGAGGCGAGAAAAAGAGATTAACGGGCAGGAAGACAACACAAACGTGTCTCATAAATCAGCGCAAGGAAAGAAAGTGTGCGTACAGAATACGGTATAAACACACAAAGCTCCAGTGTGCATCCCACATATCCAGAGAGCACAACAGAACATAAAATATTGTACTCAGATGGCAGTATTATAGTAGTTATATTCTTGTACATAGGAGCAGTATTATAGTAGTTATATCCTTGTACATAGGAGCAGTATTATAGTAGTTATATTCTTGTACATAGGAGCAGTATTATAGTAGTTATATTCTTGTACATAGGAGCAGTATTATAGTAGTTATATTCTTGTACATAGGAGCAGTATTATAGTAGTGATATTCTTATACATAGGAGCAGTATTATAGTAGTTATATCCTTGTACATAGGAGCAGTATTATAGTAGTTATATTCTTGTACATATGAGGCAGTATTATAGTAGTTATATTCTTATACATAGGAGCAGTATTATAGTAGTTATATTCTTGTACATAGGAGCAGTATTATTGTAGTTATATTCTTGTACATAGGAGCAGTATTATAGTAGTTATATTCTTGTACATAGGAGCAGTATTATAGTAGTTATATTCTTGTACATAGGAGGCAGTATCATAGTAGTTATATTCTTGTACATAGGAGCAGTATTATAGTAGTTATATTCTTGTACATAGAAGCAGTATTATAGTAGTTATATTCTTGTATATAGGAGCAGTATTATAGTAGTTATATTCTTGTACATAGAAGCAGTATTATAGTAGTTATATTCTTGTATATAGGAGCAGTATTATAGTAGTTATATTCTTGTACATAGGAGCAGTATTATAGTAGTTATATTCTTGTACATAGGGGCAGTATCATAGTAGTTATATTCTTGTACATAGGAGCAGTATTATAGTAGTTATATTCTTGTATATAGGAGCAGTATTATAGTAGTTATATTCTTGGACATAGAAGCAGTATTATAGTAGTTATATTCTTGTACATAGGTGCAGTATTATAGTAGTTATATCCTTGTACATAGGAGCAGTATTATAGTAGTTATATTCTTGTACATAGGAGCAGTATTATAGTAGTTATATTCTTGTACATAGGAGCAGTATTATAGTAGTTATATTCTTGTACATAGGAGCAGTATTATAGTAGTGATATTCTTATACATAGGAGCAGTATTATAGTAGTTATATCCTTGTACATAGGAGCAGTATTATAGTAGTTATATTCTTGTACATATGAGCAGTATTATAGTAGTTATATTCTTATACATAGGAGCAGTATTATAGTAGTTATATTCTTGTACATAGGGGTAGTATTATTGTAGTTATATTCTTTTACATAGGAGCAGTATTATAGTAGTTATATTCTTGTACATAGGAGCAGTATTATAGTAGTTATATTCTTGTACATAGAAGCAGTATTATAGTAGTTATATTCTTGTATATAGGAGCAGTATTATAGTAGTTATATTCTTGTACATAGAAGCAGTATTATAGTAGTTATATTCTTGTATATAGGAGCAGTATTATAGTAGTTATATTCTTGTACATAGGAGCAGTATTATAGTAGTTATATTCTTGTACATAGGAGCAGTATTATAGTAGTTATATTCTTGTACATAGGAGCAGTATTATAGTAGTTATATTCTTGTATATAGGAGCAGTATTATAGTAGTTATATTCTTGTACATAGAAGCAGTATTATAGTAGTTATATTCTTGTACATAGGAGCAGTATTATAGTAGTTATATTCTTGTACATAGGAGCAGTATTATAGTAGTAATATTCTTGTATATAGGAGCAGTATTATAGTAGTTATATTCTTGTACATAGAAGCAGTATTATAGTAGTTCTATTCTTGTACATAGGAGCAGTATTATAGTAGTTATATTCTTGTACATAGGAGGCAGAATTATAGTAGGTATATTCTTGTACATAGGAGCAGTATTATAGTAGTTATATTCTTGTACATAGGAGCAGTATTATAGTAGTTATATTCTTGTACATAGGAGCAGTATTATAGTAGTTATATTCTTGTAGATAGGAGGCAGTATTATAGTAGTTATATTCTTGTACATAGGGACAGTATTATAGTAGTTATATTCTTGTACATAGGAGCAGTATTATAGTAGTTATATTCCTGTACATAGGAGCAGTATTATAGCAGTTATATTCTTGTACATAGGAGCAGTATTATAGTAGTTATATTCTTGTACATAGGGACAGTATTATAGTAGTTATATTCTTGTACATAGGGACAGTATTATAGTAGTTATATTCTTGTACATAGGAGCAGAATTATAGTAGTTATATTCCTGTACATAGGAGCAGTATTATAGTAGTTATTTTCTTGTACAGAGGAGCAGTATTATAGCAGATATATTCTTGTACATAGGAGGCAGTATTACAGTAGTTATATTCTTGTACATTGGAGCAGGTTTATAGTAGTTATATTCTTGTACATAGGAGCAGTATTATAGCAGATATATTCTTGTACATAGGAGGCTGTATTATAGATGTTATATTCTTGTACATAGGAGCAGGGGCGTAGCTAACGGCTCATGGGCCCTGGTGCAAGAGTTCAGCTTGGTCCCCCCTTCCCTCAGTGCTTTGTGTGTCTTCTTATGCAACATAAGTGTCTTTGGGCCCCTTCAGGCTCCTGGGCCCGGTAGCGACTGCTACCTCTGCACCCCCTATAGCTACGCCCATGCATAGGAGCAGTATTATAGTAGTTATATTCTTGTACATAAGAGCAGTATTATAGTAGTTATATTCTTGTACATAGGAGCAGTATTATAGTAGTTATACTCTTGTACATAGGAGCAGTATTATAGTAGTTATATTCTTGCACATAGGAGCAGTATTATAGTAGTTATATTCTTGTACATAGGAGCAGTATTATAGTAGTTATATTCTTGTACATAGGAGGCTGTAGTATAGTAGTTATATTCTTGTACATAGGAGCAGTAATATAGTAGTTATATTCTTGTACATAGGAGCAGTATTATAGTAGTTATATTCTTGTACATAGGAGCAGTATTATAGTAGTTATATTCTTGTACATAGGAGCAGTATTATAGTAGTTATATTCTTGTACATAGGAGGCAGTATTATAGTAGTTATATTCTTGTACATAGGAGCAGTATTATAGTAGTTATATTCTTGTACATAGGAGCAGTATTATAGTAGTTATATTCTTGTACATAGGAGCAGTATTATAGTAGTTATATTCTTGTACATAGGAGCAGTATTATAGTAGTTATATTCTTGTACATAGGAGCAGTATTATAGTAGTTATATTCTTGTACATAGGAGGCAGTATTATAGTAGTTATATTCTTGTACATAGGAGCAGTATTATAGTAGTTATATTCTTGTACATAGGAGCAGTATTATAGTAGTTATATTCTTGTACATAGGAGCAGTATTATAGTAGTTATATTCTTAACCAAATCTCTTTTTATTGAGGTCAAAAATAACAATATCCAAAGAGATATACATTCAGCATGTAACAAGCAATAGCATGTAAATAAGCAGAGGCATCTTCAATGCGAGAGAATATCAGCATGTATACCATCTCACCGGACAAAGGTGCAAAAAGAACTTGAGCATCACAGAGACACATATAGACAGTGCAAATAATAATATCAGATCAAACAAATCAGTAAAAAGGATAGAAAGAAAGAAGGATGATAGGGAAATCGGGAGGGGGGGGGATGGAAGGGAGGGAAGTTCTGCAGGCAACTGCTTCAATGAGCCAATGATCGAAAGGATCTCCATGGAAGCCATGTCTTAAGGAATTTGGAGTGAGTGTAAGATTCCCAATGGGCCAATTCTTCAAAACGCGAGATCTGATCAACTTTTTCAATCCAATGCTGAAGAGAAGGTGGGGATGTATTTTTCCATAGGAAAGGCACTAATAATCGAGCTGCTGTTATGAGGATGGTGGGGAGGTTATGCCTAGATGGAGTCAGAGTGGGATTAGGGCACCATAAAAGGATTAATTTCGGGTCCAGAGACACAGAGGTGGAGCAGATTGAGTTAATTTTGGATTCGACCTGATCCCAAAAAGGGCATATCTTCAGGCAAAACCACCATATGTGTGAGAGTGAGCCCACCTCCGTGCCGCACCTCCAGCAGACCTCTGGAATCTCTGGATTGATACTGTGTAGGAATTCTGGTGTTTAGTACCAGCGAGAAAGAAGCTTGTAGGAATTCTCTTGCATCCTAACACATCTACTAAAGCCATGTGAGTGGGTCAAGATGAAAGCTTTTTCCGGGTCACTGAGATGAAGAGATAATTCCTTTTCCCATGAGCTAAGGTAGCGTAGCTCTACCTGGGATGAGGATAAGAGCTCTTTATATAGAATAGAGAGAGGTCTGCTGGGGGGGCGGTCAGACTGTAACTTCTGTTCTAGCCAAGTCAAGGAGGGGCAGAGAGGTATGTTTAATTTCAGGTGGCGTATATCTTTCTTAAATCCAAAAAGGTGCGTAAAGGGGGCAGAAACCACCTGAGGCAACTTCAGTACACAATCCCAGTCAAACGTCCCTCCAGGCAAAAGCACATCCTTCAAAGTGTGATGAGCTAAGAGTGCCCAGACGCCAGAAGGATTGCCGACTGCAGGGTGGATGAAAGGGTGTAGAAGTGGCAACGGCAGCTCGGGGCTAGGAAAGTGCAACAGTCCCGCTCGGTATAGCGATGACCACACAAGGAGGAGCCCCTTCCACAGCACTGAGATCTTAGTGGATGATGAGGGACATGCGCGCACCCCCCAGAGGACCAGCATCTCCCGAACAGTGATTAATTCTCTTTCCAGGTGTGAACAGATACTAGTCGGTTGTCCTACAAGGAGGCCAATGCCTCTGCCAATAAGGTTAGCTTTATAATACAGGTGAATATCTGGCATACCAATACCACCGAACCTCCTCTCCCTCGTAAGGACATTGTACGCTATTCTAGGGGAGCGACCCTTCCAAAGAAAGAATGACAGCACCCGGCGAGTCTCCACAAAAAACGAATGGGGAACCCATATGGGCAGGGTTTGTATAAGGTACAAGAATTTGGGAACAATATAAGTTTTTAGATAGTTTTTCCTCCCAACCCAAGACACAAAGGGCAATTTTAGAGATTGTAGATGGGACCGAACTGATTGCAGGAGCGGGGCATAGTTTGAGGTAAAGAGGTTCTTGGGGTCGGCTGTAACTTGAATACCCAAAAAGGGAATAACCGTTTGGGCCCATTTAAAGGGTGTTGAGCGCCGCAGGGTATCAATCACCGCGGTGGGGCAAGAAACATTCATAGCCACAGATTTAGTGATAGTAGTTATATTCTTGTACATAGGAGCAGTATTATAGTAGTTATATTCTTGTACATAGGAGCAGTATTATAGTAGTTATACTCTTGTACATAGGAGCAGTATTATAGTAGTTATATTCTTGCACATAGGAGCAGTATTATAGTAGTTATATTCTTGTACATAGGAGCAGTATTATAGTAGTTATATTCTTGTACATAGGAGGCAGTATTATAGTAGTTATATTCTTGTACATAGGAGCAGTATTATAGTAGTTATATTCTTGTACATAGGAGCAGTATTATAGTAGTTATATTCTTGTACATAGGAGCAGTATTATAGTAGTTATATTCTTGTACATAGGAGCAGTATTATAGTAGTTATATTCTTGTACATAGGAGCAGTATTATAGTAGTTATATTCTTGTACATAGGAGCAGTATTATAGTAGTTATATTCTTGTACATAGGAGGCAGTATTATAGTAGTTATATTCTTGTACATAGGAGGCAGTATTATAGTAGTTATATTCTTGTACATAGGAGCAGTATTATAGTAGTTATATTCTTGTACATAGGAGCAGTATTATAGTAGTTATATTCTTGTACATAGGAGGCAGTATTATAGTAGTTATATTCTTGTACATAGGAGGCAGTATTATAGTAGTTATATTCTTAATCAATTTTCTTTTTATTGAAGAAATGTAAATCGTCATATGGCAAATTACAGCACATAAATACCAGACGCAGCTGGAAAGGCATTTGAACATATATCTCATATTCAAATAAAGTCTGAGGCGAATGCCGTATGACAAGAAATACAATAACATGTGCAAAGAAAGAACTAATGGGGGAAGACAAGACATAGGGGAGGGGGAAGGGAGGGGAACGATAGATGTCAATCGCTTGTAAGTTCAGAATGAGCGGTAACGCTTCCAGGAAGCCACGTCTTAACGAAGAGAGCTCTAGAGTATGTTTCCCAGTGTGCAAGCTCTTCAAACCGGTACAATTGGTCGACCTTCTCAGTCCACATTGAGATGGATGGAGGGAGTCGTTTTTCCATAGCAGTGGGATCAGTAAGCGAGCCGCCGTTATGAGCATAGTCGGGAGATTCGACTTAGCAGGGGTAAGTGAACCATTAGGACACCACAATAATAGGAGTTTGGCGTCGAGACTAATCTTAGTGGAACAAACACTATTTATGGTAGCTTCAACTTCCAGCCAAAAGGGCCGAATTTTCACACAATTCCACCATATATGAGAGAGAGAGCCTGTCTCTCCTCCGCACCTCCAACAGCAATCAGGGATACTGGGATTGAGCTTATGAAGGAACTCAGGTGTTTTGTACCACCTTGTAAGTAATTTATAGGAGTTAGCTTGTATCCTAATACACCGGTTAAATCCATGTGAGTGCGTAAGGATAAAAGCTTTCTCAGGATCCGATAAAGTTGCAGATAGCTCTTTTTCCCAGGCTGAGAGGAACCACAAGTCCGGAGGGGCGGAGGAGAGCAGCTCCCTATACAACAAGGAAAGAGGTTTACACGGGCGTCGGAGTTGTGAGAGTTTCCCTTCCATCCAGGAGGGAGTCGCCGCAGGACGGGGTAAATGCTCAAGAAGCGCCAAATCCTTCTTGAAAGCCATAGCCGCCAAAAAGGAGGCGTTCTTAACCTTAGGGAGAGCCAGTACTGCGCTCCAATCAAAAGTGCCGGACTCGGAGATAACGTCCCGCAGTTTAAGACCAGAGAGCAATGCCCATATTCCGGATGCAGCTAAAGTGCCGGGATGTATATGGTGTTGAAGAAGATGCAGTGGGAGGTTCGGGCTAGGGAACGAGAGTGTCGAGGTAGCATACAATTTTGACCATTCTAACAGCAAGCCTTTCCATAGAGGAGAGGGGTATTTGTTGTTAGCTGTGCACTTACGCAGGCCCCACAAAGCCAGTTCGTCACTATAGGTAAGCATAGCGCACTCCAGTCGAGAGACAAGACTGAGAGGGCGCCAGGAGAGGAGGCTCAGGACTCTGTTAAGCATTGAAGCCTTATAATAGAGGTAGATGTCTGGTAGGCCAAAGCCTCCCATTCTCCTCTCCCGAGTAAGAGTGCTATACGCCAATCTAGGGGATTTGCTCGACCATATAAAGGCTGAGAATACTCTGCGGACCTCCACAAAAAGGAACGGGGTAGCCAAATAGGGAGTGTTTGGATGAGGTAGAGAAGCTTGGGGACAATGAAAGCCTTAATATAGTTCTTCTTACCAATCCAGGAAGTGAATGGTAGTTTCAGTGAACGTAGGTGAGATCTAATAGAGCGGAGCAATGGGGCTTGGTTAAGCTCATAAAGGTCCTCCGGGTTCGCCGATATATGGGTACCTAGAAAAGGGATCGACTTAGGGGCCCACGAGAAGGCAGAAGTGCGTTTGAGTGATGTCTATATGGGCGACCGGACATGAGATATTTAAGGCTTGCGACTTACCGTAATTAATTTTAAAATTGGAAACTTGTCCATAGTCCTCGAAAAGGGCCTGAAGTTTAGGAAAGGAGGTCAGGGGATTAGATGTGATGACCAATAGGTCGTCCGCAAAAGCAGCTGTGAGGTGAGTATGGGACCCCAAGGTTAACCCCTGGATATCCGGGTCTTGTCTGATTTTGGCTAGTAGCGTCTCCATGACAATAACAAAAAGGGCTGGAGACAAAGGGCAGCCCTGTCTTGTCCCATTAGTAATGGGAAAGGCTGGGGAGAGTGTGCCATTAACCCGTACTCTGGCAGAGGGCAGCGAATAGAGTGAGAAGATGGACGAGATGAACTGGTCTGGAAGGCCAAATCTCGATAGCGCACGGGACATAAAGTGCCAGCTGATCCTGTCAAAGGCCTTCTCAGCATCAGTACTGAGAAGGGCCAGTGGTATGGAGTTACGCCGGGCATGTGTGATTAGATGTAGAATGCGAACCGTATTTTCACTGCCCTGTCTGCCAGAGACGAATCCAACCTGCTCCTTGTTAATAATGTCAGGGAGAACCAATTGGATCCGATGGGCCAAGATCTTGGCCCACCATTTCACATCAGTATTCAGGAGCGAGATGGGACGGTAGCTCCCGCAATTTAGTGGGTCTTTGTTTTCTTTGTGGATAATCGTGATATGGGCCGAGAGCGATTGGGGGGGTAGAGAGCCTCCTTGTAATAAATAGTTACATAGGGTGCTGAAATGGGGGATTAAAATACGCTTAAAAGCTTTGTAGTAGGAGATAGTGAAGCCATCGGGCCCTGGGCTTTTCCCCGAGGGGATAGTGGAGAGGACCTTACCAACTTCTATATCCGTTATAGGGGCCAGGAGCTGGTCTGACTGTGTTGGGGTGATGGTGGGTAACTGGAGGGAGGAGAGGAATTTCTCAGTGGCTTCAGCTATTTGTACAGGGGCTAGTTGATTAGGTGGGGACAAATTGTAGAGGTCCCGATAAAGGCGCAGAAGGAATCCGCTATTTCAGAGGTATTCTTATGTAAGGTGCCCTTGCTATCTTTGATAGCTGGTATGAAGGAGTCGGAACGTTGTTTCTTGACTAGTGCGGACATTAGTCTGTTCCCTTTATCTCCGTGGGCATAGGAGCGGAACTTAGATCTCAGTAGTAGTTTGGCTGAAGTTATGTTAAGCAAGTTTTTAAGTTTTGTACGGGCCTCTGCGAGTTCTGAGGCACAGCTGAGAGCCTGGGAGCTTTTGTGTGACAATTCCAAAGCCTGTATCTGAGACATAAGCGTCGCAATTGCCTGGTTCCGTTGTTTCTTAACGTGGGCGCCCAAGGCTATCAGCTCTCCTCTCAGGACTGCTTTATGGGCTTCCCAGGTTATAGAGGGAGATGGTGCATCGGGGCCTAGGGCGTTTAGTGCAAAGAACTCGGTTATGATAGAGGACAGTTTAGCAGCGTGGGAGGGGTCTGAGATAATGGTCTCGTTAATACGCCAAGTCCATTCCCTCTTTGGGAGGTCCAACAGAGATAGACTCAGGAATACAGGAGCATGGTCAGACAGAGTGATGTTCCCTATGTGGGATCGCAAAACCCTAGTAGTATGGGGTCTGGATAAAAATATATAGTCGAGTCTATGATAGGAGGATTTAGCAGCCGAATAAAAGGTATAATCCTTACTAGAGGGGTTTGTGGTGCGCCAAACATCTACCACCCTAACTTCTGCAAGGCTAATTTAAGGCGTCTTAAACGTACATGTGTGATGGCAGACTTCCCATTAGATGAGTCTAACAAGGGTTCAAGAGCAACATTAAGGTCGCCACCTAAAATCAGCATACCCTCCTGAAAGGAGGACAACAAGCCTAGGGTCTGAGCAGGCCAAGCAACCTGCCCTCTGTTGGGAGCATATATAGTTGCTAAGGTAACAGGTGTGTCAGCAATAGTGCCTTTAACAAACAAAAGCGGCCTTCGGGATCTGCGGACACGGCAGAGTGCTTGAAAGGTAATTGCTTGTGTATCGCTATGCTGACACCTCTGCTAGCTGAACCATAAGTGCTGTGGAACCATTGGGAAAACTTTGTAGTCGCTAATTTGGGGACCTTACCCTCTCGAAAGTGGGTTTCCTGAAAGAAAGCCACAGACACTTTGTCCCTTTGGAGAAGAGCCAGGATTTGGGACCTCTTGCACGGCTCGTTCATTCCCGGGCGTTAAGGGAGGAGATCACAATGGACGACATACTGGAATAAAGAAGCAATAATCAGCATCTAAACAGTCTCTGAATGACATCTTACCGCAATGAGGGGGTAGACACAAAGGGGGAAGAGGGGAGACAAACAGGTCTAGAACATAACAATAGTGCAAAGACAGCTTGTATGAAGCGCTCTACCGAGCACCTGACTATAGAGCGACCCTTTCTCAGGACGGCTACCAGCCGGGGTCTGTCAGGTGGGGGTCCCGTAGAGCCAGAGAGGGCCAATTATTGGCCATCTAAATGGGAGTAGAACAACCCTCAGGTAGGGCCGGGTTAACCCCTGCGAACTAACATGAGCGCAGGGAGCGGGAAAGGACCAAGACCAGATGATAACAATGCGCCTAAGAAGGAGGAATGTCCATGTAAATAACCGCGAACAAGAAACACCAGAACTGACGGGTGAAAACGTCTCGGAGTCGGTCTGAACATCCGCTGGGTGCCAGGAGACTGCAAAACCGTCTGTAATAAGGCACAAAGTCCGTGCAATCAGACCGGGGCCGGGAAAGGCCTAAAAGATTCCAAAAAGAAGGCCCTGCATTCAAGTGAGAGCATAAGCAGGTTTTCCGACCTTAGGTTTGGGCCCTTTCCTAGTGGGAGCCACGCGCCAGTCACCACCCTGGGGTGGTTGCAGAGGTGGATCTTCCAGGTCAGCTGGCATCCATGATGGAATCTCAATAGGGGTCAGCCCAAGGTGGGACCAACTAGCCTGCAGGTCTGCTGGTGACCGTATAGTGATCTGGCGTCCATTTTTCAGGACCGCGAGGCCAAAGGGGTAGAGCCACCGAAATGGAGTGGCCGCCCCTTAAGGGCATCCAGGAGTGGGCGAAGAATTCGCCTCTTAGCCAGTGTGGACGGGGCCAAGTCTTGGAAAACGTGACCGGCGTACCTTCATGTTGAAGATGCTCTGCTTCCCTGCTGGCTCTCATGAGCGCCGCGGTATCAACAAAGCTGAGAAGTCCACATATCACATCACGTGGGGTCTGTAGCTTTAGGTTTAGGTCTGAGCGCGCGATGAACGCGCTCGATTATAATCTGTGCCGCTCTTTCGGGGCCCAGGAGACTTGCGAATATTTCGCCAACCACTTTGCTCAGCGCTTCATTCGCGACTGATTCAGGAAGGCCTCGGATTCTCAGGTTCTTCCTGCGGCTGCGATTTTCCTGATCCTCGATTCTAAGAAGAGCTTCATTCAGTAAATCGGAGTGTGCTCGGATCGCGTTATACGATTTTTCTTCACGCATAATCGCGGCTTCATGCGAATTCTCGAGCTCCGACACTCGGTGCACAATGTTCCGGAGGTCCTCCTTTATGTCTGATAGATCTTTCTTCAGAGGTGCTAAAGCAGAGTTCATCACCTCAAGGAGTGCTGCTTTGGTAAAGGATCTCCCCTGTTTGCGGGACTTGCATGTTGAGGTGTCTGAGGCGCTTCCAGCGTCAGAGTCGTCCTCCATGTCCGACAGCGGAGCAGGAGCCGGCGCCATCTTAGGTGTCTCAGCCGACCGGAGCTTCGGTTGCTTTTTCAAGTATTGGTCCATGTCAGGTTGTCTGGACCTGTTAGGAGTAGGTTCCGCTTGGTCTTTAGACCTCTCCTTACCCACTTTGCCCATCAGAGCGGTGCTGTAAGCTTCTTATAGGGGTTAAATCACCGGCAAGGTTGAGGAGCTCAGAAACCAGCAGCCATTCAGCTACACAGCCAAGCTCCGCCCCCATAGTAGTTATATTCTTGTACATAGGAGCAGTATTATAGTAGTTATATTCTTGTACATAGGAGGCAGTATTATAGTAGTTATATTCTTGTACATAGGAGCAGTATTATAGTAGTTATATTCTTGTACATAGGAGGCAGTATTATAGTAGTTATATTCTTGTACATAGGAGCAGTATTATAGTAGTTATATTCTTGTACATAGGAGCAGTATTATAGTAGTTATATTCTTGTACATAGGAGCAGTATTATAGTAGTTATATTCTTGTACATAGGAGGCAGTATTATAGTAGTTATATTCTTGTACATAGGAGCAGTATTATAGTAGTTATATTCTTGTACATAGGAGCAGTATTATAGTAGTTATATTCTTGTACATAGGAGCAGTATTATAGTAGTTATATTCTTGTACATAGGAGCAGTATTATAGTAGTTATATTCTTGTACATAGGAGCAGTATTATAGTAGTTATATTCTTGTACATAGGAGCAGTATTATAGTAGTTATATTCTTGTACATAGGAGCAGTATTATAGTAGTTATATTCTTGTACATAGGAGCAGTATTATAGTAGTTATATTCTTGTACATAGGAGCAGTATTATAGTAGTTATATTCTTGTACATAGGAGCAGTATTATAGTAGTTATATTCTTGTACATAGGAGCAGTATTATAGTAGTTATATTCTTGTACATAGGAGCAGTATTATAGTAGTTATATTCTTGTACATAGGAGGCAGTATTATAGTAGTTATATTCTTGTACATAGGAGCAGTATTATAGTAGTTATATTCTTGTACATAGGAGCAGTATTATAGTAGTTATATTCTTGTACATAGGAGCAGTATTATAGTAGTTATATTCTTGTACATAGGAGCAGTATTATAGTAGTTATATTCTTGTACATAGGAGGCAGTATTATAGTAGTTATATTCTTGTACATAGGAGCAGTATTATAGTAGTTATATTCTTGTACATAGGAGCAGTATTATAGTAGTTATATTCTTGTACATAGGAGCAGTATTATAGTAGTTATATTCTTGTACATAGGAGCAGTATTATAGTAGTTATATTCTTGTACATAGGAGCAGTATTATAGTAGTTATATTCTTGTACATAGAAGGCAGTATTATAGTAGTTATATTCTTGTACATAGGAGCAGTATTATAGTAGTTATATTCTTGTACATAGAAGCAGTATTATAGTAGTTATATTCTTGTACATAGGAGCAGTATTATAGTAGTTATATTCTTGTACATAGGAGCAGTATTATAGTAGTTATATTCTTGTACATAGGAGCAGTATTATAGTAGTTATATTCTTGTACATAGGAGCAGTATTATAGTAGTTATATTCTTGTACATATGAGCAGTATTATAGTAGTTATATTCTTGTACATAGGAGCAGTATTATAGTAGTTATATTCTTGTACATAGGAGCAGTATTATAGTAGTTATATTCTTGTACATAGGAGGCAGTATTATAGTAGTTATATTCTTGTACATAGGAGCAGTATTATAGTAGTTATATTCTTGTACATAGGAGCAGTATTATAGTAGTTATATTCTTGTACATAGGAGCAGTATTATAGTAGTTATATTCTTGTACATAGGAGCAGTATTATAGTAGTTATATTCTTGTACATAGGAGGCAGTATTATAGTAGTTATATTCTTGTACATAGGAGCAGTATTATAGTAGTTATATTCTTGTACATAGGAGCAGTATTATAGTAGTTATTTTCTTGTACATAGGAGCAGTATTATAGTAGTTATATACTTGTACATAGGAGGCAGTATTATAGCAGTTATATTCTTGTACATAGGAGCAGTATTATAGTAGTTATATTCTTGTACATAGGAGCAATATTACAGTAATTATATTCCACAGCACTTTTCAACTAGAGGCTCCTGTTAAAACAAAATCAGACTTGTAGTAACTAATACACAATTCATACGACACATGTGAGGCTTCTGCTCGTGGAGCTTCTTCATCTGCTTATTTTCCTTACCTGTAAAGAAAATGCCAAACCTACAGATTTACTAATTCTATAGATCGCCTAATGCATACATTGAGCTTTGCTACAAACGTGGATTGATTTTGTCTGTTTTGTTGGCGGAGAAGCCATTTACTGCAAATTTATGATGTCTCCACGCCATTTTGGATGGCATCTCCCATGTCGGGCAGATGTTTTCTGAGAGGAGCTACATTTTTAGCTAGATTTATCATCGTGACTTTTCAGATGCAGAAGATTTCTGAAGCCCTAGTGACGCCCATTTGTGTCAAATTTTGGCGCAGCTTACAACATTGTCTCGGCGCACTCACCTTAGTGATATTGGGGGGCACAGCTCTGCAAAGTAAGAGGGAAGGTTGGGTGACAACCTCCATATGCATTCTGACATGGCTGTCATCAGCGGTTGTCACTTCACATATTTAACCCTTGCAGTGAACAATTTCCGAATCAACTTTTAAAAACTGTTCTAAAAGAAAAAGAGGACAACGATTTCCAAGTATAATTTTTCATGAAGCTGAATACATTTTACGGCGGATGAGTCTATTTTGAAGTGAGGATGTATTTTAATGTTGTGCTGGAAGTCTGCGATGCCCTGGAATGGCCGCGTTTCTACTAATCGACCCACAAAACCCAGCCGCCTGGTCATTACGTACACTCTTGGGGGGGCTGTAATTATCTTATAAATATACATATGTGAGTGCAGATTCTCGCTTCAGATACTTTCTGTGCGGGAGCTGTCTCATCCGCTTTATGTCTGGGATCTTCAAATGAAGCTGCTCTGTGTAAGGTACCAGCCTGGCGGGGACGTCTTACAGGCAAATTGCAGAATGTGTCAGATCCACAAGCGTGAATTTAAAGGAACCTTTCATCATTTATTTCTCTTTTATTTTATATTGTTTTATAGTGAAAGTCCTCTATTAAGAGTCATTTTGACTGTCCAATGTGCAGATTAATCTCTGCAGCCACCACTAGGGGGAGCTTACTGACTGTCCAATGTGCAGATTAATCTCTGCAGCCACCACTAGGGGAGCTTACTGATTGTCCAATGTGCTGATTAATCTCTGCAGCCACCACTAGGGGGAGCTTACTGACTGTCCAATGTGCTGATTAATCTCTGCAGCCACCACTAGGGGGAGCTTACTGACTGTCCAATGTGCTGATTAATCTCTGCAGCCACCACTAGGGGGAGCTTACTGACTGTCCAATGTGCTGATTAATCTTTGCAGCCACCACTAGGGGGAGCTTACTGACTATCCAATGTGCTGAGTATTCTCTACTAGGGGGAGCTTACTGACTGTCCAATGTGCTGATTAATCTCTGCAGCTACCACTAGGGGGAGCTTACTGACTGTCCAATGTACTGATTAATCGCTGTAGCCACCTCTAGGGGGAGCATACTGACTGTCCAATGTGCTGATTAATCTCTGCAGCCACCACTAGTGGGGAGCTTACTGACTGTCCAATGTGCTGATTAATCTCTGCAGCCACCACTAGAGGGGAGCTTACTGACTGTCCAATGTGCTAATTAATCTCTGCAGCCACCACTAGGAGGGAGCTTACTGACTGTCCAATGTGCTGATTAATCTCTGCAGCCACCACTAGGGGGAGTTTACTGACTGTCCAATGTGCTGATTAATCTCTGCAGCCACCACTAGGGGGAGTTTACTGACTGTCCAATGTGCTGATTAATCTCTGCAGCCACCACTAGGGGGAGTTTACTGACTGTCCAATGTGCTGATTAATCTCTGGAGCCACCACTAGGGGGAGTTTACTGACTGTCCAATGTGCTGATTAACCACATCAGCCCCCCTAGCTTAAACACCCTTAATGACCAGGCCACTTTTTACAATTCTGCACTAAGCTACTTTACCCGTTTATTGCTCCGTCATGCAACTTACCACCCAAATGAATTTTACCTCCTTTTCTTCTCACTAATAGAGCTTTCATTTGGTGGTATTTCATTGCTGCTGACATTTTTACTTTTTTTGCTATTAATCAAAAATTGACCGAAATTTTTGCAAAAAAATGACATTTTCACTTTCTGTTGTAAAATTTTTAAAAAAACTACATTTCTATATAAATTTTCTCTAAATTTATTGTTCTACATGTCTTTGATAAAAAAATCCAATAAGTGTATATTTATTGGTTTGGGTAAAAGTTATAGCGTTTACAAACTATGGTGCAAAAAAGTGAATTTCGGCATTTTGAAGCAGCTCTGACTTTCTGAGCACCTGTCATGTTTCTTCAGATGCTAGAATGTCAGGAAAGTATAAATACCCCCAAATCACACCATTTTAGAAAGAAGACACCCCAAAGTATTCGCGGAGGGGCTTGGTGAGTTCATGTATCATTTCATTTTTTTCACAAGTTAGCGGAAAATGACACTTTCTGAGAAAAAAAAAAAAAAAAAGTTTCAATTTCTGATAACTTCTGGCAAAAAAAAAAATCTCAGACGGACTCACTATGCCCCTCAGTGAATACCTTGGGGTGTCTACTTTCAAAATGGGGTCATTTGTGGGGTGTGTTTACTGTTCTGGCATTTTGGGCGGGGCTAAATTGTGAGCCGCCATGTAAAACCTAAAGGTACTCGTTGGAATTTGGGCCCTTTAGCACCCAGGCTGCAAAAAGTGTCACTCATGTGGTATCGCCGTACTCAGGAGAAGTAGGGCAATGTGTTTTAGGGTGTATTTTACATACACCCATGTTGAGTGAGAGAAATATCTCTGTAAATTGTCAACTTTGTATAAAATATTTTAAAAGTTGTCGTTTACAGAGATATTTCTCACACAAAGTATGGGTATATATAAAAATACACCCCAAACACATTGCCTTACTCTCCTGAGTCGGCGATACCACATGTGTCACTTTTGCAGCCAAGATGCGCAAAGGGCCCTAAACCAATGAGTACCTTTAGGATTTCACAGGACATTTTTACGCATTTGGATTCTCACGCTTTAGGGCCCCTAAAATGCCAGGGCAGTATAAATACCCACATGTGACCCCATTGTGGAAAGAAGACACCCCAAGGTATTCCGTGAGGGGCATGGCGAGTTTACAGAAAAAAAAATTTGGCACAAGTTAGCGGAAATGGTATTTTTTTTTTTTTTTTTACAGTCTCACATTCCACTAACTTGTGACAAAAATAAAATTTTGCATGAACTCACCATACCCCTCACGGAATACCTTGGGGTGTCTTCTTTCTAAAATGGGGTCACATGTGAGGTTTTTGTACTGCCCTGGCATTTTAGGGGTCTCATAATCATTACACGTATGGCCAGAATTAGGAGTTTTGCGATTCTCCTTATATTGACCATACGGGTAATGAGAATTTTTCCGTTCAGCCTCTGCGCTGAAAGAAAAAAATGAGCGTCATAGATTTTTCCATTCACATTGATCAATGTGGATGAAAAAATCTCTAAAAAATGTGCAAAAAAAAGAGGAAAAGCTATAAAGCTGCGATCGCTAAGGGACCCTAAGGCCTCATTCAGCGTCCGCAATTCTGTTCCGCAAAATTTTGCGGAACAGAAGTGTGGATACATTCAATTCTATGGGGACAGACTTTGTCCCGCTCGGATCCGTAATTGCGGATCCGTAGTGAAGATCCATAAAAGTATAGAACATGTCCTATTCTTGTCCGCAGTGCGGACAAGAAAGAGCATTTTCTATATAGTTCTGGCAATGTGCGGATCCGCAAAATGCGGAAAGCACATTGCTGGTGTCCGTGTTTTGCGGATCAGCAGTTTGCGGATCCGTGGATCCATAAAACACATGCGGACATCTGAATGAGCCTTACAGGGGGTGATCAGTGACAGGGGGGTGACAGGGGGTGATCAGGGGGTGACATGGGAGATCAGGGGTTAATCAGTGACAGGGGGTGGTGGGTGGGTGGGTGGGGGCGGTGGGGGGGGTTGTGTGGTGATTGGTGCACTTTGATATTTTTCTCTGGTGGTCCCAAGCAAAGGGACCACCAGAGAAGCGGGCAACAAGCAGATCAGGCGCTGTTCACAGAACAACGTCTGATCTGCGATTTTTCTGCCATATACAGCCTGCCAGCGCACGATCGGCGCTGGCAGGCTGTAGTATAACTACATGCGAGCTCGCCGATGGCGCGCATTGCGCATGTGCGGGCGCGTCCTCGCGTCATCTCGCGTCTCGCGAGATGACGCACCGATGCGTCGTATCAGAGCTACAGGGCCGCCCGCAGGACGCATCCCTGCGTTAGGCGGTCCTGTAGCGGTTAATCTCTGGAGCCACCACTAGGGGGAGCTTACTGACTGTCCAATGTGCTGATTAATCTCTGCAGCCACCACTAGGGAGAGTTTACTGACTGTCCAATGTGCTGATTAATCTCTGGAGCCACCACTAGGGAGGAGTTTACTGACTGTCCAATGTGCTGATTAATCTCTGGAGCCACCACTAGGGAGCTTACTGACTGTCCAATGTGCTGATTAATCTCTGCAGCCACCACTAGGGGAGCTTACTGACTGTCCAATGTGCTGATTAATCTCTGCAGCCACCACTAGGGGAGCTTACTGACTGTCCAATGTGCTGATTAATCTCTGCAGCCACCACTAGGGGAGCTTACTGACTGTCCAATGTGCTGATTAATCTCTGCAGCCACCACTAGGGGAGCTTACTGACTGTCCAATGTGCTGATTAATCTCTGCAGCCACCACTAGGGGAGCTTACTGACTGTCCAATGTGCTGATTAATCTCTGCAGCCACCACTAGGGGAGCTTACTGACTGTCCAATGTGCTGATTAATCTCTGCAGCCACCACTAGGGGAGCTTACTGACTGTCCAATGTGCTGATTAATCTCTGCAGCCACCACTAGGGGAGCTTACTGACTGTCCAATGTGCTGATTAATCTCTGCAGCCACCACTAGGGGAGCTTACTGACTGTCCAATGTGCTGATTAATCTCTGCAGCCACCACTAGGGGAGCTTACTGACTGTCCAATGTGCTGATTAATCTCTGCAGCCACCACTAGGGGAGCTTACTGACTGTCCAATGTGCTGATTAATCTCTGCAGCCACCACTAGGGGAGCTTACTGACTGTCCAATGTGCTGATTAATCTCTGCAGCCACCACTAGGGGAGCTTACTGACTGTCCAATGTGCTGATTAATCTCTGCAGCCACCACTAGGGGAGCTTACTGACTGTCCAATGTGCTGATTAATCTCTGCAGCCACCACTAGGGGAGCTTACTGACTGTCCAATGTGCTGATTAATCTCTGCAGCCACCACTAGGGGAGCTTACTGACTGTCCAATGTGCTGATTAATCTCTGCAGCCACCACTAGGGGAGCTTACTGACTGTCCAATGTGCTGATTAATCTCTGCAGCCACCACTAGGGGAGCTTACTGACTGTCCAATGTGCTGATTAATCTCTGCAGCCACCACTAGGGGAGCTTACTGACTGTCCAATGTGCTGATTAATCTCTGCAGCCACCACTAGGGGAGCTTACTGACTGTCCAATGTGCTGATTAATCTCTGCAGCCACCACTAGGGGAGCTTACTGACTGTCCAATGTGCTGATTAATCTCTGCAGCCACCACTAGGGGAGCTTACTGACTGTCCAATGTGCTGATTAATCTCTGCAGCCACCACTAGGGGAGCTTACTGACTGTCCAATGTGCTGATTAATCTCTGCAGCCACCACTAGGGGGAGCTTACTGACTGTCCAATGTGCTGATTAATCTCTGCAGCCACCACTAGGGGAGCTTACTGACTGTCCAATGTGCTGATTAATCTCTGCAGCCACCACTAGGGGAGCTTACTGACTGTCCAATGTGCTGATTAATCTCTGCAGCCACCACTAGGGGAGCTTACTGACTGTCCAATGTGCTGATTAATCTCTGCAGCCACCACTAGGGGAGCTTACTGACTGTCCAATGTGCTGATTAATCTCTGCAGCCACCACTAGGGGAGCTTACTGACTGTCCAATGTGCTGGATTAATCTCTGCAGCCACCACTAGGGGAGCTTACTGACTGTCCAATGTGCTGATTAATCTCTGCAGCCACCACTAGGGGAGCTTACTGACTGTCCAATGTGCTGATTAATCTCTGCAGCCACCACTAGGGGAGCTTACTGACTGTCCAATGTGCTGATTAATCTCTGCAGCCACCACTAGGGAGCTTACTGACTGTCCAATGTGCTGATTAATCTCTGCAGCCACCACTAGGGGAGCTTACTGACTGTCCAATGTGCTGATTAATCTCTGCAGCCACCACTAGGGGAGCTTACTGACTGTCCAATGTGCTGATTAATCTCTGCAGCCACCACTAGGGGAGCTTACTGACTGTCCAATGTGCTGATTAATCTCTGCAGCCACCACTAGGGGAGCTTACTGACTGTCCAATGTGCTGATTAATCTCTGCAGCCACCACTAGGGGAGCTTACTGACTGTCCAATGTGCTGATTAATCTCTGCAGCCACCACTAGGGGAGCTTACTGACTGTCCAATGTGCTGATTAATCTCTGCAGCCACCACTAGGGGAGCTTACTGACTGTCCAATGTGCTGATTAATCTCTGCAGCCACCACTAGGGGAGCTTACTGACTGTCCAATGTGCTGATTAATCTCTGCAGCCACCACTAGGGGAGCTTACTGACTGTCCAATGTGCTGATTAATCTCTGCAGCCACCACTAGGGGGGCTTACTGACTGTCCAATCTGCTGATTAATCTCTGCAGCCACCACTAGGGGGAGCTTACTGACTGTCCAATCTGCTGATTAATCTCTGCAGCCACCACTAGGGGGAGCTTACTGACTGTCCAATGTGCTGATTAATCTCTGCAGCCACCACTAGGGGAGCTTACTGACTGTCCAATGTGCTGATTAATCTCTGCAGCCACCACTAGGGGAGCTTACTGACTGTCCAATGTGCTGATTAATCTCTGCAGCCACCACTAGGGGAGCTTACTGACTGTCCAATGTGCTGATTAATCTCTGCAGCCACCACTAGGGGAGCTTACTGACTGTCCAATGTGCTGATTAATCTCTGCAGCCACCACTATGGAGGAGCTTACTGACTGTCCAATGTGCTGATTAATCTCTGCAGCCACCACTAGGGGGAGCTTACTGACTGTCCAATGTCCTGATTAATCTCTGCAGCCACCACTAGGGGGAGCTTACTGACTGTCCAATGTGCTGATTAATCTCTGCAGCCACCACTAGGGGGAGCTTACTGACTGTCCAATGTGTGGAATAGTTTCTGCAGCCACCACTAGGGGGAGTTTACTGACTGTCCAATGTCCTGATTAATCTCTGCAGCCACCACTAGGGGGAGCTTACTGATTGTCCAATGTGCTGATTAATCTCTGCAGCCACCACTAGGGGGAGCTTACTGACTGTCCAATGTCCTGATTAATCTCTGAAGCCACCACTAGGGGGAGCTTACTGACTGTCCAATGTGCTGATTAATCTCTGCAGCCACCACTAGGGGAGCTTACTGACTGTCCAATGTGTGGAATAGTTTCTGCAGCCACTATTAGAGGGAGGTAAGGATACAGCGAGTTGGGGGTCATTGTGGCACAGTTGATGGATGCAGTTTTGCCTTGAGGCACAGCCAGGTCTTGGTTTGCCTCCCTTTGCTTCTGGACTCCTGGTGACAACGCTTACATCTGTCCCTATCTACCCTACTGCTACATCAGCACTACTACAACCAATTGGTGACTAATCTGGGGTCCGATCTAGTATGAGGGTTAGCCATATGTTGGATAATGGCTTGTGGGGGCCTTCTGTTGGTGCCCCACATATGGGGTAAAGTCATACACAACCATACCATACAGTGCCATAAAGCATGGTGCCATACACTGGCTAAATAATACATTCATATAGTTATCTATGTGATAGTGCTGTATGCTTCCATCACCACCGTACACTGAAAAAATAATAATATATACTGTACTTGTAATATAACTGTACAGTGTAATACCGTCATAGGGTGCTTAAATAATGCAAACATACAGTAACCAAAAATGCAGTTGGTATCAAAGGGCATCTGTGCCCAGGGGCGTTGCTAGGTTAAAACATTCGGCGCCTGGGCCCCTGATGTTTTGTCCTAGGCCTCGACTGTCCGGCCTGCCAGCGAGATAAACCTGTAAGTCCTCAGGAGGGCAATACAAATACATCTAATGCACTGGCAGAGCTGAAGGACCGGTGGTGACATCACAGGTCATGTGACCAGTAAAACAGGCAGTGGTTGAGAAGGACCTGCGATGATGTCACCATCATGTGTCCAGTACAGGAGAGGACAGCAGTGAGGAGGAGAAGTCCTGGGGAAGAAGCTGTGGTGATGTCTGTCCATGAGGAGAAGTAAGTGAAGGGAGAGGCAGAGCAATGCTGGGAGTTGGGGTTATTTAACTGGGACTGTATGTTAGGGCTGAAGGAAGGGATGTTATTTACATGGGACTGTGTGTTGGAGGAGGCTAGGGAGGGATTTATGTTATTTACATGGGACTGAATGTTGAAGGTAGCTGTGGGAGGGAGTGATGTTATTTACATGGGACTGTGTTTTGAAGAGGGCTGTAGGAGGGAGTGATGTTATGTACATGGGACTGTATGTTGATGACGGCTGTGGGAGTGATGTTATTTACATGGGACTGAATGTTAAAGGTGGCTGGTGGGGGGATGATGTTATTTACATGGGACTGAATGTTGAGGGGGTGACGTTTACATGGGATTGCATGTTGAAGGCGGCTGGGGAGGAGGTGATGTTATTTACATGGGACTGTATTTTGGAGGGGGCTGTAGATAGAAGGATGTTATTTACATGGGACTGTATTTTGGAGGAGGCTGGAGAGATGGTGTGATGTTATTTACATGGGACTGTATGGCGGAGGGAGGGAAATAGTGTTATTTACATGGCACTGTATGTTGGAGGGGCTGAAGGGAGGGCAGTGATGTTATTTACATAGGACTATATTTTGGAGGGGGCAGGAGAGATGGTGTGATGTTATTTACATGGGACTGTATGGTGGGCTTTGCAGGGGGCAGTATAAATACTGGGGGCACTGTAGGGGTATTATAAATCCAGGGGACATTATAGGCGCTCTTATTACTACTGGGGGCTCTGTAGGAGGAACTTATAGATCCATCTTATTTCTTCTAAGAGCACTATGGGGGCCCTATTACTACTGAGCGGTCTGTAGAGAGCTTTATTACCACTGGGGGAACAATAGGGGGCCTTATTACTACTGGGGGCTCTGTGGGGGCAGTATTATAAATGCTGGAGGGCTCTTCTACTAATGGAGGCACTCTTGGGGAGCGTTTATCATGGTTGTGGGCACAGTAGGGGGCAGTATTACTAATAGGGGAACTCTTGGGGAGCATTATTACTGTTGGGGGCAGAGTAGGGGCAGTATTATTAAAGGCGGCATTCTAGAAGGGAATTACTATTGGTGGTACTTGGAGGAGCACTATTACTGGGGGGGGGGGGCTGTCTGTATGGCACTTATTTTTCTTCAGGATAGTATTTAGGGGTATTGGGGGTCACAGCAAGCATCAGGATAACACTGTGGGGGCTCCAGGTTGGGGGAGGATGATAGAAATGTGAGGAAGCTAAGATGTCTGTGTGTCACACTCTGCAGAGACGAGACGGCTGAGAGAAGTTCTCCGGACCGAGTGGAGAAGATGATGAGAAGATCTACATCAGAGGAGACGTCCCCTGGAGGCCCTGGATGTGAGAGGTACGTGCTGCTGTATAGCGAGTACAGCAAAGTGCGGTGTGACTTAGAGAACTGGGCCATATTCACTGGGGCTTGGGCCCGGATCTTTTGAGACCCTAGCTGTTTGTCCCTAGGACACTGGCTGACCTGTTCCTGGCAGCTGAAGACATCTGTGTTGGTCCCATGTTCATATGTGCCCGCATTATTGAGAAAAATGAAGTTTTAATATATGCAAATGAGCCACTAGAAGCAAAAAGGGGGCGTTACCATTACACCTAGAGGCTCTGCTCTCTCTGCAACTGCCGCCCCCTCTGCACTTTGACAGGACCAGGAGTGATCATTTTTACACTGGCTGGCCCTGTCAATCAAAGTGCAGAGGGTGTGGCAGTTGCAGAGAGAGCAGAGCCTCTAGGTGTAATGGTAACGCCCCCTTTTTGCTTCTAGTGGCTCATTTGCATATATTAAAACATCATTTTTCTCAGCAATGTGGACACATAGGAACATGGGACCAACACAGATGTCTTCAGCTGCCAAGTGCACATGTACCAGGTCAGCCGGTGTCATAGGGACAAATCTGCTGACAGATGCCCCTTCGGCCTCAGGAGCGAGGTCTGAGTGGTGGCCCCTACAGGCCGCACTCCGCTCTAGCCGCACCCTGACTGCTATCACTATGCCCGTCACCCTGCACATGTGATTGCTATCCCTCCGCCACCGAATCATCACATACCGAGGCCTATTTTTGGTCAAACACAGCCAGCAACTGCCCGCGATGCGGAGCCTCATTTCTACGGTGCGGAGCTTTCTTTGTTTTATAAAAATTTACATTAATGAATCATTCAGTTTCGCCTCCGTTTATTCGCCGCCTTCTATTGTTCAATAAATTATCATTTTGCACCATCTCCATAATTCATTGCCGAGGCTAAAAATACTTTGGAGTTTTTAGGCTGTGAGATTCGTATCTGTTAGAGAAGAAGGCGACGCAAGAGGGGCACGAGCCAGAAACCGAGCAGGTGTTTCCACAAAAGAGCGGTGAGTAAAGGTTTTCTCAAATTTTTTTTTTCCTTTTTGTTCTGATTTGTTTGTTTATTTTTATTTCTTATTTACCGGTATTTATTTATATTTTTACTCCACCAAAGAATCTAAAAAATATTTCAGGTTTCATCTTCCAGGTACGAGTATCCTGTGGTGTACAGGAATATTGTACAGTGTTGTTATAAATTTTTAATATTCTGCCTATTTTTAACTGGGAAACCTAATACATGAGCGAGTGTCATTACTATGCTCACTGACTTCTCATTTTATAACGTATATCTAATCTTTTTATTCATACATAAAAATGACTTTAACTCCAACTTAAAGGGGTAATGTCATGATTGAGCAAAAAAAATGAAAATCAGCCCTGTACCTCACACGGATCCAGAGATCTCCCGATTGATTGATCCACTTGATCTGCTAGGTTCTCTTCAGGCTACAGCTCACAGCTCAGGGGCTTGTTTCTCTTCTGCTACATCTCTGCCCCTATCTCAGCTCGGGGGGGGGTTCTTTCTTCTGCAGTGCTGTCCCTATCACAGTTCGATGGGTGTGTCCTTTTTTTTTGCTGTTGCTCTCTTCCTATCACAGCTCAGGGGGTGTACCCTTTCTGCCCCAGCTCTCTTTCGTTCACAGCTCAGAGGGCATGTGTTTTCTTCTGCACCTTTCTCCTTACCATAGCTCAAGGGAAGGGTGTGTCCTTCCTGCTGCAGCTCTCTCCCTATGACAGTGCAGTGGCCAGGTTTGACAACACTACGCTACGACCATAAAGGTCTCACCGCGTGTTGCTGCTCTCCAGAGGGGATGGTAAGACGGGGTGCATGCCAATGGGTAATAAGTCCAGAGGGTCGGGGTCTGCAGTAAAATAGTGTGCTTTTTACTGGAGAAATTCAAGTGCAAAACAATACAGGCGAGGCATAGGGCTGGCTGCTCCAGTCTTCCCTTGGGTAGCAGAAGGTTCTGTGTTGAGGAAAGGCCTGAGCTAGCTGTCCCTCTCTGGTACCCTGGTCAAAGGGCTGGTGGACCAGGGTCTGTGGCAGAGTATCCCTGTTTCAGTGTCTTCTTCTGGTCACTAGTCTGGCAGAGTCTCTCCTACTAAACACTGGTTTCTGTCTGCAGACCTCCAGGTGAACAGCAACAATGTTGCAGTTCACAGCTGCCATAGACTTGTATTGGACTTTAATGCAAGTCAATGGGAATGACTAAGGCTACTTTCACATATGCGATTTTCTTTCCGGTTTTGAGATCTCACAACCGTAGACAAACGCTTCAGTTTTGTCCCCCATTCATTGTCAATAGAGACAAAACTGAACAAACCGGAACGGAGTGCATCAAAATGCCATCTGTTCTAGTTTGTTGCGCTCTTGTGACTGGACACAAAAACTGCTGCAAACTGCCGTTTTGTATCCAGTTTGAGAAATTGAAAAAATTGGATCCGGCACTAAAAACAATGTAAGATCGTTTCTTTTTTTTCATTTTCAATTTCATACGGAACGGAACAGATGCATCTGGTTGTATTAAATCAAACTGACGCGTTTTCCGCCGGTTTTGAGATTCTCTGCCATCTCTAAACCGGAAAGAAAATCACGTATAAACAATAGCGTAAGCAGTTTACAGATGTAAACAACCAGACGGTCAAAAGTTCACTGTGTCTGTTTTTCCCTTAAAAACTCAACTCTTCAAGGTCCCTTATGTAGTACCCCAGAGCAGGCACTACCATTCCTACACCCTGCTACTGTCTCTAATGGCTAACCAATAAGGTCATCTCTGTATTTATTCCCGGTCCTCTTACATTGTGCAATCCTAATATTGCTATGTAACTCTTACTTATTGTATTACATGTACTGTGTCTGGTTCACTAACAGGTGGCAGTGTATCTGGCAGAGAGAGATCTTTAGATACAATGGAACTTACCATTTCATTCTCCCCCTTTTGGGCAGAAGTGGGCTAGTCCTGCTTCCTACCAAGGGTAGAGTTGCAGGAAGCTATGGTCATTCTAGTCTAGTCTTGTGTTGGAAGCAGACGAGTCAAGATGGCGCAGTATACAGTGTATTACAGGGGGGTCAACAGGCAAAGGCACTAAACTCAAAAGGTATCAAAACTATCATAAAGTCCAGCTACCAGACCAAAGCCCGAGTCTGGCACATCACAGAAAGATAAAGCAAGGTATTCAAGTTTACCTGCCAGTTCACCCCAAAATCTGCGGGAGCCAAAGAAAGACCACTTATTGTCTGGATACAAGTTTATTCAAGTAAAACTGTTGACATTTTCCCACATCTGGACTCTTACTCCACCAACCATCACTCTCCCTTTATTGCTGCAGAGCCTAACCCTGGGGAGCGACGGTATCCAGGTAGGAGCACCGTGACACACGCTCGGCATTTCTAAAAACCTGGGACACGGTCGGCCCTGGGGGGGGCTGTCACATTCGGGTGTGGGAGGGAAACACCACACCGAACATAGGAGGGAAAAGGGTGAGGGAATAAGGCCTGGAAATTAGGCAAAGGAGATGGACACCTCCTAGTAAAACCCTAATCAAAGTCCTGACTAACTACCAGTATGAACAGACCCCAGAGGTAGGTGAGTTCATACACAGGAATACCTGATGTCCTAACTCACCCTATAGGACCCTGGTACTAATGTCAGGACTGAGACAACCTGTTCGTCCAAAAGTAAGGACAAACAGGAGTCTCCTCAGGCCTTAATACGGATGACAGGGAAAAGCAACACACAGAACTCAAACAAAAATATAAAGAGGGAAAGGAAAGAGTTAACTTCAAAGGAGCAATGGAAGCACCAGGAACTCCGCCGAGATCCACACAACAGCAATCCACAACTGAAACTGAAGCTGTAAACCGCACAGCATAGTGGGAGAAGCAACTATAACTAAGGAAGGTTAAATGACCACATGAGCAACACCTGAGGCAAGGGGTGTGGCCATTACCAGAAACCACACAGACGCCTATTGATCCCCAAGGAAAACCTGTCAGATCAAACCACATGTTGCCACCGATCTGCTGCCACCTGTCACGGGAACGTCCGTGACAGCGGCAAGTGGCACTTATAACATCAATGGAAACTTACTAGCTTCTCAGTGTACAGATTGGAAAGTCTTTAAGTATTAGCTGGCTGTGCATTAACGCTTTCCACGCTGCAGTGCAATAACAGTACAAAAGAACAGGATATATTACAACAAACATATAAAATGCATTTCACTGAAGGATGGAACTGAGTGTGTGTGACCTCCTCAATAGGTGGACATCTACATTGTTATACAGAGTAATGGAAGCGCTTCATTAGTACTGGAGGACCGGTGAAGGATCTATACTTACCGCTTCCTGGTCCTCCGCTCGGCTGTCTGCTATGCAGGGCTGCACACCATGTGACCTCCCTCTGTGCGCAGCCTTCACAGCTGACAGCCGAGGACCAGGAAGAAGAGAGAGAGCGCTGGTGGTGAGGAGCGGCGGCGTCCAGGAGCAGGAGAGGTACGTTTTTTTTTTTTATTATTTGCGCTGATGGCTGGGGGCTGATGGCTGACATGGGGGGCATGATGGCTGACATAGGGGGCATGATGGCTGACATAGGGGGCATGATGGCTGACATGGGAGCATGATGGCTCACATGGGGGGCATGATGGCTGATATGGGGGGCATGATGGCTGACATGGGGGGCATGATGGCTGACATGGGGGGCATGATGGCTGACATGGGGGCATGATGGATGACATGGGGGGCATGATGGATGACATGGGAGCATGATGGCTGACATGGGGGCATGATGGCTGACATGGGGGCATGATGGCTGACATGGGGGCATGATGGCTGACATGGGGGCATGATGGCTGACATGGGGGCATGATGGCTGACATGGGGGGCATGATGGCTGACATAGGGGGCATGATGGCTGACATGGGGGGCATGATGGATGACATGGGGGGCATGATGGATGACATGGGGGGCATGATGGCTGACATGGGGGGCATGATGGCTGACATAGGGGTCATGATGGCTGACATGGGGAGCATGATGGCTGACATGGGGGGCATGATGGCTGACATGGGGGGCATGATGGCTGACATGGGGGGCATGATGGCTGACATGGGAGCATGATGGCTGACATGGGGGGCATGATGGCTGACATATGGGCATGATGCCTGACATAGGGGCATGATGGCTGACATGGGGAGCATGATGGCTGACATGGGGGGCATGATGGCTGACATAGGGGGCATGAAGGCTGACATGGGGGGCATGATGGCTGACATGGGGGGCATGATGGCTGACATGGGGGCATGATGGCTGACATGGGGGGCATGATGGCTTACATTGGAGCATGATGGCTGAAGGTTTGTGGGTTGATCTGAGGCATTGGCGGGCTGATCTGAGGTCTGATTGCTGGTCTGACATGAAGTGTAATGCAAAATATTTTTTTCTTATTTTCTTCCTCTAAAACCTATGTGCGTCTTATGGGCCGGTGCGTCTTATAGGACGAAAAATACGCGGTAACTAGTTTTCCTGCTGAATTATATTCAAATAACATTTAATGGTGGCACAACCCCTTTAAAGGGGTAGTCCATCAGTGTTTCATTGGTGAAGGAACAACCTACGGCGGCACTGTATGTCTACATGTGCATGGCGCCTTGTCCATACGCAGTCCGTACAGCAGGCATCCCTGCGTTGCGCCACCCTGCACCGGGGTGTTGTTTGTAAGGTGCAGGCCTGCAGAATGATTTGCTCCATTTGTCATGGGAATGAGGCTACATGAGTAATCCTTTCACTATTTTAAGGGGCCCTATTTCTGTCTGGAGCGGCTCCATGGGGGCATCATTAATGTTCGGGGACAAGCACATTGTTACTATGGTCATGGTAGTTTTGTAACCTGACTTCATAGAGATTAAAGATAGCAGCATGCATAGCGCATCGTGCAAAATTTTAGAGCATAGTTTGTGCTCTCTTTTTACAGACCACTCCCCTTTTTTACAGGCTACTCCCCTTTGGAGAAGCTCCACCCAGCTGGCACGTAACACCAGTTTCCACACCAGATGACACTGCTATCTCCTGGACGCCTTACCTAAATACACCTGAATGGATGTACATGGAAAGCCCATTGGATATGCTTGAATAAATGTGAATGCCGCCTAAGAGGAGAGAGCTACAAGTCCCAGCATGTCCAGGCTGTTATTCTGGGTTCTAAGAGGATATTACAGGGAAGTGTGTAGGGGGAGAGAACTACAACTCCCAGCATCAGTCCATCACTTCTCCACTTTTTTCTTCTCTGTACAGTATAATAATATACACATAACCATCACAGGGGTCCTTTAGACACTCTATATAGCTAAGCTCCGCCCCATGACTATAATGACAGGTCCTTTAGCCACTCTCCATAGTTAAGCTCCACCCCATGACTATATTGACAGGTCCTTCAGCCACTCTCCATAGCTAAGCTTTAACCCATGACTATAATGACAGGTCCTTCAGCCACTCTCCATAGCTAAGCTTCAACCCATGACTATAATGACAGGTCCTTCAGCCATTCTCCATAGCTAAGCTCCTCCCCAAGCCCCATGATTATAATGGCAGGTCCTTCAGTCACTCTCCACAACTCAGCTCTGCCCCCTCATGTCACATGACTATAATGACAGGTCCTTCGGCCACTCTCCATAGCTAAGCTCCACCCCATGCAACATGACTATAATGACAGGTGCTTCAGCCACTCTCCATAGCTAAGCTCCGCCCCATGACTATAATAACAGGTCCTTCAGCCACTCTCCATAGCTAAGCTCCGCCCCATGACTATAATTACAGGTCCTTTAGCTACTCTCCATAGCTAAGCTCCACCCCATGCAACATGACTATAATGACAGGTGCTTCAGCCACTCTCCATAGCTAAGCTCCGCCCCATGACTATAATTACAGGTCCTTCAGCCACTCTCCATAGCTAAGCTCCGCCCCATGACTATAATTACAGGTCCTTCAGCCACTCTCCATAGCTAAGCTCCACCCCATGACTATGAAAGGTCCTCCAGCCATTCTCCATAGTTAAGCTCCTACCCAAGCCACATGATTATAATGACAGGTCCTTTAGTCACTCTCCACAGCTCAGCTCCTCCACATGACTATGACAGGTCCTTCCGCCACTCTCCAAAGATAAGCTCCGCCCCATGCCACATGACTATAATGATATGTCCTTCAGCCACTCTCCACAGCTCTGCTCTGCCCCCTCATGTCACATGACCATCCCACCGGTCCTTCAGCCCCCTCTTCTCTTTGCTGCTGTGCTTAGTTGGATATCTGTGATAGTTGCTGGCACTTCCAGGATTCGGTCCAGGAGGACTAACCGTTTTTCGGGAGCTTCCCAGAAAATTCTGGAGAATTTTGCAAGTATAGACTAGGACAATTCTCCAAATCCCCTGCATAGACTTTGGGCATATTTCTGAAAGATTTTATGCAAAAAAGTGGCTTTAAAAAGTCACAAATCACGTTAAGTTTTTGACTGCCAGCAGCCACCACTAGGTGGGGCTTGTGTGCTTACAGAAGACAAACTTCACATTGACCTCTATGGGAGCTTTATAAATCTGCATGCAGTGAGCTCCCCTTAGTGGTGGCTGCAGGCGGTTAGAATTTAACTATTTAGTTACATGACCGTGTAGGGGGATTTGGAGCTCTGTATCTGGAAAACGGAGCTCTGATCGCTGTAGACATACACTAAGAAATTAATCAGCGCCGTGTTTTCTCTATCTCCCGCATGGAAAGAACAACCACCGACGCTGCGCCGCACATAACCACTAATTAAGACAACAAGATAATCTCTGGTTCAGTGGCAACGTGTTCTCTCTGCGTCCCCCGCACAAAGAATGCATTACTAATAGGAAACCCCAGGAATCAGCTTATGGGGTGGCACTAATTACGGGGTTCATCATTTGTAATTATACACAGTGTAAGTGCTGCTCCACATCGACCCTATAGACAGCGGCGTACAAGCCACAACCGAGAATTCATCTTCATTATCGTTTTTTGTTATTTTCGCTAATCTTGTAAGAGATAGAAAAAAAAAAGATAATCTGCTTCCTGGAAACCATCATCAAGCTGACATTGATGGATCTGTTATCTTTATTTTCCCTCTCTTTCTACTTTGAGTATATCGTTTCCTGCAGTAAATGGGCTGTGGAGCGGAGTACTACAAGACATAGGGCAAATATAGTGAAATTCCTCTAATCCGGCATCCCGTCTGATAACCCGGCACTTAGCCATAAAATGACAGCAAAGCCTTCAACTAAAAATCCCAAGAAGGTCACAGTAGCCAATTCTGTACTTGAAATTTATTGCTTTCTTTTGCTTTCTGTGTATGACCTACCAGCAATTCAGAATATTTGATAATCCGGCGCCGATCGATTGCTTTAGGGCTCATGCACACGACCGTTGTGGTTTTGCGTTCCATTTTTGACGGTTCCGTTGTTCCGCATCTGAGTTTTTTGTTCTCCGATTCAAGTCCTCTTCCGTTCCGTCATTGCAAAAAACATATCCGTATGGTTTACGTATTTGCGGATCGGAAACGGAAACAGTAAATTATTAATCACCAAACACATGAGCAATATGGGCTGGGCATGGATCCACAAAATACAGATGACATACGGATGTGTTGCGTGTGCGTTCCGTATTTTTTTGCGGACCCATTGATTTGAATAGGGCCTCGGACTGTGATGTGCGGACAATAATAGGACATGCACTACATTTTTGCGGAACGGCCATGCGTAAAAACGGAGACAGAATGCACACGGAGTAACTTCCGTATTTTCTACAGCCCCATTAAAGTGAATGGCTCCGAATACGGTCAGCAAAAAATAAAACGGAACGGACACGGAAAGAAAATACGTTCGTCTGCATGAGCGCTAACAGAAAGTTCACGCTATTTCACGGATTTATGTTCATTTACAAGTTCATACATACAGCCTATCCCTACAGATCATACTGCAAAAGGGGCGGGGTTTGTACAAATTTGCATTAAATGGGTATTCCGGTAAAGTAACGTAATTTTTGAAAAAAACGGACCCAACCAGAACCCATACCTGTACATATAACCAGAGCTCAATCTACCTTGCTATCCATTTGTCTAGCGCCTATGGGAGCCGGCAACACACTGAGAGTATCATGGCGCCTGATCTTCCCAAAACTTCAAAGACTACAATCCCCACAATCCTTAGCTTTCCTGCTGTGAGTGCTGATGTTTATTGATGGGCTGCCTGATATCACAGTCCAGTCACGCCCCCTCACCAGCACACTGACACGCCCTTTGTTTCCCAAGACAATTAGCTAGAGAATTGATAGCAACGCACTGAGCATGCTCGACCTGACAAAGGCGCAGAACTGCGGGTCGATGCCATCGAGGAAACACAGTGGTAGCAGAGGAACGGTAAATATGTGAAATTTACATTATATTGGGTAATTATTGATGATGAATTAGTCTAAAACTTAAAGTTATATTTATGGTAACCGGAATACCCCTTTAAGGCAGCTTTGGGTTCCGCAGGGTTTAACCCCTTAAGAATCGGGCCCATTTTATATGGGATGTATTTTTTGAACGGCACCATTTAATTTACTATGTCTTGTATTGGAAAACGGGAAACACTTTTTTGTGGGGTTAAATTGAAGAAACCTCACAATTTAAGGTTAAGATAAGGTTTTTTGGGGTTTTTATATTACACTATATATTATGACATATTTGTGCTCTAAAAATGATATAACGTCCTAACCCTAACTATAAAAAGTCATGGGGGTCAGAATAAGGCTATGTTCACACGACGATAATAAGTCGCGTGACAAATAGGGCACAACTTCACTGTAATATTTGTCGCGCAACATTTTGTCGCGCTATTCTCGCGCAATAATTTTTATAATGGGAGTCTATGGTGTCGCATTGCGATATGATGCGACTGCGACGCGACAGTCGCAGAAAAACCCATCTTGAATGGATTTTTTGCGACTGTCGCGTCGCAGTCGCAGCATGTCACATGTTGCAATGCAACACCATAGACTCCCATTATAAAAATTGTCGCGCGACAAATGTCGTCGTGTGAACGTAGCCTAAATGTCAAAAAAAGTACTTTCCCAAATTTTTTTTTTCAGTATTAAAACGCAAGACAAACTAAACTATACATATTTGGTATTGCCGGATTTGTACGGACCTGGAGAATGAAGAGCATAAGTCAGTTTTACCGCATAGCGAACGTCGTGAAAAAAAAACCCAAAACAAAACATAGAATTGTGACAGAATTACGTTTTTTTCCAATTCTACTCGATTAGAATTTTTTTCCCCACTACATTGTATGTAATATTAAATGGTGGCATTAGAAAGTACAACTTGTCACGCAAAAAACAAGACCTCATGCGACTATGTGAACGAAAAAATAGTAAAAAGTTAGGACTCCGGGAAGACAGGGAAGAAAAATGAAAAAAAACTGGTATCCAAGGGGTTAAATGACCAGTTTTGGTGCCATCGTCGATGCGACCCGGTGCCTGCTATAATTATACAGCTGGTACCCGCTGCACCTGTTTCAAGTTCGGCATACAAGGCTGAGGTTATCTAAGAATTCCGTTATGGATTCCGCTACCACAGACCACTGTTTTGCAGTCCGCAAATTGTGTATCCGCAAAACACGGACACCGGCCATGTGCGTTCCGCATTTTGTGGACCACACATGGCCGGCACTATGATAGAAATGCCTATTCTTGTCCACGGTTCCTAATGGAGAGCGATCCGTTCAGTATACATCAGGATGTCTGCAGTTCAGTCACTTTTACGGCATTTAGACAAAGAAAATACCGCAGCATGCTACGGTATTTTCTCCTGCCAAAATTCCGAACACTTGCCTGAATGCTGGATCCAGCATTTATTTCCATCGAAATGTATTAATGCCGAATCCGGTATCAAGTGTTCCGGTAAAACGGATACGGTTTCCAGGTCTACACATGTGAAGACCTTTAAAAATGTGAAAAAAATTAAATACCGGATCTGTTGCTATCATGAAGGGGAGGGGGGTGACGGCTTGTATGGAGGTGAGGACGGCCATCCTACATGGCGCGGGAAGAGGGAGGGGGTTGAGCGACGGCAGAGCAGCGGCCCACTGGCTAGCCCCTTCCATACAGAGGTCCCTAAGGACCATGGCATGGAAGGGGTTATGTCTGCAGTTTGAAGCAGACTGTCAGCTGTATGTTACAGCTGACAGCAGAGGTCGCACTACATTTTTTCCAAAAGTGTAAAAATACTCCTCTTAACAATTTTGAGGGGTATTTTTAGCCAAGGAGGAGTACGAATTTTGCGGTAATTCACATATATAATGCATGAGTCCACATAACGTTATGAGGCGGATATTTCTAGAGGAAAAACCACTGGTCGTCTCCCGGGCAGAAATAAATGTAGACAATTTAACATTTATCCAACACCATACACTAAACATAAGACACTGCTGCCATACACAGCGCCCACCCGACCCTGCCATACACTGCGCCCACCTGAGATTGCCATACACTGTGCCCACCTGAGGCTGCAATAGACTATGCCCACCTAAGGCTGCCATACACTGCGCCCACCTGAGGCTGCCATACACTGCGCCCACCTGAGGCTGCCATACACTGCGCCCACCTGAGGCTGCCATACACTGCGCCCACCTGAGGCTGCCATACACTGCGCCCACCTGAGGCTGCCATACACTGCGCCCACCTGAGGCTGCCATACACTGCGCCCACCTGAGGCTGCCATACACTGCGCCCACCTGAGGCTGCCATACACTGCGCCCACCTGAGGCTGCCATACACTATGCCCACCTGAGGCTGCCATACACTGCACCCACCTGAGGCTGCCATACACTGCGCCCACCTAAGGGCTGCCATACACTATGCCCACCTGAGGCTGCCATACACTGCGCCCACCTGAGGCTGCCATACACTGCGCCCACCTGAGGCTGCCATACACTGCGCCCACCTGAGGCTGCCATACACTGCGCCCACCTGAGGCTGCCATACACTGCGCCCACCTGAGGCTGCCATACACTATGCCCACCTGAGGCTGCCATACACTGCACCCACCTGAGGCTGCCATACACTGCACCCACCTAAGGGCTGCCATACACTATGCCCACCTGAGGCTGCCATACACTGCGTCCACCTGAGGCTGCCATACACTATGCCCACCTGATGCTGTCATACACTGCGCCCACCTGACGCTGCCATACACTGCCCCCACCTGACGCTTCCGTACACAGCGCTCATCTGACGCTGCCATACACTGCACCCAGCCGACGCTGCCGTTCACTGCACCCACCTGATGCTGTCATACACTGCGCCCACCTGACGCTGCCGTACACTGCGCCCACCTGACGCTGCCATACACTGCGCCCACCTGACGCTGCCATACACTGCGCTCACCTGACGCTGCCATACACTGCGCCCACCTGAGGCTGCCATACACTGCGCCCACCTGAGGCTGCCATACACTGCGCCCACCCGACGCTGCCATACACAGTGCCCACCCGACGCTGCAATACACGGCGCTCACCCGACGCTGCCGTACACTGCGCCCACCTGACACTGCCATACACTGCCCCCACCCGACGCTGCCATACACTGCACCCACCCGACGCTGCCATACACTGCGCCCACCCGACGCTGCCATACACTGCGCCCACCCGACGCTGCTGTTCACTGCACCCACCTGACGCTGCCATACACTGCGCCCACCTGACACTGCCATACACTGCCCCCACCTGACGTTGCCGTACACAGCGCTCACCTAACGCTGCCATACACTGCGCCCACCTGACGCGACTATACACATATTACATACACAGCACTACCACATGCCCATTACACAGATAGTTTACACAGATATAGTTTACACATTGCACACACAGCACTGCTACATGTCCATTACACAGATAGTTTACAATATACACACTGCACACACAGCTCTGCTACATGTCCATTACACAGATAGTTTACTATATACACACTGCACACACAGCTCTGCTACATGTCCATTACACAGATAGAACTGCTGTGTGCACATTACACACAGAACACTGTACAATGCACTGGTTACACTGACAGCCCTGCTTTATACACACCTTCCATACATAGTACCTCTGCATTCTCAAGCCTGTGTTCCCCTAACTCCTCCCACACACATGGCTGATCACATGACTGTGACATCACCACAGGTCCTGTAACAACAATGTTGTGTTTAGTCCAGTCTCTGGAGCTGCTCCTGGTGAGAGAGATGTCAGTGAAGGGCGGGGCTTCTCGGGAGAGGGGCGGGGCTTCATGTGTGCCAGACCAGGCACCTTCTGATGGGGTGGGGAGGGAGACGGAGACAGCGCGCGCTCCCCTGTGCACACAGGAGGAATTACAGAAAGTCCATCAGATGTAAACTCACGGAGAGCAGCCGGAAGCATAGGAAGCACGGCAGGCTGTAGAACAAAAACTAAAAAAGATAGATAAATAAAACCAATCGGAGAAATGATTTTCTCTACAAAATATATTAATTTTTTTTTTTTTAAAAGGTGTCCATATCCTTTAACCCCTTAAGGACACGGCCCTATTTCACCTTAAGGACCAGGCCATTTTTTCAAAATCTGACTAGTGTCACTTTATGTGGTGATAACTTTAAAACGCTTTTACTTATCCAAGCCATTCTGAGATTTTTTCGTCACATATTGTATTTAATGACAGTGGCAAAATAAAGTCGAAAAATTTCATTTTTATTTATAAAAAAATACCAAATTTACCAAAAATTTTGAAAAATTTGTAATTTTCCAAGTTTCAATTTCTATACTTCTAGAATACATAGTAATACTGCCAAAAAAAGTTATTGATTTACATTCCCCATATGTCTACTTCATGTATCGATCATTTTGGGAACGCCATTTCATTTTTTGGGGACGTTACAAGGCTTAGAAGTTTAGAAGCAAATCTTGACATTTTTCAGAAATTTTCAAAAACCCACTTTTTAGGGACCAGTTCAGGTCTGAAGTCACTTTGTGAGGCTTACATAATAGAAACCACCCAAAAATTACCCCATTCTAGAAACTACACCCCTCAAGGTACTCAAAACTGATTTTACAAACGTCATTAACCCTTTAGGTTTTCCACAAGAGTTAATGGCAAATTAAGATAACATTTCTGAATTTCGATTTTTTGGAAAATTTTCCATTTCAATCCATTTTTTCCAGTAACAAAGCAAGAGTTAACAGCCAAACAAAACTCAATATTTATTGCCCTGATTCTGTAGCTTACAGAAACACCCCATATGTGGGCGTAAACTGCTGTATGGCCAAACGGTGGAGCGCAGAAGGAAGGGAACGCCATATGGTTTTTGGAAGGCGGATTTTGCTGGACTGGATTTTTGACACCATGTCCCATTTGAAGCCCCCCGATGCACCCCTATAGTAGAAACTCCAAAAAAGTGAATTACTTTTTTTACAACGTTTTTATTTTTTATGTTTACAGCGTTCACCTGAGGGGTTAGGTCATGTTATATTTTTATAGAGCAGGTCGTTACGAACGCGACGATACCCAATATGTATACTTTTTTTATTTATTTTGGTTTTACACAATAATATCCTTTTTGAAACAAAAAAAAAACATGTTTTAGTGTCTCCATAGTCTGATCGTCTCAGGTTGGGTATAATTTTTGCGGGATGAGGTGGCGGTTAGATTGGCACTATTTGGGGGGTCATATGACTTTTTGATCGCTTGCTATTACACTTTTTGTGATGTAAGGTGACAAAAAATGGCTTTTGAAGTTTTTTTTTTTTTACAGTGTTTACTTGAGGGGTTAGGTCATGTGATATTTTTATAGAGCAGATTCTTAGGGACGTGGAGATACCCAATATGTCTACTTTTTTAAATTTTTTACATTTAACACTAAAAGCATTTTTGAAACAAAAAAATCATGTTTTAGTCTGAGAGGCATAGTTTTTTATTTTTGGGCAATTGTTTTATGAAGGAGCTCATTTTTTGCGGGATGAGATGGCGGTTAGATTAGTACTATTTTGGGAGGCATATGCCTTTTGATCGCTTTGTATTACACTTTTAGTGATGTAAGGTGCCCAAAAATGGCTTATTTACACCATTTTTGTTTTTTGTTTTTATGGCGTTCACCTGAGGGGTTCAGTCATGTGATATTTTTATAGAGCTGTTTTTACGGACGCGGCGATACCTAATATGTGTAGTGTATTTTTTTTTTTTACTTTTTATTCAGTGATTTGTGTTTTTCTTATTTTTACTTTTTTCACTTTTTACATTTTTGGACCCAGACCCACTTGGTTCTTGTAGATCCAGTGGATCTGGTGTCTATATAATACAGAACAGTACACTATATAGTGTACTGCACTGTATTTTTACTTTTCACAGTCTGGTCAGACTTCTGCCTTTAGCAGAAGTCTGACCAGAGTTACTACCATGGCAAGCAGGACGCTTCTGAAAGCGTCCTGCTGCCATGGTAACCATCACCCACTGCCATTAGAGAGCAGTGGGTGATGGATGAGGAGGAGGAGCTCCCTCCCTCTGCGATCCCATCCTGGGGGGCTGCATAGGCACAGCAGCCCCCCGATGGGAGAGGGAGGGAGCTCCCTCCCTGTTAACACCTTCCATACCGCGGTCCGTCCGGACCGCGGTAAGGAAGGGGTTAAACGGCTGGCATCTGCAGCACAGATGCCAGCCGTTTTTCTATCAGAGTGCCAGCAATGTGCTGGCACTCTGATAGAACCACTAGACACCAGGGAATTATTACAAGGGAGGCCTCCCGCACCGCCTCCCGCCTCCGCAACCACCCCCCCTGCACCCCCGCCGCCATAACAAGATTGGGGGCTGCAGGGGGGGGTTAAAATAAAGATCTTTGCCGCAATTAACTCTCTGATCATCAGCAGGAACCATGTTGCTACCGCGCCCAGATCGGGCACAGTAGCAGTTTAAACACAGGGCGTACATGTACGCCCTGTGTCCTTAAGAGGTTAAATTCATTTTTACACTATTTAGACATAAAAAATCTATACATATGGGGTATCGTTGTAATGGTACTGACCCAGAGAATGAAGGGCATGGGTCAGTTATGCCGCAAACGAAACGCGGTGAGAACAAATCCCGTAAAACAGTGGAGGAATTGCATTTTTTTCAATTCCACCCCATTTGGAATTTATTTTACCGCTTCCCACTACATTGTATGCCATAATTAATGGCAGCATTAGGAAGTACAACTTGTCCCTCAAAAAATAAGCCCTCATACAGCTATGTGAACGGAAATCTAAAAAAGTTATGGCTCAAGGAAGACAGGGAAGAAAAATGAAAACGCAAAAACTAACAAACAAAAACTCCTCCGGTAGTGAAGGGGTTAAGAAGCATAGTCCATATGAGCTTATTGCAATTAAACAATAATACGATCTATCGATGTGTCGCCTACTTGTTGATGGTTTCCGGACAGCAATTGACATGGTAATAAGGAAATTACAGCGACTGCATCCATGACCTAAACACATCCTAGCCCTCCCTCAAAAGTAAGGACCCCCCCCCCCCCTTTACCACGAAGAGCGAGTTTACCCAACAGCTGCTGATCCGTTGTCCCTGCACCGGCACGCAGTAGAAATAGCAGAGTAACGCGTTCCTATATAGCGCGGCATCATTACGCAAGACGGCGCTTAGTGCCGCATTTTCCTCCAATTAAAAAGTATCACTCGTTAGCAGTTTCCCGGCAAGGTGGAAGAAACAACGTTTGGCTATTCTCCTTTCCGTTGCTCTGGCAACCGCTACGTCTCGCTTCACAAAGAATCAAAGTTCCATTTTAAGATTCCGACAGGGCGCTCAGCGGGTCACCGCCCACGAAGGTGCCAACCTGCTGCTGGCCCTAACAACTGGCAGTCAATGCCTAGTACTGCCGTGCCCTCCCCCGCAACCCCATTTTAAAGTTCATATCTGGAATATTGATCAGCAAAATGGGCAATTTCATTAACCTTTCCTCCTTTATAATTTCCCTGGGATTGAAGGATTTTTGGCAGTGTCTTCATCCTTTACGTGTTTTTTAATCACCTTAAAATCCCGCATGAAAAAAATCAGCAATTTAAAAGAAAGGAGACGTTTGAGGACGAGGCTGTAATGTCATTACTCGGGATGAGCAAATCGACTTCGGATGAAACGTCCGAAGTCCATTTGCATAAAACTTCGTTTCAATACTGTACAGAGCGAGTACTTCGTGCAGTATTAGAATGTATTGGCTCCGATGAGCCGAAGTTATTACTCGCGACGCGAGAATTCGCATAATAGCTTCAGAAATTGATTTAGACTGTAAAAAAACATTTCCAGAACTCGAGTTCGGGAAATGTTTTTTTACCGTCTAAATCAATTTCTGAAGTTATTATGCGAATTCTCGCGAGTGATAACTTCGGCTCATCAGAGCCAATACATTCTAATACTGCACGGAGCGGGAACGCCATACTTTATTGAAACAAAGTTTTATGCGAATCGACTACAGATGTTTCATCCAAAGTCGATTCGCTCATCCCTAAGTCATTACTGATGGAATCCTTTAAATGTCAGCTCTTCCAATGTGAAAGCCCAAGAAATCCTTCCAGGGTTAATGGGGGTCATTTGCTGTAGACATCCCATTTTGCTAGGAGCGTCTCCCTAAAATAAGCCGATCACATGACTTCCCACTTCTGTGATCCTCAGCGATCAGCTGCAATCCATAGAGGAACCTGGCAACAAGTGCTTAGTTTCGCTGCAGTGCCACCACAGGACGAAAGCAGCATTGCATGGGTAGTACTCCAGACCTGGGGGTCCTACAAATTGTATAATCTTGTGCACTGTGTATTCTATTATTTGCTTCTGGCCCTAGTTCCCAGCAAGCAATGGTTGGCAAGGAACAGGGCTAACCACCCTGTTCCTCCCCTCTTGGACCTGATCCACGCCAAGAGGGGGAGTTCCTCTCCAGAGGAGAGAGGAAGCAACCAGCAGAGCTCCTGCTCCTGTTACACATTCTCCTACTCCAATTGTCCTCAAGTGAAGCACTGAAGTTCCAGACAGCAGCTTGAACTGCTACATACTGCTGCCAAGTGTGGGATTACAGGCAAACCACCCACTAGGCCATTATTACCTAAGTAGGGACTTGCCACCAACCAACCTGCCTCCATATCCTAACTGGTGCCAGAGAGGATTTGCACTTAAAACCTACTGCTACTGAATGTATTTAAGTTCTATGTTGCACTTAATAAAAAAAAAACTTTGTTACATTGTTACTTTGGCCTTCTTTAGTCCTTCACCGATCCCCAGGGAGCAACGACCTTGTGACACACAACTTCATCGGGGCCACTCCTATCCACTACACCGGCTCCTCAGGGGGCCGCCGCATATGCTGCCCATTGAAATCAATGGGCAGTTCATGTAATGCATGTGCAGTACCCGATACCTGGGGGTATTTGCAAATATTTTGGTTTGTTCCTAATGTTATCTTACGTAATGTACACCAAGCATGACATGGTATAGTTGGCAGGGACAGGGTTAACCAACCTGTTCCTCCACTTTTGGTAGGAGTGGGCTGTTCCTGCTTCCTGCCAGGAGGGGGGGGTTCTAGTCTAAAAAGTGAGGAGGAAGGAGGCACATGCTAGAGCTCCTACTCCAGGGGTCTTAGGGACCAGTTCTTGATCCCAATCTCCTGGAAGACCACTACTCCAGAGAGATAACAGAACCAAGACTACTTCTATCCAGAGCTACAGTGGATACAGTCAGCAGAGTGAAAAGCAAGCAACAGCTTTACAGATCCTGCTGCAGGTGAGGGACTACGGCTCAGACACCCATCACCTAGATTGTATCCAGACCAGACCAATTCAAAGCCTGCATTACACAGTGGACACCCATAGCCACATGTGCCAGCACACAGCTGTTATCCAGAAGTTCAGGGAGTGCTCTGTGACATAACACGTCATCAGGGCCACTACCACTCCCATCCTCTACAGCAGCCCCTCAGGGGCTGTCTGTTCATGGACATTGTGGGTCCTCCGGAGAGAGAGAGGAGCTCTTTGTAGCCAATTGCTCCGGCTGACTCATAAATATGGAAAAGACTTTAAGGATATGGCTTTAACGTCGTTACTGATGGAATTATTTAAATATTAACACTTGGAAGAATTATTCCATGATTAAATTAGCTTATTGTTTGTGGACATTCACTGTTTGCAAGCAGTGTCCCCTTAAAATAAGCTGATCACATAATGTCCCAGTGATCGGCTGCGATCTGCAGAGGAATCTGGTAACAAGTGCTCACTTTTCCAACAGTGACACCACAGGACAAATGAAGCATTGCATGCTGACCATTCATATTAATCAGCTGGTAATGCACAGATATGGTGGCTCCTCCAGAATGAGGGGGAGAGAGAGACAGAGGGGAGCTCTGATGGAATCCTTTCAAGGTCAACTCTTTCTCTGTGAAAGGTGGGAAAATCATTCCAAGGTTATGGAGGGGGCAATCCACTGTGGACATTCCATTTTGGTAACAGCATGACCCTATAATGAGATGATCACATCAATTTTTCACTGCTGTGATCATCAACGATCAGCTGCAATCTGCAGAGGAACCTGGCAACAAGTGCTCAATTTTACTGCAGCGCCACTACAGGACGAATGAAGCATTACATGCTGCTCATTGAAATCAATAGGCTGTTCATATAATGCATGGACAATGGGGGTCTCCCAGAGATAGAGAGAGACGCTCTTTGTAGCCAATCTCTCTGGCTGATTCATCATTATGGAAGAAGATATTTCACTATGAGACTGTAATGTCATCACTGATGACTCTTCCTATGCAAAAGTTGGAAAAAGTCATTCCAAAATTAAAGGGGGTCATCCATTGTGGACATTCACTGTTTGCAAGCACCATCCCCCTAAAATAAGCTAATCGTATGATGTCCTGCTGCTGTGATCCCCACCGATCAGCTGCGATCTGCAAAGGAACCTGTCAACAAGTGCTCAATTTCCCAGCAGCGCCACCACTGGACAAATGAAGCATTGCATGGTCTGTTTATGTGATATGGTGGGTCCTCCAAAGGGAGAGATGCTCTTTGTAACTGGTTGTTCCAACTAAATCATGAAGAGGAAGCCCCTCACCCCCATATTAGTTTAGAAATTCTTAGGATACATTCACACTTGCGGCATGGCTATCCGGCAGGCTGTCTCGGCAGGTGAACAGCCCGCCAGATCCGCCATGCCGCTAAGTAGCCATGTGCTGCCCATTGACTATAATCAGGGTGGGGGGGTGGAGCTATGGCACGGCAGTGATCGCCGGACTAAAAAGTCGGACCTGCAGTACTTTTAGTCCGGCATCTCCGGCCGTGCTGCATCATAGCTCCGCCCCCCCCCCCGCCCCCATTATAGTCAATAGGGACGGAGCGGCAGCACATGGGTACTTGCGGCATGGCGGATCAGGCGGGCTGTTCACCCACTGGAACAGCCTGACGGATCGCCATGCCGCAAGTGTGAAAGTACCCTTAATAAGGTGTGTACTCTAAACCAGTCATCCCCTTTAAGACTTGTGTACGCGCCGTAATTCTGCAGTAAACTTCCCTCGGCTCCGGTCAATTCTATGAAATTGTGCTTAATCAGCTGTGCACCATGGGAACTCCCAGAGTCATAAATAATCCCCCTCCCCCATTGGATTTTTAAGATGTACATTGCGGGACGGTTGGCGGAGGCTCAGGCCATAAAGATTATTGGCAGATCCGCTTTACATCGCACTCACGAAACGTAATTGAAGGGACATTCACTTTGTATTTTTAATTAAACGAGCGCCGGCATCAAAACCTATTTAATTATTCTGCAAAATCGAAATATAATTAAAGGGGGTGTCCACTTTGGCCTATCAAGTTAATAGCCGGCTTTATGGAGCGGAAGGGGTTGTCACCCGGCTTTTCTACAGTCCTGAGGGGTAAACTGGCTAGTTATACAGTAAAATATCGCACCAAAGATGTAAATCCCAAAATGTGGGATATTTTCCTCTACCGCCCCAGTATATTAGGAAGACCCCTTTAAAATAGGTTATTTTTATTTTTTTCTCTCCATAAGGCCCTGCCAGGATTTTCCGTTTTTACACTTTCGTTTTTTCCTTTCCGGAGCCATGACTTTTTTATTTTTCCGTATGGTGTCCTGGTTCGGCCATTTCCGGTGTGTGAAGAGGAACCAGGAAGTAGGGAGACATCATAACGAGCGTGGCGGTGGATCGGTAGGGTGAGTAGGACTTAGTATTTATAGGATTTAATATCTTAGGCCTCTTTCACACTTGCGTTGTGAAGATCCGGCGTGCACTTCCGTCGCCGGAATGCACGCCGGATCCGGCACAACGCAAGTGAACTGAAAGCATTTGAAGACTGATCAGTCTTCAAAATGCTTTCAGTGTTACTATGGCAGCCAGGACGCTACTAGCGTCCTGGTTGCCATAGTAGCAGTGGGGAGCGGGGGAGCGGCATACTTACATTCCGTGCGGCTCCCGGGGCGCTCCTGAATGATGTCAGAGCGCCCCGCGCGCATGGATCACGTGATCCATGCGATCACGTGATCTATGCACTGGGCGCCCTGACGTCATCCTGGAGCGTCCCGGGAGCCGCATGGAATGTAAGTATGCCGCTCCCCGCTCCCTACTTACTATGGCAACCAGGACTTTAGCGTCCTGGCTGCCATAGTAACCATTGACAAAAAGCTAAACGTCGGATCCGGCGATGCGCAGAAACAACGTTTAGCTAAAGGCCGGATCCGGACTAATGCCCTTCAATGGGCATTAATTCCGGATCCGGCGTTACGGCATGTCTTCCGGATTTTTGGATGGAGACAAATCCGCAGCATGCTGCGCTTTTGTCAACGTCCAAAAAACGTTGACATACTGAACGGAAGACATCCTGATGCATCCTGAACGGATTTCTCTACATTCAGGATGCATGGGGATAATCCTGATCAGTAGCTTTCCGTCCTAGAGACCCGAGGACGGAACTCTAGGACGGAAAGCTAAAACGCTGATGTGAAAGAGGCCTTACACCGTTCTGAGCCTTTTTTAAATAAAATGTAATCAGTTGGAAAGCCCCTTTAAGCATCTGTGACCTCTGTGTCCACTCGTGATACCTCTCTTGGGATATCTTAGGTAGGACAGCTTCTTCCCACGTGGCACAAGTTCCTCCAACTTTTTGCTTTTCCTTTTTATAAGAAACTCCTACGGATGCGGCCACACGGTCAGGTTTCCTGATGCAGTTTCCATAACCAAAATCAGGAGTGGATTCTGAAAGGAGAGGACGTATGAAGAACAGATAGGACTTCTCATTTTTGAATTCACTCCTGACCGTCTGGCCATACCCTAAGGAATTTAATCAGATGATGGTTCAAAAACTTCAGTCACCGCCTGGAACCAAAGTACATTTTTTTTTGTAATTTGCCTACTTGAGCCGCAGCGTGGTTCATGATGAAGACATCTTCATGTAGGACCTCTAAGGCTGCGGGCAGGAGACTACAGAAGGTGCTGATCGGCTGTGAGCCTGCCAGCCAGATAGCCGCATTGTGGGGAAACCGTTTTATAGATACTGAAAGATCTGTCAGGAGGAATCAGAGGATCCCGTGGTAGAAAACCTGAGAAGGGACAGCACCGCGCCTCACGTCAACAGATAGGTGGCTGCGATACAAATACGTCTACATTAACCCCTCATATCCCAAGCCGCTGCTTATCTCCATGATATCTTAACTTTGCAGTGCACTCAAAGGGGGAGCTAGTGCAGAGACCCAGAGGTTCACTGCAAAGGTTAATAGTTGACCAAAAGTTTCATGTTGTGATTTAATGTTAATGCACCATTAACATTGGCAGTCTTCACCTTAGTTCCCAGGGTGATGCGCTGGTCACGCCCCCCTAATTAGGGATCATGCACACGACCGTATTTTCTTTCCGCTTCAATTCCGTTTTTTTTTTAGGACCGTATGCGGAACCATTCACTTCAATGGGGCTGTAGAATATACGGAAGTTACTCCGTGTGCATTCCGTTTCCGTTTGTCCGCATGGCCGTTCCGCAAAAAAGTAGTGCGTGTCCTATTAGGCCTTATTTACACGTCCGCAATCTACGTCTGCACCCGTTCCGCAAATTTGCAGAACAGGTGCGGATCCATTCATTTTGAATGGGGACGTGACGGATGGGGACACTGTGCTCTCCGCATCCGTATTTGCGGAGCGCGCTGCCGATCTTCCGGACGGCGGCTCCGCAAAAATATAGAGCATGTCCTATTCTTGCCCGCAATTGCGGACAGGTATAGGCATCTCTATAGGGCTGGTGGCAAGGTGTTTTGCGGATCCGCAAAACACTACGGACGTGTGAATAAGGCCTTATTGTCCGCAAATCACGGTCTTCAAAAAATACGGAGCGCATACGGAACACATCCGTATGTCATCCGTATTTCATCCGTATTTTGCGGATCCGTACTGTAGAAATGCTATGCCCAACACATATTGCTCATGTGTTTGGTGATTAATAAGTTACTGTTTCAGTAAACGATCCGCAAAAGACGGATCAAATACGGAAACAATACGGATATGTTTTGTGCAATAACAGAACGGAAGAGGACTTAAATTAGAGGAAAAATACTCAGATACTGAACAACGGATCCATGGAAAACGGACCGCAAAACACACACGGTCATGTGCATGAGCCCTTAGTCGAAGCGGAGCAAAGCTGGAGGCAAGATCTGCATGTGTGAGTGCAGAGAGCCCCTGAAGAGCTGGTGCAGAGGATGGGAGTGGTAGTGGCCCTAATGAAGTGTTTCATGTGCACTCCCTCAGGCCGTTGCTCCCTGGGGTTCGGTGCAATGGAAATGTAGTATTGAAGAATGAGGCCAGTAGTGAACATATAACAGACTCAATTTACTAAGTGCAAAATATAACATATGATACATTCAATAGAATCTTATTCAAAGCCCAATTTATGGCATTAGTACAGGAAGTAGGGAGGGACGTTGGATGACTGCAACTTAGCACTTCTGGATATCAGTGTCCAGACTTGAACTTTTATCGATCTAATAGGATCCTTGGGTGATAGGTGTCTGAGCCGTAGTCCCTCACCTGCTGTCTTATCTCTCAAGTGTTTGCTTGAGGCTAAATTAAGTTAATCTCTCTGCAGAATCTCTATCAGGAGCAGGAGCTCTTCAGTGTGCTTCCTCTCCCTTCTACACAGGAACTTCCCCTCCTGGCAGGAAGCAGGACCAGTTAGCCCTGTTCCTGCCAACCATATCCCTGGAATGTACGGCCAATTAACATGAAAAATGCACAGCATTACAAGACAAAACAAACAAAACAGTTTGCAGACACCTGCAGCTCTGGGGTACTGCAAGAGCCTCTGCCAAGGAGGCTCAACGTGAAGCCTCATGTAGAAAACACCATTCCTGTGACTGTAAAGCTGCCAAAGAGCAACCTAACTGAAAGGCTACCCCTGAGAGGAAGAGACAGCAGACATCTAAAGAGGGGTTGGAACTATCACGTTCGTACTGGACTCAGACAGTACGGTCCTGCATGTTTCTGACAAGAGACTTTGCTGCTGTGGAAAGGGTATATTGCCCTGGTGCCAAGTCCCCAACAAAGTTTGAGACGGACCGGCCACCCGGATCTGCACCCTGCAAACTGGGAACTGCAGAATGATGGGAATGGAATTGCAGCACGCATGTGTTTTTTTTTTTTTTTGGAATATTGCAAAGGGACGACTACTACCACCATCATTGCTGCAGCCTATACACAAAGGAGAAGCATACTTTGTGACATATTTTTAGAACTATGACTTATGCTGTTGTATGAACTACTACTCCCATTATCTGTTCAGTAAAGAGAGACTTCATCTATTTCAACCAACGTGGCCCCGTCATTGACTCTATCATCATCTCCTGCCTTACACCTATCAAGGGCACTCCACCTAACACACGGCAGGAGGATCCAAATGAAAGAAAGGATTCATTCAGTCACTGTAAACCACTACTCCTATCAGTACCACAACTACCACTCCCATTCTCCAGCGAGTGCACCAGCACCTTTCTTGTCATGCCTGCTTTAAAAGCCACTTGCATCCCCTTGTAACAATTTTAATTCAATTTTAAATATGATTTTATGTTGCGCCATTCCTCTATTATTCCTACCATAAATTATGAAAACCTTCCCAGCAGTCTTCAATAACATTCCACCTGGAAGTTACCAGTTGGGGCTATTTCTCTGCACAGTGTTACACTGGCAGTACTAATTGGAGATTGTCAGACTGTGCACAGAGACACCCTCAAGTAGTTACACCCAACTGGACCTTTGACAATTTATTCATAATTTCAAGAGGGAATAATAGAGGAGTTGCACAACATAAAAAGAAAAAAGATATGCCCCTGAATTGTTATTACATGGGGAATGCAAGTAGATACTTAACCTAAGTTCACACCTGAGAGTTTTACAGCGCGTTCAAACGCGCTGTAAAACGCTCAACACATGAAAACCAATGCTTTCCTATGGCCCTGGTTCTCACTTGAGCGTTTTACAGCACGTTTGAACGCGCTGTAAAACGCCCGACGCATAAACAAGTACTTGAGCTTTTTTTGGGGCGTTTGTCGCGCGTTTTGTGATTGACACCACAGTAGTCAATCACAAGAACGCGCGTACGAACGCGCGTTTCCTATTTGCAAAAACGCGCTGAAATACGCGTTACAAAAAGCGCGTAAAATGCGCGTTTCAAGAACGCTCAGGTCTGAACCCAGGGTAAAAGAGACCTGTCAGGAGAAGTGACAGCTCCTCTTATGATGCAGCAGGGCTCGGTGTGTCTGATGTAGCAGAGCTGAGTTTGTCTAAGACTGCAGCTGAAAACCTAATACATGATCGAATCTAGCTTTTTCAGAGTTAAATGACCAAATCAGCTCTGCTATATTCGAACACTAAGTGTCACAAATCCTGAATGACGAATGTGTGGCTATCATGCGGGATATGCCGCCTTCCCTTTGCTTCGCCGTTTTATATCATTTTTTAGTATAAATACTCAAAAGGAGATTGATGGGAAGAGACTGTAAAGCCGCTATTACATTGCGTAATCAGATAAATGCTTTCTAAGCAGATCTCCTGGCTTCACATATCTACCGGCCGTTTAATTTTGCTAATGTAAGTTAAGCAATGCAGTCATACATTACCTCCAGAGCTGCGCTCCTGATGACATTTTTTTCAAATTTATTCTTTTAATGTAATCGTAAAGCCAAGATAACCTTTATAGAGTCTTGATAAATCACCGTTCCTGTGTTGTGCCGCTAACTGCCGAAGTGATGTTTACATTACAGGGAGTCAGGTGACTGCAGACATATAGAAAATGTATGGGAGAGCGGGGAACGGAGGGTCGGAGGAAGAGAAGAAACGTGGCTGTGTGAGGGCAAGTCATTCAAGGGCAACACAGCATGAACAGAAGAGAAAGCACAATGCAAATACATTTACTATCCATAGAGACAGTATTATAGTAGTTATAATCTTATACATAGTAGCAGTATTATAGTAGTTATATTCTTGTACATAGGAGGCGGTATTATAGTAGTTATATTCTTGTACATAGGAGGCAGTCTTATAGTAGTTATATTCTTGTACATAGGATCAGTATTATAGTAGTTATAATCTTATACATAGTAGCAGTATTATAGTAGTTATATTCTTGTACATAGGAGGCAGTATTATAGTAGTTATATTCTTGTACATAGGAGGCAGTATTATAGTAGTTATATTCTTGTACATAGGAGGCAGTATTATAGTAGTTATATTCTTGTACATAGGAGGCAGTATTATAGTAGTTATATTCTTGTACATAGGAGCAGTATTATAGTAGTTATATTCTTGTACATAGGAGCAGTATTATAGTAGTTATATTCTTGTACATAGGAGCAGTATTATAGTAGTTATATTCTTGTACATAGGAGCAGTATTATAGTAGTTATATTCTTGTACATAGGAGCAGTATTATAGTAGTTATATTCTTGTACATAGGAGCAGTATTATAGTAGTTATATTCTTGTACATAGGAGCAGTATTATAGTAGTTATATTCTTGTACATAGGAGGCAGTATTATAGCAGTTATATTCTTGTACATAGGAGCAGTATTATAGTAGTTATATTCTTGTACATAGGAGCAGTATTATAGTAGTTATATTCTTGTACATAGGAACAGTATTATAGTAGTTATATTCTTGTACATAGGAGGCAGTATTATAGTAGTTATATTCTTGTACATAGGAGCAGTATTATAGTAGTTATATTCATGTACATAGGAGCAGTATTATAGTAGTTATATTCCTGTACATAGGAGGCAGTATAATAGTAGTTATATTCTTGTACAGAGGAGGCAGTATTATAGTAGCTATATTCTTTTACATAGGAGCAGTATTATAGTAGTTATATTCTTGTACAGAGGAGCAGTATTATAGTAGTTATATTCTTGTACATAGGAGGCAGTATTATAGTAGTTATATTCTTGTACATAGAAGGCAGTATTATAGTAGTTATATTCTTGTACATATGAGCAGTATTATAGTAGTTATATTCTTGTACATAGGAGGCAGTATTATAGTAGTTATATTCTTGTACATAGGAGGCAGTATAATAGTAGTTTTACAGCAAGACACGGAGGCTCATATTGCTATCTCCTTCTTTACTGTCCACCAATAGCAGCAAAGGAAAAATTTACATATGCAAAGGTAACCATAACAACCAAGGTCCCTCCCCTACAGTCCCTATAATAGGCAGCTCCTCCTATGGACCTTCCTCTTTCTTTGCTGCTGCCACCAGTTAAGTACACCTATATGCTATTGTTACTTAAGCTGTACTGTTATTGTATGCAGGTTTTGGTACGCTGCCTTCCTCTAGGGTGTGACTAACCCTTGCCTGCAGCGTTCCTCAGTGGGCTTCTACCCACCTGGTTTATCCCTATTGGTTTTATTTCCCTTTCCCTGTTTCCCATTGCGGTGTTTGTTTTCCCTTCACAGGTATCCCTTACCCGGTGCCTTACTTGCCGCTCTCTCGGCTCCCGCCGCTTCCCCCTGTGTTAGGAGGCGGGGCCGGCCTGTTCATACGCCATTTGCCCGCGATTCGGGCTCCGCTCCGGCCGCGAAATCTCTTGAGATTTTCATTCCCGCGAGATCTTGGCGGCCATTTTAGTTTGTCAATACGCGATTTATCGCGATTTCTGGATTGCGTCACTTCCCTTGTGGCGGTGACTTACATCAGCAGCGCTTCCTGCAATCGGCGCGCTGCTCCTGCTGGCCTGACGTTCATTTCACCTGGGGGTATTGTTTACGGCGCTGAACCTCAGCGACCTACGTTAGATATAGCTAACTAGCTTTGCTGCAGTTACCCATTAATTTGCCTGCTCAATTAGTGTCTGCTACCATGTCTCACTCTGCCCAGACTCCCACCATTAATAGTCCCCCCTCCTCTCCTGAGGATCGAGGGACCAGCAGGGAGGATTCCCAGGCGCTGGCACTTCAGCGCTCCGTGTCTGATGCCATCATGGCGGCCATGGGCTCCATGTCCACAATATTATCTCAGAGCATCACTCAGGCGCTATCTGCCCAGCCTACCAGAGTAGCTCTGCAAAATACCCATACCACACCGCAGCCTGCCTATACTGAACCTCCTGTTCCACAGGAGAAACTGACTGGTGCGCATCCTTCCACCCAAGATCACGTGCACAGTTCACGTAAAAGGGCCTCATCACGCCAGGCAGAACGGGCGCGAACATGAAAGTGTGCTAGAACACACTCATCTAATGAGTCTGGCTCAGATAGAGCATCAGACGAGGAGGCTTTTGCGGATGGGGATTATATATCAGAGGAGGATGACCCTCTCCCTATTCCAGGCCCTTCAGTCTCGGCCCCTGCAGCCTCCTTGGCCAAGGACGCAGCATCCTCCTCTGCCACTGACCGCTCTAATACAGTATTAGACGCAACGGGTGAACCTATGTTCGACCCAGACGCCTTACACCATCCCAGGTCGGCGGAGTGGCTCCCCACTGAGCATGTGGGAAGATATCTAGAACACTGGGTGCGACACCCTCTAAGCAGGGAAGTACGAAACAAACTCAGGGCTGAATGCCCCAGACCACTAGTTCCCAGCAAGGTGTGTGAGACACCATCAGTAGACCCGAAAATGTCCCAGTTTCTGGCCAAAACGGGTTGGAACCCAAAAAAGGGCCTGGACTCAGCTCTCCGCAGCTGCCAGGACAAAATATTGGACGTCTTCGGCCCATTGGCCAAGATTTTTGAACTAGCCGAGGCAGCTAGAGCTGAAGGCTCTCCGATAGACCCGGAGGAGCTAAGGGGTTGGACCCAAAGGGCGATATGCATTGCCGGTAATGCCAACACATCTTTGGCAATTGAAAGGCGTAAAGCCATATTATTTAAAATTGACCCCAAATTGGCTAATTTGGCGCTCACAGAAGCTGGCAAGGACGCCCAGGGCCTCCTATTCGGCGACTCATTTATTAAAGATATGGGTCGGTTTGTAGGCACTTTCACCGCCCTAGACAAGGTCTATGCGCAGGGTATTTCAGGGACGGGTCTCTAATAGGGCCGGCAGTAGCAGGGGCCGCCTGTCCGGCCGTGCCAACTTTCAGGCCCGTGGCACAGGAAGAGGTGCCTTTGGACAACGCCCTCCCTTCCAGGAGCAGCGCAACCCGTCCCCTTTCTTCTCAACCAAAGGAGGCCAATGGAGATCCCGCTCTTTCAGAGGCAACTCAAACTCTCGCAGACCCTTTGGTAAGTCCTCCCCGGATTGGGGATTCTACGACACCTTGTGTAGGGGAAGACTCCAACATTTTTTCCATGCCTGGGAACTCATCACTTCAGATCTTTGGATTCTGAACACGGTCAGGGGCTTCCACATAGAGCTCACAGGGTCCCCGTGTCTGGTCCCCCCCCCCCCATTCCGTTATCGCACCCAGATTACGCGCTTGTAAACGCGGAACTGTTATCTCTCCTCCACAAACAAGCGATAGAACGGGCCCCTCCATCAGAACGAGGGTACTCAGCAACATTTTCCTAGTTCAGAAGAAAGGCGGTCAAATGCGACCGGTTATCAATCTTCGCGCTCTGAACACGGTGGTGCGCTACCGCCATTTCAAGATGGAGGGGATTCACCTCCTTCGGGACCTGCTGACCCCTGGGGACTGGATGGTAAAGCTGGATCTAAAGGATGCTTACCTGACGGTCGCGGTAGCCGCACCTTCCAGGGATCTTCTCCGTTTTTGGTGGAGAGAAGAGATTTGGAGGTTCACCTGCCTTCCATTCGGGTTGTCTTCGGCTCCTTGGTGCTTCACCAAGCTGCTACGCCCGGTCATGTCCTGGCTGAGGTGTCGGGAGTACGCCTCATCATTTACTTGGACGACATACTTCTGATGCACCAATCCAGTTCGGTACTGCTGGAACACCTTCAATGGACGGCAGATCTACTGACGAGGCTCGGATTTCTGATCAACACAGAGAAGTCATGCCTCCTCCCATCACAAAGGATGGAATTCCTGGGCTTTATGGTGGATTCTATCAGGGAATCCCTTAGTCTCCCACTACCGAAACTGCGGGCGATCCGCAAGGAACTGAGACATGCTCTGACCAACCCTCACCTGTCTCTTCGCCATCTGGCCCGTATCATCGGCTTGCTGGCTTCATCAATTCAGGCGGTGTTTCCGGCTCCCTTGCACTACCGCGCACTCCAACATCTGAAGATTGCGCACCTTCGGTCTGGTGCATCCTTTGCGGACGCGGTGGTCCTGGACATGGAAGCCCGGGAGGAATTACACTGGTGGATCGCTAATCTGGAAGCATGGAACGGCAGAGCGATTTTCGGATTCCAACCGGAATTCACCGTGGAGTCGGATGCGAGCCTCCAGGGCTGGGGCGCTCATTGCAACGGGGTCTCCACAGGAGGATCTTGGTCGACGGAGGAAGCTCGCCTCCATATCAACGCTCTGGAACTTCTGGCCGGCTCCTTCGCAATCAACAGTTTCTCCAACGGAATTGCCAATGCGTGCATCAGACTATGGATGGACAATGTCTCAGCTGTCCGCTACGTCAACCGTTTGGGCGGTACCCACTCGGCAACCCTGGCGCGTTTGGCGAAGGATTTCTGGTCGTACTGTCTCTCCAGGGACATTATGGTGCAAGCGGAGTACCTACCGGGACTGAGAAACGTTGCGCGGATTGGAACTCCCGTTACCTGTCGGACAGCAGCAATTGGCAGTTGGATCCGGAGGTGTTCTCGGCGATTTCCAGAGTATGGAGACCAATGACCACCGATCTCTTCGCCTCACGGCTCAACAAGCAGATCACCTGGTTTTACAGCTGGCGTCCAGATCCGGAGGCAGTGGCGGTGGACGCGTTTCTCCAGGATTGGTCTGTCTCCCGCCTGTACGCTTTTCCCCCGTTCGCGATGATCCCACGGACTCTCCTACAGGTTCATCGCCATCGGGCGGACGTGGTATTGGTGGTTCCATTCTGGGGGTCTCAGTCTTGGTTTCCTTCGCTGCTGGAGATCCTGGTGGAAGTTCCCTACTTCTCCCGAACCACACGGGTCTCCTTCGCAACCCTCAAGGTCTTCATCACCCACTTCTCACAGACGGTTCTCTGCACTTGCTGGCTTGCCTGATCTCCGGACACCTGGAGCTGTCGACGGCATTTCGGAGGCAACTAGACGTCTACTGGACAACGCTTGGGCTCCCGGCACCAGAAAGTCTTATCGGGCAGCCTGGAGAAATTGGTCTGGCTGGTGCTTGGAACGGAACTTGGATCCCGTTTCGGCGCCTGTAGCTCACCTACTACAGTTCCTCACCTCGCTCTTTGAGGCAGGTAAAGCCTACCGGACCATCAATCTCTTCAGGTCGGCTATTTCCTCTACCCACCAAGGTTATGACGGCGTCCCTGCGGGCCAGCACCCTTCTGTCTCCCGACTGTTACGAGGCTCGCGGTTGGCGCGCCCTCCTCGGCCTCGTTTTTCGATCACCTGGGACGTTTCCCTGGTCCTTTCCTTCTTAACCTCATGGCCTGATAACTCAGACCTGTCTTTAAGGCAGTTATCCGCAAAATTACTTGCCCTATTCTGCCTCATTTCTTGCAAGAGGGTCTCGGACGTTAGGGCCCTCGACCACGACGCTAGGTCTTTTACCCCTGAGGGCGTTATTTTTAACATTTCGCGCTACACCAAGACCAACATCAGGTCAGTTTCCTATCCCAGTTTTCCTTCGACACCGGCATTGTGTCCTGTCGCTTGTTTACGGGAATACGAGTCCAGGACTGACCCCATAGGTCTCCTGCTGTTTCACAGCTGTTTATCTCCATTCGCCATCCTTTCGGACCGGTTTCTAGTCCGACATTGGCACGCTGGTTGAAGTGGATTATGTCTCTGGCTGGGATAGACACTTCCATTTTTACCGCCCATTCCGCCAGGAGTGCCTCTGCCACGTCTTTGGTGGTCGCAGGGGCCAGGTTAGAGGACATTCTGCGTTTGGCCGACTGGTCTAATGTCACCACGTTTAGGGAGTATTATTTTCGCCCTCCGTCACATACTTTTTCCTCTATTATTGGTCAGCTTTGAACTTGCAATATGAGCCTCTGTGTCTTGCTGTAAAACTTAATGATTTTCCTAGTCTACAATGTAAAGTCATAGTTTTATTAAAGACACGGAGGCGAGTATTGCCCACCCTCTTCCCGCACTTGGGTTACCTCATATTTGCTATTGCCGCCGTATTATAATTGTTGTCCCTTTCGGGAATGTCTATATTGTTATTTATTTTTACTATTATTATGATTATTATGATTATTATTATGCTTGTCAGGATCGCTTTATGATACATCGTGATGTTTCAGGTGACGGCGTTGCCAAACGCTGTGGTCTTGAGATCTAGATTTCACCTGGACATATGATCTGTTCTCTCTTTCAGGTTGAATATCGCCTGATCCCAGGATGCTGTACCTCCGGTTAACCTGATCCACAGTTTAGTCATGTTGGCTCATTGGATGCGGTTCTTCACAGTGGAGATGTCCGTTCCGGTTCGCAGTTTGGAGTTTTTCGTTCCGGTGTTTTGTGAAGTTGGCGCCAGATTCTCAAAGAAAGAGGAGGGTCCACAGGAGGAGCTGCCTATTATAGGGGCTGTAGGGGAGGGACCTTGGTTGTTATGGTTACCTTTGCATATGTAAATTTTTCCTTTGCTGCTGTTGGTGGACAGTCAAGAAGAAGATAGCAATATGAGCCTCCGTGTCTTTAATAAAACTATGACTTTACGTCGTAGACTAGGAAAATCATTAAGTTATATTCTTGTACATAGGAGCAGTATTATAGTAGTTATATTCTTATACATAGGAGGCAGCATTATAGTAGTTATATTCCTGTACATAGCAGGTAGTATTATAGGAGTTATATTCTTGTACAAAGGAGGCAGTATTATAGTAGTTATATTCTTATATATAGGAAGCAGTATTATGGTAGTTATATTCTTATACATAGGAGGCAGCATTATAGTAGTTATATTCCTGTACATAGCAGGTAGTATTATAGGAGTTATATTCTTGTACATAGGAGGCAGTATTATAGTAGTTATATTCTTGTACATAGGAGCAGTATTATAGTAGTTATATTCTTGTACATAGGAGCAGTATTATAGTAGTTATATTTTTGTACATAGGAGCAGTATTATAGTAGTTATATTCTTGTACATAGGAGGCAGTATTATAGTAGTTATATTCTTGTACATAGGAGCAGTATTATAGTAGTTATATTCTTGTACATAGGAGCAGTATTATAGTAGTTATATTCTTGCACATAGGAGCAGTATAATAGAAGTTATATTCTTGAACATAGGAGCAGTATTATAGTAGTTATATTCTTGTACATAGGTGCAGTATTATAGTAGTTATATTCTTGTACATAGAAGACAGTATTATAGTAGTTATATTCTTGTACATAGGAGGCAGTATTATAGTAGTTATATTCCTGTACATAGGAGCAATATTATAGTAGTTATATTCTTCTACATAGGAGGCAGTATTATAGTAGTTATATTCTTCTACATAGGAGCAGTATTATAGTAGTTATATTCTTGTACATATGAGGCAGTATTATAGTAGTTATATTCTTGTACATAGGAGCAGTATTATAGTAGTTATATTCTTGTACACAGGAGCAGTATTATAGTAGTTATATTCTTGTACATAGGAGCAGTATTATAGTAGTTATATTCTTGTACATAGGAGGCAGTATTATAGTAGTTATATTCTTCTACATAGGAGCAGTATTATAGTAGTTATATTCTTGTACATATGAGGCAGTATTATAGTAGTTATATTCTTGTACATAGGAGCAGTATTATAGTAGTTATATTCTTGTACACAGGAGCAGTATTATAGTAGTTATATTCTTGTACATAGCAGCAGTATTATAGTAGTTATATTCTTGTACATAGGAGGCAGTATTATAGTAGTTATATTCCTATACATAGGAGCAATATTATAGTAGTTATATTCTTGTACATAGGAGGCAGTATTATAGTAGTTATATTCTTGTACATAGCAGCAGTATTATAGTAGTTATATTCTTGTACAAAGGAGCAGTATTATAGTAGTTATATTCTTGTACATAGGAGCAGTATTATAGTAGTTATATTCTTGTACATAGGAGCAGTATTATAGTAGTTATATTCTTGTACATAGGAGCAGTATTATAGTAGTTATATTCTTGTACATAGGAGGCAGTATTATAGTAGTTATATTATTTTATATAGGAAAAGTATTATAGTAGTTATATTCTTGTATATAGGAGCAGTATTATAGTAGTTATATTCTTGTATATAGGAGCAGTATTATAGTAGTTATGTTCTTGTACATAGGAGCAGTATTATAGTAGTTATATTCTCGTACATAGGAGCAGTATTATAGTAGTTATATTCTTGTATATAAGAGCAGTATTATAGTAGTTATATTCTTGTACATAGGAGGCAGTATTATAGTAGTTATATTCTCGTACATAGGAGCAGTATTATAGTAGTTATATTCTTGTATATAAGAGCAGTATTATAGTAGTTATATTCTTGTATATAAGAGCAGTATTATAGTAGTTATATTCTTGTACATAGGAGCAGTATTATAGTAGCTATATTCTTGTACATAGGAGCAGTATTATAGTAGTTATATTCTTGTACATAGGAGGCAGTATTATAGTAGTTATATTCTTGTACATAGGAGGTAGTATTATAGTAGCTATATTCTTGTACATAGGAGCAGTATTATAGTTGTTATATTCTTGTACATAGGAGGCAGTATTATAGTAGTTATATTCTTGTACATAGGAGCAGTATTATAGTAGTTATATTCTTGTACATAGGAGACAGTATTATAGTAGTTATATTCTTGTACATAGGAGCAGTATTATAGTAGTTATATTCTTGTACATAGGAGACAGTATTATGGTAGATATATTTCTGTACATAGGAGCAGTATTATAGTAGTTATATTCTTGTACATAGGAGACAGTATTATGGTAGATATATTTCTGTACATAGGAGCAGTATTATAGTAGTTATATTCTTGTATATAGGGTGCAGTATTATAGTATTTTTTTGATGAGCATTTACATTTAACCAAATTTTAACAGAATTGGCTCGAGCATCCACAACTCTTTCCTATAGTCTCCTGACAGTATTTGTCATCTTCCTCTTCTATATAAAGCCCATTAGTCAGTAGTGGGGACACTGAGCACAGAAGAATAGCTCTACCTTAGTAATTTGAAGTTTTATTCATGATTTCTACAAAAATATGTAGCCGCTTCTCCAATGTTAGTGTTTTCTGCACTCCACTCTGTAAGGTGATGGCAGAATAATATTGCAGCCTCCCCACCGTGCGGTTTAATAATCCAGCTATACAGGCGTTTTACAGACGTGACTGAGTAGCTTTACATGTGATTAGAGCCTGGGAGCTGACAGTCAGATCAGCGGTCAGCTCCGGGTAGATGCTTAACGATCCTCTGTAACATTTTCCATCCTGACAAATGGCTGGCCCCTGTGGGAATACAGGCGTATCTATCAGAACCTGTTGTTAATTGGGTCTTCACACGGGATGAGGTTGCTAAGAAACTCGGCGCTTACGATCGGGCGAATTTATCTCGATGACAGACGGTGAGCGACGGGACGGGTGAACTGCGACAAGACGCTTCTGATCAACCTTTGGCGACATGTACGGGGAATCGGGTCGTGTTTATGTGGATAATGATACGAAAAAGATATGATTTTTTTTCCCCGAAAATATAGAACATTTCAACCCCATATCCCTCTGTACCTCACGTCCCATTCACAAGGGTCCAGGACGCTGAGATAGTAGGAGCTGTTAGGGTTAATGTTTCTCTGTCCACCTCAATAGCAATGCTGAGGTGGTCACACATGCTCAGTTCCATGCTTCATCAGCCGGATCTACTATAAGAAGCTGTGACAGCTGCAGCAGAAAGGACATGCCTCCTGAGCCGTGATAAGGAATTAAATGCAGCAGAATGGACACCCCCCTGAACTGTGGTAGGAAGAGAGCTGGAAAAGAAAGGACACACGCCGTCTGAGCTGTGATAGGAAGAAAGCTGCAGCAGAAAGGACATACCCTCCCGTTCTTCCAGCTGGAAATATATCTAGTGTAGCAATAGGAGCAATGAATGGGGTAGTTTCTGGATCAGTTGTGAGGTGTAGGGCTGGTTCTAGGTTTGTTAGACATTGACATATACTACATGATATCTAAATTAAATTTTTTACACAAATCAAGTTGAGTTCAGACATGGCGATTATATTTTGTGCTGAGGATTTTGCAGCGAATCCACGGAAAATCTGCATTGCATCTGGACATGATGGATGTTGGCACGTATATGCAAATTTCACCTGTTCCATTGCTACATAAATAGCTATATATGTTTTACAATAATTTTCATGCTTTTCATGTTTTTGGCTTTATTTTAATATGATTTTACATAGAACATTGTATAACATTTGCATTTTTACAATTATTTTCATTTATTTATTTTTTTATATAAAGAAATCCTGCAATAGGATTTATATTCATGTCCAGCATTGTATTTTTTAAAAAAAAAAATATATGTCGGGGTGTGCTCACACGGTGCAGAACTGCATGCAGAAATTCGTTGCCTAAATTCCACTTGAAAACACAACCATAGCAAAGGCAGGTGCACTCTGCGGCAATACTAAACCCTCACACTGATAAAATTGAGAGGTTAGTTCGACATATCCTACTAGGAGGACATGTCTTAAGCTCGGACACCGCGCCAAGGTCTCTCAAGTAGCCGAGGCCCTAAATCATCACACCCCGTTTTCTAATGGTTTGTATAATATGTTTGGAGGTGTATAAACTCCAATTTAAATGTGCCTGCTTTTCATCTACAGGCTACATTCAGGTGCACCTGGGAGGCTCTGGGCCATATCAGCCGGTCTCGGGTGGGGCTCACAGGCACCTCTCACCTCCCATTGCAGGCATGGTTACATGCTGGAGGTCACTGGTGAGCTGTCTGTGAGTCAGGCCTTACGCTCCCGTTATGCCCAACGGCCCCTGGTATCGCCCATACGGCACAGGTAGGTTGAGTGGTAGGGCCTCGGGCTACTTGAGGGACCTTGCCGTGGTGTCCGAGCTTAAGACATGTCCTCCTAGTAGGATATGTCGAACTAACCCTTCAATTTTATTAGTGTGAGGGTTTAGTAATGCCGCACAGTGCACCTGCCTTTGCTATGGTTATGTTTTTGATGGTTCTCCACATCCACATTATTGTTATCGTATGTAGGATGGTTATTGTGGTACTTGTAGTCTGTTGCTGGCATCTTCCATTGTATGCATTTTTTGCTGTCGATTGCCCCTAGCAACGGACTACAAGTGCAGGATGTGCTCCCCTATATACATGCACAACTGCATATGGGTTGAGCATATCCTGCTTGTTAAACACCACACCACGTTTTCTAATGGTTTGTCTAAATTCCACTTGTGCAGTCTTACGCTTGGTTTCATTGTGTCGGGACTACATGTATGGAGAGGGATATTACAATTTTTTTTATTTTTTTTTATTTTTTGCTTTTTTAAATTATTTTTATTATTTAATTGTTTTTTCTGCTATAGTTGCAGAGAGAATACAGCCCGGTTAGACCTAGCGGCTGTGTCACATGACTGTTGTCCTGCTGATCACAGGATCAACATGACCAATAGATGCACATTGGCGCTACCTCCATATACAGCGACCTACTGCATATAGAATGATCAGGAAGGCGATCTTCTCCTCTTCGTGTCTGGCTCTTGTCTATGACATCTGGGTACCCGATCAGCAGCTAGAAGGCCCTCTGTGTAGCCACTCTTCTTGGTTTTATGGCACTGAACAGGGGCGCACCTAGCCTTTCTACTGCCTGAGGTGAGAATTTAAATTTCATCCCCCCGCCCCCATACCAAATTCTCAACCTAACCTTTTCCCTCCTAACATTACATACAGCATACAGCTCTACCTAACATACAGGGTAATACAGCGCCCTATACCTCTTACATCCAGTGACGTCTCCTCTGATGGTCTCTTTCCTCTTCCTTCCTCGGACCAGACTCAGCAGAGTTTGACCGTAACACATCTTCGTTTCCTACTTTCCGTCATCCTCGCACCTTCTCTGTGCTCCCCAATACTATACTGCAGAAACAGATAATTCTCCTGAAAATACTAATGCCACGTAGATAGTACCGCCTTCAATAACTATTGCTACACAGCACTTTAAAAAATAACTGCACCATGCATATACACTGTAGTGCCCCTGACACTAATAATGTAAACATAACGTTCCCCAAAATGAACTGTGCTAAGCTGATACTATGCCCCCGCAATAATAGTGCTCCCCAGTCCTACTGAAAAAATTCTGTGCCAGACTGCACTCAGTAGTAATAGTTCCCCAATAGTAATAATGCCCCCCCCCCCGTGCCCAAGAAGTAATAATGCTTCCATAGTACCCATACTAGTAATATTGTGCCAGTACAAAAAATGCCCCCTTATAACATGTGCCAGTAAAAAAAAAAATCCCCCTTATAATGTGTGGCAGTACTAAAAGTACCACCTTAAAATGTGTGCGCTAGTGCAAAAAATGACCCCTTATGTGCGCCAGTACAAAAATGCCCCCACTATAATGTGCACCAGTAAAAAAAAATCCCCCCTATAATGTGTGCCAGTACCTAAATGCCCCCTTATAACATATGCCAGTAAAAAAAAAATCCCCCTTATAATGTGTGGCAGTACTAAAAGTACCACCTTAAAATGTGTGCGCTAGTACAAAAAATGACCCCTTATGTGCGCCAGTATAAAAAGGCCACCACTATAATGTGCACCAGTGAAAAAAATCCCCCCTATAATGTGTGCCAGTACTTAAATGCCCCCTTATAATGTGCGCCAGTAAAAAAAAAAATCCCCCTATAATTTGTGGCAGTACTAAAAGTACCACCTTAAAATTTGTGCGCTAGTACAAACAATGACCCCTTACGTGCGCCAGTATAAAAATGCTCCCTTATAATGTGCACCAGTACAAAAAATGTCCCCACTATAATGTGTGCCAGTACTTAAATGCCACCTTATAATGTGTGCCAGTACAAAAAATATGCCCTTTTGTGTGACTATAGATAGATGAGCTCTTCCCCAATAGAAGCCCTCATTTCCCATGGCCCTGCCGCCACCCCCAACTTGTCTTCGGGGTCGCACCGCCTTAGGGTCCTTTCACACTTGTGTTCTGAGGATCCGGCAGGCACTTCCGTCCCGCCAGATCCGTCAGAACGCAAGTCGCCTGAAGCAGGATCCTGATCAGTCTTCGAATTGCTTTCAGGTTACTATGGCAGCCAGGACGCTACTAGCGTCCTGGTTGCCATAGTAGGAGCGGGGGAGCGGTATACTTACAGTCCGTGTGGCTCCCGGGGCGCTCCAGAATGACGTCAGAGCGCCCCATGCGCATGGATCACGTGATCCATGCGATCACGTGATCCATGCGTGTAGGGCGCCCTGACGTCACTCTGGAGCGCCCCGGGAGCCGCACGGATGGTAAGTATACTGCTCCCCCGCTCCTCACTTCATTTTACCATGGCAACCAGGACTTTAGCGTCCTGGCTGCCATGGTAACAATTGAGAAAAAGCTAAATGTCGGATCCGGCGATGCGCCGAAACGACGTTTAGCTTAGGGCCGGATCCGGATTAATGCCTTTCAATGGGCATTAATTCCGGATCCGGCCTTGCGGCAAGTGTTCCGGATTTTTGGACGGAACAAAATGCGCAGCATGCTGCGGTATTTGCTGCGTCCAAAAAACGTTCCGGTCCTGAACTGAAGACATCCTGATGCATCCTGAACAGATTTCTCTCTATTCAGAATGCATTGGGATAATCCTGATCAGGATTCTTCCGGCATAGAGACCCGACGACGGAACTCTAGGACGGAAAACAAAAACGCCAGTGTGAAAGGGCCCTTAGACAATTGCCTCACCTCATTAGAAGTGGCTAAAGGCCACTTATCAACTTAAGGTAGTTATTTATAGTACAACCTGCGAAGCAATGAACTTAACCAAACATAAAGGAGTCATCACTGTGTACACTGTGCAGATACTTTCATCGATTCTCCATTTGTCCGACCGCTTTTGATTAAAGTTGTGAATATCTGAGTGCGTCCTGTATTCATAATTAATGAGCCAACAAGGTGTCCCGAGCGCCGCTGCATGCTCCTCTCCATGTCCTCAGTTACAGATGGAGGCAGAAGGTCGATCGGTGCCGCTTGTTTCTGACATTTGTAAACTCTCCAGTTGCTTGCTAGATAAAGGGGTTATCTCATCATTAAAAGCTTCATTACTGGGAGATTTTGCGTTTTCATTTTTCACTCCCACCCTGTACGGAGCCATAACTTTTTTATTTTTCGGTTTACATAGCCATAGGCTTGTTTTCTCCAGGACACGTTGTACTTGCTAATTGCACATAATATAGTGGAAAGATGAAAAAAAATTCAAATGGGGTGCCATTGTGTCTTCTCTTCTCTGAACTTCTTGTCCCAATTCAACACTCTGGAATTGCTAGGAAAGTCCTGCTGACCATTCGCAGGCTTAGGAGGGTCACCACTATAGCCAGTGATTGGCTGGGGAGGCCTCTCCTGGAGCGGGAACAGGAAATGAAGAGCAGCGGGGACAGTATTAGGCTAGGTTCACACGACGACATTTGTCACGCGACTCATTTAGGGCACAACTTTACTGCAACATTTGTCGCGCGACATTTTGTCGAGCAACAATTTTTATAATGGGAGTCTATGGTGTCGCATTGCGACATGCTGCGACTGAGACGCGACAGTCGCAGAAAAACCCATTTTGAATGGATTTTTTGCGACTGTCGCAGTCGCAGCATGTTGCATGTCGCAGTGCGACACCATAGACTCCCATTATAAAAATTGTAGCGCGACAATAGTGCGACTTTTTGTCGTGCGACAAATGTCGTCGTGTAAACCTAGTCTAAACCTTGAAACGGCAGAGTTGTGGGATCGGTGGAGATGATTCTTTTTTATTTTTAACGCCTTCCTTAAAAAGTTTCCTTGATTGGCATAGACCCAAAGCCCAGTAGAGATAATTCTGGGCTACCTGCAATCACTGGGGATGGTTGCACAGGCTTCATGTATACATTATTAAGTCCACTAACCTCTAGTTACACCTTCTGACTTGGCATCGCATGGAGATTTTTTTGCATTTCCAGCCAAAAGTTCATTTGTGTATTAACTTGTGTCTGTCACGATCACCTCATGGAAAGCCCTTCTGATGGTCTTGGAAGGAATGGTTTGGCCGTTGAGTTCCTCAAACTTCTACAGCCCAAACTCTAGGTTTTTGTTAAGCCACAACTAGACTTTGAGCCTTGAGGGATACTTGGGCTGTAGCCTAACCAAACACTAGGGTACAGACAGGCCACCCTAAGCTTCGGTGAAGGGTGGACACTTGTTCTTGACCCTTGTAGAACCTCTTGGTTTGGAAATATTTGTGGGCCCTTACTCATTTGTATGATGGCTCCTGTTCTATAGGCACTTTTTCACATCACTTGCATCACGAACAGTCTTGTACTATTGTTGCAGTCGGGGGCACCTGAGGACACATATCTCACGTTCCTCTGGAAAACTCACCATATCTTTCTCTATTTTATCATGGAAATTCCTTCTCCTTCCGTCCACCTGTAACCTCACGTATTTTAAGTTCTGTTGCATCAGACTCTTCTCAATGTCATCCCAGAGTAAAATAAAATCCCGAGCCATCGTAGAACATACGTATAACCCAGACGTGACTCTCTCCAATGTGCCTTTCATCATCATCCACGCGCCAAGGATCCAGGAACCCCACCAAAAGCAACAATGGCCGTTTCAAGTTTAATTGGCAGACGACTCGTGGGCACACTCATGGAAAATGCAAAGAATAGCTCAAAGCCCGAGACGGGGAGGATATCATTACATGTGCGAGGAATAATGAAATTCTCTCTGCTGAGATGGAGGGGATAAAGCCGGCATGTACATTCATATACATCAGGCAGGTATGAGGGAACACATTTAATTACAATTTACATGAAATAAAAATCTTTTGATGTGTCGGGTTGTCATGGAAACACAAATCGCCAAGCTGATGTTTTTAAGTTAAAGTCCATGATACGATGTGGCGGTAATAAAAATAATACCCGGTCAGTCAGTCAGAGGTGGCGGTTCATTAGCGTATATGATTTCAGTGTTTGTTAGGTCAATCATTTCAGAGTCCCGAAAATGAACCCGACCTTTTAGGATTTAATATTTTATTATAATTATGTTAAATGTATATAAATTAAAGAGATTAATAAGGGATTCAGAGTTAATATAGTGCGGTCCTATCTCTATTCAAAGATGCTAAAAAGAGCATCTCTCACCCTGGAGGACCCAGCACATCCATGCATTACTTGGACAGTTGATTGATTTCAATGAGAAGGGTGTAATACTTCACTTCTCCTGTGGTGGAGCTGTAGGGAAATGGAACATGTGCTGTTAGATTACAGCGGATCACTGGAGATCAGTTTACTTTCCTGCTTCTTTTTTATGTAATAGGAGCAGCAACATTTTTAGCATTTGCCATTGAGCTGGGTGGTGACTAAAGATGAGCGAATTGCAGGTTATGGAATTCGTTCATGCTTCGTTTACTGGTAAAAGGTGAATCGCGTTATGGATTCCGTTACCACGGACCATAACGCAATTCTATGATGGAATGCATAACGTAATGCCTTTAGAGGCATAGTAGAAGTCCCCTGCATAACGGGCAAGGGACGGATCCGCTTTGCATTCCATCATAGAATTGCGTTATGGTCCGTGGTAACGGAATCCATAACGCAATTCACCTTTGACCAGTAAACGAAGCCTGCACGAATTTCAAAATATGAAATTCGCTCATCTCTAGTGGTGACAGGTTCACTGAAACACAAACTTACAGTATTGGGGCCAGGCGGGCCGGTGCTGCGGACATCAAATTGTGGTCCGCAATGCAAGGGCACTGACCGTAGGGCCGCTGCTTGCATACCCAATCCCATTCACTTATATGGGGTCCGCGATCCGCCTCTGATTGGTCTGCAGCGCAAAAAAGTAGTGCAGGCACTACTTTTTTGTGGTGCGGGGGCATTGACAGAAATCCGACGGAAGCACTCAGTAGTGTGGGGTTCTGTGGGGTTCCATGCCTCTGTTCCGCACCGACCTTCCGGATGAAAGACCCGTTCAAGTGAATCGGTCTGCATCCATGAGGCAGTGCACAAACGGCCGGTGCCTGTATATTGCGGACCTGCTGTCTGCGGGCCACAATACGGGCAATGGCCGTGTACATGAGCGCTTAGGAGGCACTTTCCCAGGTTCTGTGTTGAAGCTGGTGGTCCAACAGGGAGATCTACTGCCCCCCGTTCTGAGGTCTACTTACGGCCACCACTGCTTTATACCATTATAGGATATTATTATTACCTTTTGGATGTCCATCATCTGTTCTTTCCAATATTTCTTTTCTTTTGCCTTTCTCATAATGTTCCGCAAAAAAAAAAACGGAAGACACACGGAAACACAACCTACAAAATTTGTGGTCACACAGAACGGATGTGGATGTGAAAAAAAAAGGAAGATGGATCCGCGATTTGCAGACAGCAAAAAACAACTGTCGCGTGCACGTAGCCTTAATCTGTTCATACGATCGCTCAAAAAGGAATCTGTTCCAAGATGGTCACTTCTTACAAGGAGGGATGCCTCTTATGTACAGCAGTAAAATGACGGGACACACTATGGGCCAGATTTATCATTAGCTGAAGTCACTGTAATGGAGCAAAAAAGTCGCAAAAAAATGCGCAATCGGTAAAATTGCGCATTTTTTGGCGACTTTTTCAAGCTGTGCAGTAAGCTCTTCAGCTTTGTGAAAGTGGGCGTGTTGTCTTATGTAAATGAATCTCTCGACAGATTTACTATTGCAACCATTTAAAAAGAGGCAAAAAAAATGCGCAATTTCACTCCAGGGGGGACCATGCTTATCTTTTGCGACTTTTTAATAGAACATGCAACTTTTCTGTAAAGACGGGCGACTTTTGTAAAGCCGCTTACTGAAGGATAAACGCTGGATTCACACCTGAGCGTTTCTGAGACGCGTGTTTTTGACGCTCGTTTTTGTGCGCGTTTTTGGCAATAGTAAAAGCGCGTTTTACGCGCGTTTGTGTGATTGACTGCAGTGTTGGCTTCTCTCCAAACTGTGCCTAGCACCTGGGGTTTGGCCTTTCCAGCATGTTGCAAATTCATAAATTTTCAGTGTCAAAAACGCGCAAAATACAAGCGTTGCGCGTTCCCATTGAAGTCTATGGGCCAAAACGCGCGACAAACGCCCCAAGAAAAGCTCAGGTACTTGTTTATGCGTCAGGCGTTTTTCAGCGCGTTTGAACGCGCTGTAAAACCCGAAAATGTGAACCAGTCCCATAGGGAAGCATTGGTTTGCATCGGTTATGCGTTTTACAGCGCGTTCGAACGCGCTGTAAAACGCGCAAGTGTGAACTGAGGGAAACTGCTACCTTCAAACCACATTTATCACAGTATTAACCCTCAGTTCACACTTTCGCGTCCGAACGCGCGTTTATGAATTTGCAACATGCTGGAAAGGCCAAACTTCATATAGACAGGGATATTTGGTCATTGGACAACTGCAGTCAATCACACAAAAGCGCATAAAAACGCGTGTTTACTATTGCCAAAAACGCGCACAAAAACGCGCGGAAAGCGCGCGTCTCAGAAACACTCGGGTCTGAACCCAGCGTAAAGGACCATTAATAAATCTGGCCCTATGTCCTTTTGGAGGCGGCTATAATGTGACTATGTGTGTATAAATGGGTCCCCATTCTTTGTGTTGTGCGACCAAACGATTAAACCCAACCTGTTTCGTTTAATTCTGCAGTATGTTTTCTGACCCCAGAGTTTTCACAGATGAAACACGTTAACAAAAATGCTTGTATTGCAAAAACCTTGCAGCCCAAGACTGCATTACAAAAAAGTGGCAATGCACACAAATATAGGCATGTTCCCATAGGCCCATTACCCCGTGGCACGCTTTCCATGTGTGAACCCAACTTATGTCTGCACGTGCAAAGTGTATAAGAGATGTCCTCCCTGTAGAGAGGCTGCATTGTCCACACATATAGATATAAAGCCCACAGTATAACAGTATTACAGTATTACAGCAGCTACAGTGTAAATTCAGCAATTCAGGATTTCTCAGTTATCTGTTAGTCCCTGTTTATGCCTTGGTATTGCAAGCTGAGTAACAAACACAATACTTGTACATAAAGCAGGGTAAAGTCAGGTGACGGCATAAACTTGTTTGCGTTGCATTGAGTGCTGCCTCCATCTGTTCCAGTGTTTGTCCAGATCACTAGGCATGAAGGACTGAAGCCAGACAGCAGGAAAACCAAGGAAGCTTCATTTATATGTATCACTACTGACAGGGCTGACAAACACGCTAAGCTGCGCTGATGGGGAAACCTGTACGAACAGCATCAAATGACAGGAGGAATTGTACTACAGTCATCTAAAGCTACAGATGGGATCCAACAACCAAGATAATACGAAACTGCCAGACTAAATACAGTAACCGTGATAATTAATCACCATAGTACTGCCAGCTAGTGATGAGTGGCATAGGCAGTATTCGAGTTTGCGATATTTCGCAAATTTTTGGCCGAATATTCATTATTGACTGGTTGCGAAAATCAGCAATGTAATATATTTGCGATAAATATTCGCTATTAGAATATTCGTGATTAACACAAAGGAGTAGGCAACTTTCCTACTGGTTGCTAGGGATGTTGCTAAGAGCCGATATTCGCGATAAATTCGTGATCAGAATATTCGTGATCAACACTATTTGCGAATACGAATAAATAGCACTATATTCTAAATATTCGCGAATTCTTGAAGTGACGATATTCACGATTAAAATTCGTGATTCTAATATTCGCACTCAACACTACTGCCAGCTATATAATCAAATAAAAGTACTATAATACTGCTTCTATGTTCAAGAATATAACTACTATAATACTGCTCCTATGTACAAGAATATAACTACTATAATACTGCTCCTATGTACAAGAATATAACTACTATAATACTGCCTCCTATATACAAGAATATAACTACTATAATACTGCTCCTATGTACGGGAATACAACTACTATAATACCGACTCATATGTACAAGATTCTAACTAATATAATGCTTCTCCTATGTACAAGAATATAACTACTATATTATTTCTCCTATGTACAAGTATATAACTACTATAATACTGCCTCCTATGTACAAGAATATAACTACTATAATACTGCTCCTGTGTACAAGAATATAACTACTATAATACTGCCTCATATGTACAAGAATATAACTCCTACCTCCTATGTACAAGAATATAACTACTATAATACTGCCTCCTATATACTAGAATATAACTACTATAATACTGCTCCTCTGTACAAGAATATAACTACTATAATACTGCCCCATATATACTAGGGGTCGACCGATTATCGGTTTGGCCGATATTATCGGCCGATATTCATGATTTGCACAGTTATCAGTATCGGCCCCTAACCAGGCCGATATACCGATAACTGTGCTATCACAGAACATGGCCGCGCTGCTCTCAGCGCGGCCATGTTCCCTCAGCAGCACAGGGGAGAAGGAGGCAGTCACTCCTTCCCCTTGTGCTGCGCGTGCCCTGCCAATGGAGAGAAGAGGAGGAGGGGCTGAGGGCGCACTGGCCACCAATGAGAGAAGAGGAGGCGGGGCTGAGGGTGCACTGGCCACCAATGATAATAAGGTTTGCCGCACCTGAGGGGTTAATTGCCGCGGATCGCAGCCATCTATCAGAGGCAGGGTCTGGGCAATGTGCTTGTAATATCTTAAACCTTATTATCATTGGTGGCCAGTGCGCCCTCAGCCCCCTCCTGTCCACAGTATAAAAAAACATTGGTGGCCAGTGCCATGTACAAGAATATAACTACTATAATACTGCTCCTATATACAAGAATATAAATACTATAATACTGCCTCCTATGTACATGAATATAACTACTATTATACTGCCTCCTATGTACATGAATATAACTACTATAATACTGCTCCTATGTACAAGAATATAACTACTATAATACTGCTCATATGTATAAAAATATAACTACTCTAATACTGCTCCTATGTACAAGAATATAACTACTATAATACTGCTCCTGTGTACAAGAATATAACTATTATAATACTGCTCCTGTGTACAAGAATATAACTACTATAATGCTGCTCCTATGTACAAGAATATAACTGCTATAATACTGCTCCTATGTACAAGAATATAACTACTATAATACTGCTCCTATGTACAAGAATATAACTACTATAATACTGCTCCTATGTACAAGAATATAACTACTATCATACTGCCTCCTATGTACAAGAATATAACTGCTATAATACTGCTCATATGTACAAGAATATAACTGCTATAATACTGCTCCTATGTACAAGAATATAACTACTATAATACTGCTCCTATGTACAATAATATAACTACTATAATACTGCTCCTATATACAAGAATATAACTACTATAATACTGCCTCCTATGTACAAGAATATAACTACCATAATACTGCCTCCTATGTACAAGAATATAATTACTATAATACTGCTCCTATGTACAAGAATATAACTACTATAATACTGCTCCAATGTACAAGAATATAACTACTAGAATGCTGCTCCTATATACAAGAATATAACTACTATAATACTGCTCCTATGTACAAGAATATAACTACTATAATACGGCTCCTATATACAAGAATATAACTACTATAATACTGCTCCTATGTACAAGAATATAACTACTATAATACTGCTCCTATGTACAGGAATATAACTACTATAATACTGCTCCTATGTACAGGAATATAACTACTATAATACTGCTCCTATGTACAGGAATATAACTGCTATAATACTGCTCCTATGTACAAGAATATAACTACTATAATACTGCCTCCTATATACAAGAATATAACTACTATAATACTGCCTCCTATATACAAGAATATAACTACTATAATACTGCCTCCTATGTACAAGAATATAACTACTATAATACTGCCTCCTATGTACAAGAATATAACTACTATAATACGGCTCCTATGTACAAGAATATAACTACTATAATACTACTCCTATGTACAAGAATATAACTACTATAATACTGCTCCTATGTACAAGAATATAACTACTATAATACTGCTCCTATGTACAAGAATATAACTACTATAATACTGCTCATATGTACAGGAATATAACTGCTATAATACTGCTCCTATGTACAAGAATATAACTACTATAATACTGCTCCTATGTACAAGAATATAACTACTATAATGCTGCTCCTATATACAAAAATATAACTGCTATAATACTGCTCCTATGTACAAGAATATAACTGCTATAATACTGCTCATATGTATAAGAATATAACTACTATAATACTGCTCCTATGTACAGGAATATAACTGCTATAATACTGCTCCTATGTACAAAAATATAACTACTATAATACTGCTCCTATGTACAAGAATATAACTACTATAATGCTGCTCCTATTTACAAGAATATAACTACTATAATACTGCTCCTATGTACAAGAATATAACCGCTATAATACTGCTCCTATGTACAGGAAAATAACTACTATAATATTGCTCCTATGTATAAGAATATAACTGCTATAATACTGCTCATATGTACAAGAATATAACTACTATAATGCTGCTCCTATGTACAAGAATACAACTACTATAATACTGCCTCCTATGTACAAGAATATAACTCCTATAATACTGCTCCTATGTACAAAAATATAACTACTATAATACTGCTCCTCTGTACAAGAATATAACTACTATAATACTGCTCCTATGTACAAGAATATAACTACTATAATACTGCTCCTATGTACAAGAATATAACTACTATAATACTGCCTCCTATGTACAAGAATATATCTACTATAATACTGCTCCTATGCACAAGAATATAACTACTATCATACTGCCTCCTATGTACAAGAATATAACTGCTATAATACTGCTCATATGTACAAGAATATAACTGCTATAATACTGCTCCTATGTACAAGAATATAACTACTATAATACTGCTCCTATGTACAATAATATAACTACTATAATACTGCTCCTATATACAAGAATATAACTACTATAATACTGCCTCCTATGTACAAGAATATAACTACCATAATACTGCATCCTATGTACAAGAATATAACTACTATAATACTGCTCCTATGTACAAGAATATAACTACTATAATACTGCTCCTATGTACAAGAATATAACTACTATAATACGTCTCCTATGTACAGGAATATAACTGCTATAATACTGCTCCTATGTACAAGAATATAACTACTATAATACTGCTCCTATGTACAAGAATATAACTACTATAATACTGCTCCTATGTACAAGAATATAACTACTATAATACTGCCTCCTATGTACAAGAATATAACTACTATAATACTGCTCCTATGTACAAGAATATAACTACTATAATACTGCTCCTATGTACAAGAATATAACTACTATAATACTGCATCCTATGTACAAGAATATAACTACTATAATACTGCCTCCTATGTACAAGAATATAACTACTATAATACTGCTCCTATGTACAAGAATATAACTACTATAATACTGCTCCTATGTACAAGAATATAACTACTATAATACTGCTCCTATGTACAAGAATATAACTACTATAATACTGCTCCTATGTACAAGAATATAACTACTATAATACTGCTCCTATGTACAAGAATATAACTACTATAATACTGCCTCCTATGTACAATATAACATTGCAGTTAAAATTTTTCAACTTGGAGTTCAGTCTGTTTATCTCACAGAACATTGTGTAGACTAGATACAACTGTAACAACCCCTCAGCTGTGTAAAGTATTAGAACCGAAGGCTTGTAAACAAGTTTGCTCCGTCCACTTCTACACCTGTGGATGAATTCTTCTATTTATTACTGTCGTACTGGGTTATAATTCTATTCTGTAATGATCAGAGCCGGCGGACAATGCCGGGGATTATCGCTCCTTTGTGCGGCACCTTCTGTGTATTCTGCTCGGGTCAGAGTCTTATCTCTCGCACAAGGATCCAACCTCATTTTCTGCTGTGTATTTTTCCTTTCCTCCTGTCTTAATGTATTTTCCATCCGCTCGTACTCTCAAGTATTAAATTGCTGCTTCAGTGACCACTTCAGAGATATTACCCAGACGGGCGCCTGCTCGGCTTCATTTAAATGCAAATGAAAAGGTCTACAAACAGTTAATTAAACCTCATTGTCACTTTTCCTCTGTACTTGGGCAAAAGACAGGGGATGCCAATGTGCCACAGACCCTGGTACATACAAGATACTAATGTGCTACTGTGCCCACAACCCTGGTAGATACAAGATACTAATGTGCCACTGTGCCCACAACCCTGGTAGATACAAGATACTAATGTGCTACTGTGCCCACAACCCTGGTAGATACAAGATACTAATGTGCTACTGTGCCCATGACCCTGGTAGATACAAGATACTAATGTGCCACTGTGCCCACAACCCTGGTAGATACAAGATACTAATGTGCTACTGTGCCCATGACCCTGGTAGATAAAAGATACTAATGTGCCACTGTGCCCACAACCCTGGTAGATACAAGATACTAATGTGTCACTGTGCCCGTTACCCTGATAGATAAAAGATACTAATGTGCCCCTCTGCCCACGGCCCTGGTAGATACAAGATACTAATGTGCCACTCTGCCCATTACCCTGGTAGAGTCAAGATATTAATTTGCCACTGTGCCCACGACCCCGGTAGATACAAGATACTAATGTGCCCCTCTGCCCACAACCCTCGTAGATACAAGACACTAATGTGCCACTCTGCCCACGTCCCTGGTAGATACAAGATACTAATGTGCCCCTCTGCCCATTACCCTGGTAGATGCAAGATATTAATTTGCCACTGTGCCCACGACCCTGGTAGATACAAGATACTAATGTGCCACTGTGCCCATGACCCTGGTAGATGCAAAATTCTAATTTGCCACTGTGCCTACGACGCTGGTAGATTCAAGATACTAATGTGCCCCTTTGCCCAAGACCCTGGTAGATACAAGATACTAATGTGCCACTGTGCCCATGACCCTGGTAGATGCAAAATTCTAATTTGCCACTGTGCCTACGACGCTGGTAGATTCAAGATACTAATGTGCCCCTTTGCCCACGACCCTGGTAGATACAAGATACTAATGTGCCACTGTGCCCTTGACCCTGGTAGATACAAGATACTAATGTGCCCCTCTACCCACGACCCTGGTAGATACAAGATACTAACGTGCCCCCCTGCCCATGACCCTGGTACATACAAGATACTAATGTGCTACTGTGCCCATTACCCTGGTAGATACAAGATACTAATGTGCCCCTCTGCCCATGACCCTGGTACATACAAGATACTAATGTGCTGCTGTGCCCATTACCCTGGTAAATGCAAGACTCTAATTTGCCACTCTGCCTACGTCCCTGGTAGATACAAGATACTAACATGCCCCCCTGCCCATGAACCTGGTAGATACAAGATACTAATATGCCCCTCTGCCCATGACCCTGATAGATACAAGATACTAATGTGCCACTCTGCCCACAACCCTGGTAGATACAAGATACTAATGTGCCACTCTGCCCACAACCCTGGTAGATACAAGATACTAATGTGCCCCCCTGCCCACAACCCTGGTACATACAAGATACTAATGTGATACTGTGCCCATTACCCTGGTAGATGCAAGACTCTAATTTTCCACTCTGCTTAGTTCCCTGGTAGATAAAAGATACTAACATGCCCCCCTGCCCACGACTCTGGTAGATACAAGATACTAATGTGCCCCTCTGCCCACAAACCTCGTAGATACAAGATACTAATGTGCCACTCTGCCCAAGTCCCTGGTAGATGTAGATACAAGATACTAATGTGCCCCCCTGCCCACAACCCTGGTACATACAAGATACTAATGTGCCCCCCTGCCCATGACCCTGGTAGATACAAGATACTAACGTGCCCCCCTGCCCACGACCCTGGTACATACAAGATACTAATGTGCTACTGTGCCCATTACCCTAGTAGATACAAGATACTAATGTGCCCCTCTGCCCATGACCCTGGTACATACAAGATACTAACGTGCCCCCCTGCCCACGACACTGGTACATACAAGATACTAATGTGCTACTGTGCCCATTACCCTAGTAGATACAACATACTAATGTGCCCCTCTACCCATCACCCTGGTTACTAAATACAAGGTACTAATGTGCCCCTCTGCCCATTACCCTGGTAGATGCAAGACTCTAATTTGCCACTGTGCCTACAACCCTTGTAGATACAAGATACTAATGTGCCACTCTGCCCACAACCCTGGTACATACAAGATACTAATTTGTCACTGTGCCCATGACCCTGGTAGATACAAGATACTAATGTGCCCCTCTGCCCATTAACCTGGTACATACAAGATACTAATGTGCCCCTCTGCCTATGACCCTGGTACATACAAGACACTAATGTGCCCCTCTGCCCATCACCCTAGTGACTAGATACAAGATACTAATGTGCCCCTTTGCCCATGACCCAGGTAGATGCTGGATACCAATGTGTCACTCTGCCCATGGGCCCCTGGGTTCTGTAGACCCTTCCCACAGCCCTGACATTCTGAGTACTTCAGAGAGTTCTCTGTAGAAGTTGAGAAGAGATTTCCGCTCTCTGGACCTTCCGCTCTCCATGGTGCTGAAAGCTTCCGATTACAGCAAAGGGATCTGCAAGAGGTTAGAGTAAAGCCCGGCACTGACTGACTCTGACTTTATAGCAAATGCACAAACCTTTTAGCCACTGTTAGGCTACTTTCACACTCGCGTTCTGGCTTTCCGTCTGTGAGATCCGTTCAGGGCTCTCAGAAACGGTCCAAAACGGATACGTTTTGCCCTAATGCGTTCTCAATGTAAAAGGATCCGCTCAGATTGCGTCAGTTTGCCTCCGTTCAGTCACCATTCCGCCCTGCAGCGTTTTGCTGTCCGCCTGACGAAGCGGAGCCAAACGCATCCGTTCTGGCACACAATGTAAGTCAATGGGGACGGATCCGTTTTCTCTCGCACAATAGAGAACGGATTCTTCCCCCATTGACTTTAAATGGTGTTCAAGACGGATCCGTCATGGTTATAGAAGACCTAATACAACTGGATCTGTTCATGACAGATGCATGCAGTTGTATTATTGTGACGGAAACGTTTTTGCAGATCCATAACGGATCCGCAAAGAACGCTAGTGGGAAAGTAGCCTTAGATGGAAACTGTTTAATGCTGTTTCCAACAACCTAGCAGTTTGGTAAATGCCCTGAAGTTCTGTCGGTACATGTTGAGTCATAGGGGGTCATTTAATAGAATGGGCGTTTTAGACGCCGGTCTTAATAACCCCTATACCTGGCGGTGCATCTGCCGGAGTTATGAAGAGGCGCCGGCCTCTCAATAACTCCGGCGGATCCAGCACCAGTTCAAATGTAAGACAGCTTCCCAGCATTTTCTACGCCTGCCAGCCCGTCTCCTTCCCCACTAACATCACGCCCAGAATTTTAGACCTGGCGTGAGCGGGGAAAAGCCGCAGATTGCGGCACAAATCTAATATAGGCGTATTTCAGATTAATAAATGACCCCCCTAGTGTCTACTGCTGGATAAAGTGGGGGTAAGAAAGTGACAACTGCTCTGCTGTTTGGCTGTGAACCAAAAAAGTTGTCAAAGTTCATGACTATTGAGCCACCTTACTGACAAACGAACCTGAATATTGACAGTACCGACAAACGAACCTGAATATTGACAGTGACCCTCAGCCTCATACACCCCTCAACACTGCAACACCAAGATGGGAAAATGGTGGAATTCTGGAAATCACAGGATGGATAGACGTTAATGATATGGAAATGATAAAAAGATGGAAACAGAATATTCAGAACATCTCGAATCAGTATCGAATATGAGAGCCGTGCCGCAGAAATCCACGCACTTCCACACCTTGGCTGCTATCCGTGAGGTTATTAATGGTTCTCTGAGGAATGTTCTGCTGAATGCAATCGTGCACGTAAATCATCAAGATCTGCTGCTGGCTGTTCCCTTTACAATTGCTGACGAATGATGTTCCAGAGGTGCTCGGTGTACACTGCAGGCCATGGTGACATGTTTAGGCCACGCAGGCTGCTCACAGTAGCACCCGCAGCTTGCGGCCACTCCGTACATACAGAGGATGGAGAAGAGATGTCCTCCTCTAAGGATCTTCTGCTCTCCATGGTGCTGAATACTTCTGATTATAGCACAGGATCTCTGCAGAATGAAAGCTCCAGCACTGACTGACTCTATAGATAATATACACGCCTCGTATGCGCAGTTAGGGAGATTTATCTATCATTCCGAAGAGAAGAAAGGTCAAGGATTCAATAGAGGATGAAGAGAGGAGAAGACCAAAGTGAACTGGCCATAGGGGGCGTCCAAGCCCTCCTCACTGCCGCTGGGACATTGGTGGTAGAGATGAGCGAATTAGGATAAATTTGATTCGCCTCGAAGCCGAATTTTCTTGTGTCTGCCTATCAATTTAACCTGAAATAGTGTAAAAACCAAAAAAATTCAAACCTACCTCCTCCATTTTCTCCATCTTGATTGAAGATCTCGGCCGAAATCCCGTGCGTCGTGACGCATGATGTAATCTCGCACTGCGCAAGATTTTGTTGCATATTTTCAAGCAAGATGGCGATGGCTGGCTCATCGCGAGCAAGTGGAGGCGGTAAGTTTGATAAAAAAAAAAAATTTATTGTTAATTTTACACTCAGATGCCGCGATCATGTATGAACGCGGCATCTGAGGGGTACAATAATGTAGTCGCGCTATGGCAGCTCCCTGTCATTGCACCTGCTACTTTGTGACGAAGTAATTAGTCTCGAAGCAAATTTTTTTGTAAAGTTTGGCAAATCAGCCAAAATTGGTGGCATATCGTTAGGATATGCCACCAATGTCAGATAGGTGCGGGTCCTACCTCTGAGACCTGTCCTGCACCCAATCGTAAAATTGGCTCCCGAAATTGAAGGAGAGCGCACCACTCATGCACGGTTGGCTCTCAACTCATTTCTATGGGAGTTCCGAAAAAAGCTGAGTGAGCTTGCTGGGCTATTTTTTGGAAGCCCCTCAGAAGTAAATGGAGACTGCACCGCACAAGCGCAGCCACCACTCCATTAACTTTTCGGCAGTCCCACAGAAATGAATGGACGGTGGTCATGCGTGTACTGCTGCTTTCCGCTCACTTTGGGGGTTCCGTTTTGGAGATCTCTTTAATTAACACTGGGACCATCAGGTACTTAAGTACCTGGCCGGTGGCTGTAGATGCCCTCCTGAATTAAATGATACAGTTGGAATATGTGGTGGGGCATGGGTCCCTGCCCTGATGTTCACCCTCATCGGCGACTAAATGTACTGTGTACAAATGGTGCAGGGATGAAGGTTTCTCAGACTGCTCGCTGGAAGCGGCCTGCGGCGAAGACGATGACTTGGAACACGACTCTTAGGGACCATACTAATGGTGGCTCTATAGATGTCATTACTAGGGAAGTCGTGACACCATGCTGAAGGAAGGGCTGTCTTGGTCCTGTGGCCTGCATCTCATCTCCTAAGCCCCCTGCCCCATATCTTAGAGATGCATTGGAGGAGGACAGAACTTGGCAGCTGGTGCTGGCCACCACAGACGGGAAGTTTCTGGGGCAGAATTATGTGCTGCATTGTGGTACTTGGTTCTGCTGCGGTGGTATATTTTTTTGTGTTGACTCTGCGCATAAATCCTGGTAGATTCAAGATACTAATGTGATACTCTCCCTTTCCCATAACACTGAGATTTTTTTGACTTCATAGAGATCTGTGTAGACCAGGGGTAGGCAACCTTTGGCTACCAGCTGTTGTGAAACTACAACTCCCAGCATGCATAGTTGCTCTGCTCTTCTAAGAACTTACATAGAAATGAATGGAGCATGCTGGGAATTGTAGTTTCACAACAGCTGGGAGCCGAAGGTTGCTGATGCCTGGTGTAGACGTTAATGGGAGGACAGAGAAGAGATTCCCAGGTCTCTGGACCTTCTGCTGTCCATGGTGCTGAATGCTTCTGCCCAGCATTGACTCACTGACTCTATAACAAACCAGCATCTATACCTCTGTTAGATGGACATTGTAGGCAGCAGGTTAATCAGTGATCTGTATTTACTACAACGTAGCAGTTTGGCAAATGCCCTGAGGCTCTGTCTATCCATATTGAGAACTGGTGTCCACTGCTGGATAATACCTTGAGGAAGAGAAGTGACAAACGCTTTGCTTTTTGACTGTGAAAAAGCAGTTCGTGTCCATTCGGCTAGTGTCCTGGCAAAGAAAACTGAATACTGAAACTAAGTAAAGTGAGGGATATTTATCTAACATTTCCTAGAGAAGAAAAGGAAGAAGAGACAAGGATTTAACAGAGGGTGAGGACAGAGGAGAAGACCAAGGGTGGTCTGGCCATAGACCCTACAGGGAAATTTCCCAGTGGGCCATTGCTGAAGAAAAAGCAACAAGATAGAAGATGAGAAGCCAAGGAGGAAAAGGAAGAATTGCCAGAATGGAGAAGGATGAAGAGCCATAAGGAGAAGAAAGAACCAGAGAGGAACCAGAAGTTAAGGAGTCAGAGAGAAGGAGGCTGAAGAGTCTAGAAGGAAACAGATGAGGATCCAAGGAGGACATAGAGGATGAGGATCCGATGAGAAGCTTGAGCATTTAAGGAGTTGGCAGAGGATAGAAAGCCAAGAAAGAGAAAGCTGCAAAATCAAGGAGGTAAAGAATGAGGAGCTAGGAAAGAAACGGAAGATGAGGTGCCAGGGAAAAGGAAGCTGAAGAGCAAGGATGGAGACTGAGAATGAGGAGCCAGGGAGAAAAATGAAGAAACAGAGAAGTCAAAGAGGATACAGAGGATGAGAAGCCAGGGTGAAGGATAAGGAGCCAGGGAGGAAACATGAGGAGCACAAAGCACTGAAAAATACTATTACATTAGGTGTTCTGTCCGGCAGCTCTAGGTACAACTGATGAGTGTTCCTGCCCAAAGCATCAGAAGACCTGACTGCATCCTGCAAAAATGATTTATTAGTTGATATTTGGCCAAAATATACAAGTTAGTGGGAAAACCAGGTTGAAAGAGCAATAAGGACGAGGAACCGAGGAGGAGCCAGGGGAGCGGTAGAATATGGAGCCAGAGAAGAACAATGAGGACCAAGGGAGAAGACAGAAGATGAGAATCCAGGGAGAAGACAGAGATTGAGGGGACCCAAGGAGAAGGAACCAGAGAAGAGAGGGATGAGAAGCCAGGGAAGAGATAGAGAATAATGAGTTAGGGAGAAGATGTAGAGCCAAGAGAAGAAAAGCCTGAAGACCTAGGAAGAAGACAACGGATGAGGAGCCACTGAGGAAAAGAGGATGATGACACAAGGAGAAGATAAAAGATGAGGTGCCAGGGAAGAGATAGAGGATGAGCACCCTGTAATCTGAATAAGGAGCAGAGCACCCTGTAATCTGAATAAGGAGCAGAGCACCCTGTAACCTAAATAATGAGCAGAGAACCCAGTAATATTAATATGGAGCAGAGCACCCTATAATCTGAAAAAGGAGTAGAGCACCCTGTAATCTGAATGTGGAGCACAGCAGCCTGTAATCTGAATAAGAAGCAGAGCACCCTGTAATCTGAATAAGGAGCAGAGCACCCTGCAATCTGAATAAGGAGTAGAGCACCCTGTAAACTGAATAAGGAGCAGAGCACCCTGTAATCTGAATAAGGAGCAGAGCACCCTGTAATCTGAATAAGGAGCAGAGCACCCTGTAATCTGAATGTGGAGCAGAGCACCCTGTGATCTAAATAAGGAGCAGAGCACCCTGTAATCTGAATAAGGAGCAGAGCACCCTGTAATCTGAATGAGGAGCAGAGCACCCTGTAATCTGAATAACACCCTGTAATCTGAAAAAGGAGCAGAGCACCCTGTAATCTGCATAACGAGCAGAGCACCCGGTAATCTGAATGAGGAGAAGAGCACCCTGTAACCTGAATAATGAGCAGAGAACCCTGTAATATGAATATGGAGCAGAGCACCCTGTAATCTGAATGTGGAGCAGAGCACCCTGTAATCTGAATAAGGAGTAGAGCACCCTGTAATCTGAATGTGGAGCACAGCAGCCTGTAATCTGAATAAGGAGTAGAGCACCCTGTAATCTGAATAACGAACAGTGCACCCTGTAATCTGAATAAGGAGAAGAGCACCCTGTAATCTGCATAACGAGCAGAGCCCCCAGTAATCCGAATGAGGAGTAGAGCACCCTGTAATCCGAATAAGGAGCAAAGCACCCTGTAATCTGAATAAGGAGTAAAGCACCCTGTAATCTGAATAACACCCTGTAATCTGAATAAGGAGCAGAGCACTCTGTAATCTGCATAACGAGCAGAGCACCCTGTAATCTGAATAAGGAGCAGAGCACCCTGTAATCTGAATAAGGAGCAGAGCACCCTGTAATCTGAATAAAGAGCAGAGCCCCCTGTAATCTGAATAAGGAGTAGAGCACCCTGTAATCTGAATAACACCCTGTAATCTGAAAAAGGAGCAGAGCACAATGTAATCTGCATAACGAGCAGAGCACCCTGTAATCTGAATAAGGAGCAGAGCACCCTGTAATATGAATATGGAGCAGAGCACCCTGTAATCTGAATATGGAGCAGAGCACCCTGTAATCTGAATGTGAAGCACAGCACCCTGTAATCTGAATAAGGAGCAGAGCACTCTGTAATCTGAATAACGAACAGTGCACCCTGTAATCTGAATAAGGAGAAGAGCACCCTGTAATCTGAATAACGAGCAGAGCCCCCAGTAATCCGAATGAGGAGTAGAGCACCCTGTAATCCGAATAAGGAGCAAAGCACCCTGTAATCTGAATAAGGAGTAAAGCACCCTGTAATCTGAATAACACCCTGTAATCTGAATAAGGAACAGAGCACCCTGTAATCTGCATAACGAGCAGAGCACCCTGTAACCTGAGTAATCTGAATAACGAACAGTGCCTCCGTAATATGAATAAGGAGTAAAGCACCCTGTAATCTGAATAAGGAGCAGAGCACCCTGTAATCTGAATAACAAACAGTGAACCCTGTAATCTGAATAAGGAGCAGAGCACCCTGTAATCTGAATAAGGAGCAGAGCACCCTGTAATCTGAATAAGGAATAGAGCACCCTGTAATCTGAATAATGAGCAGAGCACCTTGTAATCTGAATAAGGAGCAGAGCACCCTGTAATCTGAATAACGATCAGCGCACACTGTAATCTGAATAAGGAGCAGAGCACCCTGTAATCTGAATGACAAACAGTGCACCCTGTAATCTGAATAAGGAGCAGAGCATCCTATAATCTGAATAAGGAGCAGAGCACCCTGTAATCTGAATAAGAAGCAGAGCACCCTGTAATCTGAATATGGAGCAGAGCACCCTGTAATCTGAATAAGGTGCAGAGCACCATGTAATCTGAATAAGGAGCAGAGCACCCTGTAATCTGCATAACGAACAGAGCACCCTGTAATCTGAATAATGAGCAGAGAACCCTGTAATCTGAATATGGAGCAGAGCACCCTGTAATCTGAATAAGGAATAGAGCACCCTGTAATCTGAATAACGAACAGTGCACCCTGTAATCTGAATAAGGAGAAGAGCACCCTGTAATCTGCATAACGAGCAGAGCACCCGGTAATCTGAATGAGGAATAGAGCACCCTGTAATCTGAAAAAAGAAGCAGAGCACCCTGTAATCTGAATAAGGAGAAGAGCACCCTGTAATCTGAATATGGAGCAGAGCACCCTCTACACTATGTAGAGCACCCTGTATACGATGCAGTGCACCCTGTGTACTATGCAGAGCACCATATAAACTATGCAGAGCACCCTCTACATTATGCAGAGCACCCTCTACACCATGCAGAGCAACAGGTACACCATGCAGAACACTCTCTACCCTATGCAGAGCACCATGTACATTATGCAGAGCACCCTGTACACTATGCAGAGCATCCTCTATACTATGCAGAGCACCCTCTACACAATGCAGAGAATCCTGTACACGATGCAGAACACCCTTTATACTACGCAGAGCACCCTCTACACCATGCAAAGCACCCTCTACACTATGCAGGGCACCCTGTATACTGTGCAGAGCACCCTGTACACTATGCAGAGAACCCTCTACACTATGCAGAGAACCCTGTACACGATGCAGAGCACTCTATAAACTATGCAGAGCACCCTGTATACTATGCAGAGCACTCTATACACTGTGCAGAGCACTCTCTATACTGTGCAGAGCACCTTGTAAACTATACAGACCACTTTCTACACTGTGCAGAGCACCCTGTACACTCTCTACACTGTGCAGAGCACCCTGTACACTATGCAGAGAATCCTGTACACGATGCAGAACACTCTTTATACTATGCAGAGTACCCTCTACACCATGCAGAGCACCCTGTACACTATGCAGAGCACCCTGTACACTGATGCAGAGCACCCTGTACACTATGTAGTGAATCCTGTACACGATGCAGGGCACCCTCTACACCATGCAGAGCACCCTGTACACTATGCAGAGCACCCTCTACACCATGCAGAGAACCCTGTACATTATGCAGAGCACCCTGTAAACTATACAGACCACTCTCTACACTGTGCAGAGCACACTGTACACTCTGCAGAGCACCCTGTACACTATGCAGAGCACTCTCTACACTGTGCAGAGCGCCCTATATTCTATGCAGAGCACTCTCTACACTGTGAAGAGCACCCTGTGTACTATGCAGAGCACCCTAGACAGAGCACCCTATACACTATGCAGAGCACCCTATACACTATGCAGAGCACCCTCTACACTATGCAGAGCACCCTGTACACTATGCAGAGCACCCTGTATACTATGCAGAGCCCCCTGTACACTATGCAGAGCACCCTGTGTACTATGCAGAGCGCCTTGTCCACTGTGCAGAGCACCCTGTACACTATGATAAGCACCATGTACACTATGCAGAGCACCCTCTACACTATGCAGGTAACCCTGTATACTATGCAGGGCACTCTGTACACTATGCAGAGCACCCTGTACACTATGCAGAGCACCCTGTACACTATGCAGAGCACCCTGTACACTATGCAGAGCACCTGTACATGCAGAGCACCCTGTACACTATGCAGAGCACCCTATATACTATGCAGAGCACCCTATACTATGAGGCACCCTGTACACTATGCAGAGCACCCTGTACACTATGCAGAGCACCCTGTACACTATGCAGAGCACCCTGTACACTATGCAGAGCACCCTATACACTATGCAGAGCACCCTATACACTATGCAGAGCACCCTGTACACTATGCAGAGCACCCTGTACACTATGCAGAGCACCCTGTACACTATGCAGAGCACCCTGTATACTATGCAGAGCCCCTGTACACTATGCAGAGCACCCTGTACACTATGCAGAGCACCCTGTACACTATGCAGAGCACCCTGTACACTATGCAGAGCACCCTGTACACTATGCAGAGCACCCTGTACACTATGCAGAGCACCCTATATCAGAGCACCCTGTGTACTATGCAGAGCACCCTGTACACTATGCAGAGCACCCTACACTGTAGAGCACCCTGTACACTATGCAGAGCACTCCTATGCACTATGCAGAGCACCCTGTACACTATGCAGAGCACCCTCTACACTATGCAGCACCCTGTACACTATGCAGAGCACCCTGTACACTATGCAGAGCACCCTGTACACTATGCAGAGCACCCTGTATACTATGCAGAGCACCCTGTACACTATGCAGAGCACCCTGTATACTATGCAGAGCACCCTGTACACTATGCAGAGCACCCTGTGTACTATGCAGAGCACCCTATACAGAGCACCCTGTGTACTATGCAGAGCACCCTGTACACTATGCAGAGCACCCTATACAGAGCACCCTGTGTACTATGCAGGGCACCCTGTACACTATGTAGAGCACCCTGTACACTATGCAGAGCACCCTGTACAGTATGCAGAGCACCCTGCACTAGCAGAGCACCTTGTACACTATGCAGAGCACCCTGTACACTATGCAGAGCACCCTGTACACTATGCAGAGCACCCTGTATACTATGCAGAGCCCATGTATACTATGCAGAGCACCCTGTACACTACGCAGAGCGCCCTGTATCCTATGCAGAGCACCCTGTACACTACGCAGAGCACCCTGTGTAGTGTGCAGAGCACCCTGTACACTATGCAGAGCACCCTATACAGAGCACCCTGTGTACTATGCAGAGCACCCTGTATACTATGCAGGGCACCCTGTACACTATGCTGAGCACCCTCTACACTATGCAGAGCACCATATACACTATGCAGAGCACCCTGTACACTATGCAGAGCACCCTGTATACTATGCAGAGCACCCTGTACACTACGAAGAGTGCCCTGTATACTATGCAGAGCCCCCTGTATACTATGCAGAGCACCCTGTACAATACGAAGAGTGCCCTGTATACTATGCAGAGCCCCCTGTATACTATGCAGAGCACCCTGTACACTACGCAGAGCACCCTGTACAGTATGCAGAGCACCCTATTCAGAGCACCCTGTGTACTATGCAGAGCACCCTGTACACTATGCAGAGAACCCTATACAGAGCACCCTGTGTACTATGCAGAGCACCCTGTACACTATGCAGAGAACCCTATACAGAGCACCCTGTGTACTATGCAGAGCACCCTGTATACTATGCAGAGCACCCTGTACACTACGCAGAGCACCCTGTGTACTATGCAGGGCACCCTGTACACTATGTAGAGCGCCCTGTATACTATGCAGAGCCCCCTGTATACTATGCAGAGCCCCCTGTATACTATGCAGAGCACCCTGTACACTACGGAGAGCACCCTGTGTACTGTGCAGAGCACCCTATACAGAGCACCCTGTGTACTATGCAGAGCTCCCTGTACACTATGCAGAGCACCCTGTACACTATTCTGAGCACCCTGTGTACTATGCAGGGCACCCTGTACACTATGCAGAGCACCCTGTACACTATGCAGAGCACCCTGTACACTATGCAGAGCACCCTGTACACTAGCACCCTGTACACTATGCTGAGCACCCTATACAGAGCACCCTGTGTACTATGCAGAGCTCCCTGTACACTATGCAGAGCACCCTGTACACTATTCTGAGCACCCTGTGTACTATGCAGGGCACCCTGTACACTATGCAGAGCACCCTGTACACTATGCAGAGCACCCTGTACACTATGCAGAGCACCCTGTACACTAGCACCCTGTACACTATGCTGAGCACCCTATACAGAGCACCCTGTGTACTACGCAGAGCACCCTGTATACTATGCAGGGCACCATGTACACTATGCTGAGCACCCTGTAAACTATGCAGGGCACCCTGTACACTATGCAGAGCACCCTGTGTACTATGCAGAGCACCCTGTATACTATGCAGGGCACCCTGTGTACTATGCAGAGCACCCTGTACACTATGCAGGGCACCCTGTGTACTGTGCAGAGCACCCTGTGTACTATGCAGAGCACCCTGTATACTATGCAGGGCACCCTGTGTACTATGCAGAGCACCCTGTACACTACGCACAGCACCATGTACAGTATGCAGAGCACCCTGTGTACTATGCAGAGCACCCTGTACAGTATTCTGAGCACCCTGTACACTATGCAGGGCACCCTGTACCCTATGCTGAGCACCCTGTACACTATGCAGGGCACCCTGGACACTATGCAGAGCATCCTGTACACTATGCAGAGCACCCTGTACACTATGCAGAGCACCTTATACAGAGCTCCCTGTGTACTATGCAGAGCACCCTATACAGAGCTCCCTGTGTACTATGCAGAGCACCCAGTACGCAGTGCAGAGCACCCTGTACACTATGCAGAGCACCCAGTACGCAGTGCGAGCACCCTGTACACTATGCAGAGCACCTTATACAGAGCTCCCTGTGTACTATGCAGAGCACCCTGTACACTGTGCAGAGCGCCTTGTATACTGTGCAGAGCGCCCTGTGTACTATGCAGAGCACCCAGTACGCAGTGCAGAGCACCCTGTACACTATGCAGGGCACCCAGTACGCAGTGCAGAGCGCCCTGTATACTATGTATAGCACCCAGTACGCAGTGCAGAGCGCCCTGTATACTATGTATAGCACCCAGTACGCAGTGCAGAGCGCCCTGTATACTGCGCACACCCGTCCTGCAGCCCGTCCACCCGCAGCACTGTCCGGCTGCCGCATCCCCGCTCACAGATGCAACTACCGCTTCTCACCGCCAGAGGGCGCCATAACTCACCGCTAGAACATGAATAATGCCAGGCTGAGCCCCGTCCGTACGGGCAGGCGGGGGTGGCGGCGTCCTCGGGTTGCTCGGAGACGGCTCTGTCAATGGAGGGAGAGGGGGAGAAGGAGGGAACACGTGTGGAGCGGACACTCCGGAGACAGCAGTGCCCAGCACAGGGCCAGACTGCCGGCTGCCGCCACCCTGCCCGCCCGGTGCATGCCCAGCCGCAGCCCTGCCCGGAGCCGCCGGGAGCTTTCCATCACCGGAGCTGCCGTCTGCAGCCCTCCTGCCAAGGGTTAACCCTGTGCATCCTCAGCCGCAGCCCTGCAAGGGTTAATCCTGACCTAGGTGCAGCGCCCCTGACCTTCCTGTGCATGCCCAGCCGCTGCCTTCCAAGGGTTAATCTCTGCTTGGATAGGGGCCCCCAACCGAGGGCCACGTCCAGCCCCTTGCAGTGATCTCATCCTTGGCACCCTCAGCCGATGAGCTCAGCCCGGGTGCCCCGCAGCGGGTGATCGGGTGCCGCATCCTCCCTGGAGTTGGCGCAGGATCCTGCTTGATTCCCGGGATCCAGTGGATCACAGCCCTGGCCGGCGGGCGCAGCTCGGGAGGGCTCCTCACCCATGCGCTGTGGATTGCTCCGCTGGATTTAGGAGTGTTGGAGTTTTTCGGGGACCCCCCCTCCAGGTGCCCCCCGCAGGATGAGGAGGGGGTCGGGATCCTGGGGGATCTGCCTGGTCCTGGGCGCAGTCACCGCTCTGAGAGGTAAGTGCTGCCCATTGTCTGCCTGCCGGAGACGGGGTCTGCGGGGCTCTGCTCCAGGGCTGCCGGGAGTGGGGGCCACACAGGACGGAGCCCCAACACTGCAGCCCAGAGGTCTCAGCTAATGTATGTGTTATCTACATGTGGAGGTGGATGGACAGATAGATAGATAGATAGATAGATAGATAGATATGAGATAGATAGATAGATAGATAGATAGATAGATAGATAGATAGATAGATAGATAGATAGATAGATAGATAGATAGATATGTATGAGATAGATAGATAGATAGATAGATAGATAGATAGATATGAGATAGATAGATAGATAGATATGAGATAGATAGATATTAGATAGATAGATAGATAGATAGATAGATAGATAGATAGATAGATATGAGATAGATAGATATTAGATATAGATATTTCCGCAGAGTATTGGCGCTTCTGTCCCGTCTGCCTCTCTGTAGCTGTCAGCCGCCCGGGGTGACTCTGTAGATCTGGCCGCTGACGGTCTGTGCTCGGATAACGTTACTTTCTGAGTCTTTTGTATTATTTTGTGACTTATTTTATTGTTTCGCTGCTGTTGATGGATCTTCTCTTGTTGAGCTCTTCTATACGGTCTGTTGGTGTAAGTGACTCATAACCTGGACCCCACAGATCGCGGTGGGCGTGGCTTCTGTAATCTCCACCAATCAGCTGCTGTCATGATTCCCATTCCGTGTATGATAATGAGCTCTTTTCTGAGAGCAGGAATACGGTCACCCTACTGCCACCTATAGGGACACAGAACTCGGTGGACTCCATGGTGATGCAGCTTCAGCCTGTCTCTCCTGCCTCCTGCTTGTGATAGTGTTCTCCTTGTCAGCTCCTACAAGCAGGAGGCAGGGAGCAGCAGTGTGAAGCAGTGTCTCACAGGATTCACTGAAGACTCTGAACAAAGCTCCCACACATATCACAGACAGCGCCAGTCACACTCACCCATTATATCAATGCTCTTCTGGTCCCTTACAGGACGTCAGCCACACAGGAGAGACTGACACCCTGTCTACATAGCACAGCATGGTCTGTACTGGTGGTCAACCAGAAGTCTCACTGCAATCCACAATGTATGGATGTGACGGAGCAGGCGGAATTACTGGAATATCAGCACAAACCCAAATAAATAAGGATAGCCTGACTGATGATGGTTTCCAGGAAGCAACATGTTTTTTGCAAGCTGCACAGTTAATGACACTGACACTCGGGGTACAGGATAATGACACTGACACTTGGGGTACAGGATAACGACACTGACACTTGGGGTACAGGATGATGACACTGACACTTGTGGTACAGGATAATGACACTGACACTTGGGGTACAGGATAATGACGCTGACACTTGGGGTACAGGATAATGACACTGACACTCTGGGTACAGGATAATGACACTGACACTTGGGGTACAGGATAATGACACTGACACTCGGGGTACAGGATAATGACACTGACACTTGGGGTACAGGATAATGACACTGACACTTGGGGTACAGGATAATGACACTGACACTTGGGGTACAGGATAATGACACTGACACTTGGGGTACAGGATAATGACACTGACACTTGGGGTACAGGATAATGACACTGACACTTGGGGTACAGGATAATGACACTGACACTTGGGGTACAGGATAATGACACTGACACTTGGGGTACAGGATAATGACACTGACACTTGGGGTACAGGATAATGACACTGACACTTGGGGTACAGGATAATGACACTGACACTTGGGGTACAGGATAATGACACTGACACTTGGGGTACAGGATGATGACACTGACACTCGGGGTACAGGATAATGACACTGACACTTGGGGTACAGGATAATGACACTGACACTTGGGGTACAGGATAATGACACTGACACTCGGGGTACAGGATAATGACACTGACACTCGGGGTACAGGATAATGACACTGACACTCGGGGTACAGGATAATGACACTGACACTTGGGGTACAGGATAATGACACTGACACTTGGGGTACAGGATAATGACACTGACACTTGGGGTACAGGATAATGACACTGACACTTGGGGTACAGGATAATGACACTGACACTCGGGGTACAGGATAATGACACTGACACTCGGGGTACAGGATAATGACACTGACACTTGGGGTACAGGATAATGACACTGACACTTGGGGTACAGGATAATGACACTGACACTTGGGGTACAGGATAATGACACTGACACTTGGGGTACAGGATAATGACACTGACACTTGGGGTACAGGATAATGACACTGACACTTGGGGTACAGGATAATGACACTGACACTCGGGGTACAGGATAATGACACTGACACTTGGGGTACAGGATAATGACACTGACACTTGGGGTACAGGATAATGACACTGACACTTGGGGTACAGGATAATGACACTGACACTTGGGGTACAGGATAATGACACTGACACTTGGGGTACAGGATAATGACACTGACACTCAGGGTACAGGATAATGACACTGACACTCGGGGTACAGGATAATGACACTGACACTTGGGGTACAGGATAATGACACTGACACTTGGGGTACAGGATAATGACACTGACACTTGGGGTACAGGATAATGACACTGACACTCGGGTACAGGATAATGACACTGACACTTGGGGTACAGGATAATGACACTGACACTTGGGGTACAGGATAATGACACTGACACTCGGGGTACAGGATAATGACACTGACACTTGGGGTACAGGATAATGACACTGACACTTGGGGTACAGGATAATGACACTGACACTTGGGGTACAGGATAATGACACTGACACTTGGGGTACAGGATAATGACACTGACACTCGGGGTACAGGATAATGACACTGACACTTGGGGTACAGGATAATAACACCGACACTCGGGGTACAGGATAATGACACTGACACTTGGGGTACAGGATAATGACACTGACACTTGGGGTACAGGATAATGACACTGACACTTGGGGTACAGGATAATGACACTGACACTCGGGGTACAGGATAATGACACTGACACTTGGGGTACAGGATAATGACACTGACACTCGGGGTACAGGATAATGACACTGACACTTGGGGTACAGGATAATGACACTGACACTTGGGGTACAGGATAATGACACTGACACTCGGGTACAGGATAATGACACTGACACTTGGGGTACAGGATAATGACACTGACACTTGGGGTACAGGATAATGACACTGACACTTGGGGTACAGGATAATGACACTGACACTTGGGGTACAGGATAATGACACTGACACTTGGGGTACAGGATAATGACACTGACACTTGGGGTACAGGATAATGACACTGACACTTGGGGTACAGGATAATGACACTGACACTTGGGGTACAGGATAATGACACTGACACTTGGGGTACAGGATAATGACACTGACACTTGGGTACAGGATAATGACACTGACACTTGGGGTACAGGATAATGACACTGACACTTGGGGTACAGGATAATGACACTGACACTTGGGGTACAGGATAATGACACTGACACTCGGGGTACAGGATAATGACACTGACACTCGGGGTACAGGATAATGACACTGACACTCGGGGTACAGGATAATGACACTGACACTTGGGGTACAGGATAATGACACTGACACTTGGGGTACAGGATAATGACACTGACACTTGGGGTACAGGATAATGACACTGACACTCGGGGTACAGGATAATGACACTGACACTTGGGGTACAGGATAATGACACTGACACTCGGGGTACAGGATAATGACACTGACACTCGGGGTACAGGATAATGACACTGACACTTGGGGTACAGGATAATGACACTGACACTTGGGGTACAGGATAATGACACTGACACTTGGGGTACAGGATAATGACACTGACACTTGGGGTACAGGATAATGACACTGACACTCGGGGTACAGGATAATGACACTGACACTTGGGGTACAGGATAATGACACTGACACTCGGGGTACAGGATAATGACACTGACACTTGGGGTACAGGATAATGACACTGACACTTGGGGTACAGGATAATGACACTGACACTTGGGGTACAGGATAATGACACTGACACTTGGGGTACAGGATAATGACACTGACACTTGGGGTACAGGATAATGACACTGACACTTGGGGTACAGGATAATGACACTGACACTTGGGGTACAGGATAATGACACTGACACTTGGGGTACAGGATAATGACACTGACACTCGGGGTACAGGATAATGACACTGACACTTGGGGTACAGGATAATGACACTGACACTTGGGGTACAGGATAATGACACTGACACTTGGGGTACAGGATAATGACACTGACACTTGGGGTACAGGATAATGACACTGACACTTGGGGTACAGGATAATGACACTGACACTTGGGGTACAGGATAATGACACTGACACTTGGGGTACAGGATAATGACACTGACACTTGGGGTACAGGATAATGACACTGACACTTGGGGTACAGGATAATGACACTGACACTTGGGGTACAGGATAATGACACTGACACTCGGGGTACAGGATAATGACACTGACACTCGGGTACAGGATAATGACACTGACACTCGGGGTACAGGATAATGACACTGACACTTGGGGTACAGGATAATGACACTGACACTTGGGGTACAGGATAATGACACTGACACTTGGGGTACAGGATAATGACACTGACACTCGGGGTACAGGATAATGACACTGACACTTGGGGTACAGGATAATGACACTGACACTCGGGGTACAGGATAATGACACTGACACTTGGGGTACAGGATAATGACACTGACACTTGGGGTACAGGATAATGACACTGACACTCGGGGTACAGGATAATGACACTGACACTCGGGGTACAGGATAATGACACTGACACTCGGGGTACAGGATAATGACACTGACACTCGGGGTACAGGATAATGACACTGACACTCGGGGTACAGGATAATGACACTGACACTCGGGGTACAGGATAATGACACTGACACTTGGGGTACAGGATAATGACACTGACACTTGGGGTACAGGATAATGACACTGACACTTGGGGTACAGGATAATGACACTGACACTTGGGGTACAGGATAATGACACTGACACTTGGGGTACAGGATAATGACACTGACACTTGGGGTACAGGATAATGACACTGACACTTGGGGTACAGGATAATGACACTGACACTTGGGGTACAGGATAATGACACTGACACTTGGGGTACAGGATAACTGACACTTGGGGTACAGGATAATGACACTGACACTCGGGGTACAGGATAATGACACTGACACTCGGGGTACAGGATAATGATACTGACACTTGGGGTACAGGATGATGACACTGACACTTGGGGTACAGGATAATGACACTGACACTCGGGGTACAGGATAATGACTCTGACACTCGGGGTACAGGATAATGACTCTGACACTTGCGGTACAGGATAATGACACTGACACTCGGGGTACAGGATAATGACACTGACACTTGGGGTACAGGATAATGACACTTACACTTGGGGTACAGGATAATGACACTGACACTTGGGGTACAGGACAATGACTCTGACACTTGGGGTACAGGATAATGACACTGACACTCGGGGTACAGGATAATGACACTGACACTTGGGGTACAGGATAATGACTCTGACACTTGGGGTACAGGGTGATGTCACTCCCTGGCGTTGTTGTGATTTCTGTGAAGCGATTGTTCCTACAGTCGGTGGTAACAGTAGGATTTACCTCCACAATCTGCTCTGCTTTCCATGATTTACGGGGCCGGGAGCCCTCGGGGGCCACTTTCCTCCTGCCCGGGCCACGCTGCTTCCCTTAATTGGTTTGGTAATTTAGGAGTCTGCTCAGTAATGACTTATGTGGTTAAGGACCATTGAAGACAGTGACACCTACTCAATAAGAGCTACAAGCAGCTCCGCTCGATGGTGATGAGCCTGGATCTTAGTCAGCACAACTGCCACCGGCCCAAAGGCAAAGGGTTAATGTCGCCAGCTTAATTAGTTAGAATGGAATATAGCTTCTGGCCCAGGGAGCGGAGAGCGCGCTAATCGCTTCCACCGCAGCGCGTAGTGCCTCCTGGTGAGAGTCCACCACCCAGGGGCCGCCATAGTGGTCACAATGTAACACCTCACCTCCCCTGTTATACATTGTATCACTGCGCGCCGTTACTGAGATTAACCCCTTATGGACCAGGCAGAATTATGGACTCTTAGATATCGAGCATTGAGTGACTTTTATTATCAGAGAAACACTCCAATTTTTTTCAATAAAATTCTTTTACATTTTTTAATGGGTCCTTACTGTAAATCCTTACATGTCATATATTTTCATGGCAATTCTATGAACTGGCTCAATCCCAAAGTCCCGGTCCGGAGCAAGCGAGGGTCTGATCAGAGGTCTGATGGGGGTCCAATTTGGGCCTGGGGGTGTGATCTGAGGCAGATAGGGTTTGATTGTGGCTCCGATATGAGTCTGATAGGCCCAATCTGAGGCTTATTGATGTTGAGGATTCCGATCTGAGTGTAAAGGGGGCTGGGGGTCCGATCTGAGTGTAAAGGTGGCTGGGGGGTCCGATCTGAGTGTAAAGGGGGCTGGGGGTCCGATCTGAGTGTAAAGGGGGCTGGGGGGGTCCGATCTGAGTGTAAAGGGGGCTGGGGGGGTCCGATCTGAGTGTAAAGGGGGCTGGGGGTCCGATCTGAGTGTAAAGGGGCTGGGGGTCCGATCTGAGTGTAATGGGGGCTGGGGGTCCGATCTGAGTGTAAAGGTGGCTGGGGGTCCGATCTGAGTGTAAAGGGGGCTGGGGTCCGATCTGAGTGTAAAGGGGGCTGGGGGGGTCCGATCTGAGTGTAAAGGGGGCTGGGGGTCAGATCTGAGTGTAAAGGGGGCTGGGGGTCTGATTTGTGTAAAGGGGGCTGATCTGAGGCTAATAGAGGCTGGGGGGTCTGATTTTGAAGTCTGATCTGAGGTCTGCTGAAAAATGGGATGTCTGATTGAAAATATTTTTATCATTTTTTTCTCCTCTAAATCCTAAATGCGTCTTATAGTCAGCAAGTGTATTTTATCGGGATTTTATGTGATAGACCAAGTGTGAAGTAAAAGGACAGTGATACATGGTTTTTAACATTTTTAATATTGTAAATAAAAATTTGGACAGTGTGGGGTGCATTTGTATTCAGCCCCTCCTGGGTCAGTACTTCTTTCGGACCACCTTTCGCTGCAATTACGTCTGCATTCTCTCGGGGGATGTCTCTTCCAGCTTTGCACATCTAGAGGCTAAAATTGTTGCCCATTCTTCTGTGCAGAAGAGCTCGCGCTCAGTCAGATTGGATGGAGAGCGTCTGTGAATTTTCAAGTCTTGTCACAGATTCTCATTGGGATTTAAGTCTGGACTGTGACTGGGTCGTTCTAACACATGAACATGCTTTGATCTGAACCCTTCCATTGTAGCTCTGGCTGGATGTTGAGGGTCGTTGTCCTGCTGGAAGGTGAACCTCCGCCCCCGTCTCAAGTCTTTTTCAGCCTCTACCAGGTCTTCCTCCAGGATTGCCCTGTATTTAGCTCCATTCATCTTCCCAGCTCTGACCAGCTTCCCTGTTCCTGCTGAAAAAAAGCATCCCCGCAGCATGATGCTGCCACGTGTCACAGTTTGGATGCTGAGTTACGGGTAATGTGTAGTGTTAGGCCCCTTTCACACGAGCGAGTTTTCCGAGTTTGACGTGAACGCATTGCGCCCACATGGAATCCGGACCCATTCGTTTCAATGGGTCTGTGTACAGTACATTGGTTTTCATGCGTCACTTGTGCGTTGCGTGAAAATCGCAGCATGTTCTATATTCTGCAATTTTCACGCAAAGCTGGCCCCATAGAAGTGAATGGGGCTGTGTGAAAATCGCAAGCATCCGCAAGCAGGTGGGGATGCAATGCGTTTTTCACGGATGGTTGCTAGGAGATGTTGTTTGTAAACATTCAGTTTTTTATCACGCATTAAATCGCATTGCACCCACGCGATAAAAACTGAACAACTGAACGCGATCGCAGACAAAACTGAATGTACTTGCTTGCGAAATCGCACAGTTTTCACTGAACGCATCCGGACCTAATCCGTCACGCTCGTGTGCAAGGGGCCATAGTTTTCCACCACACATAGCGTTTTGTATTTAGGCCAGAAAGTTCCACTTTGGTCTCATCTGTCCCCTACTCGGCTTCTGGCAGTATGCAAATGGGGCTTCTTATGGCTGCTTTCAAAAATGGCTTCTTCTTGCCACTCTTCCATAAAAGCCGGCTTTGTGGAGAACACGACTAATAGTTGTCCTGTGGACAGATTCTCCCACTTGAGCTGCGCATCTCTTCAGCTCCTCCACAGTGACCATGGGCCTCTTGGCTGCTTCTCTAATTAAGGCCCCATGCACACGACCGTTTTTGTTTCCGCGTCCGTTCCGTTTTTTTTCACGGATAGGATGCTTCCCCATTCATTTCAATGGGTCCGTCAAAAAATGCTGATGGTCAACCGTTTTCCTTCCGCTTCCGTGATCCGTGTTTTCATTCCGTCAAAAAAATAGTGCATGTCCTATTTTTTTCACGGTCGCGGACAAGGATAGGCATTTTTACAATGGATCTGCTATAAAAATCGGATCCGTCAAAAAAAACGGTCCGTCATCCGTTTTTTTTGACGGACGCAAAATTTCAAGGAGGAGCGGACGCGGAGGCAGGCAACGGTCGTGTGCATGAGGCCTAATTCTCTCCTTGCCTGGTCTGTCAGTTTAGGTGGACGGTCATGTCTTGGTAGGTTTGCAGTTGTGCCATACTCCTTCCGCTTTCAGATGATGGATTGAACTGTGCTCCATGAGATGTTCTGAGCTTGGGATTTTTTTTTTTAATAATCTAACCCTGCTTTACACTTCTCCACAACTTTATCCCTGACCTGTCTGGTGTGTTCCTAAGTTATTATAATGCTGTTTGATCATTAATGTTCTGTAACAAACCACTGAAGCCGTCACAGAACAGCTGGAGTTATACTGAGAATACATTACACACAGGAGGACTCTGTTTACTATTTAGGCAATTGGTCACACTGGATAATATTTAGGTGTATCCAAGTACAGGGGGCTTAATATGAATGCTTATGGCTGCATACCGTACAATGTCTGTGAGGTTCTCTATAACTGATGCACTGTTGGGGAGGATCAAAAGATGGCGACAGTGGAAAAGTCAAAACAACGCCTCTGTCATGGTCCCTCCTGTGAGAGAGGTGAGAAAATCGGATAGACTTGCTTGACGTGAGGCTATCTGACAGGTCTCTCTGTTTTCCTCTATGTATGTTGTTGTTTGGCAGGATCTCACTTCTCCTCAGGTGCCGCTCGTTATCAGTGATGAGGCTCTATTTAGGTCTGCCTCACACTGCTAACCATGCGGGTGATACTTTCTGCTTGGAGTTGCAAGAGCTTGGTTGTATTGGATCTGCTGCTTCTCCATACTCCTCTAAGCTAAGTACTTGTTGCCTTCACTGTTTGTTATTCTCTGGTGTGTGTTATTTCTAGGCCATCTGGGGAGGGACCAGCAGTCTCATCTCCTGCTCCCTATTCTAGGGCTCGTCAGTATTAGCAGGGCTTTAGGTATCCGGCGTATGAGTATTTCCACCTTCAGGATCTGCTCATACTGGCAGGAGTTAGGGAGAGGCCTAGGGATTGCTAGGAGGTCACCATCCCTCCTCTTTAGTTTTAGAGGCCTAGATTGTTATCCTTACGTTGTTGTGTGTATTTGGTGTTTTCCCCTCCCCATTACCTGTGACAGCCTCAGTGACACCTGGGTCACTAAACCGTATTACTCTGAGTGGAGCTACAGTATGTTCATATAAAATCAGATAAAAAAAACAAATTGCAGATATCTGGTGTCATTGGATCAGTATACATGCTGGTGGTCGGGTGCCAGTGTATGAGGACGTTATATTCTCAGTGTATGAGGACATTTTATACTCAGTGTATGAGGACATTATATACTCCGTGTATGAGGACATTATATTCTCAGTGTATGAGGACATTATATGCTCGGTGTATGAGGACATTATATACTCAGTGTATGAGGACGTTATATTCTCAGTGTATGAGGACATTATATTCTCAGTGTATAAGGACATTATATACTCAGTGTATAAGGACATTATATGCTCGGTGTATGAGGACATTATATTCTTGGTGTATGAGGACATTATATTCTCAGTGTATGAGGACATTATATTCTCAGTGTATAAGGACATTATATACTCCGTGTATGAGGACATTATATTCTCAGTGTATGAGGACATTATATTCTCAGTGTATGAGGATATTATATTCTCTGTGTATGAGGACATTATATACTCCGTGTATGAGGACATTATATTCTCAGTGTATGAGGACATTATATACTCAGGGTATAAGGACATTATATACTCAGTGTATGAGGACATTATATGCTCGGTGTATGAGGACATTATATGCTCGGTATATGAGGACATTATATTCTTATTGTATGAGGACATTATATGGTCAGTGTATGAGGACATTATATTCTCAGTGTATGAGGACATTATATTCTCAGTGTATAAGGACGTTATATACTCAGTGTATGATGACATTATATACTCAGTGTATGAGGACATTATATGCTCGGTGTATGAGGACATTATATACTCCGTGTATGAGGACATTATATTCTCGGTATATGAAGACATTATATACTCAGTGTATGAGGACATTATATGCTCGGTGTATGAGGACATTATATTCTCGGTGTATGAGGACATTATATGCTCGGTGTATGAGGACATTATATTCTCAGTGTATGAGGACATTATATGCTCAATGAATGAGGACTTTATATTCTCAGTGTATAAGGACATTATATACTCAGTGTATGAGGACATTATATTCTCGGTGTATGAGGACATTATATACTCCGTGTATGAGGACATTATTTTCTCAGTGTATGAGGACATTATATTCTCAGTGTATGAGGACATTATATTCTCGGTGTATGAGGACATTATATACTCCGTGTATGAGGACCTTATATTCTCAGTGTATGAGGACATTATATACTCAGTGTATGAGGACATTATATTCTCAGTGTATGAGGACATTATATTCTCAGTGTATGAGGACATTATATTCTCAGTGTATAAGGATATTATATTCTCAGGGTATAAGGACATTATATACTCAGTGTATACGGACATTATATTCTCAGTGTATGAGGACATTATATTCTCAGTGTATAAGGATATTATATTCTCAGTGTATAAGGACATAATATACTCCGTGTATGAGAACATTATATTCTCAGTGTATGAGGACATTATATTCTCAGTGTATGAGGACATTATATACTCTGTGTATGAGGACATTATATTCTCAGTGTATGAGGACATTATGCGCTCAATGTATGAGGACATTATATTCTCAGTGTATGAGGACATTATATGCTCGGTGTATGAGGACATTATATGCTCGGTGTATGAGGACATTTACGGTAATTCTTGCGTCTCCCATACGTTTTCACTACTCTGATAGACTCTCAGTTCATACGGCAGCACTCACAATGTGGGGTGTGGGGGATGCGATGTCCGAGCGCTGCCATTTTCATGCCGCCAGCTGACAGATTATTAGACATTACCTAATTAAGCAGCCACTTGCGCAGCGTCCTTGGAGAGCAATAGCTTCTTCACATTCTGTGGCATCTCCTTGATTTTAGAAGGGCCTCTAATATTCAGGAAAGCGTCTTAATCTCCGCTCATTAGCGGGTTTCTTTTATTCTGCCTCTGGACGTCCTTTATTAGATTCCCTGTATTACGGATCTTCGCCTATTTGCCGCAGCGACCTTTACATCCCGCAGCGAGCAGCGCCCCTCATTCCTCTTTCAGGGGTTTCTTATAAAGGTCTCCATTCCGTCTTCACTGTGTCCTGTTCGCCTGTACGGTGTCCAGTAGTGTTGAGCGAATCAAAGTCAAACGAATTGAATCTCATATAATACTGCCTCCTATGTACAAGAATATAACTACTATAATACTGCCCCCTATATACAAGAATATAACTACTATAATACTGCCTCCTATGTACAAGAATATAACTACTATAATACTGCTCCTATGTACAAGAATATAACTACTATAATACTGTCTCCTATGTACAAGAATATAACTACTATAATACTGCTCCTATGTACAAGAATATAACTACTATAATACTGCTCCTATGTACAAGAATATAACTACTATAATAGTGCTTCTATGTACAAGAATATAACTACTATAATACTACCTCCTATGTACAAGAATATAACTACTATAATACTGCTCCTATGTACAAGAATAAACCTACTATAATACTACTCCTATGTACAAGAATATAACTATTATAATACTGATCCTATATACAAGAATATAACTACTATAATACTGCTCCTATGTACAAGAATATAACTACTATAATACTGCTCCTATGTACAAGAATATAACTACTATAATACTGCTCCTATGTACAAGAATATAACTACTATAATACTGCTCCTATGTACAAGAATATAACTACTATAATACTGCCTCCTATGTACAAGAATATAACTACTATAATACTGCCTCCTATGTACAAGAATATAACTACTATAATACCGCCTCCTATGTACAAGTAAATAACTACTATAATACTACCTCCTATGTAAAATAATATAACTACTATAATACTGCTCCTATGTACAAGAATATAACTACTATAATACTGCTCTTATGTACAAGAATATAACTACTATAATACTGCTCCTATATACAAGAATATAACTACTATAATACTGCTCCTATGTACTAGAATATAACTACTATAATACTGCTCCTATGTACAAGAATATAACTACTATAATACTGCTCCTATATACAAGAATATAACTACTATAATACTGTCTCCTATGTACAAGAATATAACTACTATAATACTGCCTCCTATGTACAAGAATATAACTCCTATAATACTGCTCCTATGTACAAGAATATAACTACTATAATACTGCTCCTATGTACAAGTAAATAACTACTATAATACTGCCTCCTATGTACAAGTATATAACTACTATAATACTGCTCTTATGTACAAGAATATAACTACTATAATACTGCCTCCTATGTACAAGAATATAACTACTATAATACTGCTTCCTATGTACAAGAATATAACTACTATAATACTGCCTCCTATGTACAAGTAAATAACTACTATAATACCGCCTCCTATGTACAAGTAAATAACTACTATAATACTGCCTCCTATGTACAAGTATATAACTACTATAATACTGCTCTCATGTACAAGTATATAACTACTATAATACTGCTCTCATGTACAAGAATATAACTACTATAATACTGCCTCCTATGTACAAGAATATAACTGCTATAATACTGCTCCTATGTACAAGAAAACTATTATTGTACTGAATCACATTGATCCATCAGGATTTTTGATATATGCGTTGGGATCATTCCTGCACTGTCTTGTGTCTCTCTGGTGCTGTCTCTCCCGTGCTGTCTCTCCCGTGCTGTCTCTCCGGTGCTGTCTCTGCGGTGCTGTCTCTCTGGTGCTGTCTCTCTGGTGCTGTCTCTCTGGTGCTGTCTCTCAGGTGCTGTCTCTCAGGTGCTGTCTCTCCTGTGCTGGCTCTCAGGTGCTGTCTCTCTGTCTCTCCGGTGCTGTCTCTCCAGTGCTGTCTCTCCGGTGCTGTCTCTCAGGTGCTGTCTCTCCTGTGCTGGCTCTCAGGTGCTGTCTCTCCGGTGCTGTCTCTCCGGTGCTCTCTCTCCGGTGCTGTCTCTCAGGTGCTGTCTCTCAGGTGCTGTCTCTCCGGTGCTGTCTCTCCGGTGCTGTCTCTCCGGTGCTGTCTGTCCGGTGCTATCTCTCCGGTGCTGTGCTGTCTCTCCAGTGCTGTCTCTCCGGTGCTGTCTCTCCGGTGCTGTCTCTCCGGTGCTGTCTCTCCGGTGCTGTCAGATGGATTTGGCAGATGATTGCCGTACGGAGATCGGTGTAATTTTCACTGTTATCTCAGCTTCTGAAAACACTGTCAGTTGATGTGCGACGCCTGAATGTAGGTTTTGGCTCCTGGTTGGTTTCATAAACTATGATTTCTGGTTATATCGTCCTTTTTCACGCTTTTCATGTCTCCGATATTGTTAACACGATTTCACAGCATAAATAAATCTACCTATTTACGGGTAATTTTAGTTTGAGACTTTAATACTCCAGTCACATCCAGAGCTGCTTTCACCGTTCTATCATTTGCCAGTGGAATCAGCCTGGTTTATTCTCCATTCCGTCAGACACCAGATCTAACCGAGCGCTCAGAGTGCAGTGATCTCAGGGAACCATCAGAATGCGGAATGCAGCTCTAGGGGTGATTGGAGGATCAAACACAGCTAAAAATCACTGACTGATAAGTAACGCTCAACTCAACATTATATTTATTTATTAAAATGACATAAAAAGGGAGTTGCTGTGATGAGCCTGAAGTGTTTCTGATTCTTCCTGACCTCACATTCACTCACCGATTATATAATTTCTTCTGCAGCCGGTGAAGACCACTTTACCGTCCATGCAAAAATTAGCATTTGTAGCACTGCAGGTGAGGGCAGATATCTGATACTGGCAGAGGTGAGGGCAGATATCTGATACTGGCAGAGGTGAGGGCTGATATCTGATACTGGCAGAGGTGAGGGCTGATATCTGATACTGGCAGAGGTGAGGGCTGATGTCTGATACTGGCAGAGGTGAGGACTGATATCTGATACTGGCAGAGGTGACGGCACATATCTGATACTGGCAGAGGTGAGGACTGATGTCTGATACTGGCAGAGGTGAGGACTAATATCTGATACTGGCAGAGGTGACGGCACATATCTGATACTGGCAGAGGTGAGGACTGATGTCTGATACTGGCAGAGGTGAGGGCATATATCTGATACTGGTAGAGGTAAGGACTGATGTCTGATACTGGCAGAGGTGAGGACTGATATCTGATACTGGCAAAGGTGAGGACTTATATCTGATACTGGCAGAGGTGAGTACAGATATCTGATATTGGCAGAGTCAAGGGTAGATTCTGATACTAGCAAAGGTGAGGGCAGATATCTGTTACTGGTAGAGGTGAGGACTGATGTCTGATACTGGCAGAGGTAAGGACTTATATCTGATACTGGCAGAGGTGAGGTCTTATATCTGATACTGGCAGAGGTGAGGTCTTATATCTGATACTGGCAGAGGTGAGTACAGATATCTGATATTGGCAGAGTTAAGGGTAGATTCTGATACTAGCAAAGGTGAGGGCAGATATCTGTTACTGGTAGAGGTGAGGACTGATGTCTGATATTGGCAGAGGTGAGGTCTTATGTCTGATACTGGCAGAGGTGAGGTCTTATATCTGATACTGGCAGAGGTGAGGGCAGATATCTGATACTGGCAGAGGTGAGGACTGATGTCTGATACTGGCAGAGGTGAGGACTGATATCTGATACTGGTAGAGGTGAGGACTGATATCTGATACTGGTAGAGGTGAGGACTGATATCTGATACTGGCAGAGGTGAGGACTTATATCTGATACTGGCAGAGGTGAGGACTTATATCTGATACTGGCAGAGGTGAGGACAGATATCTGATATTGGCAGAGTCAAGGGTAGATTCTGATACTAGCAAAGGTGAGGGCAGATATCTGTTACTGGCATAGGTAAGGACTGATGTCTGATACTGGCGGAGGTGAGGACTGATATCTGATACTGGTAGTGGTGAGGTCTGATATCTGATACTGGTAGAGGTGAGGACTGATGTCTGATACTGGTAGAGGTGAGGACTGATATCTGATACTGGCAGAGGTGAGGACTTATATCTGATACTGGCAGAGGTGAGGACAGATATCTGATATTGGCAGAGTCAAGGGTAGATTCTGATACTAGCAAAGGTGAGGGCAGATATCTGTTACTGGCATAGGTAAGGACTGATGTCTGATACTGGCGGAGGTGAGGGCAGATATCTGAAACTGGCAAAGGTGAGGGAAGATATCTGATACTGACAGACATGAGGACTTATACCTGATACTGGCAGAGGTGAGGACTGATATCTGATACTGGCAGAGGTGAGGACTTATATCTGATACTGGCAGAGGTGAGGACTGATATCTGATACTGGCAGAGGTGAGGACTTATATCTGATACTGGCAGAGGTGAGGACTGATATCTGATACTGGCAGAGGTGAGGGCTGATGTCTGATACTGGCAGAGGTGAGGACTGATGTCTGATACTGGCAAAGGTGAGGACTGATATCTGATACTGGCAAAGGTGAGGACTTATATCTAATACTGGCAGAGGTGAGTATAGATATCTGATATTGGCAGAGTCAAGGGTAGATTCTGATACTAGCAAATGTGAGGGCAGATATCTGTTACTGGCATAGGTAAGGACTGATGTCTGATACTGGCGGAGGTGGGGACTGATATCTGATACTGGCAGAGGTGAGGACTTATATATGATACTGCCAGAGGTGAGGTCTTATATCTGATACTGGCAGAGGTGAGGTCTTATATCTGATACTGGCAGAGGTGAGGACTGATATCTGATACTGGCAGGGGTGAGGGCTGATATCTGATACTGGCAGAGGTGAGGACTGATGTCTGATACTGGCAGAGGTGAGGACTGATATCTGATACTGGCAGAGGTGAGGGAAGATATCTAATACTGGCCAAGGTGAGGACTGATATCTGATACTGGCAGAGGTGAGGACTAATATCTAATACTGGCAGAGGTGAGGACTGATATCTGCTTCTGGCAGAGGTGAAGACTGATATCTAATACTGGCAGAGGTGAGGACTGATATCTACTTCTGGCAGAGGTGAGGACTGATATCTAATACTGGCAGAGGTGAGGACTGATATCTAATACTGGCAGAGGTGAGGACAGATATCTGCTTCTGGCAGAAGTGCTGACGAATATCTAATACTGACAGAGGTGAGGGCTGATATCTGCTACTGGCAGAGGTGGGGCCTGATATCTCGTTCTCGCAGAGGTCAGGACTGATGTCTAATACTGGCAGAGGTGAGGACTGATATCTGATACTGGCAGAGGTGAGGACTGATATCTGATACTGTCAGAGGTGAGGACTGATGTCTGATACTGGCAGAGGTGAGGACTGATGTCTGATACTGGCAGAGGTGAGGACTGATGTCTGATACTGGCAGAGGTGAGGACTGATGTCTGATACTGGCAGAGGTGAGGACTGATGTCTGATACTGGCAGAGGTGAGGACTGATGTCTGATACTGGCAGATGTGAGGGCAGATATCTGTTACTGGCAGAGGTGAGGACTGATGTCTGATACTGTCAGATGTGAGGGCAGATATCTTATACTGGCAGAGGTGAGGACTGATGTCTGCTACTGGCAGAGGTGAGGGCTGATATCTGATACTGGCAGAGGTGAGGACTTATATCTGATACTGGCAGAGGTGAGGGCAGATATCTGATACTAGCAGAGGTGAGGACTGATGTCTGATACTGTTAGAGGTGAGGACTGATATCTAATACTGGCAGAGGTGAGGTCTTATATCTGATACTGGCAGAGGTGAGTACCGAAATCTGATACTGGCAGAAAAGAGGACATATATCTGATTCTGCCAGAGGTGAGGGCTGATATCTGATACTGGCAGAGATGAGGGCAAATATCTAATATTGGCAGATGTGAGGGAAGATATTTGATACTGACAGATGTGGACTGATATCTAATACTGGCAGAGGTGAGGGCTGATATCTGATACTGGCAGAGATGAGGGCAAATATCTCATATTGGCAGATGTGAGGGAAGATATCTGATACTGACAAAGATGTGGACTTATATCTGATACTGGCAGAGGGGAGGGCGGATATCTGATAAATGGCAGAAGTAAGAGCTGATACCTAACACTAGCAGAAGTTTGGAGGCGGATATCTGAAACTAGCAAAAGTGTGGGCAGACATCTGATACTGGCAGAGCTGAGGACTGATACTTGACACTGGCAGAGGTGAGGTCAGATATCAGATCCTGGCAGAAAAGAGGACAGATATCTGATACTGGCAGAGGTGAGGACAGATATCTGATACTGGCAGAGGTGAGGACAGATATCTGCTACTGTCAGAGGTGAGAAATTCTTCTCCTTAGTTCCTGTACAGTCTTACCCACATAAAGTTTAGGGCAGGTACATGATGCAACATAAATAATGCCACTGCTGCGGCAATTGAAAAAATCCCTAATGGTGTATTCACGTCCATCCACTGGGTTTGTAAATCCTTTAATTCTGGGTAGAAACCTGCAAAAGGTACAGAGAAAAGAGCCCACAGTTTTTTATTTTAGCCACATGATAGGACTGATATTTGCTACTGGCATAGGTGAGAACTGATATCTAATACTGGCAGAGGTGAGGACTGATATCTGATACTGGCAGAGGTGAGGACTGATATCTAATACTGGCAGGGGTGAGGACTGATATCTGATACTGGCAGAGGTGAGGACTGATATCTGATACTGGCAGAGGTGAGGACTGATATCTGATACTGGCAGAGGTGAGGACTGATGTCTGATACTGGCAGAGTTAAGGGCAGATATCTCATAATGGCAGAAGTGAGAACTAATATCTAATACTGGCAGAGGTGAGGACTGATATCTACTACTAGCAGAGGTGAGGGCAGATATCTGATACTGGCAGAGGTGAGGACTGATGTCTGATACTGGCAGAGGTGAGGGCAGATATCTGCTACTTGCAGAGGTGAGGACTGATATCTACTACTGGCAGAGGTGAGAGCAGATATCAGACCTCACCTCTGCCAGTATCAGCTATCTGCCCTCACCTCTGCCAGTAGTAGATATCAGACCTCACCTCTGCCAGTATCAGATATCTGATACTGGCAGAGGTGAGGACTGATGTCTGATACTGGCAGAGGTGAGGACTGATATCTGATACTGGCAGAGGTGAGATCTGATGTCTGATACTGGCAGAGGTGAGGACTGATATCTGATACTGGCAGAGGTGAGGACTGATATCTACTACTAGCAGAGGTGAGGGCAGATATCTGATACTGGCAGAGGTGAGGACTGATGTCTGATACTGGCAGAGGTGAGGGCAGATATCTGCTACTGGCAGAGGTGAGATCTGATACTGGCAGAGGTGAGGACTGATGTCTGATACTGGCAGAAGTGAGATCTGATGTCTGATACTGGCAGAGGTGAGGGCGGATATCTGATACTGTCTGTATGAGGGTGGATATAATGTACTGCAGAGCTGAGACATATGATTTGGAGATGGTGGTTTCCCCTAAAGTTTATGTAATTGTTGAGAAGATCCCTTCATAGGGTCCTACATCCCACAATAAAGGATAGGACTAGCCTGGTCTGGCCCCTGCTACTCTTGGCGCCATGCTATGCCATCCCCATCCCACATACAATTTAGCATAATGCACCCAGTATCTGTCTGATATGATGTATCTGCACACGTGGGAGTATATGGTGTCCAGGCCTGGAATAACCTTCATTAGCCTAATGCCTGTCCCCGGGAATATTCCTTTAATTGACTCTATTGATAAATCTTTGAAGCCGACGCTTTAATTATCTCACAATACGTTTCTGTATAAAGAACAAAAAAAGTGCAATTGATTTATATTCAATAAATGAGATTAATTATATTTGCTGCTCGGGGCTGTGGGGGGGCACTTACTAATCAACTCATCATGGACTTGTAATTGAATTTTGCCAAACCAGGACCAGAATGGATAAGAGCCAAGGGAAGGAAAAAGAAAGCGAGCATCTGCAGGGTGAGGGAGCGGACTAGAGCCCTGTTAGTTCTGTGAACCACCACTAGGGGCATCAGTCTTTTCTGTGCTTTCACATTGGAGTATTTCTGGACTATCTTGCATCCCTTTGATCTAAACCGTGGATCCGCAAGATATGGATACCAGCCGTCTGCATCCTGCAATGTCCGTGGGCCCCATTGTCCAAATGCCTATTTTTGTCTCCAAAACGGAAAGAATAGGACTTGTTCTTAATTTGTTTATTTTTTTGGCCGGACAAATGTACAGACATACGGCGGGTGTGCTGTCTCCATTTTTTGCGGCTCCGTTGAAATGAATGGGTCAAAATATGCAAATTGGATGCAAAAAAGTACAGGATGTGTACCTGAGGCCTTAGTTTAAGTGTATGGTCTGGGGATCTTTATTATATTAGGGGTCTCCTCCTTGGTCTGTATTAGTTCAGGGATTTGCTGTGGGGTTTGTTTGAGTTTTGGGGTCTGGTCTGTGGTCTATATTTATGGGGTCGAATTTGGGATCTATATTTGTTAAGGGGTGCAATCTAGAATGTGCATTAGATTAGTGAGTCTAGTCTGGGCTCTGTCCTAGTGTAGGGGTCCGATCTGGGGTCTGAATTATTTTAGGAAGTCTGGTTTGGGGTCTGTATTAGTATAGTAGGTCTAGGGTACATATTAGTTAAAGGGGTCTGGTCTCGGGTCTGTATTAGCTTGGGGGTCTGGTCTGGGGTCTGTATTAGTTTAGGGGGTCTGGTCTCGGGTCTGTATTAGTTTAGGGGGTCTGGTCTGGGGTCTGTATTAGTTTAGGGGGTCTGGTCTGGGGTCTGTATTAGTTTAGGGGGTCTGGTCTGGGGTCTGTATTAGTTTAGGGGATCTGGTCTGGGGTCTGTATTAGTTTAGGGGGTCTGGTGTGAGGTTTGTATTAGTTTAGGGGGTCTGGTCGGGGTCTGTATTAGTTTAGGGGGTCTGGTCTGGGGTCTGTATTAGTTTAGGGGGCCTGGTCTGGGGTCTGTATTAGTTTAGGGGGTCTGGTCTGGGGTCTGTATTAGTTTAGAGGGACTGTTCTCTGGTCTGTATTAGTTTATGGGGTCTGGGATCTCTATTACTTAATGAGGTCTGGGGGTCTGCATTAGTTTAGGGGATCTGGTCTGGAGTCTGGAGGTCTGGGGTCTGTATTAGTTTAGAGGGGCTGGTCTGGGGTCTCTATTACTTTACTAGGACTGGAGTCTGTATTAGTTTAGGGGATGTGGCCTGGGGTCCATATTAGTTTAGGCGGTCTGTTCTGGGGTCTGTATTAGTTTAGGGGGTGTGGTCTGGGGTTCATATTAGTTTAGGGGGTCTGTTCTGGGGTCTGTATTAGTTTAGGGGGTGTGGTCTGGGTCTGTATTAGTTTAGGGGGTTTGGTCTGGGTCTGTATTAGTTTAGTGGGTGTGGTTTGGGATCCATATTAGTTTAGAGGTCTTGTCTAGAGGTCCGGTCTATGGTCTGTGTTTATGGTGTCCATTCTGGAGTCTATAGTTGTTTAGAGGTTTGCTCTAGGGTCTGTGTTTGATAATGGAGTCCAGTCTGGGGTCTGCATTTAGGGGATCTTTTCTAGGGTCTGTATTAAGAGGGTCTGGTATCAGAATTTAAGTAGGTATCTGACTTTATTACTGCATCTGGTCTGGGTCTGTATTTAGAAGTTTTTTTGGGGGGTCTGTATTTAAGGAGTAGAGGGGTCTGGTCTGGATCTGGAACGGCAGCCATATTGGCCCCGCCTAGCATTTGCAGGATCGGACGAATCCAGCACTTATGGGTAACTGCCTTTTTGATAAAGAGGTTGGCAAAAAAATTCTAAATGTCGCGTCAGCTTTTTAATCATATCTCGCACCCCCATGCAGACAGGAACCAGCCGTGGCGGGAGTGCTTTTCTGTGATCGCTAATCAAAACAATCCGGTGTAGAGAGCGTGCTCAGCGCATCCCGGGCCCTTGAAGCTGTTTTACACCTCGCTGTCTTCAGTACTGTGACGCGCTCGACGCCAGGCAATCTCCGATCTGGCATTCTGTTACCATGACGATACTAATAATGGTTGAGGTATTACTCAAAATAGTTTTGTGTCTGAACACCTCTATTTAAGTATTCAGCGCAGTCACCGAGGAAGATGATTTTCTGACAAAAAGCTCACACGGAATAAATAATAATAATTCACACTTTTTCCTTTACATTAGGGCGAGGCATAAAAAAATTACATGAAAAATGGCTTAAGGCGGAATTTTTAAGCATAAAATTATTTAAGGTGGAATATTAAGTGAAAAATGATTTAAGGTGGAATTTTGGAGCAAAAATGATATAAAGTGGAATTTCTAAGTAAAAAAATGGTGTGAAGTGGAATTTTTAAGTAAAATTGGTTTAAGGTGGAATTTCTACGTGAAAAATAACTTAAAGGGAGTCTTTCACCGCAAAAAACAATTTTTCAACACTCACATCTTTCTCTGCAAAATTGCCCCCACATTAAAAAGCTTCTTACCCCATTGCTGTACCTGCTACATCTCTTCAGAAAATCACTTTTATTGCAGCTGTCAATCACAGTTGAAGGTGCCCAGGGGCGGCGTCATAACGGCCGGTGCCCAGGCCGCGCGCTCATTTTCATAACTTTCCACTCCCCCTTTCACCCAGACGGCCCGCCCAGTGTTTCCAGCTTGTCCTCCTCCTTCAGTGGCCAAATCCCGTGCCTGCGCCGAGGATGCGGAAGACCGTGCCTGCACACTGGTTTCCCGATTACTGGCAGAAGCATCGGGGTATCCAGTGCGCAGACGCGGACATCCGGATCCTCGGCGCAGGCGCAGGATTTGGCCACTGAAGGAGGAGGACAAGCTGGAAACACTGGGCGGGCCGTCTGGGTGAAAGGGGGAGTGGAAAGTTATGAAGATGAGCGCGCGGCCTGGGCACCGGCCGTTATGACGCGGCCCCTGGGCACCTTCAGCTGTGATTGACATCTACAATAAAGTGATTTTCTGAAGATCTGTAGGAGGTACAGCAATAGGGTAAGAAGCTTTTTAATGTGGGGCAATTTTGCAGAGAAAGATGTGAGTGTTGAAAAATTGGTTTTTGGGGTGAAAGACTCCCTTTAAGGTGTATAAGTGAAGAATGAATAAAGCGAAATAGTTAAGCGAAAAATGGTTAGAAGCACAATTTTTAAAAAATAGGTTTAAGGTGGAATTTGAATACGAAAAATGGTTGAAAGTGGAATTTTTAAATGGAAAATATATTAAAGTGGAATTTATAAGTAAAAAATTTTTAAGGTAGAAGTAAATAGTGGTTTAAAGAGGGATTTTTTCCGTAAAAAATGACGTCAGATGGATTTTTAAGTGAAAATTATTTGAAGGGGTTTTCCAATTTTTTTGTACTAATGACCTATCCTCAAGGTAAGTCATCAGTATTTGATTGTCTGACGTCTGACACCCAGGCGGCTGTACTTGGTATCGCGCTCAGCCCCATTCACTTCAATGGGACTGAGCTGCGCCTAGGCCACGTGACCGATGAACATGACATCACTGGCCTAGAGTAAGTTGCAAGAAGACAGTGGTGCCGCAGAGAGCCATGTCTCCTCAATCAGCTGATTGGCTCGGTCCCGGGTGTCGGACCCCCACCAATCAGATATTGATGACCTATAGAAAATAGGTAATCAATTTTAAAAAGTTGGAAGATCCTATTAAGCAAGTTTAAAAATGGTTTAAGGCGGAATTTTTTTAAAGTGAAAAATGATTTCAGGTGCAATTATAAGGTGAAAATGATTTAAGGTGGAATTTATAAATGAAAAATGGTTTAAGGTGGAATTTATAGGTGAAAATGGTTTTAATTGGAATTTGTAAGTTAAAAATGATTTAAGGTGGCGTTTTTAAGTGAAGAATGGTCGGAGGTGAATTTTTGGGGTGCCGTTTCTTTTGGTCCAGTTGTTAAAGTAACATTCACCTATTTGATTACACCCTAAATTTGTAATTTACCAGGCTGTGAGATAAAGCTACACAAGACGCCACACTTCACGTTTAGAACGCCCTTTATTGTTTAGGTGATACTGATACTGATATTAGGTGATACTGATATTGTTTAGGTCAGGGATGCCCAACCTGCGGCTCTCCAGCTGTAGCAAAACTACAACTTCTAGCATGCCCGGACAGCCTACAGCTATCAGCCTACAGCAGGGCATGATGGGAGTTGTAGTTTTGAGCATGTTGGTCTGGGGTCTGTATTAGTTTAGGGGTTGAGCATGCCTGGTTTAGGTGATAATGTAAGGAGAAGGTGAAGAGACAGGTAGTCACCAGCAGATGGGAGATAAAGGCTAAACGTCAGGTAGGAGGAGCTTCCATTTTGTAATGTGGCTGGAATCCAACTGAAAAGGACATTTGGGAGGAGCATGATAAGGATAGCATTGTTTGCTAGCCCATAAGAATTGCTGAGAAAATGCTCTTGATGCTGATTGGCCAGGGGCAGTTGACAGGATGCACTTCATTATGCTCCTCCCAAATGTCCTGTTCAGTTGGATGCCAGGTGTACGTAGTTTTCCTCCATACTGGGATCTGTTAGCACCTACTGATTTAAAACAAGGGGTGTGGACAGGGAGACAGTCTGATTGCCCCCAGATTATGGATAGCCCAGGGTGGAGGACTGCCTTACATCCTCATTAGGTTCAGTGTGTGAGTAGCTTTATTCTGGGCTGAGACAAAAACTGCACCAGCAGCAACCTCCTAATTACTGCACAGTAACGGGGACTCATCGGAGGGAAGCATACGCCAGTGCTTTCTGTCACATCCGGGGATGACACATTTTACTGTACACGGGTGCTCGATCACACAGACGCTCGATGGGTAATTTTGTCTTAGCGATGTATATCTGGATTTCAGTTGTAATATTACGCTCTCCGTCAGGGTAATATCTGCAGCGAGAGCCGGGCTGCTAATTATCATATGATTGCGCAGGAGTTAAGCACAAAGATAAAGGGCGATCTATCAAGCTTCACAACTCTGTTTTCCTGGCATTTAATGCCTCCGGAGAGATGCTTGACTAGGCGCCAGTTCATCCGGCACATTGTATTCCACATTTTTGTCTCTTCTTTGTTCCTCTGTCATAATGACATTTTTTCATCGGTGCCTGGGTAAGAATTAGACATTTGCTAATTGCCCAATCAGTACAGTCCGCAGTCTCTATTCAGTCGTAGATGCGCTCTTATGTTTTCTGACCAGAACCAGATTTGCAGAACAAATTAGTAAAAAACAAACCATTATTGCTGGAGAACGTGTCTATGTTATCCTTCGTGAAGGCATCACCGAATTATACAGAAAACCGGTTTCCTGCTTATAGGATTCGGCAGTTCGGGATAGGTCATTGACATCAGTTTCAGAAAATGAGAAATATTCTATAGCTGAAGGATATACATGATATATGAGAGCCAGTATTACCTTGATGTGATGCGGTAGAAAGTCTATTGTGGCTTCGACTGATGAGATCTAACAAGGATGCAACTGACTGTTAGCTTTATGTAAAAGGAAAACCCAGAGGCGACCCGGCAGCTTCTTAGATGTAAGAGCCCGGAAAGCAAATGTTTTACCTACTTTAATATATGCCAGCGTCCGATAGAAAGCCAGTTTCGCACTTGTTAGTATCCAGTAGCTCAGGATAGGATATTCATTAAACGAGAGTTTCTCAACACTTTAAAATATGCACAGCAGCAGATAAATAGATAATATGCGTAGTCAATGGGCACGTGGCTTCTACACCATGCCGTATACTCTGTATTCATATACTGACAAGCTTCGTTAGAGCTGCGCTGATGAGTCCTTACAAAGGACCAAACTGGTTGGTGAAACCCCTAGGGATTCTTAGCTCAAATCTCTTCAGCCTCTTTGATATAAAAGCCCAATACATAATAATTGTGCCTTCTGTCATGTTCTGCGTCTCCTGTAGAAAACCAGTTTCCCGCTTATTAAATCTCCTTAGTCCAGGATAGGACATGCAAATTAGTCAAGGGATCAAAAGTCGAGACAAAGGTGCAGTTTCACACTTGTTAGGTTTGCATTAGCTTAGGATACAATGTTCAAATAAGCAAATGTATTACTAAAATGTGAAGTGAGTTTCTCAATAATTCTAACGATGCCGTTTTCTAAAATGTTCATATAATGTCAAACTTATCTATAGCTTCTATAATGAGCCCTTACAAGGACGAAACTGGTTGTCGGCACTCATCACTGGCCCTGTAGTATATGCACAGCATGTCATGGAATCCACCACTTGAAGGGGTTGTCTCTAGGATATGCCACCAAAGTGAGCAGAGATCCGCTGCGCATGCTCAGCCCCCTACACTCATTTATATGGAACTGTCGAAAATAGCCGAGCCAACAGGTTCGGTTGTCTCCGGCAGTCCTATAGAAGTGAATGGAGCAGTGGCCGTACTTGCACCACCGCTTCCGAAAATAGCCTAGCCAACAGGTTCGGTTGTCTCCGGCAGTCCTATAGAAGTGAATGGAGCAGTGGCCGTACTTGCACCACTGCTTCCGAAAATAGCCGAGCCAACAGGTTCGGTTGTCTCCGGCGGTCCTATAGAAGTGAATGGAGCAGTGGCCGTACTTGCACCACTGCTTCCGAAAATAGCGAGCACGCTAGCTTGGCTATTTTCAGGACTTCCATAGAAATGAATGGAGCGCACACTGCGCATGTCCGGTGCGCTTTCCTTCACTTTCTGGGGCTCATTCTGGACATAGGTGTGGGACCTGCAGCCATCTGACATTGGTGGCATATCCTTCTTTAAGGATAGACAGCCCCTTTTAAAGAAGTTTTCTGAGAATTTTTAACTGATGACCTATCATGAGTGTATGATCAGTAGGGGTCTGACACCCGGGACTCCCGCCGATCAGCCGTTTGAGGAGGCAGTAGCGCCGCAGCCTTCTCCCAGCTCACCAGGGACAGCGCCGTACGCTGTATAGTGGCTGTGCTTGGTATAGCAGCTGAGGCCCATTCACTGCAAGCGGCTGAGCTGCGCCTAGGCCACGTGACTGATAAATGTGTCGTCATTGGCCTAAGCGAAGATTTGAGAAGGCCGCGGCGCTAGCGCGAGCTCCAGTGTCTTCTAAAACAGCTAATCAGCGGGGGGTCCCAGGTGTCGGACCCCCAGCAACCAACTACTGATGACCCATCCAAAGGATAGCTCTTCAGCTAAAAAAATCTCGGAAAACCCCTTTAATATGCAGATGAAGCGCTCATTGTGGAGAACGTGCCCTGTAATGTCATTTGAACCTGCCCTGATGAGTCTTAAAAGGCAGAAGCTGGCTGTCAGCACTATCCACCCCCCGATATAGCTTACTCTGGATTTGTGATTATTATTGACCCTTTTTACGGCTACACATTGATTGCTCTACCCCCGGTCACCCAGCTCTCTGCAGAAAAGTTGGTAGATGGATTACAACCAGTTATTTTTTTTTTTTTTTTGGCCAAGCATCATAACCATAGATCTAGAGTCTTGAACATGATTAATGTCCCTGCTGCCGTCTCGCTGCTTCCCACTGAATTATGCCGCCTTGCACTTTGCGGACCTTATTGTGAATTTCCCTCCTGCAACATACTTCATGTCCGTTGGACGCGTTTTCTACTGAGTTCAGCAGGTATCCATCTGATGCCCGGTCCTGACCTGAAGCCGTCCCTTTGTTCTTTGTTAATTAAATGATTAGAACTGGCGGCCATCCCGGGTATCCAGGCTCCCGCCTATCTGTCATGGCTGCTCTGATCCGCGCTCCTCTGGGCTCTGCATTGCAGCCTTCCTCTAAAAGTTACAGTAACTGCAATGCATTGTGGACCCTCCCACCTTGTGTTGAATAAACAGTTGCAACTTTTTGCCACAATGTAGCAGGATGGTCCTCGTACTGTAGAATGGTGGGTTCAAGGACCCCGCGTCCACCTTCTTTAACCCTAAAACAAGAGTCGGCAATCTCCAGCATCCCTGCTGTTGGGAAACTACAACTCCCAGCATATGCACTTGTTCGGATGTCCATGGTGCATGCTGGGAATTGTGGTTCAACAACAGGCTGCTGGACCCTAGGAGAAATCCTAAAACCATACCATGAATATACAGATTTCCACTTGTAATTGAAAAGACAAACTGGTGGTACCAAACACTGGTGTGTATACTTTTGCAAAAACTTGTTTTTGCTCAATTTCCTTTTGTAGTGTGCATGCAGCTCCTGCACAGACCTATGTGTTTCCATGGTTACAGACTTCAATTAATCCATGTCTGTAGCCTGAAGCTGCATCAAAGGGGTTGTCTCACCCTGGACGTTGGGGACATATTGCTAGGATGTGTGTGATAGGTGCAGGTCCCACCTCTGGGACCCACACCTTTCTTTAGGACGAAGCCTGCAAAGTGAAGGGGGGTACACCGCGAAATGTGCAGGAGCCCTCCATTCATTTCTATGGTAGCGCCGGAAATAGCTGAGCGTATTTTCGTCAGTCCCATTGAAATGAATAGGAGGCGCACAGCGCAAGCGCGGCCATCGCTCCAGTCACTTCTGTGGGGCTGACAGAAATAGGCTATTTTCGGCGCTCCCATAGGAATGAATGGAGGGCGCCCGCGCATGCACAGTGTGCTCTCGTTCCGCTTTGCGGGCTCCGTTCTTAAGATAGGTGTGGGATCCAGAGGTGGGATCAGCACGTGTCAGACATTGGGGGCATATCCTAGCAATATGCCCCAATGTCTGAGGTAAGACAACCCCTTTAATGTGTTAGGGCTAAGGGCAGGGGCTACAAAACTGCGGCACTCCAGCCATGGTGAAAGGACAACTCCCAGTATGCACACCTGCTCTCAGAACACCGGTAGGAGAGAAAATGTAGCATGCTGGGAGTTGTAGTTTCAGATGGATTGCCATAGGTTGCTGACCCCTGGGCTGGAGATAGCTGCGTCTGATATAAGATCAGGTCATCGCTGTATCATGAAAAGTTTTGCACCTTTCTCATTTCTATTGTACCTATGTACAATGTTCAAGATCTCTGCCTGCTGTCAGTGAATAAGAACATTTTTGTGTACATCCGGAGGCCGTATAAACATTCCCTTACCAGAAAGAGCCCTGCTACACTGTAACAAGCCCCACGTCTGTGTCAGGCAGACATACTCGGCGTAAACAAGAATTCTCCCGCTCACTGACAGCAAACAGAGATCTTGAGAATCGCAACCTATGGTGTGCTGGAACGGTGCAGAATTTGAGTAGTGGGGTAAGAAGTGGTATCTCCTCATGGTTCTGGTCAGATCCTTCCTGCGGGTTCCAGTGGAGGATGCTTTAGAATGATATATCGGGCGCCCGTGCTTTCTATCATCTGTATGGATATTGTGACCAAACGAAGTCCCTTAAAGGGGTCATATATGTTGGTATTAAAGGGGCGGTCCCCTGTTCCGAGCCGTAGACGAGAGCCAGGTGCAAACATCTGAATGACCATTCCTGTTAACCCATTCATGGTCATCTTATGGTAAATGAACCCAACAGGACTGTCCCTTTAAGACAACTCTGTAACTGACGGACCCTCATCGCCCCCGAGAACAGTAGATATGTTCCTCTTCTTGCCATGACAAACCTCCCATATTAAGCCCATCTCCTGGTGATAACTTTTTCAGCCCTCTGGGCGACTCTCGCTTCTTCCTGGCTCTGTACGCCTCCGGCAAACATGTCTTCTTCTGGCCCTAAAAGGTTTTATTCAGATGGTTGGGCTGTTTACGTGACAATTAGAGTCTCCTCGCGTTAACTCTTCTCTGCCGGTGGAAGGCGTCAATGACCCTTTTCGGGTTTATAAATGGGTTTAGCTTGGGGGGATATTAGACTTTCGCAGGGGGTGGATGGGGCTCGTCCTGTTTGTACAGATGATATTTTTGCACATGTTTTGCTACCATCTCCCAGCTCAAAAGACCAGCAGCATCGAAAAAAACCTTCGCCTGCAGGTGGACGGGGGGAATCTGGCAGCTGTACAGTCGCCATTAGGAAGAAGAGGACATAATCCGACCATAATTATTTCAATCCCATCTTTAGACATAATTACAATAACAATTTAGCAGAGGAACTGTGGTTTATGTAACACCTCGAAATCACGTGTTCCCGTAGACCGCTACACCATATCCTATTTACATCTCATTTCAGTGAATAAAGGGCGATAGAATAAATGTCTCCCCATGATTTGCTGCGGCTCGGATTTTTTATTTTTTTAAATATCTTTTTAGTTGACCGCATGGTGTGTGTGAATGAAAGGTTTCACTAAACAACACGGTGCTGTGGAATATGGAGTACGCCAGGATATTATAATAGTCCAGTCACTATTGAACCAAGATCAGCGGGGAGATAAGACTACAATAGGAAGAGCTTTCTGCTTGTCAGTCTCACCTTGTGATCTGGACATACCCGGCCTCACAATACTTATCTGCTATAACATTATCACCCATGCACAAGAAAATAACTTCTAAAAGACGTGTTCCTACAAAGAAGAATACAACTACTTTAAGAGTCCTACATACGTACAAGAACCTAACTACTATAATACTGCTCCTATGTACAAGAATATAACTACTATAATACTGCCTCCTATGTACAAGAATATAACTACTATAATACTGCCCCTATGTACAAAAATATATCTACTATAATACTGCCTCCTATGTACAAGAACCTAACTACTATAATACTGCCTCCTATGTACAAGAATATAACTACTATAATACTGCCTCCTATGTACAAGAATATAACTACTATAATACTGCTCCTATGTACAAGAATATAACTACTATAATACTGCTCCTATGTACAAGAATATAACTACTATAATACTGCCTCCTATGTACAAGAATATAACTACTATAATACTGCTCCTATGTACAAGAATATAACTACTATAATACTGTCTCCTATGTACAAGAATATAACTACTATAATACTGCTCCTATGTACAAGAATATAACTACTATAATACTGCCCCTATGTACAAGAATATAACTACTATAATACTGCTCCTATGTACAAGAATATAACTACTATAATACTGCTCCTATGTACAAGAATATAACTACTATAATACTGCTCCTATGTACAAGAATATAACTACTATAATACTGCTCCTATGTACAAGAATATAACTACTATAATACTGCTCCTATGTACAAGAATATAACTACTATAATACTGCTCCTATGTACAAGAATATAACTACTATAATACTGCTCCTATGTACAAGAATATAACTACTATAATACTGCCTCCTATGTACAAGAATATAACTACTATAATACTGCTCCTATGTACAAGAATATAACTACTATAATACTGCTCCTATGTACAAGAATATAACTACTATAATACTGCTCCTATGTACAAGAATATAACTACTATAATACTGCTCCTATGTACAAGAATATAACTACTATAATACTGCTCCTATGTACAAGAATATAACTACTATAATACTGCCTCCTATGTACAAGAATATAACTACTATAATACTGCTCCTATGTACAAGAATATAACTACTATAATACTGCCTCCTATGTACAAGAATATAACTACTATAATACTGCTCCTATGTACAAGAATATAACTACTATAATACTGCTCCTATGTACAAGAATATAACTACTATAATACTGCTCCTATGTACAAGAATATAACTACTATAATACTGCTCCTATGTACAAGAATATAACTACTATAATACTGCTCCTATGTACAAGAATATAACTACTATAATACTGCTTCCTATGTACAAGAATATAACTACTATAATACTGCCTCCTATGTACAAGAATATAACTACTATAATACTGCCTCCTATGTACAAGAATATAACTACTATAATACTGCCTCCTATGTACAAGAATATAACTACTATAATACTGCCCCTATGTACAAGAATATAACTACTATAATACTGCTCCTATGTACAAGAATATAACTACTATAATACTGCTCCTATGTACAAGAATATAACTACTATAATACTGCTCCTATGTACAAGAGTATAACTACTATAATACTGCTCCTGTGTACGAGAATACAACTTCTATAATACTGCTCCTGTGTACAAGAATATAACTACTATAATACTGCTCCTATGTACAAGAATATAACTACTATAATACTGCTCCTATGTACACGAATATAACTACTATAATGCTACCCCTATGTACAAGAATATAACTACTATAGTACTGCTCCCCTTTACAAGAATATAACTACTATAATACTGCCTCCTGTGTACAAGAATATAACTACTATAATACTGCTCCTATATACAAGAATATAACTACTATAATACTGCTCCTCTGTACAAGAATATAACTACTATAATACTGTCCCTATGTACAAGAATATAGGTACTATAATACTGCTCCTATATACAAGAAAATAACTACTATAATACTGTCCCTATGTACAAGAATATAACTACTATAATACTGCCCCTCCTATGTACAAGAATATAACTACTATAATACTGCTCCTATGTACAAGAATATAACTACTATAATACTGCTCCTATGTACACGAATATAACTACTATAATGCTACCCCTGTGGTTAAATATATAATTATGTTATGTTTCCTTGCTGTGTACATTTTAATAATCAGCTGGAATATTCTTTATTTTGTATTTGGAGATGTTTGGTAGAAATGTAAGTAAAAGCTCCGTCTCGATCTGGGCGCACAGGGGAGCAGGACCAGTTCAGAAGTGTCGAGGGGAAATCATTAATCTTCTGTCTGTGCTCTGGGATCTTGCTGTGCAGATGCTGGATCATACCGGAAAAGGAAGAAAACAAAAGAAACAAACACAATTTTTTCTATAATTTATCCGCTATAACAGTGGTTGCTTCCAGAATACATGATAGCAGTTCTATATGTTATGTATGATATATATGGCGAGTACAGTGTTCATCATCATGAATATCATCATTAATGAGAATAGGTAGCCTTCAGTGATGTCACAACTGATCTGTACTGAGATAGGCTGCATTCTCAGTGATGTCACTGCTCTCTAGTGAATGGATAGGCTACATTCTCAGTGATGTCATTGCTCTCTAGTGAATGGATAGGCAGCATTCTCAGTGATGTCACAGCTCTCTAGTAAATGGATAGGCTACATTCTCAGTGATGTCACTGCTCTCTAGTGAATGGATAGGCTGCATTCTCAGTGATGTCACAGCTCTCTAGTAAATGGATAGGCTGCATTCTCAGTGATGTCACAGCTCTCTAGTAAATGTATAGGCTGCATTCTCAGTGATGTCACCGCTCTCTAGTGAATGGATAGGATGCATTCTCAGTGATGTCACTGCTCTGTAGGGAATGGATAGGCTGCATTCTCAGTTATGTCACTGCTCTCTTGAATGGATAGGCTGCATTCTCAGTGATGTCACTGCTCTCTAGTGAATGGATAGGCTGCATTCTCAGTGATTTCACTGCTCTCTAGTGAATGGATAGGCTGCATTCTCAGTGATGTCACCGCTCTCTAGTGAATGGATAGGCTGGATTCTCAGTGATGTCACCGCTCTGTAGTGAATGGATAGGCTGCATTATCAGTGATATCACCGCTCTCTAGTGAATGGATAGGCTGCATTCTCAGTGATGTCACTGCTCTCTAGTGAATGGATAGGCTGCATTCTCAGTGATGTCACCGCTCTATAGTGAATGGATAGGCTGCATTCTCAGTGATGTCACTGCTCTGTAGTGAATGTGTAGGCTGCATTATCAGTGATGTCACTGCTCTCTAGTGAATGGATAGGCTACATTCTCAGTGATGTCACTGCTCTCTAGTGAATGGATAGGCTGCATTATCAGTGATGTCACTGCTCTCTAGTGAATGGATAGGCTGCATTCTCAGTGATGTCACTGCTCTCTAGTGAATGGATAGGCTGCATTCTCAGTGATGTCACTGCTCTCTAGTGAATGGATAGGCTGCATTCTCAGTGATGTCACTGCTCTCTAGTGAATGGATAGGCTGCATTCTCAGTGATGTCAGTGCTCTCTAGTGAATGGATAGTCTGCATTCTCAGTGATGTCACTGCTCTCTAGTGAATGAATAGGCTGCATTCTCAGTGATTTCACTGCTCTCTGGTGAATAGATATGCTGCATTCTCAGTGATGTCACCTCTCTGTAGTGAATGGATAGGCTGCATTCTCAGTTATCACTGCTGATCTCTAGTGAATGGATAGGCTGCATTCTCAGTGATGTCACCGCTCTGTACTGAATGGATAGGCTGCATTATCAGTGATGTCACCGCTCTCTAGTGAATGGATAGGCTGCATTCTCAGTGATGTCACTGCTCTCTAGTGAATGGACAGGCTGCAGTCTCAGTGATGTCACTGCTCTCTAGTGAATGGATAGGCTACATTCTCAGTGATGTCACTGCTCTGTAGTGAATGTGTAGGCTGCATTATCAGTGATGTCACCGCTCTCTAGTGAATGGATAGGCTGCATTCTCAGTGATGTCACTGCTCTCTAGTGAATGGACAGGCTGCCTTCTCAGTGATGTCACTGCTCTCTAGTGAATGGATAGGCTACATTCTCAGTGATGTCATTGCTCTCTAGTGAATGGATAGGCTGCATTCTCAGTGATGTCACCGCTCTGTAGTGAATGGATAGGCTACATTCTCAGTGATGTCACTGCTCTCTAGTGAATGGATAGGCTGCATTCTCAGTGATGTCACTGCTCTCTAGTGAATGGATAGGCTGCATTCTCAGTGATGTCACTGCTCTCTAGTGAATGGATAGGCTGCATTCTCAGTGATGTCACCGCTCTCTAGTGAATGGATAGGCTGCATTCTCAGTGATGTCACCGCTCTCTAGTGAATGGATAGGCTGCATTCTCAGTGATGTCACTGCTCTCTAGTGAATGGATAGGCTGCATTCTCAGTGATGTCACTGCTCTCTAGTGAATGGATAGGCTGCATTCTCAGTGATGTCACTGCTCTCTAGTGAATGGATAGGCTGCATTCTCAGTGATGTCACTGCTCTCTAGTGAATGGATAGGCGGCAATCCCAGCTATGTCACCGCTCTCTAGTGAATGGTTAGGCTGGATTCTCAGTGATGTCACCGCTCTGTAGTGAATGGATAGGCTGCATTCTCAGTGATGTCACTGCTCTCTAGTGAATGGATAGGCTGCATTCTCAGTGATGTCACTGCTCTCTAGTGAATGGATAGGCTGCATTCTCAGTGATGTCACTGCTCTGTAGTGAATGGATAGGCTGCATTCTCAGTGATGTCACTGCTCTCTAGTAAATGGATAAGCTGCATTCTCAGTGATGTCACTGCTCTCTAGTGAATGGATAGGCTGCATTCTCAGTGATGTCACCGCTCTCTAGTGAATGGATAGGCTGCATTCTCAGTGATGTCACCGCTCTGTAGTGAATGGTTAGCCTGCATTCTCAGTGATGTCACCGCTCTGTAGTGAATGGATAGGCTGCATTTTCAGTGATGTCACCGCTCTGTAGTGAATAGATAGTCTGCATTCTCAGTGATGTCATGGCTCTGTAGTGAATAGATAGTCTGCATTCTCAGTGATGTCACCGCTCTGTAGTGAATGGTTAGGCTGGATTCTCGGTGATGTCACCGCTCTGTAGTGAATGGATAGGCTGCATTCTCTGTGATTTTACCGCTCTGTAGTGAATGGATAGGCTGCATTCTCAGTGATGTCACCGCTCTCTAGTGAATGGATAGGCTGCATTTTCAGTGATGTCACCGCTCTGTAGTGAATGGTTAGGCTGCATTCTTAGTGATGTCACCGCTCTGTAGAGAATGGATAGGCTGCATTCTCAGTGATGTCACCGCTCTGTAGTGAATGGATAGGCTGCATTCTCAGTGATGTCACCGCTCTGTAGTGAATAGATAGTCTGCATTCTCAGTGATGTCACCGCTCTGTAGTGAATGGTTAGGCTGGATTCTCAGTGATGTCACCGCTCTGTAGTGAATGGATAGGCTGCATTCTCAGTGATGTCACCGCTCTGTAGTGAGTGGATAGGCTGCATTCTCAGTGATTTCACCACTCTGTAGTGAATGGATAGGCTGCATTCTCAGTGATGTCATCGCTCTCTTGTGAATGGATAGGCTGCATTCTCAGTGATGTCATCGCTCTCTAGTGAATGGATAGGCTGCATTCTCAGTGATGTCACCGCTCTGTAGTGAATGTTTAGGCTGCATTCTCAGTGATGTCACTGCTCTCTAGTGAATGGATAGGCTGGATTCTCAGTGATGTCACCGCTCTGTAGTGAATGGTTAGGTTGCATTCTCAGTGATGTCACTGCTCTGTAGTGAATGGTTAGGTTGCATTCTCAGTGATGTCACTGCTCTCTAGTGAATGGATAGACTGCATTCTCAGTGATGTCACCGCTCTCTTGTGAATGGATAGGCTGCATTCTCAGTGATGTCATGGCTCTATAGTGAATGGATAGGCTGCATTCTCAGTGATGTCACTGCTCTCTAGTGAATGGATAGACTGCATTCTCAGTGATGTCACCGCTCTCTAGTGAATGGATAGGCTGTATTCTCAGTGATGTCACCGCTCTCTAGTGAATGTTTAGGCTCCATTCTCAGTGATGTCACTGCTCTCTAGTGAATGGATAGGCTGCATTCTCAGTGATGTCACTGCTCTGTATGGAATGGATAGGCTGCTCTCTCAGTGATGTCATTGCCACTTATTGAAATTGTGGGCATAGAATATTTATCTTTTTTTTCGTATTTTTGTTCTTTTTCTTTTATTGTACAATGTTGTCTTTTGATTTTCCCAAGAAATAAAGTGCCGGCAAAGTGATTTTTGCTGTGTCTTTAATTGAATGTAGAGGACTCCCAGGGTGTCTTCTGCTGTGCTCTGCCTCATGGTCATCTGCAATGTGGCTGATGGCTCCCCAAGGCGACGCTGTTGATACTTCCTATAATTGAATTGCAATCTGTTAGAATATTCTACGTCCATATGCACAGTGCTGCTGGAGGATTTATGCACAGACACTTGGGCTGAAGTCGTGAATTTCCCGTGGCTCGTTTTTCTTTGATGCCTTTGGGTTAGTCTTCTGAAGATGTGGACTGTATATAGGGACACGAGTGGTATAACAGAATATACAGGTTTAAAATAAGAGAAATGTTCTAAGTTTTTTGTCTATTCTTCTGGGATTTGCAGGTTACAGATTGGTGATCTGTTGTGGTTAAGGTAGGTACACCTTTAGGCCTCTTTCACATAAATGTTTTTTTTGCGGGAGTACGGACCTTTTTTTGCGTTCCGTATACGGTCCGTATACAGAACCATTCATTTCAGTGGTTCCGCAAAAAAACTGAAGTGTTTCCGTGTGCATTCCGTTTCCGTATTTCCGTTTTTCCGTTCCGTGCAAAGATAGAACATGTCCTATTATTGCCCGCAAATCACGATCTGTGGCTCCATTCAAGTCAATGGGTCCGCAAAAAAAAAAAAAACGGAACGCATACGGAAATGCATCCGTATGTCCTAAATATACGTTTTTTGCGGAACCTTCTATTGAAAATTTTCAGCTCAGCCCAATTTTTTCTATGTAATTACTTTATATGCCATGCGAAAAAACAGAACCAAAACGTAAATACAGCGGGGAAAAAACTGAAAACGGATCCGATAAAAACGTTCCGCAAAACAATGAAAAAGCCATATGGCTGTGTGAAAGAGGCCTTAGTCTGGAGGTCAGTCGGGCTTCACATATGTATATATATGGACGATTCTCAGTCCGGAATATATCATGCACCCAGTCGGAAAGTAAACTGGTCATACTTCAGAGCAGGTTTTATAATGGAGATACTTTCAGTCATGACCAAGTCAGGGACACTACCATTCAGAGAGATTAGTTCCATGTAATCGTCAGTCTGGAGGTAAGTTGGGCACATCTTCAATCGGGAGACGATGGCACAGTTTTAGCTGAGGTCCGGTTTGAGCGTTTCAATAATTGTTCCCCTCTTTGGCCAGTGTAAGAAAGCCCTACGTTGGGTGCCCCAGGCCTTGAAATTCAACCTCCTCGATACTTCTCTCCATGACAGTCAGGAGCTCCCTATACACAGTAAATTGTTCACCTGCCTAATGTGTATGAGGGCCTTTACTTTCAGTTATTAGATAAGTTGGGTACACCTTATAAGACCAGGTAGGTGCACCATCAGATAAAAGATAATTTGGGTACTGCATTGATTAAGATATCAGTTGGGTAAACCAGGAATCAGAGAAGTTGGGTACACCATCATTGCGGTGGTAAGTTGGATATACCAAAGAAAGGGAGATATCTTTTGACGGTAGTATACAAAACCTAAGTTATTTTTACTTCCAATCATGAGCTGAGTTAGGTACACCATGAATTCGGAGATACGTTTGGTACCCTGTAGATTAGGAGATAGGTTGGGTACACCATCAGTCAGGAGATAAGTTGGGTACACCATCATTGCGGTGGTAAGTTGGGTACACCATAGATCAGGTGATAGGTTTGGTAGACTATCATCAAACATCAAAAGATAAGTTATTCTTATTTCCAGTCATGAGATAAGTTAGGTACACCATGAATTAGAAGATACGTTTGGTACCCTATAGATTAGGAGATAGGTTGGGTACACTGTGAATCAGGAGATGAGCTGGGTACATCATCAGTCAGGAGATAGGTTGGGTACATCATCAGTCAGGAGATAGGTTGGGTACATCATCAGTCAGGAGATAGGTTGGGTACATCATCAGTCAGGAGATAGGTTGGGTACACCATTAATCAGCAGATAAGATGGGCACATTATTATTGTGGAGATACAGTTAGGTCCATATATATTTGGACAGAGACAACATTTTTCAGATTTTTGTTCTGTCCGTTACCACAATAAATTCAGATGCAGTTGAAGTTCAGACTTTTAGCTATAATTCAGTCGGTTGAACAAAATGATTGCATAAATATGTGAGGAACTAAAGTATTTTTTACACTCAATCCCTTCATTTCAGGGGCTTAAAAGTAATTGGACAAATTAAATAATTGTAAATAAAATGTTAATTTCTAATACTTGGTTGAAAGCCCTTTGTTGGCAGTGACTGCCTGAAGTCTTTAACTCATGGACATCACCAGACGCTGTGTTTCCTCCTAGGCCTTTACTGCCGCGGTTTAATGCTCGGCCGGGTCTTTACTGCCGCAGTTTTCAGTTTCTATTTGTTTGTGGCCTTTCTGTCTGAAGTTTAGTCAGTAACCAGTGAAATGCTCTATTGGGTTCAGATCCGGTGACTCGGCCATTCTAGAATATTCCACTTCTTTATTAAACCCCCGGTTGCTTTCGCTTTATGTTTCGGATCATTGTCCATCTGTATTCGAAAACGCCGACCAATCAGTTTGGCTGGATCTGAGCGCACAGTATGTCTCTGACAACCCCAGAATTCATCCGGCTGCTTCTGTCCTGTGTCACATCATCAATAAACACTAGGGACCCGGTGCCACCTGCAGCCATCATGCCCCAGCATCACACTGCCTCCGCCGTGTCTTACAGATGATGTGGTAGCTTTGGATCATGAGCTGTACCACGCCTTCGCCATACTTTTCTCTTTCCATCTTTCTGGTAGAGGTTGATCTTGGTTTCATTCGTCCACAGAACGTTCTTCCAGAAGTCTGCTGGTTTTCTAAGATGTTTTTTTTAGCAAAGTCCGATCTCGCCTTCTTCTTCTTGAGGCTGATGAGTGGCTCGCACCGCGCAGTGAACCCTCGGTAGTTACTTTCGTGCAGTCTTCTCTTTATGGTAGATTTGGATATTGATCGCCGATATCCTGGAGAGTGGTGGTCACTTGGTCGCTGTTGTGAGGGGTTTCTCTTCCCCGTGGTCATTATTCTGCCATCATCCACCACTGGTGTCTTCCGTGGGCGTCCAGGTCTTTTTGCATTCTTGAGGTCACCAGTGCTTTCTTTCTCAGGATGTACCGATCTGTAGATTTTGCCTCTCCTAATAGGGTAGCAATTTCTCTGATGGGTTTTTCTGTTTTCGTAGATGAAGGATGGTTGTGTCACCTGCACGGAGAGCTCCTCTGACCGCAGGTTTACTGCTCAGCAAAATCTTCACAATGCAAGCACCGCACCTCAGATCAGCTCCAGGCCTTTTATGTGCTTAATTGAGAATGAAATAATGAAGGGATTGCCCACACCTGCCCATGAAACAGCCTTTGAGTCAATTGTCCGATTACTTTTGGTCCCTTTAAAAACAGAGTGCCACATGTAAAGGAACTGGAACTCCTAAACTCTTCACCCAGTTTTAATGTGGATACGCTCAAATGAAAGCTAAAAGTCTGGACTTTTTGTCCATGTCCATTATATAACTATAACCTCAATATGTTTTAGTAAACAGGTAATAAAAACTAAATTTGTGTCAGTGTCCAAATATATATGGACCTAGCTATAGGTTGGCTACACCAACAATCAGGAATTCATTTGGGTTCATTATAGGTAAGTTAGGTATATCTTAAAACAGAAAATAAATTAGGAAGACTATGAATTAGGATACAAATTGTGTACACCATATATCAGGAGATAAGTTGGGTACTCCATAGAACAGGAAATTATGTGGGTACACATAGATCAGGAGATGAGTTGGATGAAGAGATGAGGTGGGTAAACTACAGATCAAGAGATATGTTGGGTACACCATAGGTCAGCAGATAGGTTGGGTACCGTATACTATGTCATAGGATAAATCAGTTACACCATAGATCAGGAGATAAGTTGGGTTCATCCTAGATCAAGAGATAAGTTGGATTTATCATATATAAGGAGATAAGTTGGATACACCATAGATCAGGAGATAGGGTGGTTTTATCATAGATAATGAGATAACTTGGGTTTATCGTATATCAGAAGATAACTTAGGTACAGCATTTTTAAGAGATAAATTGGGTACACTACATATCAGCAGATACGTTCAGTACACCACAGATCAGGAGATAAGTTGGGTACACCACAGATCAGGAGATAAGTTGGGTACACCACAGATCAGGAGATAAGTTGGGTACACCATAGATCAGGAGATGATTTGGATACACCATAAATCAGGAGGTGCATTGGATTCAGCACAAATCAGGAGATTAGTTTGCTACACCACAGGAGTAAAATTGGGTAATCCTATGTCCGGAGATATGTTAGGTACACCATAGGTCAGAGGATAAGTTGGGCTCATCATAGATCAGGAGATAAGTTGGGTACACCATAGATCAGGCGATAAGTTGGGTACACCATAGATCAGGCGATAAGTTGGGTTCCTCATAGATTAGGAGATAAGTTGGGTACACCATAGATCAGGTGATAAGTTGGGTACACCATAGATCAGGCGATAAGTTGGGTTCATCATAGATTAGGAGATAAGTTGGGCTCATCATAGATCAGGAGATAAGTTGGGTACACCATAGATCAGGCGATAAGTTGGGTTCATCATAGATTAGGAGATAAGTTGGATACACCATAGATCAGGCGATAAGTTGGGTACACCATAGATCAGGCGATAAGTTGGGTTCATCATAGATTAGAAGATAAATTGGGTACACCATAGATCAGGCAATAAGTTGGGTTCATCATAGATTAGGAGATAAGTTGAGTACACCATAGATCAGGCAATAAGTTGGGTACACAATAGATCAGGCGATAAATTGGGCTTATCATAGTTTAGGAGATAAGTTGGGTTCATCATAGATCAGGTGATAAGTTGGGTACACCATAGATCAGGCGATAAGTTGGGTACACCATAGATCAGGAGATAAGTTGGGTTCATCATAGATTAGGAGATAAATTGGGCTCATCATAGATCAGGTGATAAGTTGAGTACACCATAGATCAGGCGATAAGTTGGGTTCATCATAGATTAGGAGATAAGTTGAGTACACCATAGATCAGGAGATAAGTTGGGTTCATTATAGATCAGGAGATAAGTTGGGTATGCCATAGATCAGGACATAGGTTGCGTACATCATGAACCAGGAGATAATTTGCAGATTCTACAGTGTTGCTATCAGATTATTTATAGTAAGGTCCAAACAGAACCAGAAATCTGGGGATGAGATTGTCCTGGGTCCAGCCTCTCCTGCAGAGCGCACATTGTGACATTGTGAGGCCCTCTTTCCTAAATTCCAGCAGTCTGCAGTACAGCTGTCCCCCATGGTCCGGTAGCCAGGCCCACGCTGCCAGCTTCACATCACCCCTCCCTTGGCTTGTACCAGGCAGCTGCGCTCATTTTGCTTGACTACTTCTGTTAACAGGTCAGAACATCATCATCAGTTTTGCAAGCTGCATGCACTCATTTCCCATACATTTGGGGGTCTGTTAACTCTTTAGGGTCCTGGGGGAGACAGTCGCTTTGATTTTTTTTTATATATATTTCAGGCCTTGCAGGGAGAAAAAAAAATGTAAAATGAATTTGATGAGGCACCATTTATAAAAATGGAGTCCCCTTTAAAGGTTCTTCTCCAGAACTATAGATTCCAACCTCGCAACATTTGTATCCCTATTTACAGGGCTTGTTTAACCCCGCCCCTGATCAGCATGAGTCCCACCCTTGAGGGGTTTGTATAGGCCATTAGTTTGTGATTAGTGGGTCCTATGTGATCTCAGGGGCCTAAACCCATTAGCTGGATGAGGGGTTTTGTTAAGTATAGCAGTTATGACTTTGTCATATGGAATAGGATAGAGTTCATCAGGACTAGTGGGTCTGGGTTTGTATTGTATAGCAGGATTGAGTTTGTCAAATGTAGTTTGCAGGATAAGGCTAGGACTACACGACAACATGTAAAATGTCGCACAACAATTTTTATGACGATAGTCTATGGTGTCGCACTACTTGAATGGGTCTGCAATCACGGAGATGTGGAAAGGAAGCACGGATTGGAACCCCGCGGTGCGGACAGTTCACAGACCCATTCAAGTTGAATGGGTTTTGATCCGTCCCGGCCACCGCACGAACGTTGCCCGTGCATTGGGGACCGCAAATTGCACGGATGCACAACGTTCATGTGCAAGAGGCCTTAGGCTAGTTTCACACTAGGGTGTTCCGTCGGGTGATCTATCCTGCTGCTAGTGAACGCGTGCCCCCGGACTACTGCTCCGTCCCAATTCACTATAATGGTGGCGGGGCGGAGTTCCGGCGGCGGTACGGCAGCGCACGCCGGAATAAAACTACGACATTATAGTGAATGGGGCCGGAGCAGTAGTCCGGGGTCACACGTTCACTAGTGGCAGGACAGATCCGACAGGGTGTTCACCCGACGGAACAGCCTGCCGGAGGTCCATGCCGCTAGTGTGAAACTAGCCTTAGGGCTCATGCACACGACCGTATTTTGTTTCCATGTCCATGTTTTTTTGCTGATAGGATGCATGCATTTCAATAGGTCCGCAACAAATACAGACAGCACACCATGTGCTGTCTGCATCAGTATGTCCGTTTCGAGGCCTCGCAAAAAAATAGAGCATGTCCTATTTTTTTATCGTTTGCAGACAAGGATAGGCATTATTACAATGGATCTGCAAAAATAATGGATCCGCAAAAAAAACGGATGCCATACTGTCGTCATCCAGGTTTTTTTTGCGGACCGCAAAACACATACGGTCGTGTGCATGAGGCCTTAGGAACGGACACGGAAAAAACAACGTTTGTGTGCATGTAGCCTAAGTGTTTGGCTGCTCCAAGTTGTAGAACACAAAAATAAGTGCGACTTGTCTGCAACTTGCTGGCCCAGGACTATTAGAACTGTGATTTTTCTGGGAAAAGGCAGTCAATGGAGGAAATGTGATGCGCGACGTGTCTGGGTTTTTGCGACTGTCCCATCACAGTTGCAGTATGTTACGTATCGCACTGCGACACCTTTTACAAATATCCCATTAAATTTGTCGCCATGTAGCTGAACCTCAAGTGCAGCTGTGTTAGATGTAGCAGAGCTCTGCCTGCAGTATGACAGATGTAGTCAGCAGGTGTAGCAGAGATGACTTTTTTTTCCAGTTCTAGCAAAGGTGAATTTGTCTGATGTATTTCAGCTCAGTTTGTTAAATGTTTTATTACTAAGTTTTTCAGATGGTTTCCGCATTTATCATTTTCTTTCCGCATTTATCATTTCTTTGAAAATCACAACAAGGCCGCACTGTTCTTGCACTGATTTCAGAAAATTGCATCAAAAATACACAACGTGACTGCAGTCTTTGAATAAATCCTTAATTTGTCAGATGTACCCACCTGACATTGATCAGTTGTAGCTAGCCTTACACTCAGTTCACACTTTCGCGTAAAACGCCGCGTTCGAACGCACATAAAAACGCACAACAGTACAGGAACCATGCATTCCAATGGGGGTGGTTCACACTTGCGCGTTTTTATGCGTGTTCGTAGGCGCCTATAAACGTCCGACGCATAAGCAAGTATGTTCGCGTTAATTCGGGATTTTTTCGAGCGTTTGGTGCCAATAGACTTCAATGGGAAACGCGATAGGCGTGTTGTTCGGGCGTTTGTGCAGCGTAAAACGCACCTATGGATGCGCGTTTTACAAAGTTTGCAACATGCTAAATCAGCCACCATGGAATGTCACACCTCTAAAGCACTCAGATTGGCCAAACTATATCATTGGTCATTGGCCAACTATGCAGTCAATCACATAAACGCGCGTCAAACGCGCCTACGCTATTTACCAAAACGCTTGAAAAAACGCGCCTAAACGCCCATCTTGAACGCGCATAAAACGATAGGCTTCTAAACGCTCAGGTCTGAACCCAGTGTAAATGCTTTGGGCGTTTTTTAGCGCGTTCGAACTCGCTGTAAAACGCGAAAATGTGAACCAGTCCCATAGGGAAGCATTGGTTTGCATCGGTTATGCGTTTTACAACGCGTTCCAACGCGCTGTAAAACGCGCAAGTGTGAACTGAGGGATATAGCATCTGATACATGTCAGACTGTTCCAGCTGGAGTTTATGAGGTGTAGCAGCGATCAGTTTGTCAGATGTAGTCAAGCTGAGTTTATCATATCCGTCTCACCTGCGTTTGTCAGATCAGATGCTGCAGAGTTGAGCTCATCAAGATATGTGCTTGCTGTCAGTGAATAACATCATTCTTGCTCACAACATGGATGTGGGACTTTTTACAGTGGGTAAGCGCTCCTTCTTCTGAGGTTGAGTCTTCGTCTTGGGCAGTAAAGAAAATTGTGGCCATTTGCTGACAGCAAGCATAGATGTGGAAAGGGAAGGATCTAACAGAAATAAGTGGCCTTCATCTTATGGTAACCAACGAGAGTCGATCTAATGTAGTAGAGCTGAGTTTGTCAGATGTAGCAGTCCGCAGTCTGTCATATGTAGTAGAGCTGAGTATGTCGATTAGCGCAGCTCACTTTTAGGCCTCTTGCACACGAATGGGCCGTGTTTTGCGGTCCGCAAATTGCAGATCCGCAAAACACAGATGCCGTCCTTGTGCCTTACGCAATTTGCGGAACGGAACAGACGGCCCATTATAGAAATGCCTATTCTTGTCCACAAAACTGACAGGAATAGGACATGATCTATAATTTTTGCCGGGCCCCGTTGAAGTGAATGGGTCCGCACCCGAGCCGAAAAAAATATCCTATAATTATACGCCTCTTGCACACGACCATATGTATTTTGCCGTCTGCAAAAAAACGATCCGCAAAAAATACAGATGACGTCTGTGTACATTCCGTATTTTGCGGAACGGAACTGCTGGCCCCTACTAGAACAGTGCTATCCCTGTCCTTTATGCGGACAATAATAGGACATGTTCTAACCTTTAGCGGAACGGATATACGGAAATACGGAAACGGAAAGAAAATACGTTTGTGTACAAAATGCCTTATACTGTGATGGCGTACCTGTATTTTACGTAGGACTGCAGGTAGACTAACCGCCTTAATGCAGTGATGTAGAATAAAGTATGAAATGACAAATTCAGCTCAGCTACACGTAAATCCTGACATCACGTCCTCCGGATAGAGTCCCTCGTAAACACGAAGTGATTTATTCTACGTTAACCAAACGGTTAGCGCATCTTCTGCCGTCCCTCGTGTCCCATCCATAATATTTAGTGTGCGGGGAGGCCGCGCTGTTACTCGGGATTTCACCATAATTGGTGTCAGAGGATGTATTACTCCAGGTAACGCCAATACTCAGCGGGTGCCTCGTAATGGGCTCATAGGCCGCTAAATGCTTGTAGATAAATTACCGCGCCTTACCTGATACCACCTGCGCCAATTATTCCTTATTATTCATAATTCTAATTATCCTTCGTTTAATCACCACCTTCGTGCGGATGTAGCAGAGCTGAGTCTGCGTTTCTCTCCTGGAAGCTGCATTAATATATTGAGATGTAAGAACTTTTCAGCTGCAGTCCCATGTAAATATGCAGACATCACATTATGGGGTAGTGAACAGCTCAGCTCTGCTACATCTAATAATCCCACCCCTGCCTTATCTCACACACATGTTGCATGTGACATACTTTATTTTGAAAATGTGCTACATCTGATGAACCCTTCCCTGTTCCATCTCACACACTCTGCTCTGCTGCATCTATACCATACCTCCTGTATCTGACAATCCCAGCTCAGCTACATCTGAAAACCTGCCCAGCTACGCCCTACAACCGCAGCGCTGCTGCCATTCCAAGAGTTCTGTGTTACATCTGACAACCTCAGCCCCACTGTATCTGAAAACCCTGACTCTGCTACATCTGATAATTTAGCAGTATATCTGTCATCTGATGTCATCTGACCTACTCAGCTATGCTGTGTCTGACAAACGTAGCACTGCTTCATCTCTTGGAAGTTGTATGAGAACAGTTTTTTTTTTTTAAGTTTAAGTTCTGCACTTTTGTGCAATTTATTTAAATCTCTGCTTGCTGTCAGTGAATGGGTCCCTGCTTGTTCACATCCCACTAAAACAGGTGCAGGGCTCATTACAGTGGGTAAGAGCTCTCTCTTCTAATGAGGTTGATTTTAATCTTGGGCTGTAAAGTAGATTGTGTCCATTCACTGACAGCAAGCATCTTTTCGTTCTCTATAAGAACATATCAAGGGTGGTTGAATGAACTGAACCCAGCTGTTGTTTTCCATCTCTCCATAGACACAGAGGCAGGGGCTCCTCACTCTCAGATTATTGGAGATTTTTTTTCAAGCTAGAGTTTTTATTATTTTTTTATTTTAGTTATTTATTATTTATTTTGCAGCAGTTTTTTTTCTCACAGCTGTGAGCCATGCAGATCTCCCCGGGTGTCCTCCAGGCCCACATGCTGGTGTCATCTGCTCAGTCAGCATGTTGTACCGCACCACCGATTACCAGTGCCGCATCACATCCACCACTGCAGGCCTACGGTACAGCACACCGGCACAGAAGAGGGAGGCGAGAAAATAATAGATAATGAAATATATCATCAGTGATCGGAAGTAAAACATGATTACATCATAGATTTCTATAAATTCTGAAAAAAAAATATATAAAAATAAAATCATGATTTTTATAATAACAATTATAATACTACTACTAGTACTAACAACAATTATTATTATTTTTAAGATTATTATTGTAATAATAATCATAAAATAAAAACACGATAATGGATTAAAAAAAATATAATATATAATAATTTCTAGAAATGACAAAAAAACATAATAAAAAACATATGAATTGATAATAAAACATATGAATTATAGATAATAAAAATAATAAATCATAAAAAACATATGAATTGATAAATATATATTTCTAGAAATAAAAATAATAACAATAATAATAAAAAGTTGATTGTTAAAAAAAAATGTAAAAATATTTCTACAAGTGAAAAATAATAATAATAAAATAAAAACATGAAAATATATTTTTGGAAATAAAAAATAATGAAAAAGTTAATAAAAACTTGAACATGGTGAAAAAAAATTATATAATTCTAGAAATAAAAATAAATAAAATAATAGTTATATGGTAGTTATATAGTAATATGTATAAAAAAATATATTTATTTTTTATAAATTCTGAAAAAATACGATAAAAAAAAACTATAATTGGTATAAGAATGATTAGACCTGTTTCTGTAAATTCTGGAAAAAAAACAATAAAATAGTTAAAAAATCTGAAAATAATAAAAGAATTAAAAATATCAATAATTGTAAAATAAAACTGAAAATATATATGGATGCAAAAAAAAAAAAAAAAGTTAAAAAAATTTTTGGGGGGTGGCTGCCTCCATTAGGATTGTTCACTCCCGCCCACCTGTCCAGGGCTTTTAATCAGAGTATAATGTAGCCGGATTCTACAGCGCCCTGAATTCTGTAGGCTTTGGCCCGGGAGAAGCAAGTTTGATGGTGTAGGTCCCATCCGTTGGAAGTCACCTTGTGGTAGATGGGCCCGACATGATTTGATCAAAAATGTGCACAAAGAGCTTCTAATGTTCATGTAGTCAGTAAGGCCCCTTTCACACGGGCGAGTTTTCCAGGCGGATGCAATGCGTGAGGAGGACGCATTGCACCCGCACTGAATCCGGACCCATTCATTTCTATGGGGCTGTGCACATGAGCGGTGATTTTCACGCATCACTTCTGCGTTGAGTGAAAATCGCAGCATGCTCTATATTGTGCGTTTTTCACGCAACGCAGGCCCCATAGAAGTGAATGGGGCTGCGGGAAAATCGCAAGCATCCGCAAGCAAGTGCGGATGCGTTGCGATTTTCCTGCATGGTTGCTTAGCAACGGGACCCGATCTCTATTATTTCCCCTTATAACATGGTTATAAGGGGAAATAATAGCATTCTTAATATAGAATGCATTGTTAAATGAAGAGGAAGGGGTTAAAAATAATAAAAGTTAACTTACCTTAGCCACTTGATCGCGTAGTCGCGATCTCTCCTCTCTTTCCTTGCAGCATCTAAGATCTACAGGACCTGTGATGACGTCACATCACATGGTCCAATCACATGGTCCATCACCATGGTAAGATGACGTCATCACAGGTCCTGTAGATTGTTAGCTGAAGCTGGAAAGAGAGGACAGATCGCGACTACGCGATCAAGTGGCTAAATGTAAGTTAACTTGTATTATTTTTAACCCCTTCCTCTTCATTTTACTATGTATTCTTTATTAAGAATGCTATTATTTCCCCTTATAACCATGTTATAAGGGAAAATAATCAATTCTCCAGAAGACCCGAAACCGGACTTCAGTGATGAAGTCCGGCTTCGGGTCTGGGTACCAAACATGGCGATTTTTCTCACGCGCGTGCAAAATGCATTACAAACGTTTGCACCCGCGCGGGAAAAACGCGCATATTCCCGCAACGCACCCGCCTCTTATCCGGGCGTCAAACATGACGCCCGTGTGAAAGAGGCCTAAAGCAGTGATGCAAATTCTGTTTCTTTATGTTGCTAGTTTCTGCAGGTGTCTTTGTGCATGGCGGTGTGCTGCTACTTGTAGTCCTTGTTTGCCTTATATCTGTCTATCTGTTATTGAAAGGATAAAAATAAAATAAATATAAAATCTAATAATCCAATATAATAAAATAAATTATAAAACATTGTAAAAATATAAAAAAAAATGATTTTAATTAATTATTAGATTGTAATAAAAAATATATATATGTAATTACTATTATTAGGATGTTAGTCAATAGTAATGATAAAAGTGATGTTTGCGTGTGGCCCCGCTGGGGGTCTCCCCCGTGGATTAGCTCCGCCATTACTCCCGCCATACTCCTCCTCTGCGATCACATTAGAGAGAAGCCTCGTTAGATGCCGGGTTGCCGTGGTAACGTACACCTAATATATTTAAAATTATTCCTTCTGTCTGACTTTGTAAATGACAGCATCCTCTTAGATGCGGTGACCCCGGGGGGATCGGAACGCTTCGCACGCTTAGCTGGAATGTGATATGGATTCGTCTTCTGACAAAAGAGCCGTCTCACCCGGCGCCCATCAAGCATATGGGTGTATTAATGGGATCGCGCTATTCCCCCGGTGGGAACCACTTTGTTCCACCTTTGCAGCCCTCGTTAACTTCAGATCACAGTGTCAAGTGCCTGAGAAAGTGTAGAGCGAGCGGATTCAGGGGACTGCTTACGTGAGCAGCCGACATAACGAAAACTGCTGCCGGCACCGCCACCGGGATGGAGACAGGCGGTGGTCCGGGCCCTTTAGAATCCAATTCCCAACCATAGCTCTGTCCATCAGTGCCCGTGGTTGTCACTTATGTCAATCGTTTTCTATTATTTTTTTTTTAGTTACCCACAATTCCACTAACTGGTGGTCCAGCGACTGCTTTTCTGACAGTGGGTTGATCTTTGGGGGTCCAGCTCCACAATAACAGCTGCTTCCTACCTGTCTACCTTTGAGAAGTATCTGCCTATGTCGACAGTCCCATTTTAGCGGGACATTCCCCAGTAGGGACAAGGAAGGGTCTGGTCTGTGCCTATTTGTATAAAAAAAGGGGCATTCCTATAACTGCCATAAACACTCCTTTTAATACCGCCATATAGTGTAGATGTTTTGTGATTTGTGATCGAGATATTGGGGGGGTATGACATAAGGGAGGAGCTGTATCCCTTACTATATAGACCCCACATCAAAATTACCCCAACCAAATGCCCTTGAATCCAGCACCCCAGATTTATCAGCCCTCAGCACCTAATCAGAAAGCGACAATGATCCAGTTCCACCGCCAAAGGGCACACGCAGCAGAGGAGAATCACAAGCTGGTTGTAGGGGAAGGCAAACTGGACAGGTGCCTAGGGCCTCTGGTTACTAAAAGACTGGAAACCCAAGGAGCAAGCTAAAACCTCCCAGTATTATTTAGCAATGGGTGGTGGTATTATTTTGGAATTGAATATGGGTTTATAGCTGTATTATCTTGGCACTATATGGCGGTGTTATATAGGCTGTTTATAGCTGTATTATCTTGGCACTATATGGTAGTATTATATGGGCTGTTTACAGCAATATTATCTTAGCAGTATATGGTGGTATTATATGGACTATTTATGGAAGTATTATCTTGGCACTATATGGTCGTATTATATAGGCTTTTTATGGCAGTGTTATCTTGGCACTATATGGTGGTATTATATGGACTGTTTATTGAAGTATTATCTTGTCACTATATGGTGGTATTATATAAGCTGTTTATGGCAGTGTTATCATGGCTCTATATGGTGGCATTATATGGGCTATTTATTGAAGTATTATCTTGGCACTATATGGTGGCATTATATGAGCTGTTTATGGCAGTGTTATCATGGCTCTATATGGTGGTATTATATGGGCTGTTTACAGCAATATTATCTTAGCAGTATATGGTGGTATTATATAAGCTGTTTATGGCAGTGTTATCATGGCTCTATATGGTGGCATTATATGGACTGTATATTGAAGTATTATCTTCACACCATATGGTGGTATTATATAAGCTGTTTATGGAAGTATTATCCTGGCACTATATGGTGGTGTTATATGAACTGTTTGGAGTTGTTCGACCTGTATGCCAATTACGGTGCCACTTAGTCTGATTGGCTTAGAACTAGTGTTAAGCGCAGATATTTGAATTGCGAATTTTAATCGCGAATACCGCCACTTCAAGAATTCGCGAATATTTAGAATACAGTGCTATATATTCGTATTCACGAAAAGTGTTGATCGCAAATATTCTAATCGCAAATTTATCGTGAATTTATTGCGTATATCGGCACTTAGCAACATCCCTAGCAACCAATAGGAAAGTTGCCTACCCCTTAGTGTTGATCGCAAATATTCTAATCGGGAATTTTTATCACGAATATATTACATTGCCGATTTTCGCAATGACTGGAGATCATGTATTCTCGGGAATTTATGGCGAATATTCGGCCAAAAACTACTGAAATATCGCGAATTCGAATATTGCCTATGACGCTCGTCACTACTTAGAACCACCATATGGTTGCTGCTCTGTCTCTTTTTGGGAGTCCAGTACTGTGCCCGAAGCCAAGGCGTATTGCAAGACTGCTACGTTTTACCTGCACTGGTTACACTGTAACAAACCATCATCGCAGGGGAGCAGTTTTGCTGCAGATGTGTTGTTCAGACTGGATACAATTGTAACAAACCAGGGCAGGATGTAAACAAGCATGTTCTCATTCTCTAACAGCAAACAGAGATCCTGAAACTGGTGAGGAATGAAAATTCTAAGTATTAGACAGTTGCAGAACTGAGTTATATGGAGGGTCTGGTCGTCTATGGGTGGGTGGGGGGATCCTCAGCAGGCGCCACGGCTTCCTATGGTACGGGCGCTCTGCCTCTCTCTTTACACTGCAGCCGGTGATGCGAACTGAACTGGGAGAAACTAGAGCATAAACATGTAATAATGGAAGTTGCAGCGAGGAGCGTCAAGCAGATGGGGCCTTCCACCCTGATTATTTTTTCCTGCTAAATATAGAGTATTTTCATTAGAATGACCCTGAGGCCGGCGGAGAGGGTGTCAGGCGTCATCGGGGCACGCCGCTCTCCGTTCTAGTCCATTTATACTCTCTGCAGGTGCAGACCAGAAGGGGGATCATGTATCGATCTATCGATGGGAAATGGTACAAGTCGAAACATTGTTGCATCTGTCAATGTGTCCCTTCAGTACGGAGAACTCCCTACAAGGGGCGGGGCCAAGCTGTCGTAAAATATGGATCAATAATCCTACCGCCATATGGCACACTACTAACAGTATAAGGGCTCATGCACACAGCAGTATGTATTTTGCGGTCCACAAAAAATACGGATGACATCCGCATGCATTCCGTATTTTGCGGAACAGAACAGCTGGCCCCTAGTAGAACAGGACTATCCTTGTCCGTAATGCGGACAATAATAGGACATGGTCTTTTTTTTTTGCAGAACAGACATACGGAAAAGGAATGCACACGGAGTAACTTCAGTTTTTTTTGTGGACCCATTGAAATGAAGGGTTCCGCATATGGTCTGCAAAAAAAATGGAGCGGCCACGGAAAGAAAATACATTCATGTGCATGAGCCCTAAGAGGAAATGTATCCTTAGGCCTCATGCACACGACCGTTGGTGTTTTGCGCTCCGCGGATCCGCAAAACACGGAAGCTGCTCTGCGTTCCGTTCCGCAATTTGCGGAACGGAACGCGGCCCATTGTAGAAATGCCTATTCTTGTCTGCAAAACGGACAAGAATAGGACATGCTCTATTTTTTTGCGGGGGCACGGAACGGAGCAATGGATGCGGACAGCACACGGAGTGCTGTCCGCATCTTATGCGGCCCCATTGAAGTGAATGGGTCCGCGCCTGAGCCGCAAAATATGCGGCTCGGACGCGGACCACAACAACGGCCGTGTGCATGAGGCCTTAAAGGAACATTTCAGACAAAGAATAAGATACTGCGCTTTGCATAGTGCAGGCCCTGAGGGGCGGAGCATGACACAAGGATTCTCTGTTTAGTGCCTAGCTCCGCCTCCCCAGGACTTGGACGAAACACAATGTATCAGTCTTACCAATTTACCCCACGAATTCATAGTATTTATCACCTGTCCTCAAAATAGGAATAGATGTTCGGATCAGAGGGGTCCAGCTGCTGGGATGCCCATTAACTCTTAGAATGCGGGGTCCCCGAGCCCCCTCTAGTGCACATATTGGCTGCAGCTCCTTTCAGTTGCATGGGACTGCTGACTATGTCGCACTCATAGAAGTGAATGGAACGGTAGACCAGGAAGCGCACTGCCTCTCCATAGAAAAGGACTCTGGAACCCCATTCTTCAGATGATCGGACCCCCAGTGATCTGACATTTATCACCTACCCTGTGGTTACGTGATGACGGTTTTTAAATAGGGTCATATAGTCCTTATTTCTATTTGGCACCATTTATAGTGCTCTAGATTCAGCCAGCAGTGTAAAGCATGGAGGTTTCCATCTTGCCATGACAATATCCAGGGTTATATAGGTCTAGACGTAGCAAAATTTGATTAACCCTGCATCTGAAAGTCCAAAAATTCGAATAGTTCAACACATGCGCCTGGTATAGAAATTCAATAAGAAATTCAACAGGACTCTCTCAAAACCATAAGGCCTCTCCAAACCACACACTGTGCTCTCCGCATCCGCATTTGCGGAGCGCGCCGCCGATCTTCCGGCCGGCGGCTCCGCAATAATATAGAGCAATTGCGGACAAGTATAGGCATCTCTATAGGGCTGGTGGCGGATCCGCAAACACACTACGGACGTGTGAATTAGGCTTAAGGCGAGATACCGCAGCCATATAGCGGTCTAATCAGATTGTAATGTTAGCATCTAATTTTGGGCCTTCTGCTGTAACAGGAAATTCGAAATACGTTTCAAGCCGTGTGACCATCACGAGTCTCAATATCAATTGTAAGGCAGTTTTATGAAGACATTGTGCAGTGCAATTAGATATGGCGCTATTATTTTATTACGGCATAGTGATATGAACTTGCGAGGCCTTGCTACATGCATACTGTACTGTAACTTTGGCACTGCACAGGATAGTGATCACCCTGGATCCTGAACGTAGTCTGAATTAGTAACCCCTCAAGGTGGCCAGGTGTTAGGGTGCAAACATGGGTGCTAAAACTGATTAATCGTACATTTCCTCCGATTTTTTTCCTTTCTTCCTCCTTATTTTGGTGCCTTTTAAATATTGAGGTAATCAACAATTTGAGTAGGAAGTGGCACCTCCCCGAGCCCCGATCAGCAGGTGCTAAAAAAAAAAAAAAATTTAACATTCTGTTTTCCTCCAAAGCTGAATCACCATCTCTTACCTGAATAACACCTTCTGCTCTCAAGTTTGAGACTTTTATTTATTTTTTAACAGTTTATGACATCATCCAGTGCGCGCACAAGGCGTAAGTGTCAGATTGTGAGGGGTTTTGTTTATACTTAAGACACATGGTGTTTTTCAATTCCTGCAATCGACTTAAATATTCAGAGTTATTTTACAATTTTATGTGTTTGGTCCTTTCAAGCCCATGAATAAGATTATAATTATTATAAAACTGCCTTCAATTTACAAGAGCATTACTACTAAAATACTGCATCCTATGTACAGGAATATAACTACTATAATACTGCCTCCTATGTACAAGAATATAACTACTATAATACTGCCTCCTATGTACAAGAATATAACTACTATAATACTGCTCCTATGTACAAGAATATAACTACTATAATACTGCTCCTATGTACAAGTATATAACTACTATAATACTGCATCCTATGTACAAGAATATATCTACTATAATACTGCTCCTATGTACAGGAATATAACTACTATAATACTGCTCCTATGTACAAGAAAATAACTACTATAATACCGCCTCCTATGTACAAGAATATAACTACTATAATACTGCCTCCTATGTACAAGAATATAACTACTATAATACTGCTCCTATGTACAAGAATATAACTACTATTATACTGCTCCTATGTATAGGAATATAACTACTATAATACTGCTCCTATGTACAAGAAAATAACTACTATAATACTGCTCCTATGTACAAGAATATAACTACTATAATACTGCTCCTATGTACAGGAATATAACTACTATAATACTGCCTCCTATGTACAAGAATATAACTACTATAATACTGCCACCTATGTACAAGAATATAACTACTATTATACTGCTCCTATGTACAAGAATATAACTACTATAATAATGCTCCTATGTACAAGAATATAACTACTATAATAATGCTCCTATGTACAAGAAAATAACTACTATAATACTGCTCCTATGTACAAGAATATAACTACTATAATACTGCTCCTATGTACAGGAATATAACTACTATAATACTGCCTCCTATGTACAAGAATATAACTACTATAATACTGCCACCTATGTACAAGAATATAACTACTATAATACTGCTCCTATGTACAAGAATATATCTACTATAATACTGCTCCTATGTACAAGAATATAACTACTATAATAACGCCATATCAGCATGGCTTCATGAGGGATCGGTCATGTCAAACAAATTTAATCAGTTTCTATGAGGAGGTAAGTTCTAGACTTCACAGCGGCGAATCAATGGATGTCGTATATCTGGACTTCTCCAAAGCATTTGACGCTGTACCTCATAAAAGGTTAGTATATAAAATGAGGATGCTCGGACTGGGAGAAAATGTCTGTATGTGGGTAAGTAACTGGCTGAGTGACAGAAAACAGAGGGTGGCTATTAACGGTAGATACTCAGATAGGGTCACTGTAACTAGTGGGGTACCTCAGGGGTCAGTATTGGAGGGGTCACTGTCACTAGTGGGGTACCTCAGGGGTCAGTACTGGAGGGGTCACTGTCACTAGTGGGGTCCCTCAGGGGTCAGTACTGGAGGGGTCACTGTCACTAGTGGGGTCCCTCAGGGGTCAGTATTGGAGGGGTCACTGTCACTAGTGGGGTCCCTCAGGGGTCAGTACTGGAGGGGTCACTGTCACTTTTGTTTCTGGGATTTTCCTCCCCATCTATCCTTTGGTTGATCTTGATGGACTAACAATATAACTATGTAACCAGTGGGGTACCTCAGGGGTCAGTATTGGAGGAGTCACTAGTTGAGTACCTCAGTTGTCAATATTGGAGGGGTCACTAGTGGGGTACCTCAGGGGTCAGTATTGGAGGGGTCACTTCACTAGTGGGGTCCCTCAGGGGTCAGTACTGGAGGGGTCACTGTCACTAGTGGGGTACCTCAGGGGTCAGTATTGGAGGGGTCACTAGTGGGGTACCTCAGGGGTCAGTACTGGAGGAGTCACTGTCACTAGTGGGGTACCTCGGGTCAGTACTGGGCCCTATTCTCTTCAACATATTTATTAATGATCTTGTAGAAGGCTTGCACAGTAAAATATTTTTGCAGATGACACTAAACTGTGTAAAATAATTAACACGGAAGAGGACAGTATACTGTATATATATATATACTACAGAGGACAGTTTTCTGCTACAGAGGGATCTGGATAGATTGGAGGCTTGGGCAGAGAAGTGGCAGATGAGGTTTAACACTGACAAATGTAAAGTTATGCACATGGGAAGGAATAAAGCAAGTCACCCGTACATACTAAATGGTAAAACGCTCGGTAACACTGACATGGAAAAGGATCTAGGAATTTTCGTGAACAGCAAACTAAGCTGCAAAAACCAGTGTCAGGCAGCTGCTGCCAAGGCCAATAAGATAATGGGTTGCATCAAAAGGGGCATAGATGCCCGTGATGAGAACATAGTCCTACCACTTTACATATCACTGGTCAGACCACACATGGAGGACTGTGTACAGTTCTGGGCTCCTGTGAACAAGGCAGACATAGCAGAGCTGGAGAGGGTCCAGAGGAGGGCAACTAATGTAATAACTGGAATGGGGCGATCTACAGTACCCTGAAAGATTATCAAAATTAGGGTTATTCACCTTAGAAAAAAGACAACTGAGGGGAGATCTAATAACTATGTATAAATATATCAGGGGTCAGTACAGAGATCTGTCCCATCATCTATTTATCCTCAGGACTGTGACTGTGACGAGGGGACATCCTCTGCGTCTGGAGGAAAGAAGGTTTGTACACAAACATAGAAAAGGATTTTTCACGGTAAGAGCAGTGAGACTATGGAACTCTCTGCCTGAGGAGGTGGTGATGGTGAGTACAATAAAGGAATTCAGGAGCGGCCTGGATGTATTTCTGGAGTGTAATAATATTACAGGCTATAGCTACTAGAGAGGGGTCGCTGATCCAGGGAGTTATTCTGATGCCTGATTGGAGTCGGGAAGGAATTTTTTTCCTCTTAAGTGAGGAAAATTGGCTTCTGCCTCACAGGGTTTTTTGCCTTCCTCTGGATCAACTTGTAGGAAACAGGTCGAACTGGATGGACAGAGGGCTTTTTTCGGCCTCATATATACTATGTTACTATGTTACTATGTTACTCTGTTATGTGTACGGATATGACAGATGTGATGTGACTGCGGTCGTATTACACTTAGCAGTTATCTATGTGTCGGTGCGGGGTGGGGCAGTAGATGCGGCGCCTGTCTCGGCAGTGGAGCGGTATATTCTGTATGACAGCTTGTTATGGCGTTGGGCTGCGTACATCACACCTAATTACAGCGCTGAGATGACGGCTGCTGCCTTCTGCTGGTGACACTTGACTGGTTTGATACTGGGAGGCATTCCACTGATTGATGGGTGTAATGGGTGAGACTGGCAGAGATACCAGGGAAGGCTTAGAGAAATTTTTTTACTACAACATTCATTGTGGATTTCAAAAACCGCAGCAGCTTTCATCGTATCTGACGCGTGGTTATATCCGCAGTAAAAAGTCACTATGTAGCCCTCTTGCACACAAAAGTTTTTTTTTTCCGTTTACGCTCTGTTTTTTGTGTTCCGTATACGGATTCATTCATTTCAATGGGTCCACAAAAAAAACGGAAGGTACTCCTTATGCCTTCTGTTTCCGTATTTCCGTTTTTCTGTTCAAAGAAAGAACATGTCCTATTATTGTCCGCATAACAGGCAAGGATAGTACTGTTCTATCAGGGGCCAGATGTTTCGTTCCACAAAAAACGGAATGCACACGGATGTCATCCGTATTTCAGGCGGATCCGTTTTTGCGAACCACAAAATAATGAAATAGCCATACGGTCGTGTGCAAGAGGCCCTATGCTGTAACGGCTGCTCTGTGTGCTTCCCTATGACAACACTTGCTGTCATTCTGCTAAACATCATGGTTATCATAGGGACGGTAAAGCTCCCAGCAGCCAATCAGAATCCAGCTGCTTCTGTATTGCATGTAAAAGACTATAGGAAGCCTCCTCTTAGTTGATGAAGCTGCAGTGTCACTATGACAACACTGAACTGCAGGAGCTCAGGGCCAGGAAGTGTTGTCATGGGGATACAGACCCAGAATCATATTGAGTGAAAGTTTTTAGACATGTTTTTTTTATATATTTTTAAGCTATTTTTTATATACATTTTCTAATAGCCATATTTAAAGCCGGTTCTCTAGTCACAACCAGAGCTGCATCAAAATTCTGCCGATTCCCTTTATACCAGAAAATGGGGCTCTGTTTATTTTCAGAGAATTGCTACAATGTTTCATCACATGACTAGATGGAGAGAGAACTTGCTTGTTTTGAATGCAGCTCTGGATGTGACCGGAGTACGGCATGATTTTCTTTTTTTTTACTTTGTAAAAATAAACACGCCCCTCCAAAACCATATGTAAATAATACATCTTGTCCAAAAGGGTCATTTGACAAAAATACTGAATACATTTGACTTTTGTTTGTGTGATTTTCTTAAAGTGGCAGTATCAAAAAAATTCTAGAAAAATGTTATAAAAGAAGACATGGGTCCATCTCCGGGTCCTTTCCTACAGAAGAGGGCGGGGTTAAATTAAAGGGCTCCATACTTAATGTTGGTTAATTGAGGACTGTGCAGTAAGTGGAGGATTCTCCCTTCAGAAGGAGAAACTCATTGGGGGACCCTATCAACACTTAGAAATCTGCCCCTTTAAGACATTAGGGGTGGGTCAGTCAGCAGAGAGTTGACAACCAGCAGATTTGTGCTTGCAGCTCTGGAGGCGACTGGAGTATAAAACAATCCTTTTTTACATAGACTTGTTCGGCTGCAGACGGACTCGTTATTTCCTTGAAGTTTTCTGATTTACTTCTGAGGATTTCACGTCCACATAAACTTAATGGGTCGGTTAATTGGTTAATTTAAAGGTGAGAATTAACCCCCGATGTAAGGAATGTCTTGAAGTTTACATTTTTTTGCCTTCTTTTCTTTGGTTTGGGAATAACAACTGAGGATGTGAGGGTTCAGTGTCCTTACTCATCTGTCCCGTGTCGTCATTTAAAGGGGCTTGCAAGTATTTCCAATTCCTCCTTCAGTTTCCAAGATCTCTGCTTGCAGTCAGTGAAAATAAGTGAAAAAACGAAACATTTCCACCACTGGTTTCTCATAGCATCCCCTGTTTGTTCGGTGTCAGAGTCTGTAGAGCAGGCATCCTCAAACTGCGGCCCTCCAGCTGTTGCAAAACTACTACTCTCAGCATGCCTGAACAGCCTACAGGTATCAGCCTACAGCAGGGCATTGTGGGAGTCGTAGTTTTACAACAGCTGGAGGGCCGCAGTTTGAGGATGCCTGCTGTAGAGCTTGTTCTGTATTATAGGAGCCTGTCTATTACTAGAATAGTGAGTGCAGCTCTGAAGTATAATACAGGATATAACGCAGCATCAGTACAGGATAAGTAATTTATGTACACAGTGACTGCACCAGCAGAATAGTGAGTACAGCTCTGGAGTATAATACAGGATGTAACTCAGGATCAGTACAGGATAAGTAATGTATGTACACAGTTACTCCACCAGCAGAATAGTGAGCGCAGCTCTGGAGTATATTACAGGATGTAACTCAGGATCAGTACAGGATAAGTAATGTATGTACACAGTTACTCCACCAGCAGAATAGTGAGTGCAGCTCTGGAGTATAATACAGGATGTAACCCAGGGTCAATACAGGATAAGTAATGTATGTACACAGTGACTGCACCAGCAGAGTAGTGAGTGCAGCTCTTGAGTATAATACAGGATGTAACTCAGGATCAGTACAGGATAAGTAATGTAAGTACACAGTGACTGCACCAGCAGAATAGTGAGTGCAGCTCTGGAGTATAATACAGGATGTAACTCAGGATCAGTACAGGATAAGTAATGTATGTACACAGTGACTGCACCAGCAGAATAGTGAGTGCAGCTCTGGAGTATAATACAGGATGTAACTCAGGATCAGTACAGGATAAGTAATGTATGTGCACGGTGACTCAACCAGCAGAATAGTGAGTACAGCTCTGGAGTATAATACAGGATGTAACTCAGGATCAGTACAGGATAAGTAATGTATGTACACAGTGACTGCACCAGCAGAATAGTGAGGGCAGCTCTGGAGTATAATACAGGATGTAACTAAGGATCATTACAGGATAAGTAATGTAATGTATGTACTCAGTGACTGCACCAGCAGAGTAGTGAGTGCAGCTCTGGAGTATAATACATGATGTAACTCAGGATCAGTACAGGATAAGTAATGTATGTACACAGAGACTGCACCAGCAGAATAGTGAGTGCAGCTCTGGAGTATAATACAGGATGTAACTCAGGATCAGTACAGGATAAGTAATGTATGTACACAGTGACTGCACCAGCAGAATAGTGAGTGCAGCTTTGGAGTATAATACAGGATGTAACTCAGGATCAGTACAGGATAAGTAATGTATGTACACAGTGACTCCACCAGCAGAATAGTAAGTGCAGCTCTGGAGTATAACACAGGATGTAACTCAGGATCAGTACAGGATAAGTAATGTATGTACACAGTGACTCCACCAGCAGAATAGTGAGTGCAGCTCTGGAGTATAATACATGATGTAACTCAGGATCAGTACAGGATAAGTAATGTATGTACACAGTGACTGCACCAGCAGAATAGTGAGTGCAGCTCTGGAGTATAATACAGGATGTAACTCAGGATCAGTACAGGATAAGTAATGTATGTGCACAGTGACTGCACCAGCAGAATAGTGAGTGCAGCTCTGGAGTATAATACAGGATGTAACTCAGAATCAGTACAGGATAAGTAATGTATGTACACAGTGACTGCACCAGCAGATTAGTGAGTGCAGCTCTGGGGTATAATACAGGATGTAACTCAGGATCAGTACAGGATAAGTAATGTAATGTACACAGTGACTGCACCAGCAGAATAGTGAGTGCAGCTCTGGAGTATAATACAGGATGTAACTCAGGATCAGTACAGGATAAGTAATGTAATGTACACAGTGACTTCACCAGCAGAATAGTGAGTGCAGCTCTGGAGTATAATACAGGATGTAACTCAGGATCAGTACAGGATGAGTAATGTATGTACACAGTGACTGCACCAGCAGAATAGTGAGTGCAGCTCTGGAGTAAAATACATGATGTAACTCAGGATCAGTACAGGATAAGTAATGTATGTACACAGTGACTGCACCAGCAGAATAGTGAGTGCAGCTCTGGAGTATAATACAGGATGTAACTCAGGATCAGTACAGGATAAGTAATGTATGTGCACAGTGACTGCACCAGCAGAATAGTGAGTGCAGCTCTGGAGTATAATACAGGATGTAACTCAGAATCAGTACAGGATAAGTAATGTATGTACACAGTGACTGCACCAGCAGATTAGTGAGTGCAGCTCTGGAGTATAATACAGAATCAGTTCACAGGAGATGATGTGCTGCTGATAATGGAAAACTTTCGGCCCTTCATAAAGGAGTGGTGATTGCTGCCATGTTTACAGGATCAGGAGGGATTGTTATTATGGTGATTATCTGGCGATGTGCAGCGTCCTTAGCGCTCATGCACACGACTGTGTGCTGACCGGGCCCGTGCTGCGGACCGCACTTGAATGGGGTCCGCGATCCGCATCCGACGGTCCGCACCGCAAAAAAGTAGTGCATGCACTATTTTTTTTGCGGTGCGGAGGCACGGCCAGAAACACCACGGAAGCACGCTGTAGTGCTTCTGTGAGCTTCTGATCCGTGCTTCCGCAACGCATCTCCCGGATTGCGGACCCATTCAAGTGATGTGGCTGCACACGGCCGGTGCCCCGTGTATTGCGGACCAGCCGTATGCGGGTTGCAATACGGCCACGGGCAGCACACGGTCGTGTACATGAGCCCTTATGGCTGTTATATGGCGGTGACCACCTTCTTAAGGTCTCTTACACACGACCGTATGCCCTCGGAGACATACGATCCATGAGCGGGCCATATGTCCCGGAGCGGCAATGATCATGCGCATTACAATGATGCTGTGCACGTCGGGCCGCCCGTGGGGCTATTGTCATGCTGTGCGCTCCCGTGCGCTCGATCAATGCTCTCCGGGACATATGGCCCGCTCACGGACTGTACGTCTCGGAGGGCATACCTCGCGCCTCATGCAGACGTCTTGAGAACACGGTCCATGAGATACCGGACTGGCATCCTGCTGAGTGCACAGCGTCATTTGTTGCTATGACGCCGCGCGCTTCGTGCCGCTGCTGCTGTCTATTATCTCTCGGTGTGCACCTTCTAATGGGTATTGTCTGGTAGTGTGCACCTTCTTAGGCCCCTTGCTGACAAGCGTCACGGATCAGGTACGGATGCGTTCAGTTAATAATGCGCGATTTCGCAAGCAAGCTCATTCAGTTTTTTCTGCGATTGCGTTCAGTTCAGTTGTTCAGTTTTTTTTCGCGAGGGTGCAATGCGATTTAATGCGTTTTTCACGCACGTGATAAAAAACTGAAGGTTTACAAACGTATCTTAGTATCCCAGTAAAAAAAAAATATCTCAGTAAAAAACGCATTGCATCCAAAATTGCTTGCGCATGCGATGTGATTTTCACGCAGCCCCATTCACTTCTATGGAACATGCTGCGATTTTCATGCAACGCAGAACTGATGCATGAAAAGAAAGCTCATAAAAGCTCGTCTGAAAGGGGCCTTATGGTTGATCATATGGGGGTGTGCACCTTCTTACAGCGATTATATGGGTGTGTGTACCTTCTTATAGTGATTATATGGGGGTGTGCACCTTCTTATGGTGATTATATGGGGGTGTGCACCTTCTTATGGTGATTATATGGGGGTGTGTACCTTCTTATAGTGTTTATATGGGGGTGTGCACCTTCTTATGGTGATTATATGGGGGTGTGTACCTTCTTACAGTGATTATATGGGGTTGTGCACCTTCTTATGGTGATTATATGGGGGTGTGCACCTTCTTATGGTGATTATATGGGGGTGTGCACCTTCTTATGGTGATTATTTGGGGGTGTGCACCTTCTTATGGGGATTATATGGGTGTGTGCACCTTCTCACGGTGATTATATAGGGGTGTGCACCTTGTTATGGTGATTATATGGGGGTGTGCACCTTCTGATGGTGATTATATGGGGGTGTGCACCTTCTTATGGTGATTATATGGGGGTGTGCACCTTGTTATGGTGATTATATGGGGGTGTTCACCTTGTTATGGTGATTATATGGGGGTGTGCACCTTCTTATAGTGATTATATGAGGGTGTGTACCTTCTTATGGTGATCATATGGGGGTGTGCACCTTCTTACGGTGATTATATGGTGGTAATTCCTTTACTATTTTGTTGACATTCATTTTTACGTTTTTTCAAATAACATTGTCCATGAAGTTTGGTGGACGTGCAGTAAATGGCGCGGTCTCCAGCCGCCCGCTGCTGACGTGGAGCTGTCACTTTAATGCAATGTAAATTTATTCAAAGTCAACTTTGTTGTCATGTGAAACGCGTCGTGTGAAGTGCGTGTGTCAGGGGTTTAATTAGACGAGACCGAGGTAATTGCTCGCACCTCTTAAGAGATGTTACAGAGAAACGTGATGGGAAAAATATCTGTCATCTTATCACAGTCATAATGACCCAGTATTATATACCGAAGAAACACGCGTGTCCGTATATTATATACTGAAGAAACACGCGTGTCCGTATATTATATACTGAAGAATCACGCGTGTCCGTATATTATATACTGAAGAAACACGCGTGTCCGTATATTATATACTGAAGAATCACGCGTGTCCGTATATTATATACTGAAGAAACACGCGGGTCCGTATATTATATACTGAAGAAACACGCGGGTCCGTATATTATATACTGAAGAAACACGTGTCCGTATATTATATACTGAAGAAACACGCGTGTCTGTATATTATATACTGAAGAAACACGTGTCCGTATATTATATACTGAAGAAACACGCGGGTCCGTATATTATATACTGAAGAAACACGCGTGTCCGTATATTATATACTGAAGAAACACGCCTGTCCGTATATTATATACTGAAGAAACACGTGTCCGTATATTATATACTGAAGAAACACGCGTGTCCGTATATTATATACTGAAGAAACACGCCTGTCCGTATATTATATACTGAAGAATCACGCGTGTCCGTATCTTATATACTGAAAAAACACGCGTGTCCGTATATTATATACTGAAGAAACACGCGTGTCCGTATATTATATACTGAAGAATCACGCGTGTCCGTATATTATATACTGAAGAAACACGCGGGTCCGTATATTATATACTGAAGAAACACGCGGGTCCGTATATTATATACTGAAGAAACACGTGTCCGTATATTATATACTGAAGAAACACGCGTGTCTGTATATTATATACTGAAGAAACACGTGTCCGTATATTATATACTGAAGAAACACGCGTGTCCGTATATTATATACTGAAGAAACACGCGTGTCCGTATATTATATACTGAAGAAACACGCGTGTCCGTATATTATATACTGAAGAATCACGCGTGTCCGTATATTATATACTGAAGAAACACGCCTGTCCGTATATTATATACTGAAGAATCACGCGTGTCCGTATCTTATATACTGAAAAAACACGCGTGTCCGTATATTATATACTGAAGAAACAGGCATGTCCGTATATTATATACTGGAGAAACACGCATGTCCGTATATTATATACTGGAGAAACACGCGTGTCTGTATATTATATACTAAAGAAACATGTGTCCGTATATTATATACTGGAGAAACACACGTGTCCGTATATTATATACTGAAGAAACATGTGTCCGTATATTATATACTGAAGAAACACGCATGTCCGTATATTATATACTGGAGAAACACACGTGTCCGTATATTATATACTGAAGAAACATGTGTCCGTATATTATATACTGGAGAAACACGCATGTCCGTATATTATATACTGAAGAAACACGTGTCCGTATATTATATACTGGAGAAACACGCATGTCCGTAGGGGTGGGACGATATGGCGATATAGACGATATGCGATATGAATTTGTGCCACGATATCGATTTTGTCTATATCGCCATATCGCGGTAGAACATGGTATGCGCCGCTCTCGGCGCATACCATGTTCTCCTGAGCCGGCACAGTGGAGAAGGAGGGAGTCCCTCCCCACTGAGAGCCACCAATGAGAGCGGAGGAGGGGAGGGACTGTGGCCTGTGGCAGAACGTCACAGGCAGGGAGAAGGAACGCCCAGGGAGAGAAGCTGATGTCTCCTCCCTGGTGTTCCCACCATGTGACGGGGCCAGAGCGGGCGAACGGAGCCCCGCACATACATAATAGTAAGTGCCCCCTAATTAAAGGTCCTATATGCCTGCATGTGCCGGCCATATCCCATACCCGCTTCTATGACTGCCTGCTGCGATCTGCCGCAATTAACCCCTCAGAACCTGAGGGGTTAATTGCGGTGAATCGCAGAGTGCAGTCACAGAGGCCCAGTATGGTATATGGCCGGCACATGCAGGCTACGTTTCTATTCACTCATTGGTGGCACAGTGCCCCCCCCATCATTGGTGGCAGTTGTGATCGGAGCCCCAGCAGTGTAATGCTGGGGCTCCGATCGGTTACCATGGCAGCCAGGACACTACTGATGTCCTGGCTGCTATGGTCAGCTACCTGCTGCTGTGTGCACAGAGCACAGGGCAGCAGGGTCAGTGTCAAGTCCTATTTACCCTGACAGAGATCTATAAGGGTGAATAGAACAAGAGTTCTAGCCCCTAAAGGAGGCTAAATAGTTATTAAATAAAAAGTTGAAGGGAAAAAAAAAAAAAAAAAGTTTAACAACCCTCCCTCCAATATAGAAAATTTATATCGCGATATATATCGCATATCGCACATGCTTCATATTATATCGCAATATAAATTTTAGGCCATATCGCCCACCCCTACATGTCCGTATATTATATACTGAAGAAACACGTGTCCGTATATTATATACTGAAGAAACACATGTCAGTATATTATATACTGAAGAAACACGTGTCAGTATATTATATACTGAAGAAACACGTGTCAGTATAGTGTAGATTGAATAAACACACGTGTCCATATACTGTATACCAGAACACGTGTATCTGTATGCTATATACTGCAGTACATGTACATCACACATTGATTGGTGGTGAAAACTTTTGCAATGAACGGCTCCCCTGAAGACTCGGATAATCCAGCCTCACGGTGTCCGGGCGTTTTCCGTGGCTCTGCTCTCGGGGCCTGTTCTCCATGCAGCTGATGTAGCAGAGCCGGTGACGAGGGGGCAGATCTCTCATTACCATTTGAATTGCTGGATTTCTGCTGAAAACGCGGCGTCCATCTCCTGCGCACAAGGCTTCGTCTGTTTCGGGACTTGAACCCGGTGCCAGTGCTGACGAGGGTGTTTTCTACCCTGTGAATGTGGGTTATTCAGGGCGGCCATGTGAGAGGGGGGTGGGGGCCGCCTCACTGGCCTTCTCTTCTAAGGGGCATTCTTCCAGTGGAAACCTCTCGGATTCCTGTTTGTCACATGGATCCAGATTATCGGATCATTCACTGGTATCAAACATCTCGCCACACGCCCGTAAATATTCACCCTTAAAGGGGAACTCCAGTCTGACCCTTTGATGCGTCATAGATGCATGCAGAGCAGTGCTGGGCCAGTACCCACCTCTCCTTATGACCAATGAACGATCACTATGCCCTTTAGCAAGTTGCGGCACGGAACGGCCGCGTGCATGAGGCCTAAGGCTACATGCACACGAACATATCTTGTTTCTGTGTCCGTTCCGTTTTTTTTTTGCGGATAGGATGCGGACCCATTCATTTCAATGGGTCTGCAAAAAATGCTTACAGCACACCGTGTACTATCCGCATCCGTACGTCAGTTCCGTAGCCCTGCAAAAAAAAAAAAAAGAGCATGTCCGATTCATCTCCGTTTTGCGGACAAGGATAGGCATTATTACAATGGATCCGCAAAAAAAACGGATGCCATACAGACGTCCTCCGTTTTTATCTTTGCGGATCCGCAAAACACATCCGTTCGTGTGCATGTAGCCTAAGGCAGGTTTGCCGTTCAGGAGCCTGGGAAAGCTGGATTTTGCATCGCCCATAATACGTGTAGTACAGTAATTATTCGGCAAATCAAAAAAAATAAATCAAGGTTTGTTCCTGGACGGATTCTTCGCGATAATTACTGATCGGAGGCACATGAAACACTACAAAGCCCGATCTCTCCCCATGCCCCCCGGGGAAAAACGCGCCAAAACTGATAATCACGCTTTCATCTACTTCTCCGCGGGCCAGAACGTCTTGTTCAATAAGACGACACACGGGGGAAGAGGATGATGGGGGGAGTGGAACTGTCTCCCTGTCCTCGAATGGTGCTTAAAGGGGAAGATCACCAAAACATGGCTACTTTCTTCCAGAAACAGCGCCACTCCTGTCCACAGGCCGTCTGGGGTACTGCAGGCGGAAGTATATGGTATTGCCATGCTGTGATGGAAACGCAGCTACAGACCCCTTCCTGTATTACCTCCGTATACCCGAAGTATATACAGCACGCAGAGCTGCACTCCAGGGTTCCCATGGTAGTGAATTCCACCCGAGTACCGGCGATGAGGATAGTAGTACTGGTTCTAATGTGGAAGCCTCCTCTGTTACATCTATCTGCACTTAGGAAAGTTGGGTGACAACTAGAGATGAGCGAACTTCAAAAATTAGTTCGGCGTTCGGGTTGTGGTAATCGCCGCAATCCCGTTATGGATTCTACTACCGCGGACTATCCCGGCATATGGAATCCATAAGGGGCGGCTTCCACGAACCCGAACTGTTGAAAAGCTGAAGGACCTGGGGTGACGTCACTGTCATGTGATCAGTGCAGGGGCGTGGCTCAGCACTGGATTTGATCCAGTGCTGAGCCACGCCCCCTGCACTGATCACATGACGGTGGCGTCACCCCAGGTCCTTCGGCTTTTCCAATGTTCGGGTTCGTGGAAGCCGCCCCTTATGGATTCCATATGCCGGGATAGTCCGCGGTAGTAGAATCCATAACGGGATGCGGCGATTACCACAACCCAAACGCTGAAAGCCGAACTAATTTTTGAAGTTCGCTCATCTCTAGTGACAACCTATGTGCCTGCCATGACAGCTCCGACCCCCACCCCAGATAGCGATTTTGCTTTCATATTAGCATGGATTTACCCAGTGACCCCATACCACTGACCCTTCTGGAAAACTGGGTGATAACCAGTATGGACCATTATAGCTCCCTGTGGGGCGTTACCCAGCTTTCCCAGCACAACTATACAGGGATTTCTTCCCTTAACCCAGGGATGCTCAACCTGCGGCCTACAACTCCCAGCATTCCCTAATAGCTGCAGGCTGTCCAGGCATACTGGGAGTTGTAGTTTTGCAACAGCTGGAGGGCTGCAGGTTGGGCATCCCCATACAGCAAGAGAGACACATCATTCAGGACTGTGGGAAAGCTGGGTACCACGCAACATGGCAGCCGTTACAGCTCCAGTAGGGCTTTTCAGCCAGGGGTAAATGTTGAATCCGCCTCATTCAGGAGCTTGGGAAAGCTGAGTCATGAGATCAGCGTGGATATTGCTAGTCACCCAGCTTTCCCAGATACAGATATATAAGAAATAGTGGAAGAATGGTGTATATGAAGTGCTGAGCGTCCTGGGGGAGGAGGGAGAGGGTCATGAATGTGTAGGAAGACAAGGAGGGGATGTCATATGGGCCCGACACCAGAGCACATACATTATAACATGATGCTGTTTATCTCAGACTTTGTTTGGAGCCGGAGCGGAGTTTCCCTTTAAATGGTGATATTGGCCCTAGTGATGCATGTACATAGGAGTGAGCTATTGATTTCCCTCCCTCTGCAGAGGGCTATGTCAGGGCAACGCTTGCGAGTCTGTCGCACTTGTTACAAAATTACTTTAAGGTCTGTGCCAACTTCTCAAGGTCCCCGTCTGCGATGCTGGCAGCGGCGCACTGCACCATTGCACCAGGGCGTGCTGCGCTGGGATACGAAGCCTTGCTGGGATGCATCCCTCAATCTGCCTGGAGAATCTCATTACCGAGGTCCATGGGGGATCCGGACTGACAAGCCCCTGGTCATTTTTACAAATGTGTCCTTTAGATAACGTCAGGCAGAAGTTTAACCTCGGAAAGATAAGTGACGGATCTTCTCCGCTGACCTAAAATCAGAGCGGACGCCTCAGCAGACGCGATTAGTCTCCTCTCTGCTCTAATTCAGTGCGGACTCTCAAATGTTACAGTGAAATCTGACAGGAATTCCTTGTTATTTACAAAGGACATGTCCATCTGAGCCCAAATATACAGTATACAGGTATCATCTACAAACTGTACATACATTACTCATCCTGTACTGATCCTGAGTTACATCCTGTATTATACTCCAGAGCTGCACTCACTATTCTGCTGGTGCAGTCACTGAGTACATACATTACTTATCCTGTACTGATCCTGAGTTATATCCTGTATTATACTCCAGAGCTGCACTCACTACTCTGCTGGTGCAGTCACTGTGTACATACATTATATTACTCATCCTGTACTGATCCTGAGTCACATCCTGTATTATACTCCAGAGCTGCACTCACTATTCTGCTGGTGCACTCATTGTGTACATACATTACATTACTTATCCTGTACTGATCCTGAGTTACATCCTGTATTATACTCCAGAGCTGCACTCACTATTCTGCTGGTGCAGTCACTGTGTACATACATTACTCATCCTGTACTGATCCTGAGTTATATCCTGTATTATACTCCAGAGCTGCACTCACTATTCTGCTGGTGCAGTCACTGTGTACATACATTACATTACTTATCCTGTACTGATCCTGAGTTACATCCTGTATTATACTCCAGAGCTGCACTCACTATTCTGCTGGTGGAGTCATTGTGTACATACATTACTTATCCTGTACTGATTCTGAGTTACATCCTGTATTATACTCCAGAGCTGCACTCACTATTCTGCTGGTGCAGTCACTGTGTACATACATTACATTACTCATCCTGTACTGATCCTGAGTTACATCCTGTATTATACTCCAGAGCTGCACTCACTATTCTGTTGGTGCTATCACTGTGTACATACATTACTTATCCTGTACTGACCCTGGGTTACATCCTGTATTATACTCCAGAGCTGCACTCACTATTCTGCTGGTGCAGTCACTGTGTACATACATAACTTATCCTGTACTGATCCTGAGTTACATCCTGTATTATACTCCAGAGCTGCACTCACTATTCTGCTGGTGGAGTCACTGTGTACATACAATACTTATCCTGTACTGATCCTGAGTTACATCCTGTATTATACCCCAGAGCTGCACTCACTATTCTGCTGCTGGAGTCACTGTGTACATACATTACATTACTTATCCTGTACTGATCCTGAGTTACATCCTGTATTATACTCCAGAGCTGCACTCACTATTCTGTTGGTGCTATCACTGTGTACATACATTACTTATCCTGTACTGACCCTGGGTTACATCCTGTATTATACTCCAGAGCTGCACTCACTATTCTGCTGGTGCAGTCACTGTGTACATACATAACTTATCCTGTACTGATCCTGAGTTACATCCTGTATTATACTCCAGAGCTGCACTCACTATTCTGCTGGTGGAGTCACTGTGTACATACAATACTTATCCTGTACTGATCCTGAGTTACATCCTGTATTATACCCCAGAGCTGCACTCACTAGTCTGCTGGTGCAGTCACTGGGTACATACATTACATTACTTATCCTGTACTGATCCTGAGTTACATCCTGTATTATACTCCAGAGCTGCACTCACTATTCTGCTGGTGGAGTCACTGTGTACATACATTACATTACTTATCCTGTACTGATCCTGAGTTACATCCTGTATTATATTCCAGAGCTGCACTCACTATTCTGCTGCTGGAGTCACTGTGTACATACATTACATTACTTATCCTGGACTGATCCTGAGTTACATCCTGTATTATACTCCAGAGCTGCACTCACTATTCTGCTGGTGCAGTCACTGTGTACATACATTACTTATCCTGTACTGATCCTGAGTTACATCCTGTATTATACTCCAGAGCTGCACTCACTATTCTGCTGGTGCAGTCACTGTGTACATACATTACTTATCCTGTACTGATCCTGAGTTACATCCTGTATTATACTCCAGAGCTGCACTCACTATTCTGCTGGTGCAGTCACTGTGTACATACATTACATTACTTATCCTGTACTGATCCTGAGTTACATCCTGTATTATACTCCAGAGCTGCACTCACTATTCTGCTGGTGGAGTCACTGTGTAAATATATTACTTATCCTGTACTGATCCTGAGTTACATCCTGTATTATACTCCAGAGCTGCACTCACTATTCTGCTGGTGCAGTCACTGTGTACATACATTACTTATCCTGCACTGATCCTGAGTTACATACTGTTTTATACTGCAGAGCTGCACTCACTATTCTGCTGGTGCAGTCACTATGTACATACATACATTACTTATCCTGTACTGATCCTGAGTTACATACTGTTTTATACTGCAGAGCTGCACTCCCTATTCTGCTGGTGCAGTCACTGTATACATACATTACATTACTTATCCTGTACTGATCCTGAGTTACATCCTGTATTATACTCCAGAGCTGCACTCACTATTCTGCTGGTGCAGTCACTGTGTACATACATTACATTACTTATCCTGTACTGATCCTGAGTTACATCCTGTATTATACCCCAGAGCTGCACTCACTATTCTGCTGGTGCAGTCACTGTGTACATGCATTACTTATCCTGTACTGATCCTGAGTTACATCCTATATTATACTCCAGAGCTGCACTCACTATTCTGCAGCCTTCAGAGTGGATATATATCACATATCCCCTGCTTGTTCAGTGTCTGCCAGGATCTTGCATTCTGGGAGGTTTTCTTTACAGGGTATCAGTCTGGAGTCCTGTGTGTAGCTCACAGATTGTCAGACCTCCTATGTGATAAGTGTTAGGATTCTCAGCTCGTGAATGTGAATAAGAAGGATTCCATTCACTGACAGCAAGCGAAATCTTAACACAAAGTAGATTAGAAAGTTGCAGAACTCTGCGTATGTCGTGTGTATTGCGGATGGCGGCAGTAGAACGCTCATGGCCCTGGTGCCATTCACCGGTGCTCACGGATTGCGGTATTATGTCAGCGATCAGCCTCCATTGACCCTTTCTGTCCCAGTACGCCGTAAACTGTAACCGTAATAAGCCGAAAATATAATTTTTAATTTATTCTGCTTTATGCGTCCTCAAAAACAACACACATATCTCCCTTACTGCAAATTCAGACCTAATTGGTGATTAAAACCCGGCTCGCTGCCTCCTGGGGTCGACGGCAGAAAGTTAGAAGGGAACGCAGAGACAAATATTACCGTAACAGCGGCTCCACGCTACTCAAATCAGCTTTATTAGCTGTGAACGACAATATCTGACAGGGCACAGCTGAGGTCACCCGGGGCCACAGAGGGGAGCCTGGGATATGCAGCAGTTAAAGGGCAGCTCCGCCTATACTATATATACCTACCTATGGGGTCAGTGGGCACAGGCAGGCATGGTTCAGAGCCTCGGATCCTGGGACCATGATGCATTGCATGTGGGGGAAAGGGAAGAGACCACTCTCCGCTCTCTCAGCATCCTGCGTTCACCATCACAGCGCCCCTGCAGGACAGACAAAGCATAGCGGGGTGTCCACGACTACTACAGTAAAGATTCACAAATACGTTATGTTTTATACTCCAGTTACATCCAAAGCAGCCTTCAAAATGTTACTGGTTTCCTCTTGGCCCTAAAGCTACGGGTCTTCACAGCTCCCCACTGCTTCATCATGCTGCGCTGCAGTGCATTGTGGGAGTTGTAGTGTTCACAATAATCCGCTTAAGGCCATGGCCCTTTTTTGGCGGTCCACAAATTGCTGATTGCAAAACACGGATACCGGAGTGTACCTTCCACATTTTGCGTAACGGAATGACCAAAAATACGTTTGTGTGGATGAGCCCTTCTAAACTTAGATTTCCTCAATATTTGGCCCCTATTCAGGACTCTGGAGCCCCATCCAGGGCACTAGCATCCATTGAAACGAGCTGACATCTGCCAGTGGTCCCATGAAAAATAAGGTAGGCACTTTTAGGTAGCCCCTACACACAGTGATGCCCCCCTCACAGTTAGACCCCCCCGCCCATAGATAGTCCCCCACACAATTATGCCCCCCTCGTAGTTAGGCCCCCCCATAGATAGTCTTCCACACAATGATGCCCCCCTCATTGCGATGCCCTTTTTATGTGTTCCCCTCACAGTGATGCCCCCCTTAGTTAGCCCCCAACACAGTTAAGGCCCGTGTAGATAGTCTCCACACAGTGATGCCCCCCTTAGTTAGCCCCCCACACAGTTAAGACCCCCTTAGTTAGCCCCCCACACAGTTAAGGCCCCCTTAGTTAGCCCCCCCACACAGTTAAGGCCCCCTTAGTTAGCCCCCCCACACAGTTAAGGCCCCCTTAGTTAGCCCCCCACACAGTTAAGGCCCCTGTAGATAGTCCCACACACAGTGATGCCCCCCTTGGTTAGCACCCCACACAGTTAAGGCCCCTGTAGATAGCCCCCCCCCCCACACACAGTTAAGGCCCCTGTAGATAGATTTGGAGGCTATGCAGTGGTTTGAAGGCGATGTAGTGGTTTGGAGGCTATCCAGTGATTTGGAGGCTATGCAGTGGTTTGGAGGCTATGCAGTGGTTTGGAGGCTATGCAGTGGTTTGGAGGCTATGGAGTGGTTTGGAGACTATGCAGTGGTTTGGAGGTTATGCAGTGGTTTGGAGGCTATGCAACGGTTTGGAGGCTATGCAGTGGTTTGGAGGCTACGCAATAGTTGTAAGGCTATGCAGTGGTTTGGAGGCAATGCAGTGGTTTGGAGGCAATGCAGTGGTTTGGAGGCTATGCAGTGTTTTGGAGGTTATGCAGTGGTTTGGAGGCTATGCAGTGATTTGGAGGCTATGCAGTGGTTTGGAGGCTATGCGGTGGTTTGGAGGCTATGCAATGGTGTGGAGGTCATGCAGTGGTTTGGAGGCTATGCAGTGGTTTGTAGGTTATGCAGTAATTTGGAGGTTATGCAATGGTGTGGTGGCTATGCAGTGGTTTGGAGACTATGCAGTGATTTGGAGGCTATGCAGTGTTTTGGAGGCTATGCAGTGGTTTGGAGGCTATGCAGTGTTTTGGAGGCTATGCAGTGGTTTGGAGGTTATGCAGTGATTTGGAGGCTATGCAGTGGTTTGGAGGCTATGCAATGGTTTGGAGAGGCTATGCAATGGTGTGGAGGTTATGCAGTGGTTTGGAAGCTATGCAGTGGTTTGTAGGTTATGCAGTAATTTGGAGGTTATGCAATAGTGTGGTGGCTATGCAGTGGTTTGGAGGCTATGCAGTGGTTTGGAGGTTATGTAGTGATTTGGAGGCTATGCAATGGTGTGGAGGTTATGCAGTGGTTTGGAGGCTATGCAGTGGTTTGGCTATGGACTGTGTGGACATGATATCTCATTGTGTGCCCCTTATTGTTGGCACCCCTAAATTTGGCCTGTTAATGGTATAACCCATTATACATCTTAAAGGGACGGAAAAGGTTGCAGCTGGCGTTTAAGGCGACGCATATTGGAGCAGACGTCTCCTCTCAGGATGTACTCTTCTCCCATCGCATTTGTCTTTCGGGTGCCACAACGCATTTTGGTCCGCTCCTTTGTTTTATCTAAGCTTTTATGAGTTTGGAGAAATTCACAATAAAGTACCGGCGTCATATAAATCCGGCAGAGAGGATGTGGCATAATCTCCCTCTGACTAATGATCACTATCAAACCCGATTAATACGTTGCTTACATATGACACAGCTGCAAGTGGAAAATGAAATCCAGATTGCTTTCTGTCACAGCATTGCCAGCTTTGCAGTGACAAATAGATGAGCAGCTCTGGAGGCTGAATGCAGAGGAGACATTGTAACGGCGTCATTATATCGGAAGGCAATTAGGGGGAGAATCCGCTGTGAACAATGGCACCCAGATATCAAGCTCCGAGCCGAGATTTAAAGGGCGTCTTTCGTTTTATATCATTTCTGCATATATTTTTTTTTCATGAGGGTTTCAGACTGTTTCTTTTCTATGAGGCATTGATACACTGTCCAGAATGATGGAGTTGCTATCCTTCCCTCTACCTCAGAGGGAAATCTCAGCACCTACTGTACTAATCAGCTACTGAGCGCTGAGCAAACACTGATCAATGAAGGAAGATTGGTAGTTTCCAAAATTATGAAAATAGCTCTGGAGAATAATACAGGATGTAACTGAGGATAAGTAATGTATGTACAGAATGACTGCACCAGCAGAATAGTGAGTGTAGCTCTGGAGTATAATACAGGATGTAACTCAGGATCAGTACAGGATAAGTAATGTATGTACACTGAGACTGCACCAGCAGAATAGTGAGTGCAGCTCTGGAGTATAATACAGGATTAACTCAGGACCAGTACAGGATAAGTAATGTATGTACACTGAGACTGCACCAGCAGAATAGTGAGTGCAGCTCTGGAGTATAATACAGGATGTAACTCAGGATCAGTACAGATAAGTAATGTATGGACACAGTCACTGCACCAGCAGAATAGTGAGTGCAGCTCTGGAGTATAATACAGGATGTAACTGAGGATAAGTAATATATGTGCACAGTGACTGCACCAGCAGAATAGTGAGTGCAGCTCTGGAGTATAATACAGGATGTAACTCAGGATCAGTACAGGATAAGTAATATATGTACACAGTGACTGCACCAGCAGAATAGTGAGTGCAGCTCTGGAGTATAATACAGGATGTAACTCAGGATCAGTACAGGGTAAGTAATATATGTACACAGTGACTGCACCAGCAGAATAGTGAGTGCAGCTCTGGAGCATAAAACAGGATGTAACTCAGGATCAGTACAGGATAAGTAATGTATGTACACAGTGACTACACCAGCGGAATAGTGAGTGCAGCTCTGGAGTATAATACAGGATGTAACTCAGAATCAGTACAGGATAAGTAATGTATGTACACAGTGACTGCAACAGCAGAATAGTGAGTGCAGCTTTGGAGTATAATACAGGATGTAACTCAGAATCAGTACAGGATAAGTAATGTATGTACACAGTGACTGCACCAGCAGAATAGTGAGTGCAGCTCTGGAGTATAATATAGGATGTAACTCATGATCAGTACAGGATAAGTAATGTATGTACACAGTGACTGCACCAGCAGAATAGTGAGTGCAGCTCTGGAGTATAATACAGGATGTAACCCAGGATCAGTACAGGATAAGTAATGTAATGTATGTACACAGTGACTGCACCAGCAGAATAGTGAGTGCAGCTCTGGAGTATAATACAGGATGTAACTCAGGATCAGTACAGGATAAGTAATGTATGTACACAGTGACTGCACCAGCAGAATAGTGAGTGCAGCTCTGGAGTATAATACAGGATGTAACTCAGGATCAGTATAGGATAAGTAATATATTTACACAGTGACTGCACCAGCAGAATAGTGAGTGCAGCTCTGGAGTATAATACAGGATGTAACTCAGGATCAGTACAGGATAAGTAATGTATGTACACAGTGACTGCACCAGCAGAATAGTGAGTGCAGCTCTGCAGTATAATACAGGATGTAACTCAGGATCAGTACAGGATAAGTAATGTATGTACACAGAGACTGCACCAGCAGAATAGTGAGTGCAGCTCTGGAGTATAATACAGGATGTAACTCATGAGGGTTTCAGACTGTTTCTTTTCTACGAGGCATTGATACACTGTCCAGAATGATGGAGTTGCCATCCTTCCCTCTACCTCAGAGGGAAATCTCAGCACCTACTGTACTAATCAGCTACTGAGCGCTGAGCAAACACTGATCAATCAAGGAAGATTGGTAGTTTCCAATATTATGAAAATGGCTTTGGAGAATAATACAGGATGTAACTGAGGATAAGTAATGTATGTGCACAGTGACTGCACCAGCAGAATAGTGAGTGCAGCTCTGGAGTATAATACAGGATGTAACTCAGGATCAGTACAGGATAAGTAATGTATGTACACAGTGACTGCACCAGCAGAATAGTGAGTGCAGCTCTGGAGTATAATACAGGATGTAACTCAGGATCAGTACAGGATAAGTGACTCTACTCATTATGTAGAATTATTTTGTGTATGAACTGCAAAATGGTGTTGGGACACTTCAAGGTTGGTTGTTCCTGTGATTGCATTTAATGTGCAGGGTTGGGGGGGTATCCTTGTGTCTGTATAAGTGGCTGATTAATAATGTATAGCGGACACTGATCTCCTCAGCTTTTTGGTATTTTTAGTCGCCATCTATTAGGATGCACTTGACTGAATGATAATCTGGGAACATTTGTAAGGTCGGAGCCTTAGATTACATCTGTCATCTACGTAACTGGATATATGTGTAACAGAATACACATGGTATATGTGCCTGTGCCCTGGACCCCCCCATGCGCTTGTAGCAGAGTCTGGAAGTTACAGGGGGCTTTATAAATAGACTTGACACCGTCTTAAGGTTGCGATCATGTTGTAGAGTCTCATGTTTCCTTGCACTCGGAAGGATGTGACCGTCCTGCAATCTCCAGCCGTCTTTACATCCCGCAGACTCTTATGGGAACCACACAGGTAATATTGTTATACTGCAATGACGGTAGGCAGAATACTGTATGCCGTAGAGTGAAGCTGTACTTTGGTATCAGTTAGAGGTATTGGTCCCTTTAAGAGTGTGGGGGAGTTTTGGTAATTTGAAGATAGTTCAGGGCTTGTGCCTCAGGATGCACAATACATTGGTCTGAGTTGACCATCATTTCTATATAATTATGCCCCAGACTGTAGAGCCATTAATATATATTGAAGTAAGAGAAGAAGTTAGCTACTTCCTCCTTTCCTTATATCAGCCCTGCAGAACCATGGAACTAAAACAACACTATTTGGGGTTCAAGGGGGAAAAACTCAACACCTTATAGAGTATAAATAAGGTTGCTGGTCCATCTGACACGTCCTTGATCGATGAAAAGAGACATTGGGTCACAGGCAGCAGATGTCACAGTCCATGGGCGGAGATGCAGTCAGTCCTGTGTCTGCACAGCAAGTGTGGGGGGAAGAGGACGGCTCTCTCACACTGATGGACACTTAGGCCTCTTGCACACGACCATGGTTTGGTTCCGCATCCGAGCCGCATTTTTTGAGGCTCGGGTGCGGACCCATTCACTTCATTGATTCGGGGCTGAATCAGTCATCCGATTTGATCCTGGTCCAAATAACTTCGACCCGAAAGGGACCCAGTTGCTTGGAGAACTGTTACTTCTCTAGAAACAAAGCTCAAAAGTAACATGGTTTATACCAGAATTTTGGTAAAATTTGTCGAATTTGCGAATTGTAGAATCGATTTGCTCATCTCTGAGACACCTTTCTGGTAACTGGACCATTGCAGCTGGGGTCTCTACAGTGTTGATGGTCCCTTATGATAAAGATGACCCGTCCATCTCCCCCATATAACAAGTAACGTGGACCACTCCGCGTCCAGTAGGATGGTCTTACAGGCCACCACCCGTGAACTGACCTCCCAGTAGCTGAAGGCACCAAGCTCTGGGTGCTCTCGTCCTCCGGGGGAAGCTTTTACCAGCGAGTGGTCGGCGGAGAGATTCATGATGCATGGGTAATGCTCTTACTCAGATAAACATTAGCCAACTGCAGGCCTTCTGAGGAACGAGAGATTATCCAGAGAAGTGGCTGGGAAAGGTCAGCTTCTTCACAGGCAAAACGTGTTATGAAAGCTGCTTTCTCTCTAAGCCGTGATTGAGGAGAAAAATAAATATATATATATATTGCATAAATATTCACAGAAGGCGCTTAAATTATTTCAATGTCAATAAAAGTAAAAAAATTATAGGTGACCTATAAATTCAACCCATAAGTGTGCCTTGTCCCCTCCCCATAAAATTTGGGAAAATTGGGAGAAAAACGTATAAATTATTAGTGATAAAAAATGTGATTAAAAATGGAGCAAATTAGTATAATTTTTATGAGTGGTCATGCTCTTGATGATGATGTATAACTTCATTTTATTTTGCAATTTAATATGTTTCAATTGCTAAATATGGATTGTTTGGGGCATTATTCTTGCCGGATCTCTTCTATGGGAGGGTGTAGTGAGCATGCTCTGTGACCTGTGCGACCAAACCAGAAGGCACTTAAATTACTGCAAAGTCATAAAATGTATCAAAAAAATAATAGGTGAACTATAAATTTGTGATAAATGGTGTAAAAAATTGTGCAAATTAGTATAATTTTTATACAAGTGGTCATGCTCTTGAAAATGTTATATAATCTTATTGTATTTACTAATTGAATTAATATCTGTTAGATACTGGTATTTTTTATTTTTTTATTTTATTTTCTTTAGGCTACATGCACACGACTGTGTGTGTTTTGCGGATCCGCAAGCCTCGGATCCGCAAAACACGGAAGCCGCTCTGTGTGCCTTCCGCAATTTGCGGAACGGGTGGCCCATTATAGAGAATAGGACATGCTCTATTTTTTTGCGGGGCCATGTCCGCATCTTTTGCGGCCCCATTGAAGAGAATGGGTCCGTGCCCGAGACGCAAAATATGCGGCTCGGACGTGGACCAAACATACGGTCGTGTGCATGAGGCCTTATGGATTTTTCGGGGCATCTGTCTTGCCTAAAGTGATGTAACAGCAGCTGCAAAGATTTGCTTTACAGCAGGCGCCTGGATTTGAGAATATGGCATTGACTTCTATGGTAGAGAGTAGTGAGCGTACTCTGTGACTTGTGCAAGAAAGCTGTTCTGACAGCATATCTTATTAGGATAGCCACTTAAAAGTTGCACAAACACGATAATGTATAGTTTCCGTCTACCTGTAATGCATCTGCCATCAGTCGGTGCTGAGCGTAGCGCTTACTATAGACACATCTCTTAATCGATATCTAATTAATAGATCCTCCCCAGTTCCTCCTCTGGCAGCCTTAACAGGCATGCCCAATCAATCTCCAATCCGTAGATCTCCCCTTCTGCAGTCTATTTCAAGGTCTGCCAGGCAGGCCTAATCAATGCCTGATCAATACATCAGCACATTCACACACTTCATTGTACTCTGATAGGCAAGACTAATCTACTTATGATCGATCGCTCGCGAGGAACAGAGTCAGCACCGCGCGCGGCATTGGAGACTGGAATATTTGCAACCGTTACATATTGTCCTGTCGTGCGGAAAGTTTGTTACAATGTAAATATCTTACCCTTGAGTACCGTACGCGGCAGCGCAATCAATGGGCCTCATTAACAGGCGCTAACATCTCTTTGTGTAGTCTGAGATTAATACATTTTTTATGTTACAGTTTTGATTTTTTGCTTTCAGTATTGTTATTATTTTTATTTTTACTGGAACAATGAAACGGCGAATTCAGATGACAGACGGAATATCCTCAGATAAACTGTTTACAGTCCGTAGAATACAAGGGGAGAATCGATTGGAGGAAATTATTCTCCAGTGCGATCCAGTAGCCAGAGACTCACAAATCGGGCAAATTGGATGACAGGAATCTTCTCGTATTTACGGGGAATATCTGGTTTCTCTGGAAAATATAAGGCTGGATAATAAAAATGCTTAGAGATTTTTTTTTTTGATATTGAAAATAATTTTTTAAGAAATTAAAATGCAAAAATAATAATACATGAAGAATGAAAAAATTTAATTTAAGACACGCCGGGCATAAATCTATCCACCGCCTAATCTATCCCCGGTGGTGTCCGAAACGCCACAATTATTATGGGGAGCCTCTTTATAAGGCAAGGGCTACACGGCGACACTGGTCACGTGACAGCTGACGCTTCCAGGATCGCTGAGAGTTGTGGAGATCCCATAGAAATGCATGGGATCGCTGCGGCAGTCGCATGAAATCCAACGCAGCTGGATATCTTGCGATTGCCGGTGTGATCCTATTCATTTCTATGGGATCTCCACTACTGTCAGTGATCCTGGGCGCGTCAGGTGTCGCGTGACTAGTGTCGCCGTGTAGCCCTTGCCTTATGAAGAGGCTCCCCTTAATAATTGTGTCATATCTGGCCGCGACAGGTGTCATGTGACCAGTGTCGCCGTGTAGCCCTTGCCTTATCAAGAGTCTCCCCTTAATAATTGTGGCGTATCTGGCCGCGACAGGTGTCACGTGACCAGTGTCGCCGTGTAGCCCTTGCTTAATTTTGGCGCATCTGTACAGATCCGTGCAAAAGCGTGGAAGCGGGTGTAGAATTCCACTGGCGTAATTATAACAAATGTGCCGGGCCTGCTGTAGCCGCTGTTTCATCAACCCCCCCCCCCCCTTTTTAGAAAAGTGTCTCAAAACCCCACAAAAGTCGCTAAATTTTACACCATGGCATGCACCAAACTTTTTGACGTCAGTTTGCAGGTTAACAGGGGATGATAAATGTCCTGCACAATATTATATATATAAACATTATTATAAAATTTAATTGTTTAAATTATCTAAGAAAATTAAATTATAAAAATTATTATATTACATGACTGCAATTAATATCAATATATTAATCCCAAATAGCAGGACATTTTATACCCTTTCCCCATGATTAAAAAAAAAATAAAAAAAAAATTGCATGAATTCTCCCCCTTATGGGATCATACATGGGTCTAGCCCTTACAAAACGAGAATTTTGGGCCCCACCAGTGGAACATGTATGACATATCATAGAAATATGCTGTACATATACCTCCCAATATTAAAATCCTTAGATATTTTACGCCCATCCCCCTTTTACCCAGAAAAAACCTCAAAATCATAACTCCCGACTATTACGTTGTTGGCGGCACTGTCCCGCAAAATGGTTCTAAAAGGGGTGGGGATTGAGCCTCATTGTGGGTATTTTTACTTGTTTCATTGGCTTTTGGGGTGGATTAAGGGGCTTAAAGTCCAACAAATGAGGATTCAAACGTTGAGACGTATGCCCAAAACTGCCAAAAAGCAACTATGGTTGCACAAATGTGCAAAAGTACTTGACGGCCCACAAAATAGAGGCTGTTTATGGCGGTGAAACATTTGGGGTCAACACATCATAGATTACACATAGATAAAGTGTTCTCTGTGTTTTTAATAAAGTTAATTGAAAAGAACCCTGTGTGTATGCATATATTTGCGCAAGGTTAATAAAGTTAATTCAGGAGAGCATTTTTTGTGTGGGTGTGTGCGCTTGTGTATGTAGCAACCAATCAGATCTTCCCTTCTATTATCTAACCTGTACTGGGAAAATGAAAGCAGTAATCTGATTAGTTGCTATGGGCAACTGATCTATTATGTCTCTACAGCATACAGTGCATCCTACAGTGTTTTCTGCAATAAACTTTATTAATATTGTCCTCAAGAACATAATCGCCATTCCCACTTACCCACAGCATGAGATTGTGTACTTTATAATGACGCTTCCTGGCTGTATAATTCTCCCTCATGCGTCCCCTGAGACCATTACAGCCCGTTACTGCTCATTAATCAGTGTGATATGCCCTGTTCCGTCTCTTAACCTTCATTTGAGGGTCATGAAGGGAGTTCAGAGGATGAAATATCATTTAGTAAAGATACTGAGGGAGATTTATCAAAACTGGTGTAAAGGGAAACTGGCCTAGCTGCCCATAGCAACCAATCAGATTCAACCTTTCATTCCAAAAGAGCTCTGAAAAATGAAAGGTGGCCTCTGATTGGTTGCTATTGTAAACTGAGACTGTTTTCCTTTACGCCACTTTTGATAGATCTCTGTAGGTCTAATCTCCGCCATTACTGCTTTAAGAGTGGATTCAACATGGCTGCCTTTAGTCCACCATATTGAAGGCCTCCATTCTTCTTGATCTGTAAATAATTGTGTTTCCGTATGATCCTGTTGGAAGCACGCCAGTTGGCGCAAGACGCTGCCGCTAGTTGATGAATTTAGCACAGCGTGGACTAAGGATTCGAATCGTAGGGTGCAAGTATTACGTGATTCGAGGTCACCCGGCCCAAGATGTAAAGATTTCTCCTCAACGACCAGCATTTTGATTTTGTGTAAGGGTTGCGCACAATCTGATATTTTGAACTATTTTTCCGTGGATATATTATGGCTGATCATTGCTCCTACAAACCCGAAAAACTCTGATATTTTGTTCTGTTGCTTCTAATACCATAGACTTCACGATTATCATGCACCGAGCACGTATAAGATGGCGGTTCTGTTACAAATCTTGCCATCTTACTAAATTTATACGATGGTGTTAATGGGGTCTAACCGGGGAGAGCACAGATATAGAAGTATGTAGTGGGCTGCTACATACTGACTTTGGTTTAGAGCCTTCACTTTTGCATAGGACTGCTAGTAGACCAGCTCCGTCCTAATTATTGTGACGGAAAAAAAAAAGGAGCGACAACATGTAAAAAAAAATAGCACATTCAGCTCTGCTACATCTGATAAATAAGCATGTACAGTCTCACATAATATGTCAGACGTTCGGAGTCTCAGGCTCCGCTTATTACGCTTAGTTCCCTTAAAGCGACGCACAATCATCAAACCGTTTTCCCAGTTTGTCCACATGGATGAATCTTTCCCCCCACCAGTCATGTGGCCGAGAACAGCGCTAATTTCTGTCCTCGCAGAAGCTCGTCTTTTATTTCCAGCTGTTTAATTCCTTGTGATATGTTAATATTGCGCAGATGAGGCGCACACGTCGGAGGATGCTGCTGGGGGGGGGGGGTGGCGCCTCATTAAGATGTGGACTAACCGCTTTCCTGGAAAGTTGTGTCCCCGGGTGGAGAAGGCGGCTGATTAAACATATACGGTATATAAATCTATATATTAAAATATTTTATTATTTTATTTCTATATATATTTCCTATAGTTATATATATATATTTCCTATAATTGTATATATTTCCTATAGTTATATATATATATTCCCTATAGTTGTATATATTCCCTATAGTTATATATATTTCCTATAGTTGTATATATTTCCTATAGTTGTATATATATTTCCTATAGTTATATATATTTCCTATAGTTGTATATATATTTCCTATAGTTATATATATTTCCTATAGTTGTATATATTTCCTATAGTTATATATATTTCCTATAGTTGTATATATTTCCTATAGTTATATATATTTCCTATAGTTGTATATATATTTCCTATAGTTGTATATATTTCCTATAGTTATATATATTTCCTATAGTTGTATATATATTTCCTATAGTTATATATATTTCCTATAGTTATATATATTTCCTATAGTTATATATATTTCCTATAGTTGTATATATATTTCCTATAGTTATATATATTTCCTATAGTTGTGTATATATATATATTATATATATATATATATAATTGGTGTAAAAATGTGAGGAATCGATGACGACACAAGGAATATAGTATGTAACGTCCTCTTACGAGTGTGGACCCCTGCCTCATTCTGCATAGATATTCACAGGAGTAAAAATAATTGGGGTCACTTACAAACATCGGTATTTTACGCCGGTCTTCAATTTCTCCTCTACGCTGCTGAAAGATACGTCTCGTCATAAATTAGACGCAGCTTTGGCAGCCCGTGCGCCTGGTGTTTAAACCACTCAGGCGCCTGACTGGAGTCGTTTTTTGCCAGCATTGTTTCGCCTGTTTCCAGACATAAATAACAGTAAATTTGTCGGGGGCCAATGTCCGGTCCCCAGCTCGTTCTCCTCCACCTCTAATTGGGATGGGCAGCGTAAAAAACACCCATGTGACAACATATTGCTGCACGGGTGTTTAAAAAATCGCAGAAACTGCTTTTTTATGCAATAAACTGGTGCAAAAATGTTAGGCCCCTTTCACACGGGCGAGTTTTCCACGCGGGTGCAATGCGTGAGGAGGACGCATTGCACCCGCACTGAATCCGGACCCATTCATTTCTATGGGGCTGTGCACATGAGCGGTGATTTTCACGCATCACTTCTGCGTTGCGTTAAAATCGCAGCATGCTCTATATTGTGCGTTTTTCACGCAACGCAGGCCCCATAGAAGTGAATGGGGCTGCGGGAAAATCGCAAGCATCCGCAAGCAAGTGCAGATACAGTGCGATTTTCCCGCATGGTTGCTTAGCAACAGGACCAGATCTTTATTATTTTCCCTTATAACATGGTTATAAGGGTAAATAATAGCATTCTCACTACAGAATGCTTAGTAAAATGAAGATGAAGGGGTTAAAAATAATAAAACTTAACTTACCTTAGCCACTTGATCGCGTAGTTGCGATCTCTCCTCTCTTTCCCTGCTTCAGCTAAGAACTAAAGGACCTGTGATGACATCACATCACATGGTCCAATCACATGGTCCATCTTACTATGGTGATGTGACGTCATCACAGGTCCTTTAGCTGTTAGCTGAAGCTTGAAGAGAGAAGACAGATCGCAACTACGCTAAGTTTAACCCCTTCATCTTCATTTTACAATGCATTCTTTATTTAGAATGCTATTATTTCCCCTTATAACCATGTTATAAGGGAAAATAATAAATTCTCCAGAATACTCTACCCGAAACCGGACTTCAGTGATGAAGTCCGGCTTCGGGTCTGGGTACCAATCATGGCGATTTTTCACACATATTCCCGCAACGCACCCGCCTCTTATCCGGGCGTCAAACATGACGCCCGTGTGAAAGAGGCCTTAGTAAATGACTCCCATGTATCTGATCCTGGAAAAGCTTGGTTATTTCCAATATGGCTGCCATAAAAACTCCCACTTGGAAAGTCACTGAATTTTCATTAAGTCATAAATAAACCTGGAGCTACACGGAGACGCGTCGAACGACTCAAAACATGCGGCTGCTAGTTTAAAACTGTGTTCAGAAAAGTGGCAGGTGAGTCGCAGTTATTACGTGTCACGTCACGATTCCGTTGAGAATCATTATATGCGATTATACGATCTTCATGTAGCCCCACCTTGGGGTATCACCACACGTAACGTATCCACTGTGGATTTTCCACAGCGGATCTGGCCAAGATCCACGGTGGTGCAGAAATGCTGTGGATTTGCCACCAATTTAACCCTCTGCTTAGCATTTACAAGCCAGAAAGCATCCACCACCGATATGGCAGCAGGATACTGCGTCGTTAGATGCAGCCCGGAGGCCCAAAGTAAATTAGGGGTGGAGGCGAGGTATGGAAAGGGGTTGGGGCGCCATATGCCTGTCATCACCCGAACAAATTCCGGCAGCTCTCTGTGCGCACAATGCCAGCCGATCTCCCTGATGCTTCAAATGTTGACAAGTGTGCCTAACGGTACGGCCTCATATAGCGTAACTGCTTTCACACTGAAGTCCGCGCAAAATATGGTGCACATTTTGGCGATGAGGATTACATTACAAACAGGTACGCTGGTATATCCGACCCAAGGGTAAGACGGCATGGCCGGGCTCCTGGGTGCAATTTTGGAAGCTTAAAGGGGTTTTCCCATATCCGACAATGGGGGCATATCGCTAGGACCCGCACCTACAATGAGAACGGAACGGGGAAATGAACGAAGGGCGCACTGCTCATGCTCGGCTATTTCCGTCTGCTCCATAGAAATAAATGGGAGCAGGGGCCACGCCTGCGCGGTGCGCTCCCATTTACTTTTATGGGAGCAGTGATTGGTGGTGGACGGACCCAGGGAAATACGGGGTCCTCCAGCCACAGCGCTCCCCGCTGGGACCCGCACCTATCAGACAATGGGGGCATATCCTAGTGATATGCCCCCATTGTCTGAGATGGGAATACCCCTTTAAACCAGGAGTGAATTAAAACACGAGGAGAAGTCGTATCCATCCTTTTATGATCTACTCACGGTTTTGGCCTCCAAAATTGCATGCAGAAACCTGACCGCGTGGCCGTGCCGTTAAGGATATATGCACGCGGTGTTTAATACAGTACAAGCTAATAAGATAATGGGGGTCAATTACAAAGATCAGCGTTTTAGGCCCCTGCGATGCCGGAGAAAGCCCAGTCCTCGTCATAAATTAGGCACCTAGCTCGCAGTCCGTGCGCCTGGAGTAAAGACTGACTGGGGTAGGTTTCACTCCACATTTACTCCCTTTTATAAATGTTCTGGGTCCACATGGAAATTGACCTGCAGTGCAGATTTTTAAATGCAAAGGGTGAGATTTGGGGCAAATCCGCTTCAAAATCCAGGACTAAATACAGATGGAAGTGGGGTGATACCCCTCTGTAGGAGCCGTGGTGGCTGCTCCGTTGGTTGGTGCCCAGCTTTTCCAGAATCTTATATAACTAAGAAACAGCTGATAACATTTTATTAATTTTTTATTTTTTTGGTGGTGGTGAAGGGGGGTTTATTGTAAGACCTTGTGGTTTAGACCCGGCCGGGTGCGCAGCAGCATACTGATGGTTACTGATCACGTTACGCTGCTCGCCAGAAGCCGCGATGCGCACTCAGGGGTTATTTTTAGCTCAGACTGGAAAGCGCATACAATCGCTAATTAACAACTCTTCTGAATGAGCGCCCCCCCCTCTTGTAACGAGCAATTATAGAAACATCAGATACAGAAGTTTTGATGCAGTTTAAATTCATCATTTTTTTCTAAACATGAATCTTAAAACCCTCAGAATTTCTGCTGGTGCCCACACGTGGTTCATGACTTAATATTGGGGTGACTGGATTTGGAAAAAATTTTAGGCAAAGAGGTACCTCCCAAGAAAGAGAACCATCTTGGCAGTTGTGGCTCCATTGAGTCAAGATAATTCACACATCGCTCTATTCTACCTGAATTAAAATATAAAGGGTTCTGCATCTGAAGCGAAAACCTGAGGTGGATTAAAAAAATAGAGGAGCTGACGTATCTGTTCTTTATCCTTTTCCTCATTTTATGATCCACTCCTAATTTTGGCTTCCAAAACTGACTGCGTGGCCGGACCCCAAACCTTCCTAAATTTTTCCTAGGCAGGGTACAGAATCTCCTTAAAGAGACCAGTCCTGTATAGAGACTTACTGGTAGTACTCCATGGTATGGAGACTTATTTGCAATGTTCCATGGGAAACAAATATGCAAAGAGGTACCTCCCAAGGAAGAGAACCATCTCACGAGCGCCACCTATTGCAAATGGCTCTCTGAGTCAAGATCCGACTTTCCTACAAGCCTCAAGGGAAAAAATCCAGGCCAGATATCCCTCTGTAGACGTCTGTTTCGGGGTGCTTGCCCCTCATCAGTGCGGAGTAAGATGCCTAAGCTGCTTCCAAGGCATCGCACTGAGCCTGCTAGAATCCTACCCCGTACTGATGAGGGGCAGGGACCCAGAAACAGCATCTACAGAGGGATATCTGGCCTGGCCATATTCCCTTGAGGCTTGTAGTAAAGTCGGATCTTGACTCAGAGAGCCACTTCCAATAGGTGGCGCTCGTGAGATGGTTCTCTTCCTTGGGAAGTACCTTTTTGCATATTTGTTTCCCATGGAACATTGCCAATAAGTCTCCATACCATGGAGTACTACCAGTAAGTCTCTATACAGGACTGGTCTCTTTAAGGAGATTCTGTACCCTGCCTAGGCAAAATTTAGGACGGTTTAGGGTCCGGCCACGCAATCAGTTTTGGAAGCCAAAATTAGAAGTGGATCATAAAATGAGGAAAAGGATAAAGAACAGATACGTCAGCTCCTCTATTTTTTTAATCCACCTCAGGTTTTAAGATGCTTAAGATGCAGTACCCTTTAGATTTTAATTTAGGTAGAATAGAGCGATGTGTGAATTATAATGTAAGATAATATACAAGGTAATCTAATGAAATATAACAGTTGATACATTGTAACACAATATGAAATGGAAACTAATATGATCTAAAATAATAAGCAATCTAATAAATAATTGATATAATTTATTATGTGATGCAAGATGTTATGGATTGTCAAATGTAAATATGTAACATGTTTCTAATACATAATGTGCTATGATGAAGTAAACTGATATAAAATGTAATGTGTGATACAAGTAATATATAATTAGAATATAATATACACAGTGGAGTCCCATTATTCTGACCACCAGTTAATATCCAGTGTAACCGCAGCCAGACGGGCGGGGAGGGACTCCGTAAGGTCCTGTTAGTCTGTCCATCACGCTGCCCCCACCAGTGTGTGGGTGTTCTTCCAGCAATGGCTGCAGGGTGTTCCCTCTCGGATGTTTCTCTCCCGACACGCCAACGTCCATTCGATCGACGAAGCAGAAAACATTACTCATCAGAGAAGATGACCCTTTGCCAATCAGTGGTTTGCCACCAAAATGTTGTGAGGTGCAGTGACCGTCCATCTACTTTGGAGCCCATGCGCAGTAGGGTTTCCTGAGCTGTTGTGTTAGACCCACGTCTGGTGCCCCTGAGGCGTTTTAGCTGTGAGCTGCTCCACTGTAGGGTATCCTCGCACCAACGTTATTATCTCACATGAATGGCACTTGGTGCTCCACAGTTTCCATGTCGTTTATTTACAATGGTGCCATTTATCCATTCACCATACACTTTCACCACAGCAGCATGAGAAGAGTTCACACTGTGCAGGTTCAGAAATACCGCCACCCGGGGCTCGAAAGCCAATAATCATCCATTTCTGCAACTCTGATAAATCGCCCCTGTTATCTATGACAGCAATGAGGGATATGTGTCCAGACAGCCTATCACACCCCTTATATACCCAACGAGGGATATGTGTCCAGACAGCCTATCACACACCTTATATACCCACCGAGGGATATGTCTGCAGACAGCCTATCACACACCTCATATGCACACACCGAGGGATATGTGTGCAGACAGCATATCACAGCTTATATACCCACCGAGGGATATGTGTGCAGACAGCCTATCACACCCCTTATATACCCACCGAGGGATATGTGTGCAGACAGCCTATCACACCCCTCATATGCCCATCGAGGGATATGTGTGCAGACAGCCTATCACACCCCTTATATACCCACCGAGGGATATGTCTGCAGACAGCCTATCACACACCCTATATATCCACCAAGGGATATGTTTGCAGACAGCCTATCCCACCCCTTATATACCCACCGAGGGATATGGGTGCAGACAGCCTATCACACCTTATATACCCACTGAGGGATATGTGTGCAGACAGCCTATCACACCTTATATACCTACCGAGGTATATATGTGCAGACAGCCTATCACACACCTTATATACCCACTAAGGGATATGTGTGCAGACAGCCTATTACAGCTTATATACCCACCGAGGGATATGTGTGCAGACAGCCTATTACACCTTATATACCCACCGAGGGATATGTGTGCAGACAGCCTATCACCCCTTATATACCCACCGAGGGATATGTGTGCAGACAGCTTATTACACCTTATATACCCACCAAGGGATATGTGTGCAGACAGCCTATCACACCTTATATACCCACCGAGGGATATGTGTGCAGACAGCCTACTACACACCTTATATACCCACTGAGGGATATGTGTGCAGCAGAAAGCCTATCACAGCTTATATACCCCCTGAGGGTTATGTGTGCAGACAGCTTATCACACACCTTATATACCCACCAAGGGATATGTGTGCAGACAGCCTATCACACACCTTATATAACCACAGAGGGATAAGTGTGCAGACAGCATATCACACACATTATATACCCACCGAGGGATATGTGTGCAGACAGCATATCACACACATTATATACCCACCAAGGGATATGTGTGCAGACAGCCTATCACACCTTATATACCCACCGAGGGATGTGTGTGCAGACAGACTATTACACACCTTATATACCCATCGAGGGATATGTGTGCAAACAGCCTATCACACCCCTTATATACCCACCGAGGGATATGTGTGCAGACAGCCTATCACACACCTTATATACCCACCGAGGGATATGTCTGCAGACAGCCTATCACACACCCTATATATCCACCAAGGGATATGTTTGCAGACAGCCTATCCCACCCCTTATATACCCACCGAGGGATATGTGTGCAGACAGCCTATCACACCTTATATACCCACCGAGGGATATGGGTGCAGACAGCCTATCACACACTTATATACCCCCCGAGGGATATGTGTGCAGACAGCCTATCACACCTTATATACCTACCGAGGTATATGTGTGCAGACAGCCTATCACACCTTATATACCTACCGAGGGATATGTGTGCAGACAGCCTATCACACACCTTATATACCCACCGAGGGACATGTGTGCAGACAGCCTATCACACACCTTATATACCCACCGAGGGATATGTGTGCAGACAGCCTATCACACACCTTATATACCCACCGAGGGATATGTGTGCAGACAGCCTATCCCACACCTTATATACCCACCGAGGGATATGGGTGCAGACAGCCTATCACACCTTATATACCCACTGAGGGATATGTGTGCAGACAGCCTATCACACCTTATATACCCACTGAGGGATATGGGTGCAGACAGCCTATCACACATTATATACCCACCGAGGGATATGTGTGCAGACAGCATATCACACACATTATATACCCCCCAAGGGATATGTGTGCAGACAGCCTATCACACCTTATATACCCACTGAGGGATCTGTGTGCAGACAGCCTATCACACCTTATATACCCACCGAGGGATATGTGTGCAGACAGCCTATCACACACCTTATATACCCACCGAGGGACATGTGTGCAGACAGCCTATCACACACCTTATATACCCACCAAGGGATATGTGTGCAGACAGTCTATTACAGCTTATATACCCACCGAGGGATATATGTGCAGACAGCCTATCACCCCTTATATACCCACCGAGGGATATGTGTGCAGACAGCTTATTACACCTTATATACCCACCAAGGGATATGTGTGCAGACAGCCTATCACACCTTATATACCCACCGAGGGATATGTTTGCAGACAGCCTACTACACACCTTATATACCCACTGAGGGATATGTGTGCAGACAGCCTATCACAGCTTATATACCCACTGAGGGATATGTGTGCAGACAGCTTATCACACACCTTATATACCCACCGAGGGATATGTGTGCAGACAGCCTATCACACCTTATATACCCACCGAGGGATATGTGTGCAGACAGCCTATCACACACCTTATATACCCACCGAGGGATATGTGTAGCAGACAGCCTATCACACACCTATATACCCACCGAGGGATATGTGTGCAGACAGCCTATCCACACCTTATATACCCACCGAGGGATATGTGTGCAGACAGCCTATCACACCTTATATACCCACCGAGGGATATGTGTGCAGACAGCTTATCACACCTTATATACCCACCAAGGGATATGTGTGCAGACAGCCTATCACACACCTTGTATACCCACCGAGGGATGTGTGTGCAGACAGACTATTACACACCTTATATACCCATCGAGGGATATGTGTGCAAACAGCCTATCACACCCCTTATATACCCACCGAGGGATATGTGTGCAGACAGCCTATCACACCTTTTATACCCACTGAGGGATCTGTGTGCAGACAGCCTATCACACCTTATACACCCACCGAGGGATATGTGTGCAGACAGCCTATCTCACCCTATATATACCCACCGAGGGATATGTGTGCAGATAGCCTATCACACCTCTTATATACCCACCGAGCGATATGTGTACAGACAGCCTATCACACCGTATATACCCACCGAGCGATATGTGTACAGACAGCCTATCACACACCTTATATACCCACCGAGGGATATGTGTGCAGACAGCCTATCACACCTTTATATACCCACCGAGGGATATGTGTGCAGATAGCCTATCACACCTATTATATACCCACCGAGGGATATGTGTGCAGACAGCCTATCCCACCTTATATACCCACCGAGGGATATGTGTGCAGACAGCCTATCCCACCTTATATACCCACCGAGGGATATGTGTGCAGACAGCCTATCACACCGTATATACCCACCGAGCGATATGTGTGCAGACAGCCTATCACACACCTTATATACCCACCGAGGGATATGTGTGCAGACAGCCTATCACACCTTATATACCCACCGAGGGATATATGTGCAGATAGCCTATCACACCTATTATATACCCACCGAGGGATATGTGTGCAGACAGCCTATCCCACCTTATATACCCACCGAGGGATATGTGTGCAGACAGCCTATCCCACCTTATATACCCACCGAGGGATATGTGTGCAGACAGCCTAACACACACCATATATACCCACCAAGGGATATGTGTGCAGACAGCCTATCACACCTTATATACCCACCGATGGATATGTGTGCAGACAGCCTATCCCCCCTTATATACCCACCGAGGGATATGTGTGCAGACAGCCTATCACACATCTTATATACCCACCGAGGGATATGTGTGCAGACAGCCTATCACACCTTATATACCCACCGAGGGTTATGTGTGCAGACAGCTTATCACACCTTATACTGTATACCCGCCGAGGAGTATGCGTGCAGACAGCCTATCACCCCCCTTATATACCCACCGAGGGCTATGTGTGCAGACAGCCTATCACACCCCTTATATACCCACCGAGGGCTATGTGTGCAGACAGCCTATCACACATCTTAAATACCCACGAGGGATATGTGTGCAGACAGCCTATCACACACCTTATATACCCACCGAGGGATATGTGTGCAGACAGCCTATCACACATCTTAAATACCCACGAGGGATATGTGTGCAGACAGCCTATCACACACCTTATATACCCACCGAGGGATATGTGTGCAGACAGCCTATCACACCCTATATACCCACCAAGCCAGCTGAGCACACAGGACTTCCTTCATGGGCTACACACTGACAATGTAGAAAGTGGTTATAATAATGGGACTCAACTGTGTAATATGATGTCATATAAAAATTTGTGTATTTTACCAAATAATGTGGTATAATATAATGTAATCTAATACATAAGTAATATGCATTATGCTATAGTGTGTTACTCCAACCACTGGAGATCGTCTATTTTCACTGATGGCGGCTGCCAGCACCTACATCTAACTGATAGAGATCGCCTATTTATGCATTAATATCACGCATATACATATTTATACAAGCGCCCCATATCTTCCTTTAATATGTTCCTGTATTGGAGATGCCTGGTATAAAGCGCTCTCATCTGCATATGCTCATTCCATGTTCTTTACTGAAGGGGTTTTTTTTTTCATTTTATTTTTTTAATCTTTATTTGAATTTCAAAGGCAGAAAAAAAATCAAGAAGACAAAGAAACCTGGCTGGCAAAGCAATCAACGCAGCGCAGGTCTCATGGACACAGGGATAATGAGCCTGGAGTCCTGGAGAAGCAGCTGTCGCTCAGTAACTCCTAGAGACTATAGGGAATTACTGGAACGGGAGAATTCACTGGGTCTCACCATATTTGTATGTCGGAGTGCCAACTTTTCCACCAAAATATTCCATCCAAATAAAAAACTGAAGTGGGTTTGTGATCTCCAGGGTCTCGAGTAGTGAAGGGGTTAGTGTAAGTATCCCTGGTGGCCTAGGGCTTTGGTTAAAGTTTATCTGTCGGCTTACATAGGGCAGCGAATTACATCTAGAGTTCTGCAATACTGTTTGGTTATTAATACCAGTCAAAGAATGGTTCCAATTCCACTGTGTTCAATGGGTCATTGCCAGAAGAGGTGTAAGCAGGGGGTGCTCACCTCAAGAATACTGAGTAATTATAACTAAGGTCTTTCATCACTACTATTAACCAATCAGCATACATTTTTAGTCCATTTTGGCTACTGGTACCATGGACCTTTAAATGTACCATTTGGCTCTTCCATGAGACTCATATTCAGCTGACAGATCTTCTTTAATGTTAACCTCCCTGGTGGCGTAGGGGACTGAAGTGGTTAATTTAAACATCCATGGTGGTCCATAGTATTAAGGAGTTAATGTTAGGTTAGCATTCCTAGTGGTCTAGATCAGTGACTGGTTAATATCATCATCCCTGGTTGTCTATGAAAGTGAACGGGTAAGGAATCATTCCTGGTAGACTAGATTAATATTTAATTATTGTTGCATTCCTAGTGGTCTAGGGCAGTAAAAGGTTAATATCAGCATCCCAAATAGGCTAAGGAAATAAATGGGTCAATTTCAACATCCCTGGTTCTCAAATGTAGTAATGAGTGATAGATTTCCTTGAAGTGGTTCATTTAAGCATATGTGGTGGTCTAGAGTAGTAAAGGGTTATTGTTAGCCTTTCTAGTGGCTTAAGTCGGTCATTGGTTAATTTCAACACCCATGTCTAGGCAAGTGAATGAGTCCATTTTGACATCACTAGCAGTCTAGGGAAGTGAAGGGGGCTATTTAAGTATTCTTGGTGGTCTAGAGAAAAAAATGGGTCAATGTTAGCATTCCTGGTGGTCTAAAGTAGTAATGAATGATTGTTATCATTGCTTGAAGTGGTAATTTAACTATCCATGGTGGTCTAGTGTAATAATGAGTTAATGTAGTGGTCTGGGTCAATAATTAGTTAACAGCATTCATGGTGGTCTAGATAAGTGATTGGGTCAATTTAATTGTCCTTGGTAGTTTAGAGTATAAAGGAATTGATGTTGGCATCCCTTGTGGTCAAGGCCAGTAAATGGTTATGTTTAGCATTCATGGTAGTCTAGGTCAGTGATGGGCAAAGTGCGGCTCTCCAGCTGTTCCTAAACTACAACTCCCACCATGCCCTGCAGTAGGCTGATAGCTATAGACAGGCTTTGCATGCTGGGAGTTGTAGTTCTGCAACAGCTGGAGAGCCGCACGTTGCCCATTACTGGTCTAGGTGAATGAGTGACTCTTAGCATCCTTGGTGGTCTGGGGTTCAGTGGGGCTATTAAGCCATTCCTGTTGGTCTAGAGCAGTGAATAATTATTATTACAGCATTCCTTCTGGTCTAGGGCAGCAGGCAGTTAATGGCGGAATTCCTGGTAGTTTCCACAAATGCACGGGTCCATTTTAGCGTCCCTGGTGGTCTAAAGTAGCAACGAGTAATCATTAGTATTTCTTGAAGTGATTAATTTAAACATCTGTGGTGGTCTGGAATAGTAAGGGGTTAATATAAGCATCCCTTGTGGTTTAGGTCAGTAATTGGTTAATGTCAGTATCCATGGTGGAGTGGGTCTGTCTCAGCATCCCTGATGATCTCAAGTATTAAGGAATTCACGTTATCATTCCTTGAGGTCTACTGCAGTAAGCATGTCAGCAGCGTCCCTGGTGGTCTAGGACAGTGATTTGGTCCTTTTTAGCATTTCTGTCCAAACCATACAATTGGCATCTGATTGTTTTTATTTCGGAGTATTCCTTTAAGTGGAGGACCAAGAAAATCAAATATGACTAGGGTGGCCACATGGCTCACCTCGAAAAGCCAAATGCATTTGTCACGCCCCTGACTCCGCTAGGCCTCGCCCCTGCTGCCAACAAAGATAAACAAATGACTGGAAGAACATGGGTTGATCTGCAGGCGGGTGAAGGGGTGATCAGTTTGTGCCCGCAGCTCACGCCCAGGTGTCTGAGCGTGAGCTACTGAAAAGGAGGACATCTCTGCGTCCATCCAAGCCCCGCACCGACCGGAGGAGAGGGAGTCAGAAAACCAGACTGTCCGGCCTAAAACTGGATGTCTGGCCATTCTAAATAAGACTGGTCATGGCTACCAGACAGCAGATGTCTAAAGCTACCTGAGATCCCATATTAATTTAGGAAGAGAAACCCAATGTCTTTCGTGGTCTATAGGTGGAAAACTATAAGATCTGGAGGTGCAGATGTTGACAACCACAGCGATAGGCATGACATTGTCTCAAAGCTATAATAACACAACTTCCCCAACACAGAAGTGTCAAGATTAGAGATGAGCGAACTTAAAAAAAAGTTCGGCGTTCGGGTTGTGGTAATCGCCGCATCTCGTTATGGATTCCACTATCGCGGAATATGGAATCCATAAGGGGCGGCTTCCACCAACCCGAACTGTTGAACAGCCAAAGGACCTGGGGTGACGTCACCGTCATGTGATCAGTGCAGGGGGCGTGGCTCAGCACGGGATCAAATCCAGTGCTGAGCCACGCCCCCTGCACTGATCACATGACGCTGACGTCACCCCAGGTCCTTCGGCTGTTCAACAGTTCGGGTTGGTGGAAGCCGCCCCTTATGGATTCTATATGCCGCGATAGTCCGCGGTAGTGGAATCCATAGCGGGATGCGGCAATTACCACAACCCGAACGCCGAACTTTTTTTTAAAGTTCGCTCATCTCTAGTCAAGATCAACATTTTGGCCCCACAAATGAATCAAATTAAAAGGGTTTTCCAGGACTCTAATACTTATAACGATAGGTCATCAGTATCTGATCGGTGGGGGTCCGGGACCCCGCCGTTCAGCTGCTTAAGAAGGCACCGTCCATTGTATAGTGGCTGTGCTTGGTATTGCAGCTCACCTGATTCAGGCTTATTGCACACGAACGTATGATTTTGCGGTCCGCAAAAAACGGATCCGCAAAAAAAACGGATGACATCCGTGTACATTTCGTTTTTTGCGGAAAGGAACATCTGGCCCCTAATAGAACAGTACTAACCTTGTCCGTGATGCGGTCAAGAATAAGACAAGTTCTATCTTTTAACGGAACGGAAATGCGGAAACGGAATGCACACAGAGACACTTCCGTTTTTTTGTGGACCCATTGAAACGAATGGTTCCGTATACGGAGCGTATACGGAACACAAAAAAACGGCCCGTACACTCGCAAAAAAAAATGTTCGTGTGCAAGAGGCCTCACTTGAATGGGGCTGAGCTGCCCTTTAAGCTTTCATAGTTCCCCTTTAAGAGCAGCCATTGCTGTAGAGTGTTTCCATTGGCGCAGATGATACATTACCACGGTGAAATCGTGTTTCGTAGGTTATGACAACTGGGGAGGACTGATAAATGGGTCCAGGGTGTCCCCAGTGGAAAGCTCCTACACCCACTTCCCTGCCATTTCTTCAAGAGTTGAGTCCTCAGAACAAGTGTTTGAAACGTTCCAAAGAGAGATGTGATTTATTTCCTTCGGTTGATCAAGATCTTGACGTCTCTCGGTCATACATTGCTTAATCCGCTCCCCATCTGCCTTCCAAGGCTCCTTGTAATCTCCAGTCCCCGGTGTCACCTAAGGCTTCAGAACTTGCTTTGCTGTGTCTGAAGCGGACATCTGTCAACAAAGCCGGACAGCGGCAGAAGAAAATCTTTGGCGTCTTTAAGATGGTCTTATTTTATGCACTGTCTGAGGTTGAACATCTGTGCCCAGCGCTGCCCTCATCATAAGCTGAAAAGTTCAGGGATCTAAAGTTTGAGAAAAGTTAAGGGATTTGATTCTAAGAAAAGAAGTTTAGAAATGAAGGAAACTGCAAATCCCATAAGATGAGCACACTCCTCTCCTGAAATCCTCTGTGCTGCTGGGAGGACCCTGCTCCTTCCACTATGTAACTCTCAGTCTGTGACCTCCCACAAGATTAGCACTAGAGATGAGCAAGTTTGGATGCTACATAGTTATAATACCGTACGGAAATTCGTCTCTGTACAATATTAGAATGTATAGGCTCGGATGAGCCGAAGTAAGTTATTCACGAAGTCGCGCGAGACTTCGTTCAATAACTTTGTTAATTGATTATTACAGTGAAAAACCTTGGAACCGAACTCGACTTCGGTTCCAAGATACCACTTGGAACTAGAGATGAGCGAATTTTTTCGATTCGATTCGCCAGTTTGCTTTGGGGAAAAATTTGGTTTGGTCCGAATTTATTTCCGGCGAATCGTGTTAAAAAATGGCTATTTCCGGGCTGCAGAGAGCTTTTATAACACGCATAGGGAGTCTGCTGTGGTAGTGAAATAATGCTGTGAGTCCGTATGACATGCAGATGACAGGCGTCGCTCTTAGAATAACTGCACACTTCACTTATTTGGGCGGTCACGAGGCCAAAACTGACCAAATAACTCAAGTGTGAACTCAGCCTTACAGGTCGATGTTAGCGTCAAGACGAAGCGCAGTCCTTTTACACCGTCATCAGCTGATTCCACATAAATGTCTACAGAACCTGTTCTATTAAACACTTATATAAGTAGAGCCCCCGACAGAGTGGAGAGGGTGCCAGCTGTAAGTTTGTGTTGACTTCACTGATTAATTTGCCTTTCTCTGATCCGTCAGAACAATAAACCCCAAAAAACAGATCCTGTCTGTTGAGCATCTGCTTGCAGACTCGGTCAGCATTTGGTCAGTAAGCCATCAGTGTTGCTAAAACCAAAGAAAACAGGAGTGGATCCAAAACAGAGATGACACGTGAATGGAATATTTGCATGTCTTCTGTGTTTTGTACCCACTCCTGCTTTTGGCTACCAAATCACAAGCCAATTCTGATGGGACCATACAGGCCTTACAGCTGCTACACAGACAGGATCCGTTGTGAGTCTCATTTTTCCTTCCTTCTGACAAATCAGAAAAGGGTCAAATAAATGACTATGTCAACCAGGCCAAAAATGCTAAATAGGTGCCCACTCATGAAGTGGGGAGGGTGGGAACAGCATGATAAGTCCACACATTGGCCAAATGACATAGTGGTGAGGTGGAAGCAGCATCAGGAAGCCACAGAGTGGCCCAGTGACATAGTGTGGAGGTGGCAGCAGCATCAGGAGACCACAAAGTGGCACAATGACAGCGTGGCTCTATTTTTTTTTCTACTTTTACACAACACAAAAGGCTTTTCAACAGATACGTGCAGCGCTGAACGGCGAATATATTTTTCTTTTGCCACTAATACACGGCAAAAAGGGCTTTACAACATATAACTGCAAGGGCAAATAAGACATACTGTAGAAATATTTCCTTGTAATAAACCCTGTTAATGGCTGTATCACACAGCACTTGCACCCCAATAACAAGAACTGTTTGCTGGAATTACAGCAGTATAATGGCAATTTGGATCCGCAGTCAGTGCAGCAAGGTGTAATAGGATTGTTCCTATTACCCAGGCTGTAACCTCACCTACTGAACCCTGTTCTACATAAATGCTGTGGAATGATTCCTCCCTATCCTTTCCCTGCACTTATAAATCGTTTTTTTACCACAATCCAGTCTATCCTAGCACTGTCACTGCAGACGTCTCTACCGGCACTAAGTACGCTGGTAAATGGCAGAATCTAAGATGGCCGACGCTATTTATAGGGCTGTGACATCACAGGGCTGGCTGCTGATTGGCTGCATGCATGGCATTGTAGGTGATCCCGCCTTCCCAGAGTTCCTTGCTCCATGTCCTCACACGTGCAGCAGCCATTTTAGGAAAAAATGTGATTTGTTACCACGAAGCGTGAGGAAATTCGGCTTCGGTGCAAATCGAATTTTTCCTGAAATTCGGATCGAATTCCACTTCGTCAACTTCGATTCGCTCATCTCTAGTTGAAACCAAAGCCGAGTTCGGTTCCAAGTTTTTAAGTGGTTTTTCACTGTAATAATAATAATAATAATTATGTGCGGACGGACCACGGTCCCATTCAAGTTGAATGGGTCTGGGTCCGTCTGCTGAATCCGCGCGGATGTCCCCAATGCACAGAATGACCAATCAATGGCTGTGTGCTTGAACCCTTACTCACTGACCTACCACAAGATCAGCACACTCCTCTCCTGAAATACTCTGTGCTGCCAGGGACCTTGCTCTGTCTTCTATGTAACTTTCAGGTTCTTTCACTTGTCCCCTTTACGTCCTTACATCATGCCGTCATATGAGTTAGTAGCATTAGCACAAGCCTCTCCTGAAATACTCTGTGCTGCTAAACTGTTGGCTGATAACAGTGAGCAGTGGAGTGTATTTAGAAGTTCTGCAGGCTTAGACTGCCTTGAAATCAGTAGAATATGCATTAGTTCCCATAACTCATTGTAGCCACTGATTTTGGGGCCCCTCCTTTCCTCCCACACAAATATGGCTGCCTCCAGCCTTACTGGGCGCCGTCATCTTTTCGGTGGATAATCAGATTTTATATATCCTGGAGTGCAGTCAATGTCACGAGATTACTGAAAACAAGCGCAGAGCTGTACAGAAGGCAGTTGGCAGGTTTCACGTGGTGCCATCGATCGCAGTTTTATAAGTGGCATGTTGTTGGCAGGACATTCCCTTACAAGATCCATTAGTGACAAACTGCAGAAATTCCGCTCTGAAGCCTCCAGATCGATCCAAATAATTTATCCGACTGGCCTCGGAGCGTTGAATTCTCAGGGCACCACAATGGGGGCATTGTCCGCCCCTCAACTTGTACCATTATTCTTAAAGTAAACACTTTCTGAAAAGAAAGCGGGTGAGGGCCGGCGTTACCCAGTAACAATCCGCCTTTTGTCAGGAATCCCTCTCTCTGTAATACTCAGAAATTATCGAGATGATAAATTAACCCGCCATTGTTCCCACTTCAAAGTCGTCTCCTTGTTCTCACGGTCAGATGCAGCTCATTAGAAATCCCTTATATTTGGGACTTTCCTGCGCCCAGTATAAGAGAGTGCGTCAGGTAGGACATCAGGGAGTTTCTGTAAAGTGCCATCTAACATGCATCATATGCTGCCCCATTTATAGGGGACACAACCTCTCCTCCACCTAGAATAAAAACTACTACCACCCCCTTTATCACACCACAAAATGAATGCAGAATCGAGATCAAACTCCTTTAATGAAAAGAGACCCCATGGCTAATAAAACCCCCAGACCAGACCCCCTAAACTAATGCAGATCGCAGACCAGATTTTATATACTAATACAGACCCTCTACACATATACAGTGCCCAGACCACAGCCCCTTCCCTAATACAGACCTCACATCAGCCACCCTAAACTTATACAGACCCCACAGCAGACCCTTTACACATATAGTGCCCAGGCCAGACCCCCTAAACTACTACAGACCTCAGACCCATGAAACTAAATATGGCCCTAAACCAGATGTCCTACACTGATAATATAGACCCCAGACCAGAAGTCCTACACTAATACAGACCCCAGACCAGAAATCCTAAACTACTACAGACCTCAGACCCATAAAACTAAATCTGGCCCTAGACCAGATGTCCTACACTGATAATACAGACCCCAGACCAGATGTCCTACACTAATACAGTCCCCAGACCAGATGTCCTACACCAGTGATGGGCAAAGTGCGGCTCTCCAGCTGTTGCAAAACTACAACTCCCACCATGCCCTGCTGTAGGCTGAAAGCTGTAGACTGTCTTTGCATGCTGGGAGTTGTAGTTCTGCAACAGCTGGAGAGCCGCACTTCGCCCATCACTGTCCTACACTAATACAGACCCCAGACCAGAAATCCTACACTAATACAGACCCCAGACCAGAAGTCCTACACTAATGCAGACCCCAGACCAGATGTCCTACACTAATACATACCCCAGACCAGAAGTCCTACACTAATGCAGACCCCAGACCAGATGTCCTACACTAATACATACCCCAGACCAGAAGTCCTACACTAATACATACCCCAGACCAGAAGTCCTACACTAATGCAGACCCCAGACCAGATGTCCTACACTTATATAGACCCCAGATCAGATGTTCTACACTAATACATACCCCAGACCAGAAGTCCTACACTAATGCAGACCCCAGACCAGATGTCCTACACTAATGCAGACCCCAGACCAGATGTCCTACACTAATACAGACCCCAGACCAGATGTCCTACACTAATGCAGACCCCAGACCAGATTCTCTACACTAATACAGAACCCAGACCTCCTAAAGTAACATAGATCCCAGACCAGTCCTCCTAAACTAATATGGACTTCAAAGCGGACCCCCTAAACTGATACAGACCCCGGACCTCCTAAAATAATACACACCCCAGACCAGACCCTCTAAATACAGAACAGACCCCCTAAACTAATACAGACCCTAGACCAGACCCCTAAACTAATACAGACCTCCTAAAGTAATAGAGATCCCAGACCAGACCGCTATATACAGACCTAAGACCACCTAAGTAAGTATACCACTGTGCACCACTGAAGACAAATTCCTATTTTATGCGTTTGATAATCCAGAGCATCTGATAATTGGGCATCTTAGGTCCCCTTGATGGGGTGTCCTGGCAGGACATGTAATATAGAGTTCCTCTCGGTTTGTGACCTTTTCTGCACCCTCTTGACATTGAGAACACCGTAGTGTAGAGCGTGCTCCGTAACTAACGTCTGGTGGAGATCAGCAGCGGGCCCTGTGCTGTGCTGATAAGGCCGGGCCCCGGGTATTCAATCTATATAAGATATAAACTCCTTTCTTTATGAGTCGTAACTCCGCATCCATCATCCTCGCCGCTGCTGCGCGCTCGCTTCTCCGAGGACATTGCTCTTCTTTACACCCATCATATGACTCTGGGTTCCATAACGAACACTGGGAATTCTGAGAACTTCTAGAAGACAAAAAAAAAGCAATTAAAAGACAGGCTTTATATCTGCCCCTGAGAAAGCTGGGTGACCTGGCCTGGCAAGTCATAAAATATATGCCCCCTGCCTAGGGGTGTAGCTGTAGGGGACACAGAAGAGGCAGCTGCACAGGCCTGGGGGGCACAAAATATCACTCCGCAGAATGGTGGGGCTCTGTGCGTTCACCGTCAGACGCGGTTTTACTCACTACCAGCAATGACAAGTACAGATCCTCGGAATCAGAAAGGGGTCTCCAGAGAAAGAGAAGACTTCAGGCACTGACTAGGGCTGCTTTTACATCTGCGGCAGCGATTCCGACAGAGATCAGCCTGCAGGAATTCTCCGGATCCGGCACTGCTGGATGCAACCACAATGCCCGCCGGCCCCATTACGTATAATGAGTATCGGTCGGACACAAACAGCCCCAGGCTCGAGAATGAATACAGACCCCAGACACTCCAAATACAGACCCCAGGCTCTAGAATGAATACAGAACCCAGACCCCCAAATACAGACCCCGGGCCCTAGAATGAATACACACCCCAGACCAGACCCTCCAAATACAGACCCCGGGCCCTAGAATGAATACACACCCCAGACCCTAGAATGAATACAGACACCAGACCAGACTCTCCAAATACAGACCCCAGACCCTAGAATGAATACAAACCCCAGAGCAGACCCTCCAAATACAGACCCCAGGCTCTAGAATGAATACAGACCCCAGACCAGACCCTCCAAATACAGACCCCAGGCTCTAGAATAAATACAGACCCTCCAAATACAGACCCCAGTCTCTAGAATGAATACAGACCCCAGGCCCTAGAATGAATACAGACCCCAGACCCTAGAATGAATACAGACACCAGACCATACCCTCCAAATACAGACCCCAGACCCTAGAATGAATACAAACCCCAGAGCAGACCCTCCAAATACAGATCCCAGGCCCTAGAATGAATACACACCCCAGACCCTAGAATGAATACAGACACCAGACCATACCCTCCAAATACAGACCCCAGACGCTAGAATGAATACAAACCCCAGACCAGACTCTCCAAATACAGACCCCAGGCTCTAGAATGAATACAGACCCCAGACCAGACCCTCCAAATACAGACCCCAGACCCTAGAATGAATACAAACACCTGACCATACCCTCCAAATACAGACCCCTGACCCTAGAATGAATACAGACCCCAGACCAGACCCTCCAAATACAGACCCCAGGCCCTAGAATGAATACACACCCCAGACCCTAGAATGAATACAGACACCAGACCATACCCTCCAAATACAAACCCCAGACCAGACTCACCAAATACAGACCCCAGGCTCTAGAATGAATACAGACCCCAGACCAGACCCTCCAAATACAGACCCCAGGCTCTAGAATGAATACAGACCCCAGACCAGACCCTCCAAATACAGACCCCAGGCCCTAGAATGAATACAGACCCCAGACCCTAGAATGAATACAGACACCAGACCATACCCTCCAAATACAGACCCCCGACCCTAGAATGAATACAGACCCCAGACCAGACCCTCCAAATACAGACCCCAGGCTCTAGAATGAATACAGACCCCAGACCAGACCCTCCAAATACAGACCCCAGACTCTAGAATGAATAAAGACCCCAGACCAGACCCTCCAAATACAGACCCCTGGATAACAGGCCAAACTGGATGGACAGAGGGCTTTTTACAGGCTTATAAACTACGTTACTATGTTACCCTCCAAATACAGACTATAGACCCTAGAATGAGTACTGATCCCCAAACTTGCTGCTTTGAATACAGACCACAGACTAGACCCTCCAAATACAGACCCTATACCCTAAAATTAATCCAGACCCCAGACCAGACCCCTAAGTGCAGTCCCCAGATTAACACAAAGTCCAAATTACAGACCCCCTAAATACAAAGTACTTAGTAACAGCATTTTGGAGGGGCTACTCCTGTGGGTACTGTTTAAGAGGCACTCTGACTAACACCGTTCATGGGGGGCTTTGACTCGCAGTATTAGTGGTGGTGTTACACTGGCTAATACTATTCTCAGGGACCCTCTACTTTACACTATTTATGGAGGCACTCTGGCTGGCACTATTTACGGGGCTCTCTGGCTAGCTCTGTTTGTGGGGTACTCTGCCTCGCGCTGTTTATTGGAGCACTCTAGCTGACACTTTTTGGGGGACACTAGCTTAACCATAAGGCTTTCTGGCTAGCTCTGTTTAAGGGGGCACACTGCTTAGCACAATTTATGGGGGCATTCTGGCTGATGCCATTTTTGGGGTCCAGTGAGGCTAACACTATTCTGAGGGGCACTCTGCCTATGGGGTAACTCTGCCTAACTGTTTTAAGGGGTACTCTGCCTAACACTATTTGTAGAAGCTTTCAGGCCTGCTCTGTTTATGGAGGCACTCTAGCTGGCACTGTTCTTGTCAGCTTATACCACATGCACTACCCAGCAGGGGGCAGCAATGAGCACAGGAGAGAGCGGAGGGTGTGTATGGAGAATGAAATCAGTGCTGCGTCCTGAGGGATGATGGGAGTGATTGGTCATATGCTGACTGTGTGCTCTTCAGATGGTCATGCCTGTGTCACATGAGCCTAGAACAAGGCCTCTTATGTGGGGCTGCGCAGTTTTTTGTGATTTTCTAGACATCATGTGACCTCCGTGTCCAGATCCGGCGGCTGATACACGACATTTCTCTTCGGCTGATTACATGAATATTACATCGGGTTTCTCTTTCTAAAGTGCTTTATTCAGATGTAAAAAATTCAGAATAGAAATGTAAAATATTCATTCTGAAGTGAAGAAAGAAAGAAAACTTTTAGATTAGCGCCCTGATGGGTTTTTTAATAGAAATTTGGGTGTTTTCCATCCCGTGTTCTGCCGTCGGAGTGCTCCCTGATTATAAGTGAACCTGTCATCTGCGCCGATGCGGAAACTTCTACCCCCTAACGAAAAAAAGTGATATAAACTCTTGAGTCAAGTTTTCAAAAGTTCTATTCCGTTACATCTGTTCCTGGTAAAGCTGAGTATGGCCGCCATTATAGCGTTCCTGGGATCCTGTGGGATCGGGGGATACTCGGGCCCATCCACCATCTCTACAGATCATGTGTAGGCCTCTGTAAGGTTATGTGTCATTGCGGACGGTCCAAAGTCAGGGCCAGTTTTAGGAGATGGCAAACTGGGCAGTGGTCTAGGGCCGCCATTTCCTAGGGATCTCCAATGGCAATCTTAGATTAAAATAAAACCTAAAGCCAACCCATAATTATAAGGGGCGTTTGATGGTTTTACTCGGGAATTTAATTCTAGTAATGTGTGGGAACTATATGGCAGAATTATGTGGACTAGATCGTGTGTATTATTTGGATGCTGCCTATTATTTGGAAACTATATGGAAAGACTGTATGGCGGCATTACATAGCCATTGTATGGCAATATTATGTGGGCACTGTATGAGTATTATTTAGTCACTGTTTGACAGTATTATTTAGTCATGGTATAACAGTATTATTTGGGCATTATATGGCAGTATTATTATTTGGACACAGTATGAGAGTGTTATATAGTCATGATATTACAGTATTATTTAAGCATTATATGGTAGCATTGTTATCTGGACATTGTATGAGAGTATTATGTATGCAGTGTATGACAGTATTATGTGTACTCTGTATTAGAATATTACGTCAATACTGAATGAGAACATTATTTAAACACTGTATGATAGTATTGTGTAGGGCACTGCGCAGTAGCATTATGTAGGTACTATATGTCAGTGTTATTTGGTTATTGGTAATATAGTATAACTATAGTATGATATATAACTCTATAGGAACATTATTTAGTCATTGTGTGGCAGTATTATTTTCACACTGTAAAAGAGTATTATTTAGGCATTGTATAACTGTAGTATTTAGGCAATGTATGGCAGTATTGTGTGGGCACTATTTGACTGTGTTATGTAAACATTATACTGTAGCTTTATTTTGATACGTATGGGAATATTATTTAAGCACTGTATGGCAGTATTGTTTTATATGTGCAGATTTTGAAATTTTAAGGTGCAGGTGGAGTTCTGCTTCTCTTAAAATCAGCCTTGGATTGACTTCTACTTTTAGGTCCATTATTCTGTCAGAGCTGGGGCCTCCTGGAGGATCCTGTGATACTTTGGTGGACCACAGTGGTCCTGGTCCTTAGTGGCTCTCAGTGTTGCACATGGTGGGAATCAAAGAAAAAGTTTCACAGTTGTAAGGCATTAGGTGCAGCATGGCTCCAACCTCCCCGCCCCATGATGCCCCCGGCAGGGGCTCCCTCTTATGGCTGTATTTCAGGTCTGTGTTTGCTGTAGTTTGCTGTATTTTGCTTGTTTTGTGTCATATACAGGATTAGATCCCAGAAGGTTTCTGCTCTTTTTCATTCCAGGAGATGTTCCCGCTATTTGCCAAACAAAAATACAGCAGGAGCTGAGAACTCAGTACGGCCGCATAAACAAGTCCTTAAAGGGGAACTCCACTAAGATTTGAAGATTCCCAATCTATTCATTCTAGTTTTCTTCTGTTTGATAAGCAGAATGATTTTTTTGCATATGCGAAGGACCTGGATGGGTCATACACAGTGCCCCACCATAGAGCTCCCCCATACAATGTGCCCCACCATAGAGCTCCCCTATACACAGTGCCCCACTATAGAGCTCCGCCATACAATGTGTCCCACCATAGAGCTCCCCCATACACAGTGTCCCACCATAGAGCTCCCCCATACAATGTGCCCCACCATAGAGCTCCCCCATACAATGTGCCCCACCTTAGAGCTCCCCTATACACAGTGCCCCACTATAGAGCTCCGCCATACAATGTGCCCCACCATAGAGCTCCCCCATACACAGTGCCCCACTATAGAGCTCCGCCATACAATGTGCCCCACCATAGAGCTCCCCCATACACAGTGCCCCACCATAGAGCTCCCCATACAATGTGCCCCACCTTAGAGCTCTCCTATACACAGTACCCCACTATAGAGCTCCACATGCGCCCCACCGTGAGCCCCCATCATGTGCCCCACCATAGAGCTCCCCATACAATGTGCCCACCTTAGGCTCCCCTAACCAGTGCCCCACCATAGAGCTTCCCCCATACACATGTGCCCCACCATAGAGCTCCCCCATACACAGTGCCCCACCATAGAGCTCTCCCATACAATGTGCCCCACCTTAGAGCTCTCCTATACACAGTGCCCCACCATAGAGCTCCCCCATACACAGTACCCCACCATAGAGCTCCCCCATACACAGTGCCCCACCATAGAGCTCCCCCATACACAGTGCCCCACCATAGAGCTCTCCCATACAATGTGCCCCACCTTAGAGCTCTCCTATACACAGTACCCCACCATAGAGCTCCCCCATACACAGTACCCCACCATAGAGCTACCGTACACACAGCAGAGCCTCACCGTAGAGCTACCTCATACACAATGCTCACTATAGAGCTCACCTCTACTAAGTAGTGCCTTACTGTAGAGGTTCCCCATACATAGAATCCCTGTTAGGCTACTTTCACACTGGCGTTTTTGGGTCTGCATGTGAGATCCGCTTCAGGGCTCTCACAAGCGGTCCAAAACGGATCAGTTTTGTCCCAATGCATTCTGAATGGATAAGGATCCGTTCATAATGCATCAGTTTGGCTCCGTTCACTCTCCATTACGCTCTGGAGGCTGCTTGCAGCGTTTTGGTGTCCGTCTGATGGAACTGAGCCAAACGGATCCGTCCTGACACACAATGTAAGTCAATGGGGACGGATCCGTTTTCAATGACACAATTTGACACAACAGAAAACGGATCCGTCCCCCATTGACTTTCAATAGTTTTCAAGACGGATCCGTTTTGCCTATGTTCCTGATAATACAAACGGATCCGTTCTGAACGGATGCATGCGGTTGTATTATCAGTGCGGATCCGTCTGTGCAGATACATGACGGATCCGCACAAGACAGTGTGAAAGTAGCCTTAGATAGTTCCCAGCCAAAGAGAGCTGAAATACAGGGTTCCCCAGCCAGAGAAATCTCCAGCAAAACATTTTATCAATAGAGAGGCCCCATTAATATTGCCAGCTAGAAGGTGCCCCCTTTAGCACTGCCAACCAGGGAGTGCCATCAAAAACAGATTAAACCAACGTGAAGGCCCTCCCATGGGCAGTGTGCAAGCCAAAGTGTTCTCCTACAGACAACACTAGCCATAAGGTCCCCAATATTAATTTTGCTACATGTATAGAGTGCCCCTATAAACAACACACCAGCCAGTGAGCCCCTCCACACATAGTGTCCTTCAGACCCTCCACCATAGGATGTCCCATTTTCTATGGAGTGGTCGTGCTGGCCCATACATCTAGTATCTCCTAAAAGTCTTTTCCTCCTCAAGACCATCCACATGGACATCCTCAAAAACAGACCCATCAGTGGGAGCCTTTCTTCCACCAGCGCAGGGTGCCCCTTTATCTCAGGTGACGGTCTCGCGGTTTATAGACGGTGTGAAGAGTCCTCCCGGTACTGCACTCGTCAGTTTGCATCCCAGGAGCCTCGTCTCACCGGTGATTACAGTGATAAATCTGACCAGGACCTTTTGAGCCATCATCATTTTTTTCATGGCATTTTTAATATTTTTATGTGTCTCATCCGGCGTGTATGCAGAATCCGGGACTATTTATTACAATCAGATAATCAATGCCGCTCGCCGGAGCCGCTCGCTGATAGATGGCGGAACAGGCGCAGGATGGTTTTGTGGTCTGATTAAATGATACTTATTATTCATGGCCTATCAAAGGAATCATCTTTACTGAGGTCGAAAATGAGGAATTGATCACCGAGCCTCCCGTGCAAGGTTAAAGCTTCGGCCTCGGGATGGAATTTCTGCTCTTTTTATCCATCCCTAGGCTTACTCCTGGGGGGGGTGGTGCTCCAAAGAGCTAGGCCCCCTCCGAATAACCTGAGTTGACCATGTAAACCTTCACTGCCAGGGACTTTACAATCAACCACTTCAGTATATGGCGGTATTATTTCTATTTCAGCACTGAATTGCAGTTTTATTTGGGCAATGAATGGCAGTATGTTGTGGAAATTCTAAGTGGGCACTCTACGGTAGAATTATTTGGGTGCTATATGGAGGTACTATTTAAATTCCAATATTGTGTGGAATTATTTGGCACTGTTTGGCGGTATTTAGATAACATTCATGTGGCCCTACTTTTCTTATTGCCCAGGACCCCATTTTCTTTTAAACCAGCTCTATTTGGGTCTGACCTCTTTAAAGGCTATGTGCACCTTTGGGGACATTAAAAAAATGATAACATTCTATTCATTTTGGACTAAAAATCTTTATTTTTTTCAATTGGTCTTTTTTAAAAATGTTCAGCTGTTTCCATGAAACAGGGGTTAAAATTCAGTCTGTTTGCAAGTTGTCACAGTCTGCTTTCTTTAAATCCCGTCATCTGATGGCTCATGTGTAACTCTTAATTGTTATCTCCTGACCTCAAAAACACCTATTTGAGCCATATTATCAGTTTGACAAGAATTAAGCTATAAAATAGATCAGAAATATGAGCTACACATGAGCCTCAAGATGACGGGATTCAAAGAAAACGGAAAGGGACAGCTTGGCAAATAGACTTGATTTTAACCCCTGTATCTCAGACATGGCTGAAATTTTTAATAAAGCCCAACTGAAAAAAAAAAAATTAGCCCAAAATGAGTAAAATGCCATCAGAAAATAAGATTTCCCTGAAGGTGTCCATAGCCTTTAAATACTTGGGGACCAAGGAAATGACCACGTGACTGGTTGTCAGGGACAGCTAGACTCCTCATAGAGAAGGAAGACACCGTTTATCACCATCCCTGTCCTCCTGATCGCTGTATTACGCAGCACTTAATATAGTTCAAGAAGCGCCCATGACACTTCCTACTTCTCTCCCTGTGATCATGTGGTCATTGTTTTCTGGGTAACTGCAGGAGCTGCTGGGTCTTAGCAGATTCAGATCAGCTATGCAGAGAGGCTCGAGAGGCTGTATTCCCCCTGTAACTGGGGCTAAAATCAGCTTCAGTTGTGGGGGGAACAAAATAATGTATTGTGACCTTATGGGAAGGGGGAAGGGGCAGAATGTGTAAAATAAAAATAAAAAATAAAATATTTATATATAAAATAAATAAATAATATAGAGAAAGACCACCATTGCTGTCCCACATTTGAGGGTATAAAACAATAAAAATAAATGGTACTAAAATAAAAATGACTTAAAAAGTCAAGTATCACTGAAGGAAAGACCCAGGATTTATTTTAATAATCGAACATAAAAAATAAAAAAAAAAGTTCAAATTTCAAGCCCCCCACAAAAATGTGTTGGTCAGTAACAGGATGCATTAGTCCAATCTTGAACTGGCTAGGTTAGGGCATCTGAGTCCATGAGTGTCGATAGGATTGACCAAAATGAGGCACGCCCTATAAAAAAAGACACGCCTCCTCTCTATAGGACCTTACGGTCACCCAGAAGGACCAAAAGAGGGTTCATAAGTGGGCACGCCCACTCTGCAGATGGGCTCGTGACATTCAGTGATCGTGCACCCAGTTGTGATAGAAGGAAGGCTAACAAATTATAGTAGGCGGAGCCACAAATTATAGTAGGCGGAGCCACACTTTAATAGCCCCGCCCCACTGAATTATGGACTATGAGATGTCAGATGAAAGGAATTGAAATTATTTTTGGAAAAAAAATCAATATACCTGATGAGGTTGAAATAAGGGGTTCATCTTGATCAGCTGTGCCCCACCCCTGACCTTGTAGATGCCTCCTGGACTGGATGTTGATTTAGGGCCACCATTTTTTTCCACTTTTTTTTTTTTTTTTCTGTGATTTGTGCAGATCTCTACATATGGAGCTGCTGTGTTAATGTTCAGTTTCCTGCAGGTACAGGACGGTATAGCTCGCACTCCCGTCGGTTGGCACTGCCATGACGGTAACCTACCTTGACGTGTTCTGGGATTGCTCTCAAATCCACGCTTTCCCCTGACCTGACAGTCGTACTGAGGCCTGGATCAGGATTAAGGAGATCCTCTCGCTATGCGGCTCACTCCGAAAATAAATGACCATCTGCTCTGCTCTTGTGCTAGCCGGAGGATTAGTTTGGGGTTAAAACTGAGCCGTATAATTAACCAAGATTGTGTTTTAACCACTTTTTGGGAATTTCACTTTTTGCTGTAGTTTATTTAGAGCAGTGGTTTCTCCCATTGGTATACTGGGAGTTGTAGTTTCTCACCAGCTACAGAGATAATGATTGGAGAACACAGATTCAGAACAAATAATGATTCTTTTTATTATTACTATTTAATTAGCAGTTTTAGCATTTTATGATTAATATATCATTATTATGTTATTATATTAGTATTATTTCATTATACTTATACATTACTCAAAAAAGTTAGGGATATTTGGCTTTCGGGTGAAATTTATGGAAAGTTCCGGCTCCAGTGATATTATATAATGAAAGTCGGGCATTTAAGTAGAAGCAGCAATGGTGATTTCCTCATCTCAAACAAGTTATTGAAACAAAAGCCGACCCCAGTGCTGGGTATACCGCCACAAAATGTCCGTGTCTCGAGAACTTGTCATGTGGCCTTCAGCATCAATTCCAGCTTGACAGCGATGTCTCCTGCTGTTCACAAGGCGTCTTATTGTTACCTGAGGCACGGCATCCCCACTCTCCTTGAACAGTGGCCCTCAGGCCTTTGAGGTTCTGGGGTACAGAGTTACGAGCCTCTACATGGCGACTCAGCTGATCCCATAGGTTTTTAATGGGATCCAGGTCAGGAGAAAGTGCAGGCCGCTCCATGTGAGGTCCCCCAGTCTCCAGCAGCCGTTCCCTAATGATGTGACCTCGATGAGTTGGCGCATTGTCCTCCATGAAGATGACATTAGGCCGGTGTTGTTCCTGCAGAGGCCCAATGACTGGATTATTGATGTTCTTCAGGTAGTCTGGGCTGTCACTGGACCATTCACACAGTGTAGGGCAGTTCTGTATTGACTATACAGACCTACCCGCACTGTAACACCGCCACCACCAAAGGCTCGTCTGGTGACAGCAGTGGCTGATGCACAGCGCTCTCCTTCACGTCTCCAACATCGCTGGCGGCCATCATTTCTGCTCAGCGACTTTCATCAGTGAACAGCACTGAGGCCACTGGTCCATCGTCCAGTGAAGATGCTCCCTGGTCCATGCAAGACGAGGACGCCTGTGCCTGGTGGTGTGGTCAGGAACCCTTGCAGGTCGTCTAGCACGCAGACCACGCTGATATAATGGGTTTCAAATGGTCTGACGTGACACTTGGGTGCCTCTCACCTCCCTTAAATGTCCCTGGAGTTGTGTGACATTCATCATCCAGTTCCAAAGGGCATTGTTCACAATGAAGCGGCCATTAGTGTGGGATGTGGCCAAAGGACGTCCACTTCTCAGCCTTTCTGTGACTCTTACAGTCTCTGTATCTCTCATACAACCTGCTGATGACACCCTGTGACACTCTAAGCTCAGTGACCACTTCTGTATGAGAACATGTTTGAAGCCTCGCAATGGTGAGGTACTGTTGACCAGTTATTAGGTGTCATCTTGGTCTCATGATGTCAAAATGTGAACAGCATGATGAGGAGGACTGTTTAAATACCAATTCTAAGTGAACCAAGAAAATTATTGGGTGATTCATGGATCAAACACCTGTTGTGATTTTTTGTTAGAGAACAGCAAGTTGTGCAAAAAGTACTGAAACATTAAACAGTTGGACATGGGCATTCAGAAGGTTAGAGAAGGTCACATTAAGTTCACCTGTACAAGTTGAAGGGCATTTTAGGTTCATCCTGAAATATCACCCAAAAGACAAATATCCCGAACTTTTATGTGAGTAGTGTAATTCTTATTCTATTGTTTTATTATACTATTATTATCTTCATATTTTCAGTGTTATTGTATTGTTATTACAAAAAATAACAAAAAATTTTAGCAGCTCTCACCTGCCTCCCGCTGCACTGAGCACGGACAGTAACCTGAAAGTCCAGCTTACGAATACAAAATTGGTATTTTTATTCACTTCTACAGCAGTCCAAACAAATCATAAACTCTGGAGATCACAGCCTGAAATCAGGCAAGACCTACTGTGTGCCGCCGTGCCCCTCATTCATGTGCTGCCCCCCCCATAAGCCCCCAGATTGTGCCATTGCCCCCCATGATGCCCCCTGTAGCGAGTCTCAGTGTGATGGCAGCAGCTTAGGAACGGAGCCGCTGCCATCAGAAAAGTGTCAGCTGTAATGTCCGAAATCGGTGCTGGCACCGATCTAGGCCGTTTAACCCCATAGATGCCGCGGTCAGTAGCCGCTTGCGGCATCCATGGGGTTCATCGATGACTGCCATGGCAGTGGCCCAATGGTTCTTCAAGATCCAAATGGGTCTTGATAAAAATAAATAAAAAGTGTAAAAAAAGTTAAAAAGTGCAAAAAAATAAATCAATAAACAAAAGTATATAAAAATACAATAAAAATTGTCTTTTCTCATATCCCTTCATTTATAAGTCATTAAAAAAATAAAAAAATACATGATTGTATCGCCGCGTCCGTAACGAGCTAATCTACAAAAGTATCATGTTACTAATCCCACGTGGTGAACGCAGTAAAAAATGAATGTAAAAACAAATGACGGAATTGCTGTTTTTGTCACCTCACCTCTGAAAAAAAAAAAATTACAAGTGATCAAAAAGACATATCTACCCAAAAATAATACCATTAAAAACTATAGCCCATCATGCAAAAAACAAGTCCCCACACCTGCATTGGTGAAAAAATAAAAATGTTATGGATTTTAGTCACTTGGGGTCACTTAGCCTTCTCCAGGATCGCCGTCTTCTCACCTTAGACGGTTGGCACACCTCAAGAAGCCGCTCCAGCACTGCAGATGCGGGTGCACACGGCCACGACCAGATTTACTGTCACTTTTACAACAGTCCAAACAAATCATAAACACAAATCCTCGGCCCTCTGGCCACTGACTACACAGTATTTCTCCCTCTCTATCAGGATCTGGTTTACCCCACAGCTCCCCAAAACTCAGCACAGTGCTTACCCCACACAGGGTTAGAGGGTCCCGGCTCCCACAGGCCTTGGTGCAGCCGGCTCCTGGCCCAGACCACCTTCACCTGAGCTCCTCAGCTGGCTGCTAATTCTCTTCATTACCAGCTGCAGACAGCGGGGAAAACCTATTTCCCAGCCTTTCTTGTTCTCAGCTTCCTCTGGGTGAGATGCACCATTTTAATGGCCCTCTGGCCGCTCCACTGCCACAATGGGGATGCAAAATATTATTTATTTTTAGCACAAAAGGGATTTTATGCTGAAAAAGTAGGGAAACATAAAAGAAACTATATAAATTTGGTATCGCCATAACCGTATCAACCCACAGAAAAAAATTATCATAGAATATTTACCATAAGAGGAACCCCATAAAAATAGAAAAATAAAAAACACTGACAGAATTGCCATATTTGCCCACTTCACCTCCACAAAAAATGTTAAAAAAATTAATCAAAAAGACATTTGTAAACAAAAAGGATACGAATAAAAACTACAGCCGTCCCAGAAAAAAAACTAGCTCCCATACGGCTACATGGGTGAAAAAATAAAAATGTTTTGTACTTTAGTATATGGCGATGCAAAATATGATTTATTTTTAACACAAAAGGGATTTTATGCTGGAAAAGTAGTAAAATATAAAAAAATTATATAAATTTGGTATCGCCATAACCGTATCAACCCACAGAATAAAATAATCATACAATATTTACCACAAGAGGAACCCCATAAAAATGTAACCTCCATTTTCCATTAATTTTTGTGGAACACCTAAAGGGTTAACAAAGTTAGTAAAATCAGTTTTGAATTCCTTGAGGGGTGTAGTTTCTAGAATGGGGTCATTTTTGGGTGTTTTCTATTATGTAAGCCTCACAAAGTGACTTCATGCCTGAACCGGTCCTTAAAAAGTGGGTTTTTGATATTTTCTGAAAAAAAAATTCAAGATTTGCTTCTAAACTTCTAAGCCTTGTAACGTCCCCAAAAAATAAAATGTCATTCCCAAAATGATCCAAACATGAAGTAGACATATGGGGAATGTAAATTAATAACTATTTTTGGAGGTATTACTATGTATTATAAAAGTAGAGAAATTGAAATTTGGTAAATTTGGTATTTTTTATAAATAAAAATGAAATATTTTGACTTACAATATGTGACGAGAAACAATCTCAGAATGGCCCGGATAAGTTAAAACATTTAAAAGTTATCACCACATAAAGTGACACCAGTCAGATTTGCTAAAAATGGCCTGGTCCCTAAGGGGTTAAGGGCAATGGTATCAAATATTAATGAAATGAATGTAAACTTTTGACTTTGCAGAAAGTTAAAAAAATGCCTTAAAACATTCTCTCTCTCTCGTTATTCTGACATTTGGCAAATAATAATAATTACGGTAATCCTAATTGACCAAAAACAGGAAAGATTTATTCTGATTTCATGTGAGATATTGAGAATTTTTAAATAGTTTATGTGAACTTCTCACTGTCCATGTCTGATTGACCACTGGGGCCCCTGCCGATCATGCGCGGCACTCCATTAAACTCTGGGGGTCAGCAATCCCCACTCTAATGGGGTAGCACAGGACCCCCATTATTGTGATTGATAGGGACATCTATCTGAATACCCTGGACAAGTCCCAGTGTCTTATTTGTGTCTCCCCAGTGCCCCCAGTACATGTCCCAGTAGACTCCCCCCTTGTTGGGCTGTGACTATTAGGTGACCATTGAGATTTTAAATGTTTTGGGGTCTGTGGCTGTGACAGCTATGGAGGGATTGAAGCTGTGGTTGACACTGTTGAGGCAGTACGATTGTCAGTCCCTGCTATAAGGGGCACTGTTATCACTATTATGGCGGGAACTTGGCCCCACTACGGAGGCACTGTTATATGGTGCTGTGGATATGAAGATACTGTGGTTGTCACTGATATGGGTCACTGTGGATGTAACTTTTGGGGGTACTGTGGTTGTCGGTCTCCGGTTGAAGCTGTGATTGGCACTGTATCTGGCTGTGATGACTTTGTTATGGAATTAATGTGAGGCAGATCGTCCAAAAACAAACCCAGATGCCCTTAATTTACACAGATTCCAGATCAAACCATTTAAACTAGTACAGACCCCAGACCAGACCACCTAAACAAATACAGACCCCAGACCAGACCCATAAACTAGTACAGACCCCGGAGCAGACCACCTAAACAAATACAGACCCTAGACCAGACCCATAAACTAGTACAGACCCCGGACCAAACCTCTAAGTTAAACAGACCCTAGATCAGACCCCCAAAACTAATACAGACCCCAGACCAGATGCCCTATAAGAATACAGACCACAGACCAGATGCCCTATAAGAATGCAGACCACAGACCAGATCTCTAAGCTAAAACAGACCCTAGATCAGACCCCCAAAACTAATACAGACCCCAGACCAGACCCGTGAACTAATACAGACCCCAGACCAGATCCCCTAAACAAATACAGACCCCAGATAAGACCCCTTATACAAATACATACCCCAGACCAGATGCCCTATAAGAATACAGACCACAGACCAGATCTCTAAGCTAAAACAGACCCTAGATCAGACCCCCAAAACTAATACAGACCCCACACCAGACCCATGAACTAATACAGACCCCAGACCAGATCCCCTAAACAAATACAGACCCCAGATGAGACCCCTTATACAAATACATACCCCAGACCAGATGCCCTATAAGAATACAGACCACAGACCAGATCTCTAAGCTAAAACAGACCCTAGATCAGACCCCCAAAACTAATACAGACCCCAGATCAGACCTCATAAACTAATACAGAACCCCAGACTAGACCCGTGAACTAATACAGACCCAAGACCAGATACCCTAAACAAATACAGATCCCAGATGAGACCTCTTAAACAAATACATACCCCAGACCAGTCCCCCTAAACTAATAGAATCCCCTTATCAGACTCCTAAAGTAATACAAATCCCAGACCACCTAAACTAAAACAAACCACAGACCCGACCCCATAAATTAATTCAAACCTTTGACTAAATCCCCTATATTAATATAGACCCCCCCCCCTAAACTAATGCAGACTCCAGACCACCTAAACTAATACAGATCAAAGACAAGACCCCCTTAACTAATACAAACCCCTGACCAGACTCCTAAACTAATACAGACCCCTGACCAGACCTCATAAACTAATACAGACCCGACCCCCTACACTAATACAGACCCCAGATCAGACCTTATAAACTAATACAGAACCCCAGACTAGACACCCTAAAGTAATACAGGCCCCTGACCAGACCCCTAAACTAATACAGACCCCAGACCATGCCTCCTAAACAAATACAGACCATCCCCCTATACTAATACAGACACCAGACCCCCTAAATTAATACAGACCCCAAACCAGATGCCTTAAACTAATATGGACTCCAGACCTCCCTAACTAATAAAGACTGCAGAACAGACACCCTAAACCAATATGGACTCCAGACCAACCTCCTGAACTAATACAAACCCCAGACCAGACCCCTTGAACCCCAGACTCATGATCAGATGCTCTAAACTAAGAAAGAACTACTAAAGACCCCAAACCAGACAGTCTAAATGAATATGGACTCCAGATCAGACACCCTAAACTAAGAAAGAACTTCTACAAACCCCAGACCAGACACCTAAAATACAGACACTAGTCCCCGAAACCAATACAGATGACCGACCCCTAAACCAGTAGAGACCGCAGAAATGAATATGGACCCCAGGCCAGACTCAGCAGATCCTCCCCTCTACACTTCAGGTCACAGTCACAATTCCAGTTCCGGTATCAGGATTTGAACCGTTGCGGCACCGAGGACTTCTCAGCTCTTCTGGAAGTTAGGGAGGTCCCTTTATTCTAAGAGGGCCTCTCGGAGAGCATGATTTGCGTGTACTCGAATACAGGAGAATCTAGATACTTATAGCGGTAGTCGTGTTCACCCTGTTTCTTGGCATTTCCATAAAACTTGCCAAATTTTGCACTATTTTGACTCTAAGCTAATCTGATGTATTGTGTACAGAGCTGATACATCAGATCCAGTTTCCCCGGCAGACGAGCGGGGGAGGGGGCCGTATCCTCATCAGCTATAACGAGACGTATGGATGATTTCAGTTGCTTTATCTTCTTGCTGGTAATTCCGATGTTATTTTCGTATCTTCTCTCTCATATTTCGCAGCCAAGAGCCGGATTGGTTCCCTAGGAAGTCGGAGACTTTTATAAGGAAATAAAAAATCACCCTCACGGCTCACTTGGCGGCTTCATATCTGTCACATTTTTATTTCGCTTCTTCAAAGACATCATTGACGTTGGAGGTGACGGGACAGGTGGATGGCGGTGTGATTACAGGACACGAGAGCAGGGCTCGTAGGCACCTGCTGTCCCAGGAGCGGGAAGATTCATGTGGTTGAGTTAAGAAGGACAAATGGCTCCGATTTTGCTTTTAGACGGAGGCTTGAGATTCCAAAGAGCCTCGCTCGAGTGGAAGGCGCCCTCAGGGCGGTAAAGGTTAATAAGTGAGACACTTGGCCCAGTAACTAGTGCAGGAGAGATGTAATTGAAAAGGGCACAAAGGTCGTGAGCTGGTGACAAACGAAAGACGCCGAATATATCACCTCGTGTGTATGGCGGGAATCAGAATATAATATTATCAGAAATACCCCCATAACTACTGAGCTGCTACCAGCCACAGAGCTGCTGCCACCTGACAGCAAGGGCAGCTAGGAGGGGAGGTGCAGTATTATAGCAGTTCTATTCTTGTGCATAGGAGGCAGTATTATAGTAGTTATATTCTTGTACATAGGAGCAGCATTATAGTAGTTATATTCTTGTACATAGGAGCAGTATTATAGTAGTTATATTCTTGTACATAGGAGCAGCATTATAGTAGTTATATTCTTGTACATAGGAGCAGTATTATAGTAGTTATATTCTTGTACATAGGAGCAGAATTATAGTAGTTATATTCTTGTACATAGGAGGCAGTATTATAGTAGTTATATACTTGTACATATGAGCAGTATTATAGTAGTTATATTCTTGTACATAGGAGCAGTATTATAGTAGTTATAATCCTGTACATAGGAGGCGGTATTATAGTAGTGATATTCTTGTATATAGGAGCAGTATTATAGTAGTTATATTCCTGTACATAGGAGCAGTATTATAGTAGTGATATTCTTGTATATAGGAGCAGTATTATAGTAGTTATATTCTTGTACATAGGAGCAGTATTATAATAGTTATATTCTTGTACATAGGAGGCAGTATTATAGTAGCTATATTCTTGTACATAGGAGCAGTATTATAGAAGTTATATTCTTGTACATAGGAGCAGTATTATAGTAGTTGTATTCTTGTACATAGGAGGCAGTATTATAGTAGATATATTCTTCTACAGAGGAGCAGTATTATAGTAGTTATATTCTTGTACATAGGAGCAGTATTATAGTAGTTATATTCTTGTACATAGGAGCAGTATTATAGTAATTATATTCTTGTACATAGGAGCAGCATTATAGTAGGTATATTATTGTACATAGAAGGCAGTATTATAGTAGTTATATTCTTGTACATAGGAGGCAGTATTATAGTAGATATATTCTTCTACAGAGGAGCAGTATTATAGTAGTTATATTCCTGTACATAGGAGCAGTATTATAGTAGATATATTCTTGTACATAGGAGCAGTATTATAGTAATTATATTCTTGTACATAGGAGCAGCATTATAGTAGGTATATTATTGTACATAGAAGGCAGTATTATAGTAGTTATATTCTTGTACATAGGAGCAGTATTATAGTAGTTATAGTCTTGTACATAGTAGCAGTATTATAGCAGTTATGTTCTTGTACATAGGAGTAGTATTATAGTAGTTATATTCTTGTACATAGGAGGCAGTATTATAGTAGCTATATTCTTGTACATAGGAGCAGTATTATAGAAGTTATATTCTTGTACATAGGAGCAGTATTATAGTAGTTGTATTCTTGTACATAGGAGGCAGTATTATAGTAGATATATTCTTCTACAGAGGAGCAGTATTATAGTAGTTATATTCTTGTACATAGGAGCAGTATTATAGTAGTTATATTCTTGTATATAGGAGCAGTATTATAGTAGTTATATTCTTCTACATAGGAGCAGTATTATAGTAGTTGCATTCCTGTACATAGGAGCAGTATTATAGTAGATATATTCTTGTACATAGGAGCAGTATTATAGTAATTATATTCTTGTACATAGGAGCAGCATTATAGTAGGTATATTATTGTACATAGAAGGCAGTATTATAGTAGTTATATTCTTGTACATAGGAGGCAGTATTATAGTAGTTATATTCCTGTACATAGGAGCAGTATTATAGTAGTTATATTCTTGTACATAGGAGTAGTATTATAGTAGTTATATTCTTGTACATAGGAGCAGTATTATAGTAGTTATATTCTTGTATATAGGAGCAGTATTATAGTAGTTATATTATTGTACATAGGAGCAGTATTATAGTAGTTATATTCTTGTATATAGGAGCAGTATTATAGTAGTTATATTCTTGTACATAGGAGCAGTATTATAGTAGTTATATTCTTGTACATAGGAGCAGTATTATAGTAGTTATATTCCTGTACCTAGGAGCAGTATTATAGTAGTTCTATTCTTGTACATAGGAGGCAGTATTATAGTAGTTATATTCTTGTACATAGAAGCAGTATTATAGTAGTTATATTCTTGTACATAGCAGCAGTATTATAGTAGTTATATTCTTGTACATAGGAGGCAGTATTATAGTAGTTATATTCTTGTACATAGGAGCGGTATTATTGTAGTTATATTCTTGTACATGGAGCAGTATTATAGCAGTTATATTCTTGTACATAGGAGGCAGTATTATAGTAGTTCTATTCTTATACATAGGAGCAGTATTATAGTAGTTATATTCTTGTACATAGGAGCGGTATTATTGTAGTTATATTCTTGTACATGGAGCAGTATTATAGCAGTTATATTCTTGTACATAGGAGGCAGTATTATAGTAGTTCTATTCTTATACATAGGAGCGGTATTATTGTAGTTATATTCTTGTACATGGATCAATATTATAGCAGTTATATTCTTGTACATAGGAGGCAGTATTATAGTAGTTATATTCTTGTACATAGGAGCGGTATTATAGTAGTTATATTCTTGTACATAGGAGCAGTATTATAGTAGTTATATTCTTGTACATAGGAGCAGTATTATAGTAGTTATATTATTGTACTTAGGAGCAGCATTATAGTAGTTATATTCTTCTACAGAGGAGCAGTATTATAGTAGTTATATTCTTGTACATAGGAGCAGTATTATAGTAGTTATATTCTTGTACATAGGAGCAGTATTATAGTAGTTGCATTCCTGTACATAGAAGCAGTATTATAGTAATTATATTCTTGTACATAGGAGCAGCATTGTAGTAGTTATATTATTGTACATAGAAGGCAGTATTATAGTAGTTATATTCTTGTACATAGAAGGCAGTATTATAGTAGTTATATTCCTGTACATAGGAGGCAGTATTATAGTAGTTATATTCTTCTACATAGGAGCAGTATTATAGTAGTTGCATTCCTGTACATAGGAGCAGTATTATAGTAGTTATATTCTTGTACATAGGAGCAGTATTATAGTAGTTATATTCTTGTACATAGGAGCAGTATTATAGTAGTTATATACCTGTACATAGGAGCAGTATTATAGTAGTTGTATTCTTGTACATAGGAGCAGTATTATAGTAGTTATATTCTTGTACATAGGAGCAGTATTATAGTAGTTAAATTCCTGTAGATAGGAGCAGTATTATAGTAGTTATATTCTTGTACTTAGGAGCAGTATTATAGTAATTATATTCTTGTACATAGGAGGCAGTATTATAGTAGTTGCATTCCTGTACATAGGAGCAGTATTATAGTAGTTATATTCTTGTACATAGGAAGCAGTATTATAGTAGTTATATTCTTGTACATAGGAGCAGTATTATAGTAGTTATATTCCTGTACATAGGAACAGTATTATAGTAGTTATATCCTTGTACATAGGAGGCAGTATTATAGTAGTTATATTCTTGTACATAGGATCAGTATTATAGTAGTTATATTCTTGTACATAGGAGCAGTATTATAGTAGTTATATACTTGTATATAGGAGCAGTATTATAGTAGTTATATTCTTGTACATAGGAGCAGTATTATAGTAGATATATTCTTGTCCATAGGAGGCAGCATTATAGTAGTTATATTCTTGTACATACTGTATAGTAATATCAGAGGTGAGTGGAGTTGTCTTTTAACTTAATCTCTTATTTTCAACATTGTACCATGAAAATATTGGGTTGTGTGTTAACTCCCTGTGTGTGGTGTTGGGGAGAGTAATGAGACAATCTGTTCTCCCCCCACACTGCAGTATCACAGATGGGACAGTGTAGGTGTATTACATGAACAAGAAATAAGTAGGATGTCTTCTCCCTTTTTATGTTGACACTTGGCTTTGTGTCATTTCCACTTCATGGAAAGTCGGTTCTCATTCCCCCTGCTACAAGTCATCACTATAACGTGAGGGTCACATAAGAGGACTGCATATTGCCCGTGGACTGACAGTCTTCTATTTCTCTCTCCCTTCTAGAAATATACAGCACATCTAAAGATTGTTTTTAGATCTATCTATCTATCTATCTATCTATCTATCTATCTATCTATCTATCTCCTATCTATCTATCTATCTATCTATCTCCTATCTATCTATCTATCTATCTATCTATATATCTATATCATATCTATCTCATATCTATCTATCTATCTATCTATCTCTCTTTCTATCTCCTATCTATCTATCTATCTGTCTATCTATATATCTATATCATATCTATCTCATATCTATCTATCTATCTATCTATCTATCTATCTATCTATCGGAGCTTCAGAGGCTCCATTAGGGGAGTTCCCCTTTAAGTGAAGTACACGGTTCCGCTCTGCCCTGTTGTGTCTCACTGATGTATGGAGTGAGGAATTGTTCCGCTGTCTCCGTGTTATAAGATCCCTCTGAGCGATGCCGATATTATCTGTCCTCATCTCCATGGTAACTCATCATCAAAACACGATTCTGCTGAAAATGGCAAAAGCAGTAAAAATTGTTACTATCAATCACATACAAGTAGCTACAATGGAGATTGCCTGTAGAGTTCAGACCGGGCATAGAATGTAGTGCTCTGGGGCAGTATCACACCTGATTAGATACACAGCTCAGCAGACAGTATCACAAGTGATAGAAATTGAGGTTTATCAGACAGTATCAAACATGAGAGGCTAAGATACCCAACTCAGTAGGCAGTATCACATATGTGAGGTTTAGATACACAGCTCAGACAGATGGTATCACAAATGATAGAAATTTAGTTTTATCAGACAGTATCACACATAAGACGCTTAGATACACAGCTCATTAGACAGTATCACACATGATAGGCTTAGAATCCATGGCTCAGAAAACAGTATGATATATAATAGACTTAGATACACAGTTAGGCAGTATCACACATATTAGATACAGTGGTCTGTCAGAGAATTTCACACATGATAAGTCTAGATACAGCAGCTCAGCAGACAGTATCACACATTCTAAACTTAGATACACAGCTCAGCAGACAGTATCACACATTCTAAATTCAGATACACAGCTGAGCAGACAGTATCACACATTCTAAACTTAGATACAGCAGCTCAGCAGACAGTATCACACATTCTAAACTTAGATGCACAGCTCAGCAGACAGTATCACACATTCTAAACTTAGATACACAGCTCAGCAGACAGTATCACGCATTCTAAATTTAGATACACAGCTCAGCAGACAGTATCACGCATTCTAAACTTACATACACAGCTCAGGAGACAGTATCACGCATTCTAAACTTAGATACACAGCTCAGCAGACAGTATCGCACATTCTAAATTTAGATACACAGCTCAGCAGACAGTATCACACATTCTAAACTTAGATACACAGCTCAGCAGACAGTATCACACATTCTAAACTTAGATACACAGCTCAGCAGACAGTATCACACATTCTAAACTTAGATACACAGCTCAGCAGACAGTATCACACATTCTAAACTTAGATACACAGCTCAGCATACAGTATCGCACATTGTAAACTTAGATACACAGCTCAGCAGACAGTATCACACATTCTAAACTTAGATACACAGCTCAGCAGATAGTATCACACATTCTAAACTTAGATACACAACTCAGCAGACAGTATCGCACATTGTAAACTTAGATACACAGCTCAGCAGACAGTATCGCACATTCTAAACTTAGATACACAGCTCAGCAGACAGTATCGCACATTGTAAACTTAGATACACAGCTCAGCAGACAGTATCGCACATTCTAAACTTAGATACACAGCTCAGCAGACAGTATCACACATTCTAAACTTAGATACACAGCTCAGCAGACAGTATCGCACATTGTAAACTTAGATACACAGCTCAGCAGACAGTATCACTTCTTGTAGGCTTAGATACACACGTGTACTTTCACACTAGCGTTGCTGGATTGCGGCAGGCAGTTCTGTTGCCGGAACTGCCTGCCGGATCATCCGGAAATCTGTGTGTAAACGGATACCATTTGTAGACAGATCCGGATGCGGATCCATCTCACAAATGTATTGCAATACCGGATCCGTCTCTACGGTTGTCATCCAGAAAAAGAACATGGCACAACAGCAAACCTGCCAAGAGACGGCCGCCCACCACAACTCACGGACCGGGCAAAGAGGGCATTAATCCGAGAGGCAGCGCAGAGACCTAAGGTAACCCTGGAGGAGCCGCAGAGTCCACAGCAGAGACTGGAGGATCTGTACAGAGGACGACAATAAGCCGTACGCTCCATAGAGTTGGGCTTTATGGCGGAGCGGCCAGAAGAAGCCATTACTGTCAGCAAAAAACAAAAAGGCACGTGGGAGACTCCGAAAATGTATGGAGGAAGGGGCTCTGGTCTGAGGAGACCATCAAAGAAAACGCTATGTCTGCCGCAAACCCAACACGTCACCCAGAGAACCCCATCCCCACAGTGAGACCTGGCGGTGGCAGCATCATGGGGGGGATGGGACTGGGAAACTGGTCTGAGGGAAAGATGGATGGTGCTAAATACAGGGATATTCCTGAGCAGAACCTGTAGCGCTCTGTGCGTGATCTGAGGCTAGGACGGAGGTTCACCCTCCAGCAGGACTGACCCCAAACACACGGCTAAAGCAACACGGGTGGTTTAAGGGGAAACATGGAAATGTGTTGGAACGGCCGAGTCACAGCCCAGATCTCAATCCAATAGAAAATCTGTGGTCAGACTTAAAGATCGCTGTTCACAAGAGCAAACCGTCCAACGTGAAGGAGCCGGAGCAGCGAGGAGGAGGAACGGGCAAAACTCCCAGCGGTAAGATGTGGCGAGCTCCTAGACACTTATCCAGAGCGACTTGGAGCTGCGATTGCCGCAAAAGGAGACTCTACAAAGTACTGACTTAAGGGGGTGAATAGTTCTGCACATTGACTTTTCCTGTTATTTTGTCCTATTTGTTGTTTGCTTCACAATAAAAAAAAAACATCTTCTGAGTTGTGGGCGTGTCCTCTAAATTACATGATGCAAATCCTCAAACAATCCATGGTAATTCCAGGTTGTGAGGCACCAGAATACGAAAAAAGTCAAAGGATGTGAAAACTTTTGCAAGGCACTGTATTAAAGAGACATCACACATAATAGTCTTAGATACAGTGGCTCAGCAGACAGTAGCACAAATATGAGGATTAGATACTCCGCTCAGCAGACAGTATCACCCAATGTAGTCTTAGATACAGTGGCTCAGCAGACAGTATCTCACAATGTAGTCTTAGATACAGTGGCTCAGCAGACAGTATCACACAATGTAGTCTTAGATACGGTGGCTCAGCAGACAGTATCTCACAATGTAGTCTTAGATACGGTGGCTCAGCATTATAGTATACATTTGGCCCAGCACACAGTATCACATATGACTGGCTTAGATACAGCATCTCAGCGGACAGTACAAGTGGAGATAAATCCGCAGTCTTGCTGCCGTTCCAGACGTTCACCGCAGATTTGCCCGTGAACTGTACCAGGAATCCACTGGGCGTGAAATGACCTAATTACATTTATTTGCCTGGCGTGCTGTACGTATAGATTCACGTTGGCGGCAATTACTGGATATTTGGCAACAAAACTGTCAAACAAGGAATTATGAAGAAATGTAATTGCGGACAGAAGATTTGGGGGGGGGGGGTTCTAATTACTGTACCACCAGGGACCGGTCCGTGGTCACATGATGCCACTTCTGCGCAATTCACGGCTTCAGCACTTAGATCTGAATGGAGCAAGTCACATGACTGATACAAAGTGATACAACGTTGCATCAAAATGCAACATCTGATCTTCCTTTCGATGCCAGGTGACTCTGTGCACCCTGGCCCCCGACACGTGCGGTAGATGCTGGCAATCAGATGCCGCCATTCCTGTGTTAGCTTTCTTGGGTGCCGTCCTGCAGGAGGAGGCGTTAGTCAGCGAGAACCAGTCCTGGAGTCCAGCCAGCGAAGGAGACAATATGAAGAATCACAATACATTAGGAAGGACCTTGTATTAACTATCGCTACATGACACATGCCATTTGTTAATGTGAGAGGACCCCTTTAATGTGGACGTTGCAGGACTAGGACTATTGCATGCACCGTATGCATCCATATAACCATGTTCTATGTGCGCAGTAATTATATGAGTGGGATATCTGGGCCTAGACCGCCACCGTGGAGTGCAATGATTGGAGAGGAGCTCGCGTAACCCCCATGTGATGACGATGGGAGAGATGGGTCCTTGAGCTGGAGGCCCTCAACCTGGTCACCCTTTGTATTGCATTGCTATATTGGAGAAGGACCTGTGGTCACATGACAATGCCTGAGCAGGTCCTCAGGGTATTGATGCTGCTGGGGCGGCATAACTTAATGTTGTCTGTCTCGTAAGTGAGTGCTGTTCTACAGTGCACACCGCCGAGCCCAAGGTGGGGAGGTCGAGACGGTCTTATAACAACATGAGAGCGCACGGGTCTTCCTGACCTGGTGATAGAGATTATATAAGGGACATCCTTCCTGCCAAACAGGAGGAGGAGCTGGGCGCACGTTACTGTCTAGCAGAGTGCTCCTTTAGACATCGTCAATAACAGGTGGGGCATGCTCTAGTACAGGGATCACCAACCTCCGGGACTCCAGATGTTCTGAAACTACAACTCCCAGAATGCTCTGTTCACTTCTATGGGAGTTGGGAGAACAGCAGAGCATGTTTGCATGCTGGGAGTTGTAGTTTCACAGCAGCTGGAGCGCCTCCCCGCTCTAGTAGGAAGTAGCCTATGGTATGGGAAGCGTGGTCGGCCATCTTGGGTATGATCTGACCAACAGGCCACAACGAGTGAATTGTTCTGCAAATGTTCTGCTGTGAATTTAACCACTGAATGTGAGAGAAACCATCAAGTTTGTGTACCTCCTCTTGGAATGAGAGAGTCCGTCGGCCGCCCGCTCTGCTGCTTTCTGCCTTCCGGTTTTTGCACATTGTGGAAGATTGTCTTCATGGTGACTGCCCGGCTGCTTTCTTCTATTTGTGGATTTATTTGTGGACCTCCTCTTGAGACTGTAACCAATAAGCGTATGCGCCATTTAAAGTGACAGTAACCGCTGAGAGTGTTGTGCCTGTACGTGAGGGAAAAGCTTCTCTAAGGATAGCAAAGGGCTTTAAGCCTTATTCACACGTCAGTGTTCGGTCAGTGATTTCCATCAGTGACTGTGAGCCAAAACCAGTATCGGAGCCTTCGCAGACATAAGGTATAAGGCAAAGATCTGCACCGCACCTGGTTTGGACTGGAAATCACTGATGGGATGACTTCATTATGCCCACCTCAGTGGTGCCATGCTGTGCCGGACCATCTTCTGGCCCACTGACTGAATGGTCGGTATTAGGGCTCATTCACATGAACGTTTTTTGCTTTGTGTTCCGTATACGAAAACATTCATTTCAGTGGGTCCGCAAAAAAAATGGAAGGTACTCCATATGCATTCCGTTTCCGTATTTCCGTTTTTCCGTTCCGCAGCATTTTGAGTCGGGTCCTATTATTGTCCGCAAATCATGTTCAGTGGCTCCATTCAAGTCAATGGGTCCGTATAAAAAACGGAAAGCATACGGAACACATGTCCATATGTCATCCGTTTTTTGCAGATCCTTGCTGTAGAAATGCCATGCCCAGCCCATTTTGCACATGTGTTTGCAATGATTGCAAAGTTCCTGTTTTTGCAGAAAAACGGAACGGAAACGGAAAAACAATAGATCCGTAAAAAAAGGACCGCAAACCATACGGTCGTGTGAACAAGCCCTTAGGCTGTAGTCCCCTGCTAGTCCTCCTCACTGTGGTGCACCCAGTGTCTCTTAGGTTCATACCTAGTTGAGGACTACATACTGTACTCCCTCAGGATATGGTGAGGTATCCGTTTGCAGTACCCCAGAGGACTAATGCAAAGGGTGGATTGTTGCCAAGTGGGTTAATTCAATGTTGCCATGTTAAATGTGGTGATTAAAGCACTTATCTTTCTCTGCACTGTGTATACCTAATAGAGATCTATGAGCAATATAAGGTTATCAGACTGGTTAGGTTGCTGGGGTGATAGATAGGGTCCACCCCTTGCTAGTTAGAATAGTCTGGCCTGAGAATAGCTACAAGAAGGACGTGTGTGTGTGAGTGGGTTCCTGCAGACCATGGCCAAATCCAGAAAACCTCTGTCTCTGAGACTACAGGTGCCAAAGAAGCAACTCTACTATCAGAGTACCCCTGGTCCATAGTCCAGGACTATCCAGGCCATGCAGGATTCTGACAGTAAGGTATTCACTTGTTTATGGCATAAGATACTTGATTGCCTCTGACGCCTACCAAAATTTCAGACAGACTGGCCATCCTTGTCCAAATTCTGCACACCTCTCAAATGCACATGTGATCAGTCACCCGATTTACATGCAAGACATTGGAGGTCAGCAAAGAGGCAACAATTCTACATAAAGGTGTCCACCAGCAGAATAATGAGTGCAGCTCTGGAGTATAATGCAGGATGTAACTCAGGATCAGTACAGGATAAGTAATGTATGTATACAGTGACTCCACCAGCAGAATAATGAGTGCAGCTCTGGAGTATAATGCAGGATGTAACTCAGGATCAGTACAGGATAAGTAATGTATGTACACAGTGACTGCACCAGCAGAATAGTGAGTGCAGCTCTGGAGTATAATACAGCATGTAACTCAGGATCAGTACAGGATAAGTAATGTATGTACACAGTTACCCCTCCAGCAGAATAGTGAGTGCAGCTCTGGAGTATAATACAGCAGGTAACTCAGGATCAGTACAGGATAAGTAATGTAATGTATGTACACAGTGACTGCATTAGCAGAATAGTGAGTGCAGCTCTGGAGTATAATACAGGATGTAACTCAGAATCAGTACAGGATAAGTAATGTAATCTATGTACACAGTGACTGTACCGGCAGAATAGTGAGTGCAGCTCTGGAGTATAATACAGGATGTAACTCAGGATCAGTACAGGAAAAGTAATGTATTTACACAGTGACTGCACCAGCAGAATAGTGAGTGCAGCTCTGGAGTATAATACAGGATGTGACTCAGGATCAGTACAGGATAAGTAATGTAATGTATGTACACAGTGACTGCACCAGCAGAATAGTGAGTGCAGCTCTGGAGTATAATACAGGATGTAACTCAGGATCAGTACAGGATAAGTAATGTCTGCACACAGTGACTGCACCAGCAGAATAATGAGTGCAGCTCTGGAGTATAATGCAGGATGTAACTCAGGATCAGTACAGGATAAGTAATGTATGTACACAGTGACTGCACCAGCAGAATAGTGAGTGCAGCTCTGGAGTATAATGCAGGATGTAACTCAGGATCAGTACAGGATAAGTAATGTATGTACACAGTGACTGCACCAGCAGAATAGTGAGTGCAGCTCTGGAGTATAATACAGGATGTAACTCAGGATCAGTACAGGATAAGTAATGTATGTACACAGTGACTGCACCAGCAGAATAGTGAGTGCAGCTCTGGAGTATAATACAGGATGTAACTCAGGATCAGTACAGGATACGTAATGTATGTACACAGTGACTGCACCAGCAGATTAGTGAGCGCAGCTCTGGAGTATAATACAGGATGTAACTCAGGATCAGTACAGGATAAGTAATGTATGTACACAGTGACTCCACCAGCAGAATAGTGAGTGCAGCTCTGAATTATCTGTTCAGGGTATGTAATGTAATGGATGTTCCATGTGTCTCCACTTTTTATGACTCGTTCTACTGTAAAGTGAAGCTCATACAATTTCATGAGGAAACGGTGTTACTGCGGACTAGCAAAATATCATCATGAGATTAATTTCTGCGTTCTCCATTGTTTTCTTGACTACACAATAACCTCCAATAACCCTGAAGACCAAATGCATTGTGCTGAGAATGAGCAGACGCTACCCCCGCGCCGTGTGCACACCGCCCTAAACATTGTATTTAGATGATGTTCTGCTTCATGGATGTTTGTGCGGAGATTATTCCTATTGGAAACTCCTGTACAAACCTATCAGTCACTGTAATTGCTGCTGTCACGGTGGATCTCACTCAAACGGACATCAATTCTGTAAATGAGATGTCATCCGTGCCGAATGCGGCGTGTCCGTGCATGGGTCTGGGGTCATTAGAGTAATACGGGTGACATCACCGCCAGCAGAGCGTTCAGCATGGTCGGTTTTGCAGTGATATCTTCACTATTTATTCTGTTCTGGAAACCTGTTCAAGTCTGGGAAAAACCTTTATTACGTACATTGTCATTTGTCGTCTGCATTTTTCTTTAAATAGGTTGTAAAAGATTATAAACCCCCTACTTTCTTCTAAAAACAGCACCACACGTGTCTACTGGTTGCAGGCGGTATTGCAGCTCATTCCCATGCAATACCTGCAATACCAGGCATAGCCCATGGCAGTATGAACCGTCCAATAATCCAGAATGCTTAAAAACCAATGGAATTTTGCTACAATATACTCCGATTTCCCCGGCTACCTTCGTATCGATGTTGAACGCCCCCTATTGGCTGAGAGTTGAGCGCTGTTTGAAGACCTTGGGGGGAGTTTTATCAAGACTGGCGCTTTCTGCACTGCCGGAGGATGCATCACATTTATGACGAAGCTCAGGCACGGAAAAAAATGGCGTAAATGAAAATAAGTTTGTTTCAGGTGTTGGCTGCGCCCCTTGCCACATCCTTTTTTGAAAAAGTGGAGTAAAAAGAGGCACATATTTTGCAACTTTGTAACGCCTCTTTTCAGGTGCACGGGAGATGACAAATCTCCCCCTTCGTCCTGCGACGTTGGTTCCGCTTTTCCGCTTGAGCAGTTTAGTAATGGCAGAAGTCGGCGTAGCCTTGTGCGTGCGGATATTTGATGAACAGACTGTACATGTCCTCAGCAATAGGGGAGACAGTGCTTAATGTCTGCGGTGCGAGTCCCAGCTACGAGCGAGATCATTACTGAAAACATTCCACAGATTGTCGCCTGTCTGCATGCATCAGTCTCCAGGAACAGATTGGTACCCAGTGCGGACAGCGCCCTGTAATACCCAGGAGGGCCGAAGTGAGCTGCGCAGGAGCCACCAGTCTCCATATTATACATTCACCCACTTTCTTATACTAGGCCTGTGTGCTGGAACTACAAATCCCAGCATGTCCTGTCGCTCTCTAGAGAACAACTGATCATATGACTTCAGATAATAGTATTTAACATGTTTATTTATTATTATTTTTTATTGAAACATTGTATTTATTATTATTATTTATTTGAAAGTGACATTATTTCCGTGTACATCAAGAGGGAGTCACACGTATATAATATAAAAATACAGTAAACAAGGAACTATTAACAGACTACTACAGAGGGGTGGAGGACCCTGCCCGCAAGAGCTTACAATCTATAAGGGTAGGGAGAACACAGTAGGTGAGGGTATAGGCTGCTCTTCTGTCTGCGTGGTGGCCGCAGGCTCATGGCAGGTGGTAGGCTTTCCTGAAGAGGTGGGTTTTTAGGTTCCTCTTTAAAGTTTGGATGTTGTGGGAGAGTCTGATGTGTTGGGGCAGCGAGTAGGGGAGTAGGGGAGAGGCAGGTGAGAAATCTGTGGAGGATTGTGTGAAGAACAGAGGAGGGGGTCCTGTGAGGATCGGAGATTACGTGTGGGGATGTATTGGGAAAGCAGATCAGAGATGTCAGGAGGGGACAGGTTGTGGATGGTCTTGTACGAGGTAATGGGGAGCTAGTGAAGAGATTGGCAGAGGAGAAACGAGGGGAGAGCTGGATGAACCTCACAGCAGTGTAGAGAATAGATTGGAGGAGAGCGAGAGCGCTGGATGGGAGGCCACACAGGAGGATGTTGCAGTAGTCCCGGCAGGAGACGATGAGGGCATGCACTAGCATTTTAGTAGACTCAAGGAGTGAATACGAGAGATTTTCTTGAGGTGCAAGCGGCAGGTGTAGGTGAGGGTTTGGATGTGTGGCTTATAGGACAGCACAGAATACGATGTTAGCCCCAGGCAGCGGACCTGCCAGACTGGAGAGAGCGTTGTGCTGTTAACTGGACAGGTCACGTAGGGGGGAAGAAGTGACACGGGTGAAAGGCAATGAGTTCAGTTTTCTCCATGTTTTAGGAAGAGGGAGGAGAAGAATGAAAATATGGCCGACAGACACGCTGGGATTCTGGATAGCAGGGAAGTGACATCTGGGCCAGAGAGGTAGATTTGAGTGTCATCAGCATAGAGGTGGTATTGGAAGCCACGGGACTCCATGAGCTGTACAAGTATATAACTACTATAATATTGCCCCAATGTACAAGAATATAACTACTATAATACTGCTCCAATGTACAAGAATATAACTACTATAATACTGCTCCTATGTACATGAATATAACTACTATAATACTGCTATGTACAAGAATATAACTACTATAATACTGCTCCTATGTACAAGAATATAACTACTATAATACTGCCTCCTATGTACAAGAATATAACTACTATAATACTGCTCATATGTACAAGAATATAACTACTATAATGCTGCTCATATGTACAAGAATATAACCACTATAATACTACCTCCAATGTACAAGAATATTACTACTATAATACTGCTCATATGTACAAGAATATAACTACTATAATGCTGCTCATATGTACAAGAATATAACCACTATAATACTGCTCCTATGTACAAGAATATAACTACTATAATACTGCCTCTTATGTATAAGAATATAACTACTATAATTACAAGAATATAACCACTATAATACTGCTCCTATGTACAAGAATATAACTACTATAATACTGCCTCTTATGTATAAGAATATAACTACTATAATACTGCCTCCTATGTACAAGAATATAACTACTATAATACTGCTCATATGTACAAGAATATAACTACTATAATACTGCCTCCTATGTACAAGAATATAACTACTATAATACTGCTCCTATGTACAAGAATATAACTACTATAATACTGCATCCTATGTACAAGAATATAACTACTATAATACTGTTCCTACGTACAAGAATATAACTTCTATAATACTGCTCCTATGTACAAGAATATAACTACTTTAATACTGCTCCTGTGTACAAGAATATAACTACTATAATACTGCTCCTATGTACAAGAATATAGCTACTATAATACTGCTCCTATGTACAAGAATATAACTACTATTATACTGCTCCTATATACAAGAATATAACTACTATAATACTGCCCCCTATGTACAAGAATATAGCTACTATGATACTGCCTCCTATGTACAAGAATATAACTACTATAATACTGCTCCTATGTACAAGAATATAACTACTATAATACTGCTCGTATGTACAAGAATATAACTACTATAATACTACCTCCTATGTACAAGAATATAACTACTATTATACTGCTCCTATATACAAGAATATAACTACTATAATACTGCCCCCTATGTACAAGAATATAGCTACTATGATACTGCCTCCTATGTACAAGAATATAAGTACTATAATACTGCCCTGATAGATAAGTATTTGCCCCCTGTTTTGTGCACTATTATACGCCCGCAGTGTTGATATATGTTATATATAATCCCCGGTATATAAATTATATATGAAACAATGTTTAATCTCCTCCTAGAACAGAGACTGTGGGATTATCGCAGTTGATGTGTAATCCTCTCATCAGCTAAGTGCTGGATTATATACCGGGTGCGTGTCTTGGCGCTCTCGTCGCTCTATGTTGTGGGGGGTGTTGGCGTTTTTTTCCAGAGGGGCTGAAGTCGCTGACGTTAGTCTTCTCGCCATCGCCCCCCGCTGTCTATGGGCAGAGGCGCCAGAGGATAGATAAATGATTAATGTGAAATGTCCTCATCCCTTTCCATGGCTGCCGCGTCCTCTCCGGCAGGTGACAGGCGGCAGCTGCCTGGTACGCAGTCAGTCAGTGTGAATGGCGGTGTCAGCGAGTTTTCTGTGTAGGTAATGTCCTTCTTGCTTCCAGGACTCCAATCGGATAAATCGTCAGCGTAATGGAGCGAGAGCAAGCGAATGGTCAGCGGTGCGGAGCACGATCCGTGGGGTGCACCCTTTACTGTCCAAAACACAAGAAGTAAGGGTGTACAGACCATGGAGCTGCTATGCGGCCCTTGGAGAGAGGGGCCCAGCCTTGTTGAGTTTCATCCCCTTTGCAGTGTTAGGACCCCCCAATGGCAGGGGAGGGTGCGATGCCCTAAACCAGGCATCCTTAAACTGCGGCCCTCCAGCTGTTGCAAAACTACAACTCCCAGCATGCCCAAACAGCCTACAGGTATCAACCTACAGCAGGGCATTGTGGGAGTTGTAGTTTTACAACAGCTGGAGGGCCGCAGTTTGAGGATGCCTGCCCTAAACCCTTATATCCTTATGTTTTATACTCCAGTCACATCCAAAGCTGCATCCACCATCCTTTTTAGGAGCCGAGGATGCATCCTTTGTCTTATCTGCCATGTCTCGGCGTGATGTTGATATTCCACTGGGTTGTTTTTTTCTTCACTGCCGCCATCAGACTTGTGAATGCAGCTTTGGATGTGACTGGAGTCTCAACTTTAAGGCCTCATGCACACGACCGTTGTTTGATTCTGTGTCCGTTGAGCCGTTTTTTGTGTTTTTCTGCGGACCCATTAGTTTTCAATGGGTCCGTGGAAAACTCGTCAAATGCACCGTTTGTCCTCTGCCGTCCGTGATTACTGTCCGTCAAAAAAATATAACCTCTCCTATTCTTGTCCGTGAAAAACGGTTCGCGGACCCATTAAAGTCAATGGGACCGTGAAAAAATGTGGATGGCCATCCGTATGTAATCCGCATTTTTTTTGCGGATCCCTTGGCAGTCATTTGGCAAATTGTCAGCCTGTCTTTTGGTAATATCTTTTGGGTCATGTCCGTGAAAAAAAAAATGGAAGACACACGGAAACACAACAGAAGAAAAAACGGACACGGATCACGGAACAACAGAACCCCCTTTTTGCGGACCGCAAAAAAATACTGTTGTGTGCATGAGGCCTAACCCAAAATAAGTATTTTTTCACTATTACCCAATAGCTGATCTAGATTTTCTAGAACCCCCCGCAGTCCCAGCGTACGTTATAATGGGTCACTCAGCTTTCCCAGGAACAGATGTAAGAAATGGCTGACACACAGACTTGTCCGCCAGGCTGTGTATACCACACAGATTCCCCGGTTATTACTCGTCAGGTGCAGGTATGTATGGACCATGCGCTGGATGGAGACATTGATGTGTATGGTGCCGGGGATGGCGGTCTTATTAAGCCCATGATTCACCTGAATTGTCGCCCTCTGGTATTTTCGGGGTCTGTTCTGAGGGAAAGCAGAGGTCACAGGCTCCATAGAGACCCATAATGTCTGCACTCAGAGCCTGAGGTTAGACGCAGCGACACCGACACGACGTGGGCGACCCCTCGGGGGCTTTTCCGTGTCCTAGGAAGAAGGGCTGCGTTTTTTTATTACACCCCATAGAAATTTCCCAGGAAAGTTTATGATGTGATTTCTACATTTCCTGTAGGTACAAAGCCATAGCAAAGTGTGAGTCGTTCAGGTAAACCCTGTTTTATGCTCCAGTCGCATCCAAAGCTGCATTCAGAATCTTGCAGGTTTGTGGACATCTTCGGATCCATCATACTCCAGTAACATCCGGAGCAACATTTACAGCAAACGTCACGCATTTGTATCAGTTTGTAGTTACATTGTGTCTTAGGCCTCTTGCACACGGGCGTCATGTTTGACGCCCGGATAAGAGGCGGGTGCGTTGCGGGAATCGCCACGATTTTTCCGCGCGTGTGCTAACGTTTGTAGTGCGTTTAGCACGCGCGTGAAAAAATCCGCATGCTTGGTACCCAGACCCGAAGTCAGACTTCATCACTGAAGTCTGGTTTCGGGATGAGTATTCTGTATATGTAATTATTTTCCTTTATAACATAGTTATAAGGGAAAATAATCGCATTCTAATTACAGAATGCAATGTTCCCCGGGCTATAGAGGGTTAAAAATAATAAAGAGTTAACTCACCTTCTCCCATTGTACGCGCTGAGCCCCAGAACGTCTTCTCTCTTGATGAGTTCTTGCTTGAGGACCTGTGGTGACGTCACATGGTCCAATCATAGAAGCATTTGAGTGGACCATGTGACCCATGTGATCCTGTGACGTCACCAAAGGTCCTTCATCCGCAAAATTCTTCCGTTTTTGTTTTTTAGTGTCTCCGTATACCTTCTGTATTTCCGTATCTCCGCAAAAATCTGGAAGAACAAGACAAAAAAAAGATGTTTCCAGGGTAACTTTTCATTTCCTGTGGATCCGTAATTACGGATCCGCAAATACGGATGACTTTTGTAACCTTTCCGCATGTCATCCGGATTTATGCGGATCCATTCACTTCAATGGGGCTACGGTCTGCAATTTGCGGACAAAAGTAGGACATGTTCTACTTTATTTACGGTTCTGCATTGCAGAAATAAAAGGATTTGCGGATGCGGAGAGCATACGGAATACTCTCCGCATCTTTTGCGGACCCATTGAAATGAATGGGTCCGCATACCTTCCGCAATATTTCCGCAGTTTTGTGGAAATAATGCGGAAAAAAAATACGGAGGTGTGAATTAGGCCTTAAAGTTCTGTGTGGTCTGGAGCCACAACCAAAACTTCACCGACTTGTAGAGATTTATGGTTCATTGCAATTTATACTCCACTCACATCCAAAGCTGCATATACTCAGCTGTCTTCTATGGACTTTACATGAGATGTTTTTTACTTAAGTCTTCGGCCTTTTCACTTTTTATGTTGCCCCTTGTGCTATTTATTTTTAACTTTTTTTGCATCACATTCCCCCCATCATTCTGCTCCCAATCCTCCAGAATAAGTGAGAACAGAATTATAGAAATTTTTGCACATTTGTTCAAAAGGAAAAGCTAAAATGTGGCCTGGACATTCACACCCTCTCACATGGGCATAAGTATTCACACCCTTTGCTGGGACTTCCGGGGACCTCCCGTTTCTTTGGATCATCTCTGAGATGTTCTACACCCTGATTGGAGTCACCTGTGGTAAATTCAGTGGATCGGACATGATTTGGAAAAACGTAGCCTTGTCTATATAAGATCTTACAGCAGACAATGGATATCAGAGCTAAAAGCAAGCCATGAGGAGGAAAGAACTGCCTGTAGAGCTCAGAGACAGGATTGTGTGGAGGCGCAGATCTGCAGAAGGAGACAAAAACATGTCTGCTGCACCGAGAGTTCCCAAGAGCGCAGTGGTCTCCATAATACTTACATGGAAGTAATTTGGAACAACCAAGACTCTTCCTAGATCTGGCCAACCCTCCAAACTAAGGAATCGGGGGAGAAGGGCCTCGGTAAGAGAGGTGACCAATAACCCAATGGTCACTATAGCTGAGATCCATAGATCCTGTGTGCAGATGGGAGAAACTTCCAGAAGGTCGACCATCACTGCAGCCTGCACCAACCTGGGCTTTATGGCAGGGACTAGAAAGAAGCCTCTCCTCGGTAAAAGACACATGGAGTTTGTAAAAAAACAAAAAAAGCACCCGAAGGAGTTTGAGACTGTGAGGGACAAGGTTCTCTGCTCTGATGGAACCAAGATTTAACTTTTTGTCCTCAATTCTATGCTTAATGTCTGGAGGACACCAGGCCCTGCCCATCACCAATACCATCCCTACAGTAAAGCATGGTGGTGGCAGCGTCATACTGGGGGGACACCAGGCCCTGCCCATCACCAATACCATCCCTACAGTAATGCATGGTGGTGGCAGCATCATACTGGGGGGACACCAGGCCCTGCCCATCACCAATACCATCCCTACAGTGACGCATGGTGGTGGCAGCATCATACTGGGGGGACACCAGGCCCTGCCCATCACCAATACCATCCCTACAGTGACGCATGGTGGTGGCAGCGTCATACTGGGGGGACACCAGGCCCTGCCCATCACCAATACCATCCCTACAGTAATGCATGGTGGTGGCAGCGTCATACTGGGGGGACACCAGGCACTGCCCATCACCAATACCATCCCCACAGTGAAGCATGGTGGTGGCAGCATCATCCTGGAGGACAGGGAGACCGGTCAGGGTGGAGGGAAAGCTGAATGGAGCAAAGTACAGAGATATTCTTAATGAGAACCTGATCCAGAGCTCTGGACCTCAGACTGGGCCGGAGGTTCACCTTCCAACAGGACAATGACCCTAAGCACCCGGCCAGGACAACCAGGAGCGGCTGAGGGACAACTCTGTGAAAGTCCTTGAGTGGCCCAACCAAAGCCCTGAACCCACTGGAACAACTCTGGAGAGACCTGACAGTGGCTGTCCACCGACGACCGCCCTCCAACCTGAGATGGGCTGAAGACTCATGTCCCAAGTAAAGGAGCTGAAGACTTATGGAGACAACCTATGTAGAATATGTAGAATATGTTGGTGCTGTTCTGTACTGAGCATCAGTTACAGTAGGCCTTCTACTCCAGTCACATCTAAAGCTGCTCTGACATTTCTGTTGGCTTGTTCTTAGGTTACACCGCGCCTTCAACTCCAATCCAGAGCTGTGTTCAAAACCATCTAGTGATCTGTCCTTGGACTCAGTTCACATTTGACTCCAGTTACATCCACAGCTGCATTTACAATACTGGAGGTTGTAGTGTTTTCTGCCTGGTGTGAACACTACATCTACCACTCTCCATACATACTGCAGAGGTGGGGGCTGGACCCCTGTAGGAGTAGAAGCTTTAGAGAGGAGGACATGCTGAGCTCCTTGATGGTTTTCAGTATTTTTGTAGAGATAGAACAGGCATCCTCAAACTGCGGCCCTCCAGCTGTTGCAAAACTACAACTCCCAGCATGTCTGAACAGCCTACAGGTATCAGCCTACAGCAGGGCATCGTGGGAGTTGTAGTTTTACAACAGCTGGAGGGCCGCAGTTTGAGGATGCCTGAGATAGAAGAATAAACGGAAACGTCTCGTGTCTCATACCGATCCCGGGGAGAACAGAGCGGCGGAATAATCCGGAGAATCGCAGAGAAATCCCTGCGTCATTGTCATTACATGCTGCTCCGTCCAATGACTTATTCATCACAAAGTAGCACAAAAGTAGCGTCCTCCAAGGAGCCGCCGCCATGAAACATTCATCTCCAAGATGAGCCGACGTCACAAAGAAATGTCTGCGGAAATCACCCCCCCCCCCCATCATCTATCTATCTCATATCTATCTATCTATCTATCTATCTATCTATCTATCTATCTCTCTATCTATCTATCTATCTATCTATCTCATATCTATCTCCTATCTATCTATCTATCTATCTATCTATCTCATATCTATCTCTCTATCTATCTCATATCTATCTATCTCATATCTATCTATCTATCTATCTATCTATCTCATATCTCTCTATCTATCTCCTATCTATCTATCTATCTATCTATCTCATATCTATCTCTCTATCTATCTCATATCTATCTCTCTCCTATCTATCTATCTATCTATCTATCTCATATCTATCTCTCTATCTATCGCATATCTATCTCTCTCCTATTATCTATCTATCTATCTATCTATCTATCTATCTCTCTCTCTCTCTCTCTCTCTCTCTCATATCTATCTATCTATCTATCTATCTATCTATCTATCTATCTATCTCTCTCTCTCTCTCTCTCTCTCTCTCTCTCTCTCTCTCTCTCTCTCATATCTATCTATCTATCTATCTATCTAATCTATCTATCTCTAGAATTGCTTTATCTAAGCCTCTTTTGTGTGATACAATCTTCCTTATTTCTACAAAGTAATAGAAATCCCATTGTGTAACTTACGGTACATCTCGGAAAACTTTTTTTCGGTGCATTTTCGAGCAGATTTGGTAAAACTATAACACCGCGGTAACGTGCCTGATGTGTGATAACAAGCTCCCTGTGGTCTGCAGATAACACCGGAATAGCGGATTGTCCGGGGGAGAAATACACAGTGTCATCCGTAAGAAAAATGCTGCATGGAACGAAACCAGACTGGTGCTGGAAGAGGGAAATTGTAACTGAGGTTTTATCTTTCTGAAGACCTGATATTTCTTATATCCAAAGATGTAGCAGAGCTGAATGTTTCATGTAACTTATATATCAGAGCACAAACTCTAGTTATAGGAATTATATTCTAGAATATATGAGGCAGTATTATAGTAGTTATATTCGTGTACATTGAAGCAGGTTTATAGTAGTTATATACATAGGAGCAGTAATATAGTAGTTATATTCTTGTACATAGGAGCAGTATTATAGTAGTTATATTCTTGTACATAGGAGCAGTATTATAGTAGTTATATTCTTGTACATAGGAGCAGTATTATAGTAGTTATATTCTTGTATATAGGAGGCAGTATTATAGTAGTTATATTCTTGTACATAAGAGGCAGTATTATAGCAGTTACATTCTTGTACATAGGAACAGTATTATAGTAGTTATATTCTTGTACATAGGAGCAGTATTATAGTAGTTATAATCTTGTATATAGGAGCGGTATTATAGTAGTTATATTCTTGTACATAGGAGGCAGTATTATAGTAGTTATACTCTTGTACATAGGAGGCAGTATTATAGTAGATATATTCTTGTACATAGGAGCAGTATTATAGTAGTTATATTCTTGTACATAGGAGCAGTATTATGGTAGATATACTCTTGTACATAGGAGGCAGTATTATAGTAGATATATTCTTGTACATAGGAGCAGTATTATAGTAGTTATATTCTGGTACATAGGAGCAGTATTATAGTAGTTATATTCTTGTACATAGGAGCAGTATTATAGTAGTTATATTCTTGTACATAGGAGCAGTACTATAGTAGATATAATCTTGTACATAGGAGCAGTATTATAGTAGTTTTATTCTTGTACATAGGAGGCAGTATTATAGTAGTTATATTCTTGTATATAGGAGGCAGTATTATAGTAGTTATATTCTTGTACATAGGAGCAGCATTATAGTAGTTATATTCTTGTACATAGGAGGCAGTATTATAGTAGTTATATTCTTGTACATAGGTGCAGTATTATAGTAGTTATATTTTTGTATATAGGAGCAGTATTATAGTAGTTATTTTCTTGTACATGGGCGTCAGTATTATAGTAGTTATATTCTTGTACATAGGAGGCAGTATTATAGTAGTTATATTCTTGTACATAGGAGCAGTATTATGGAAGTTATATTCTTGTATATAGGAGCAGTATTATAGTAGTTATAGTCTTGTACATAGGAGCAGTATTATAGTAGTTATATTCTTGTACATAGAAGCAGTATTATAGTAGTTAAATTTTTGTACATAGGAGCAGTATTATAGTAGTTACATTCTTGTACATAGGAGCAGTATTATAGTAGTTATATTCTTGTACATAGGAGCAGTATTATAGTAGTTATATTCTTGTACATAGGAGCAGTATTATAGTAGTTACATTCTTGTACATAGGAGCAGTATTATAGTAGTTATATTCTTGTACATAGGGGGCTGTATTATAGTAGTTATATTCTTGTACATAGGAGCAGTATTATAGTAGTTATATTCTTGTACATAGGAGCAGTATTATAGTAGTTATATTCCTGTACATAGGAGCAGTATTATAGTAGTTATATTCTTGTACATAGGAGGCAGTTTTATAGTAGTTATATTCTTATACATAGGAGCAGTATTATAGTAGTTATATTCTTGTACATAGGAGCAGTATTATAGTAGTTATATTCTTGTACATAGGAGGCAGTATTATAGTAGTTATATTCTTGTACATAGGAGCAGTATTATAGTAGTTATATGCTTGTACATAGGAGCAGTATTATAGTAGTTATACTCTTGTACATAGGAGGCAGTATTATAGTAGTTCTATCTATGTACATTGGAGGCAGTATTATAGTAGTTATATTTATGTACATAGAAGCAGTATTATAGTAGATATATTCTTGTACATAGGAGCAGTATTATAGTAGTTATATTCTTGTACATAGGAGCAGTATTATAGTAGTTCTATCTATGTACATAGGAGCAGTATTATAGTAGTTATATTCTTGTACATAGGAGCAGTATTATAGTAGTTCTATCTATGTACATTGGAGGCATTATTATAGTAGTTATATTTATGTACATAGGAGGCAGTATTCATATAGTTTTATTCTTGTAGATTTAGAAAAGTAGTTTTCGGTGTAGTGGGGAAGGTTTTTTTCTTGCATGTGCCATGTTATCCTTCGATTCTGTGACAATGCTGCTTAGCAATCTCGGAAATGGAAAATGTATGTTTCTTAGACAGCTCTTGGAGAAGTAGATTTGGGAAATGGGTTTCACGCGTTACATGAACCTTGTTAGTCTTCCATCACAGTGTGCAACCTTAACCCATTGTTTGCTGAACCAGCGCTCTTATTTTTCCTCTAGGTTCATTGCTGTTGCGGCAGTCCAGTCGAAATCATTTAACACTGCAATTTCAGCAGGAAAAATGCCGATGATTGATACAACAATTATCCGAGTTCTCTTAGATCATAATGGTTTTCCTGGAATGAAATGAGATTTTTCTGCTCACGTCAGCCACCGCTGGGTTCGTCATTTTGACTGTGTCCATTAAATATGATTTAAGTAGCAGAGTTTACATTTATAAGATGATATTTTCAGCCTGACTTTATTCCAGTCTCTTTCCTTTGCCAACCAAACAAAAAAAATCACTAGCCATAGAAGCTGCCAGTCCTCTGTTATGGGTTCCTTTCAGGCAATCCGTATCTCCCTCTAGTGGGGATGGAATCATCTCTTAGGGGTCATAACCTTAGAACTTACGCCCTTTCCTACCTTTGTCACCAGATCTTAAATTCTGTTGCTTCCACGTTCTACTTTTGGAGAAGGATGGCCATGGGGTCTACATTCACCCCATGATGGCCCCGTCAGAGCAGAGACATGACCCCTTTGCCTTATCTTCTGATTTATTTTTAAGTTGCAGATTTTTTTTATTTTGTTAGTTTGACATTGACAGAGTTAAAGGAGTTAGTCTCATTCGACAATTTGTGACAACTGATGGGACTTTATAATTGAAAATTGGTTTGTCTAATGACAAATTGATTGAGTTTTAGCAGCTCCTTTGCCCTATATACAGTTTTCCTCGTCAGGCAGCACTCTCGCTGATGCTGCAAAGGGTCTCAAAGGAGCGTTGTTGCTGACAGAAGAGATGTCTTCAAAAATTGGGCCCTAGAAAATGTTAAGGGGTGTGGTAAGGTGCAGGGTGCTGTCCTAGACGGCAGGTACGTGTCACCGAGGTTCATAGCCTCGGTGAGGTAAGAGCCGTTTTTGTTAATGTCAGCAGCAGCTAGTGCTACTGACATAGTTTAAATAGCATGGCTGCAAAGCCGATCCGGGCCGGCTCTTACCGGGAGCAGCTAAAGTGTAGGGTGGGTGGCTGCTCCCCACGACCCAGTCCTGGTTTTGGGCTGGGTTTAAAAGCTCAGCCAGCTCAGCTGCTGGGAGGCTGTGATTTTCCTGGAGCTGCTAACACTGTTGTGAAGTTCTCTGACCTGGAGGAAAGAGCTTAGCAAGGAGGTGTTTTTTCCTGGCAACCTGAAGGTGGAATCTCCTGCGGCTGGGCCGACTGCTAGGTGTGAGCCCTCACCTAAACCTCCCAGGTGACTGAACCCTGTGCTGGCCTGTTTTGTTTGGCCACGTGATTTCTGTTATGTGTGAACTGTCACCAAGAGACTGTTTTTCATTTATGGTGTGCAAGTGTGAATAAAACACTGTTTGTTGCACAATCTGGACTCCTTGTTTTGCCTCTAAACTGCACCCGCACCGCTGTCTACCAGAGCGACTCCCCACATTGGCTAAATAAATTTCTGTATTTTCCCAAAAACTAGAATTTACTTTTTGCCTTGTTGCTGTCAGTGAACCCTGAACTAACCATTTAACTTGCCCTATCTACTTGCGCAATTCCCTCTAGGCAGCGGCCCAAAACTGGTTGACGGTCCTTTCCTGGGTAAGTGCTGGGGCCTTAGAGGAAGAAAAAACCTTGTGACAGATCAGCGATCACACCAAGATTCAAGGGGAACAAACTAGCTGGGTCAGACCAGGAGAGACCAAGAAAACCAAAGCAGAGCTTATAGATGAGAGCCAATACCGAATGCAGACGTCAAAACCAGGAGAGCAATCAGTGTAAATCAGGAAACCAAAATCAGAAAGGATACCCAGCTAGAAGTCAGAAGCAGGAAGGACGTCAGGGTCCAAATCGTCGGACAAGAATTGAGGTCAGGGTCCAAGCGGGGTCAGAAAGCCAGGAGAGCCAGGCATAGTAGAAGAACACCAGTGAGGATATCCTAGGAGAAGACACCAAACACAGGCAACCTGTGGCCCGAAGACTGATGCCATAAGTATTGGAATGTGTCGGTGCCACCACTAACTAGCTGGAGCTCCTGCATCAGGAAACCTGGCCCCATCGCCCAGGTAATCGGACGGCGGCGGTGCTGCCTGCTGAGGAGTAGGACATTACAGACGCTTTAAGCCCAGTGCTTGCTTCCACTTGTGTGTATGGATTTTTATTAAAATCTCGTCATACTCTGAACCACAATGTTTTTGTAACCCTCTGTTTAATATTCCTGGGTATTATATATTTTTTTTTATGGAGTTTATTATTGACACATTTTGGGACACAGGTTGGTCCTCAATGTAGGTTTCCATGGGATCAGCTAAAGCACCTAGAGAGACAGGACTGTCAAGAGCCCTAAGCGAAGCTTGCTATGCTTTATGCAGGCCTCAGGGAGTGGAGGGGGATATGCAGTGTTGGATTGGGGGGGTGCCTAGGGCCCACCAGTAAAATTAAGTCTGGCCCACTGTACACATACTGTACATGCAAATACTGCTTGTTGACATGGTAGGCAGCAATAAGAGGCTCAAGATGATGGATTATCGGTAGGGATGAGAGAAACCGTGGAATTTCAGGTTTGGCCGAACTTCAGATCAAAGTTCAGGTACGGGACCCAAACTTGACCCCGAACCGCATTGAATTAAATGGGGACCTGAACTTCACTTTATTATTTTCCGTTATAACATGGTTAAATTGGAAAATAATAGCATTCTTAAGACAGAATGCAAAAGAATATGGCAATTTAGAGGTTACGAAAAAAAACGACTCACTCATCCACTTGATCGCGTTGCCGCAGTTTCTTTTATATTCTTTCAGCTGGACCTGCAAAAGGACCTGCGATGACGTCACCTTTGGCAGGTCCTGCTGAAACAGGAGAGAACACACTGCGGCAGCGCGATCAGGTGGATGAGGTGAGTCGTGTTTTTTTTTTAACCCCTAAATAGCCATATTCTTTTCCATTCTGTCTTAAGAATCCTATTATTTTCCGCTATAACCATGTTATAACGGAAAATAATTAAATGCCCCGAACACCGGATTTTAGTAAAAAAGTCCGGGTTCGGGTCCGGGTGCCGAACTCGCAAAGTTCGGGTTTACTCCCTAATTATTGGGGTCCCTGCAAAATCTTCAAAATCCGGATACTGGCTGGCCTGTCTCAATACCTACAACAATCTCAGCGACCCGATGCATCTATAATTACAGACAGGGTAGTGTCCTAAATAATCAACCCAGTTTTTTATATGGATATAAGCTGGTTGAGATGCTGTTCTGGGGGCCCACCTTTATCAGGGGCCCATCGGGGAATACACCTGCTCCCTTGTGGGCCAGTCCGAGCCTGGTGATACGCATCGCCTCCTCAGACCCTGCACTAAGCATAACATAATACTACCGTTTTCATAGTTATTTAAATCTAAAAAATGGGGAATATTCCCCAAAATGCCATATTTGTGTGTTGGGTGAAGGCTCCTTATCATTGGGGCGATACAGGTGCAGTGCTCTCCATTGTACATGATGGGGGTTGTGAGAGTTGTAGTCAGAATTATAAGTAGACCCCCTAGAGGTGGATCCCCAACCGACATACAATTTATGATTTTTATTGTGGCCCTTGGGAGTGTTGCATTCTGACAATGTGGCCCTTGGAAAGTTTGCACATCCTTAGTTTAGAGGGAAGCCAGAAAAAGGGTTGTAAATAATGTTTTTTCACTAGTTTTTTTTTGTAAACTTTTTCAAACATTTGAAAAACTTCCCAAAAATTCATTATTTTGAGACCCCTATATATTTGGGCACTTGTGCTCCCCAGTCCGTAGAGGCTACCCCTTGTATCTGGCTCGGAGGTCTGATACCTGCTTCTCTATGGTATATTTTTTACCGTATGTTTTCAGTCTGCTCAGACGCACCTGTCTCACAATGTCCATATCTTATTTCCGTCCGGCAATCTTCTCGCCTGCTGATGGGAAGATGTCCTATTTCGGGCAGGTAAGGCGTTGGGTTTCCTCTTCGTAGCATTGTCGGCATTCTCAAGACATTGCTAAGATCACTCCAGCTTTATAAATAAGATCCTGGTGACAGGGCGTCCCTGAGGGCTTTCCTTTTTTTGGGCAGGTTCTCATGGCACATTTTGTCTGCTGGTTGGAGGTTATGGTTACTCCTCGTGCCTTAATTCTGCACTTTTACCCCTTGTTTTATGTCACAAATCTGGAGACCTGAAACACAAGTCTGTGCAGCTCAGAGAGGCAGTCTGTTGTAGAACATCATGCGGTCACTTCTGGTGCGAGTATTCACATGACGGTCACCCAGACTGGGAGGCCTTCTGAATAGAGAGAAATCCGTTCAGTTTGCATCAGGATTAGAGTTGAGCGAACTTCTATTTTTAGTTCGGCGTCCGAAGTTCGGGTTCGGGTTATCGTAGCATCCCATTATGGATTCCGCTACCACGGACCATAACGGCATTTGGAATCCATAAGGGGATTCTTCAATGAACCCGAACCTTGGACAACACTAAGGACCTGGGGTGACGTCACCATCATGTGATCAGTGCAGGGGCGTGGCTCAGTACTGGATCACCTCTTATCCAATCCAGTGCTGAGCCACGCCCCCTGCACTGATCACATGACGGGGACGTCACCCCAGGTCCTCCGTGTTGTCCAAGGTTCGGGTTCAATGAAGAATCCCCTTGTGGATTCCAAATGCCGTTATGGTCCGCGGTAGCGGAATCCATAACGGGATGCTACGATAACCCGAACCCGAACTTCGGACGCCGAACTAAAAATAGAAGTTCACTCAACTCTAATCAGAATGTCTTCAGTTCAGTATGTAAACATTTTTTAGACGGGGAAAATACCGCGGTATTATCTCCGTCTAAACTTCTGGAACACATGACGGAATGCCGGATGCGGCATTAATTCCCATTGACTTGTATTAGTGCCGGTTCCGGAATAACAAATACCGCAATGACGGAACCGTCCTTCCGGTCTGCGCTTACCTTTAAAACTGTGAAAAAAAATCAAGACGGATCCGCACTTGCAATGCATTTGTGAGACGGATCCGCATCCGAATATGTCTCCAAATGCTTTCAGTTGTCATGCGGTATGACGTAACTACCTGCCAGATCCTCACACCGCAAGTGTGAAAGTCGCCTAAACTGGATCAGCGTCTGTTCAGCCCGGAGTGTCGGCATTCTGTAATAACGGAGTGGATACAAAGTAATTGTAAAAAGTGACCTGCTACAAAGTATCCCCTCCAAACCTCGCTCTCCATGCTCAGCCCATAGCTCAGGGCTCTGGTTTTTGTGAGGTTTACATCTCGTCTTCCTGCTTATTGCTTTCTTCTATTCTCTAAGGCCTTATTCACACGTCCGTAGTGTGACGCTGATCCGCAAGTTGCCGATCCGCAACACACCTTGCCGCCAGCCCTATAGAGATGCCTATACTTGTCCGCAATTGCGGGTGAGAATAGGACATGCTCTATATTATTGCGGAGCGCTCTGCGGATGCGGAGAGCACAGTGTGTGCTCTCCGTATCCGTCACGTCCGTCACGTCTCCGCATCCGTCACGTCCCCATTCAAAATGAATGGGTCCGCACCCGTTATGCAGATATGCGGAATGGGTGCGGACGAACATTGCGGACGTGTGAATAGGGCCTTAATACGGTCTGTGCAGCACTGAAAGGCAGTCCGCTATATAGCAGATGGATGTTCCTGTGACCACTGTAGTATTCCAGGGGTGGTCACCTGAACCGGAAGTCAAGTGTTTACTGAGAAAAAAAATCCTTGGATCTGAATACTTTTGTAATTGCAATTAAAATGTTAGTATAGCCTCTGAGCTATCCGATAAACTGTATCTGTATAGCGCCACCTGCTGTTTATACTTTTCCTTTTTTCTCTGTCCACCTTGCTTCCATCCGATTCCATCCTTCAAGTGCCACCAGCCATATCTACTGTTAGAAGCTGTGACAGTTACAAGGAGTGGAGGACACGCCCCCCAGCAAAGACATACTCCCTGAGCAGCCAGCCTTAGGCTACATGCACACGACAGTTGTTTTTTGCTGTCCGCAAATCACAGATCCGTCTTCCTTTTTTTTTCACATCCACATCCTTTCCGTGTGTCCTAATTTTGTAGGTTGTGTTTCCGTGTGTCTTCCGTTTTTTTTTGCGGATCCGCAAAAAAAACCCGGAAGGCTTGAACCAGTTTCTTAAAGTACCTGTACAAGTGCCCTGGTTTCCAAGCAACCATCCGCAAAAAAAACGGATGCGGATGACAAACGGATGGCTTCCGTTGGTCATCCGCCTTTTTTGTGGACCCATTGACTTCTATGGGTCCGCAAACCGTTTTTTGCGGACAAGAATAGGACATGCCATATTATTTTTTGCGGACGTGAAATGCGGACAGCGGACAGGCAACAGAAGAGGCATCCGCATTTTTAACGGATCCATAGAAATGAATGGGAAACCATCGGATCCGCAAAAAAAAGGAACGGAGGCCGCAAAAAAACCACTTCCGTGTGCATGTAGGCTTAAATAAATCCAGCAAAATAACTGAAGCAATGAATGGGGAGATCCCTGGATCCATTTGAAGCGCAGGGCGGGTTCTAGAGAGATCGCCATCTACTGTATGATGTCCGATTTTTATGTTTTACATTAATCGTGGGAGACCCCTTTAATATATCTTTATGGCTCAGAGCTCCCCTAGATATAGATTTAAAAGCTAACATGTTGCAGCCACCACCAGGGGGCGCTCAGTGCATGCTGCTTATGACTAGACCTCAGTAGTAAGGCAGTGTGCAGTGAGCTCCACCTAGTGGTGGCTGCAGGAACACCGGTATCATGCATTGCTATATCTAGGCAGTGGATTTGGAACTGTGTTTCAGAATAGAAGCTCAAACCACCGTATAGAAGAATAGAAATGAATCAGCACAGAATTCTGGACATTCCCTTTAAGTCTATCGCTGACCTCAGGTTAAATCCTTGATGAAAAACGCAATAATTGATCCTTTTAGTTAAACACCGGCCACCTGTGTTCCCCCCGCGCTCCCCCCCTGACGGAGCCGCGGTTATTGCCGGCAGCGTGGAACAGATTTCTGCCTGGTCAGCGGTCACATGGCCAATTTATCCGACTCGCTCACTGCAGTGCAGAAAGTGAATTGCCTTCTGTGCCGAGCAGTAAATTAACTTTTCTAAACGAGGAAACCGTAAATTTGGCTCCGTAAGTGCTCGGCGGATTTCCTATTAGAAAAGCGTAGATCAGGAATTGAAGAAGCGAGGGATCGGTAAGAACTTTGTCGCCATAAACTATAGAGCCGGAGCGGAGTCCTCGCGGTGCATCCCATAAAGAGGACTTTATGGGAACATTGCAGGGACCGAACCTGCCGGTGTGCTAGTTAGTCGCTCCTGGCACGGCCTGACTCCGCCACCGCTATGCTGCGCCTCATGCGACAGAGAAATGCGTCGTCGGGTTGTTATAGGGAGGCGTTAAGTAAAATTGGATTTCTTAAAGGGATAGCATCACGGGTCTGGCAAATATATGTTCCTCTTTTAGCTTTTCTTACTGATTTACACAAGGGCTGCGCTATTTTCAGGAGATGCTCCGTTATTGAGTTATTGTCCTTAGAAATCTGATTTTGGACAGAATAATAACTCAGCCGGAGGGGAGGGGACTGATCGGTAAAGGTTCTTTGCTGCCACCAGTGGTGAACAGTAGTACTGCAGTTGTAAACCTGCAATAATAGAACCGAACCATAGAACTCAATGTAACGGTGCGATTACAAGGTGGTTTCTGGACCTTCTGGTCCTGGTATAGAGGTTTCAGCTGGTATGGAACAGTGGGCTTAGATACACCAGCTCATATTGTGGTACGTATATTGTAATTCAGTGGGGTTCTTTGAGAGAGCACCCCATCATTATCTAAAAATCAGTGACAATGTGGGACCAGACGTGATCGGCTCAGATACCGAGTGTATCACACCTAATAAACCTAAGTTCCACTGACGTGTATCACATATGAAAGACTTAGATACAAGCAGTCGGTATTGGTTGAGCTATACCAGTGCAGCAGACAGTATCACACATAATAGGATTAGATACAGGAGCTCAGCAGGCCGTATCACATATGTTAGGATTAGATACATAGCTCAACAGACAGTATCACACATGATAGGATTAGATACAGGAGCTCAGCAGACAGTATCACACAGGATAGGACTAGATACATAGCTCAACAGACAGTATCACACATGATAGGATTAGATACAGGAGCTCAGCAGACAGTATCACACAGGATAGGATTAGATACACAGCTCAGCAGACAGTATCACACAGGATAGGATTAGATACAGGAGCTCAGCAGACAGTATCACACAGGATAGGATTAGATACACAGCTTAGCAGACAGTATCACACAGGATAGGATTAGATACAGGAGCTCAGCAGACAGTATCACTCATGATAGGATTAGATACACAGCTCAGCAGACAGTATCACACAGAATAGGATTAGATACAGGAGCTCAGCAGACAGTATCACACAGGATAGGATTAGATACAGGAGCTGAGCAGACAGTATCACACAGGATAGGATTAGATACAGGAGCTCAGCAGACAGTATCACACAGGATAGGATTAGATACACAGATCAGCAGACAGTATCACACAGAATAGGATTAGATACACTGCTCAGCTCACAGTATCACACAGAATAGGATTAGATACACTGCTCAGCACACAGTATCACGCAGGATAGGATTAGATACATAGCTCAGCAGGCAGTATCACACAGGATAGGATTAGATACAGCAGCTCAGCAGACAGTATCACACAGGATAGGATTAGATACAGCTCAGCAGACAGTATCACACAGGATAGGATTAGATACAGGAGCTCAGCAGACAGTATCACACAGGATAGGATCAGATACACAGCTCAGCAGACAGTATCACACAGGATAGGATTAGATACAGCAGCTCAGCAGACAGTATCACACAGGATAGGATTAGATACACAGCTCAGCAGACAGTATCACACAGGAGAGGATTAGATACACAGCTCAGCAGACAGTATCACACAGGATAGGATAAGATACAGGAGCTCAGCAGACAGTATCACACAGGATAGGATTAGATACACAGCTCAGCAGACAGTATCACACAGGATAGGATTAGATACAGGATCTCAGCAAACAGTATCACTCATGATAGGATTAGATACAGGAGCTCAGCAGACAGTATCACGCAGGATAGGATTAGATACAGGAGCTCAGCAGACAGTATCACACAGGATAGGATTAGATACAGGAGCTCAGCAGACAGTATCACACAGGATAGGATTAAATACACAGCTCAGCAGACAGTATCACACTGCATAGGATTAGATACACGGCTCAGCAGACAGTATCACACAGGATAGGATTAGATACAGGAGCTCAGCAGACAGTATCACACAGGATAGGATTAGATACAGGAGCTCAGCAGACAGTATCACGCAGGATAGGATTAGATACAGGAGCTCAGCAGACTGTATATTGAGTGACTCTGTGAGGTTCTTACAGTTGTTTTGCCCATATGACAGGATAAACTCCCCCCCTCCCCCAGTACAGTGGGACATTCCATCATTAGCTAATGACTGTTGGGCCGTACTATTTATATGTGATAGGGAAAGTGTTAGTGAGAGATCGGGCACGGTGAATGTGACCCCGCTGTGTAACCAGACCCCGCCCGTCAGTGCCCTCAGCCGCCGTCCTCTCCGGATAATCGCTGGTCTCACCGCATTCACTGAGAATTTTCACTGTACTCCTGGGAGAAGGCGAAAAGACGCTTGTCACAATGCAGACCTGTGTCCCGAACCGCAGCACCCGAGACTGTCTGCTGAGCCATGTATCTAATCCCATCATGTGCGATACTGTCTGCTGAGCTGTGTATCTAATCCTATCCTATGTGATACTGTCTGCTGAGCTGTATCTAATCCTATCATGTGTGATACTGTGTGCTGAGCAGTGTATCTAATCCTATCCTGTGTGATACTGTGAGCTGAGCAGTGTATCTAATCCTATTCTGTGTGATACTGTCTGCTGAGCTGTGTATCTAATCCTATCCTGTGTGATACTATCTGCTGAGCTGTGTATCTAATCCTATCCTGTGTGATACCGTCTGCTGAGCCATGTATCTAATCCCATCATGTGCGATACTGTCTGCTGAGCTGTATATCTAATCCTATCCTGTGTGATACTGTCTGATGAGCTGAGTATCTAATCCTATCCTGTGTGATACTGTCTGCTGAGATGTGTATCTAATCCTATCCTGTGTGATACCGTCTGCTGAGCTGTGTATCTTATCCTATCCTGTGTGATACCGTCTCCTGAGCTGTGTATCTAATCCTATCCTGTGTGATACTGTCTGCTGAGCTGTATCTAATCCTATCATGTGTGATACTGTGTGCTGAGCAGTGTATCTAATCCTATTCTGTGTGATACTGTGAGCTGAGCAGTGTATCTAATCCTATTCTGTGTGATACTGTCTGCTGAGCTGTGTATCTAATCCTATCCTGTGTGATACTATCTGCTGAGCTGTGTATCTAATCCTATCCTGTGTGATACCGTCTGCTGAGCTGTGTATCTAATCCTATCATGTGTGATACTGTCTGCTGAGCTGTATATCTAATCCTATCCTGTGTGATACTGTCTGATGAGCTGAGTATCTAATCCTATCCTGTGTGATACTGTCTGCTGAGATGTGTATCTAATCCTATCCTGTGTGATACCGTCTGCTGAGCTGTGTATCTAATCCTATCCTGTGTGATACTGTCTGCTGAGCTGTGTATCTAATCCTATCCTGTGTGATACTGTCTGCTGAGCTGTGTATCTAATCCTATCCTGTGTGATACTGTCTGCTGAGCTGTGTATCTTATCCTATCCTGTGTGATACCGTCTCCTGAGCTGTGTATCTAATCCTATCCTGTGTGATACTGTCTGCTGAGCTGTGTATCTAATCCTATCCTGTGTGATACTGTCTGCTGAGCTGTGTATCTAATCCTACAATGTGTGATACTGTCTGCTGAGCTGTGTATCTAATCCTATCCCATGTGATACTGTATGCTGAGCTGTGTATCTAATCCTATCCCGTGTGATACCATCTCCTGAGGTTGTTTATACAATTATAATCTGTTCCTGGGAAAGCTGGGTGGGAACCGATACAACCTCATGCGCGGCTTACACTGGGGTTGTCACCCAGCTTTCCCAGAATCCTGAATGACGGCCATATTGATCACCATCAGGCGGTTTTTCTGCTCGGTTACGCTCTGTCTCTCCTCCTTCCCCCTCAGCGAGAGCGGTTTTTGGCCGCCATATTGCTTGTCACCCAGCTTTCCCAGGTCCAGATGGGAGTCAGGACCTTGTGGGAAGAGATTCCTGTGGCTCTCGGGGCTGTGTGGAGGCAGAAGGGCCGTGACGATGACATCCTGATTGTACGCAGCGCATTCGCCGCCCAGGCGTCCTCGTCTTTTGTACACAGCCCCATTGTCCTGTGTGGCGGAGGCGTAGACATCTCGGCCATTATCCCCCTCAGCGTGGCGTCAGTCCCGCTACGCATTGATTTTTATATTTTTTTCTGTGCCTTCGTTCTGGCATTATAATAACTTTATTGAAAGCGCGGCCTGGCGGTGGTGCACCTCGACACTACACCGGCGCGGTATACAACGGCTATAAATAGCTCCGGCGCCAGGCGTGTAAACGGAGGCAGTGATCTCGCGCGTTGCGGCGCCTCTGAACAGATGGGGTTTGTTCAGCCTGTAAAGCAGACTCGCTGCGCGCTGGAAGGCTGACGCGAGATCGCTTTTAATTACGACCCGACGGTGAGCAATTGTTAAATCATCAAAGGTGGCGCGCAGACTTACTCCCAGCATGGAGGTGGAAGCTGACCTACTGTACCTGCCGCCCGTACCGCCGCATTGTGATGGCAGCAGACGGAAGCGCGCCAGATAAAGCTGTTTTATGTCTGTACAGGGCGAGTGAAGTGTGAAATATATTCATTGGAATTTATGACAATGCGCCGGGACGTGGACGGGAAAATGACTGGCAATTTACAGTGTAGACACAGGAGATGGCCATGATTTAAAGGGGAAGTCTACAGGGGAGGGGGGGGGGGGACCAGATTGAATTCGGGTCCTAATTTATCCGCCCCTTGGAGAGATGCCCCAATACGTAAATTACTCCATGGTAGCAGTTCCATCGTTTAACCACAGGGGGCACTGTTCTATGCTTAGAAGAGTTGACCATTAGGGGCGCTCTTCTATAGGGCCATAGTAAAGAGGAGTATGGTTTTGCCATCATGTGTTATACATGATTTGACCTGTAGGGGGCTTTAAGATGCTTATATAGGATGACCACTAGGGGCACTGTTTTACATTGCCATGGCTCTATCACTTGTGGTGCTGTCCAGCAGTTGTAATACAGGGTTTTGCCACTAAGAGTGCTGTGTCATATTCATATAGGATGACCACTAGGGGCACTGTTACTATGGCTCTATCATTTGCAGTGCTGTCCAGCTGTTATACCTGGTTTGACCACGTGAAGTGCTGTCATTATTATAGTACGACCACTAGGGGCAGTGTTTTATATTGCCATGGCTTTTTCACTTGTGGTGCTGTCCAGCAGTTGTAATACATGGTTTTTCCACTAGGAGTGCTGTGTCATATTTATATAGGATGACCACTAGGGGCAGTGTTTTATATTGTCATGGCTCTATCACTTGTATTGCTCTCCAGCAGTTGTTATACATGGTTTGTCCACTAGGAGTGCTGTGTCATATTTATATAGAATGACCACTAGGGGCAGTGTTACCATGGCTCTATCATGTGTAGTGCTGTCCAGCAGTTGTTATACATGGTTTGGCCACTAGGAGTGCTGTATTACGTTCATATAATATGATATAACCCTAAGGGTGCTGTTTCACAAATATTATATATGGTTTGACCAGGAGGAGCGCTATACTACATTCATATGTGGTGAGCACATGGGGCTGTGTCTTGTTATTTAGGCACCGTATGGTGGTATTATTATTTAGGCATGATACTGTACTGTATGGCGGTATTATTGGGTCAGTTTTATGTGGACATAATATAAAGTGTCCACATAAAGGTTTGGACAAGTTGGATTTCAAGGTCAGCTCAACACTCGTGGTTTCATGTGGGCCCTTTCATTTCATAGTGTGGTGGCGTCATTTCTGAGGTATATGGCGGTATTATTTAGCCAGTATTTTTTTATTTCATCATTTTTTTATTTTCTATTAGTTTTTTAATATTGTTCAGATCTGTCTGCATCTGTGCACTGTGCGTGGCTGTTATTGGGGAACTATTGGGCGGTATTACTTGGACCACCTGTCATGTTTACGCCTAGCTTTATGAACCGCACTCTAACCTGTGGTATTAAAGGTTCCTACAAGCCAGCGGCACTGATGAAGATCCCCACACATTGGCCTGAGAATGGAGGCTTACAGCTCCGGTACCTCTCGGAGCATCTTTCACAGCGGCAGTGATTTGAAATGGGGCTACTCAATGCCAGGCAGCATGCAGTAAAGCCGTCCATATTTGTAAGACCAGATTGTGCAGCCGGTGCAGACTCAGGAATGGAGGGGATTCGGTATGTCACACAGAGACCTGTCTGAACCCCAAATCCAAAAGTAGGTAGCCACAGGCGAATGGTTGGGACTTAAAGCATCAGATGTAGCAGAGCTGAATACCTCGTTGGACTGTTCTTTTTGTGCACCGCTAAGCAGAAGCTTCACTACTAATCCCGTGTAATGCCAAAGATTACGCATCCTGATGTCACCATTAGTTGTGCCAAAAGAGCGAAATCAGCTCCGCTGCGTCTGACAAACTCACCTCTGCTACATCGGTAAAACGATTTTATGAATGCCAGTGCATGGACTGAGGTAAGATTCCTGAATGTAAATTGGAGCAGACCCCGGGCTATGGCTTCCCAGTCATCAGAGGAACTCCGCTGTCAATCACGTGTATCCAAGGACACAGACATGATAATGAGGCAGACATCAAAACAAACATGTATATTAATCACCCTGCTCGGAATCTGAATAATAACTCTGATAGCAGTCAGGGAATAGGGGGGCAACATAATGAAGAGCAGCGTGCGCTATTAACGAATGCTATTATGCACCTCACACCGGTGTCTTACTGCAGGAAGACAATCCGACGCCTCGTGCGGGTTTTCTAAATGTGGGGACCGATCTTTATACATATTTTATAATAATATTTTTTTTAAAAAGCCCCTCCCCCCAAAAAAAATAAAAATAAAAAATAAAATAAAATGAAAAATAATAATCTGATTACAGGTTACCTCAATGCTGGACCCATTCATTTGAACAGAACGGAGGCACGGAACCCCACAGAAGCATTAGGCTTATTGCACACGACCGTATGGTTTTGCGGTCCGTTTTTTACGAATCCGTTGTTCCGTATTTTGCTTCCGATGTGTTTCTGTTTTGGTTCCGTTTTTCCGTATGGCATATACAGTATACAATAATTACATAGCAAAAATTGGGCTGAGCTTAAAATTTTCAATAGATGGTTCCGCAAAAAACGGAACGGATACGGAAGACATACGGATGCATTTCCGTATGCGTTCTGTTTTTTTACGGACCCATAGACTTGAATAGAGCCACGGATCGTGATTTGCAGCCAATAATAGGACATGTTCTATCTTTGGACGGAACGGAAAGACGGAAACGGAATGCACACGGAAACACTTCCGTTTTTTTTTCAGCGGACCCATTGAAATGAATGGTTCCGTATACGGACCGTATAAGGAACGCAAAAAAACGGTCTGTACACTCGCAAAAATTTTTATTGTGCAAGAGGCCTTACAGAGTGCTTCCGTGGTGTTTCTGTCCGTGCCTCCGCACCACAAAAAAATAGAGCATGTTCTATTTTTTGAGGTGCGGACAGATCACGGACCCATTCAAGTTGAATGGGTCTCGATCCGTCCCGGCCACCGCACGGACGTTGCCCGGACATTGGGGAACGCAAAATGGCTGTCCCCAGTGCACGGAATTGCCGTGTGCATGAGGCCTCAGACCCGGCACAATGCCTTGTAGGGTCTGTATTAGTTTAAGGGGTCTGGTTTGGGATCTGTATTAGATTAGGGGGTCCAGTCTGAGGTGTGTATTAATGCAAGGGGTCTGATCTGGGGCTCTGTATTAGTTTAGAGGGTCTGGGGTCTATTAGTGTTGGGGGTCTGTATTAATTTAGGGGCGGCTATGGTTTGTTTTAGATTAGGGGTTTGATCTGGGGTCTGTATTCGTATAGGGGTCTGGTCTGGGGACTGTATTAGATTAAGGGGTCTGTATAAATTTAGGGGTCCAGTCTGGGCTTAGTATTATTTTAAGGGGTCTGATCTGGGGTCTGTGCTAGTGTAGGGGGTCTTGTCTGAAGTCTGTATTAGTGTAGGGGGTTTCGTCTAGGGTCTGTATTAATTTAGGGGTCTTGTCTGGGGTCTGTGTTAGTGTAGGAGGTATCATCTACAGACTATGTTAGTTTAAGGGGTCTGATCTGGGGTCTGTATTCATTTAGTGGTCTAGTCTGGGGTCTGTATTAGTTTAAGGGGTCTGGTCTGGGGGTCTGTATTAGTTTAAGGGGTCTGGTCTGGGGTCTGTATTAGTTTAAGGGGTGTGGTCTGAGGGTCTGTATTAGTTTAACGGGTCTAGTCCGGGGTCTGTATTAGTTTAACGGGTCTAGTCCGGGGTCTGTATTAGTTTAACGGGTCTAGTCCGGGGTCTGTATTAGTTTAACGGGTCTAGTCCGGGGTCTGTATTAGTTTAACGGGTCTAGTCCGGGGTCTGTATTAGTTTATGGGGTCTGGTCTGGGGTCTGTATTAATTAAGGGGTCCAGTCTGGGGTCTGTATTAGTTTAAGGGGTCTGGTCTGCGGTCTGTATTGATTTAGGGGTCCAGTCTGGGGTTTGTATTAGTTTAAGGGGTCCAGTCTGGGGTTTGTATTAGTTTAAGGGGTCTGGTCTGGGTGTCTATATTGATTTAGGGGCCCAGTCTGGGGTCTGTATTAGTTTAAGGGGTGTGGTCTGGGGGTCTGTATTAGTTTAACGGGTCTAGTCCGGGGTCTGTATTAGTTTAACGGGTCTAGTCCGGGGTCTGTATTAGTTTATGGGGTCTGGTCTGGGGTCTGTATTGATTAAGGGGTCCAGTCTGGGGTCTGTATTAGTTTATGGGGTCTGGTCTGGGGTCTGTATTAGTTTATGGGGTCTGGTCTGGGGTCTGTATTGATTAACGGGTCCAGTCTGGGGTCTGTATTAGTTTAAGGGGTGTGGTCTGGGGGTCTGTATTAGTTTAACGGGTCTAGTCCGGGGTCTGTATTAGTTTAACAGGTCTAGTCCGGGGTCTGTATTAGTTTATGGGGTCTGGTCTGGGGTCTGTATTGATTAAGGCGTCCAGTCTGGGGTCTCTATTAGTTTAAGGGGTCTGGTCTGGGGTCTGTATTAGTTTATGGGGTCTGGTCTGGGGTCTGTATTGATCAAGGGGTCCAGTCTGGGGTCTGTATTAGTTTAAGGGGTCCAGTCTGGGGTCTGTATTAGTTTAAGGGGTCTGGTCTGGGGGTCTGTATTAGTTTAAGGGGTCTGGTCTGGGGGTCTGTATTAGTGTAGGGGTCCTAGTCTGAGGTATGTATTTGATCTGTGTGAGTTTAAGCGTCTGTTTTAGTGTAGGGTTTGGTCTGAGATGTATACGTTTATAGGGTCTGCTCTGGGGTCTAGTCTGGGATCTGTATTAGTGTAGGGAGTCTGGTCTGGGGGGGTTTTCTTATTTTTCGGTCTGTTCTGGGGATCTGTACTTGTTGTGGGGTTTGAATATATTATGGGGTCTGAGCCTGAATATACTTGGTGTCTATGTTAATTTTTGGGTGTGTTTACTTCTGAATCATATGCATTGGATGTGGGCCTTTTGGGGGTGTCACCTCTCTGCACTACGCAGGGTAAATCTTTACTAGTTTTCGATAACGCTTATTATCACACCACTTCTTGGAATCTCCCTAATGTCGCTGCTGAGAAGTAGACTAGTAAGTTCCATGTGAGCGCCCCCTCGAACATTGCATTCTCTTTTTTCAATATTATTTTGCACTGATGATTTTTGTTAGATATCTTTATGGTGTTTTGCTGATTACAGTGTACCAAACCCCCTGCAGACTTTAGAAGTGATGATAGAATGTTATCTACCTGCAGCCACCACTAGAGGGAGCTCTGCATACTGTTTTATTGTTCATTTTGCAGTGAGCTCCTGAGCTCCCCTAGTGGTGACTGCAGTAACTTAACATTTTCTTATTTATCTGAGCAGGAGATTTGGAGCTCAGGATCAGAAAAACTAAGCTCGGACCCATATCTTGGAGAGAATTTGGGATCTAAATCCTGATAAAGTCATTTTTCAAGTCAAGCATGAAATGAGCTGCTGGTAGATACACAGCGGTCACGCTGAACAGGGAGAACGCGGCGCAGTTCCTGGCCTGAGGGATCCCCACCGGTTTAATCATATGATCGTCATCCGGCTGTAAGAAATCAATAGTAATTACACAGAAATTAATTAAAGAGGCGCAAGGACGGTGCGGAGCAACATGTGACCGGAATGGTGGGACACGGTTTGGCTTGTGTCGGTGTGAAAGTGTTTATAGAGCTCCCCTGCCGCTGCAAGTGTCGCGGGTACAGTGTAAATGTCAGGCCCGCAGCCGTGCACGCAGTTGGAGTAGTATTTATTTTCCTGGCATCTACAGTTATACAATATTTTTTGAAGCTGCATTATTTTATGTCGAATTTCTGGAGTTCTCCTTTAATGGTTTATGATGTTTGCGTGCCAGGTGTTTTTTCGGGCCCCTGGTGGTAGACGGTGGTACGGCAGCACATAGGTGCGGCTGAGACGATATGATCCTGGTCACAGGGAGTTAATCTGCTTTAATAAACTCTACAAATGTCGCTCAGTGACGCATAACGAGCATATTCCCCCGATCACCTTCCATGTACAGAGTCAACACCGGCTCTCATTATGTGCTCACAGCTAATTGGTGCTGGAATTAACAACTCTGTATCAGCACATTTACCAGCAGCGTGAAACAATGTCATGTTGTCTGCATAAGCAGGGGGGCGGCTGTCAGTGACGAGTGTGCAGAGCGGGAGAGGGGTATAAATATCACACAGAACCGTATATAAAGACATAAACGGTATATAACAGTGGGACATTACTTATCCTGTATTATACTCCAGAGCTGCACTCACTATTCTGCTGGAGCAGTCACTGTGTACATTTATTACATTACTTATCCTATACTGATCCTGAGTTACATCCTGTATTATACCCCAGAGCTGCACTCACTATTCTGCTGGTGCAGTCACTGTGTACATACATTACATAACTTATCCTGTAGTGATCCTGAGTTACATCCTGTATTATACTCCAGAGCTGCACTCACTATTCTGCTGGTGCAGTCACTGTGTACATACATTACTTATCCTGTACTGATCCTGAGTTACATCCTGTATTATACCCCAGAGCTGCACTCACTATTCTGCTGGTGCAGTCACTGTGTACATACATTACATTACTTATCCTGTACTGATCCTGAGTTACATCCTGTATTATACTCCAGAGCTGCACTCACTATTCTGCTGGTGCAGTCACTGTGTACATACATTACTTATCCTGTACTGATCCTGAGTTACATCCTGTATTATACCCCAGAGCTGCACTCACTATTCTGCTGGTGCAGTCACTGTGTACATACATTACATTACTTATCCTGTACTGATCCTGAGTTACATCCTGTATTATACTCCAGAGCTGCACTCACTATTCTGCTGGTGCAGTCACTGTGTACATACATTACATAACTTATCCTGTAGTGATCCTGAGTTACATCCTGTATTATACTCCAGAGCTGCACTCACTATTCTGCTGGTGCAGTCACTGTGTACATACATTACTTATCCTGTACTGATCCTGAGTTACATCCTGTATTATACTCCAGAGCTGCACTCACTATTCTGCTGGTGCAGTCACTGTGTACATACATTACTTATCCTGTACTGATCCTGAGTTACATCCTGTATTATACTCCAGAGCTGCACTCACTATTTTGTGTACATACATTACTTATCCTGTACTGATCCTGAGTTATATCCTGTATTATACTCCAGAGCTGCACTCACTATTCTGCTGGTGCAGTCACTGTGTACATACATTACTTATCCTGTACTGATCCTGAGTTACATCCTGTAATATTCCAGAGCTGCACTCACTATTCTGCTGGTGCAGTCACTGTGTACATACATTACATTACTTATCCTGTACTGATCCTGAGTTACATCCTGTATTATACTGCAGAGCTGCACTCACTATTCTGCTGGTGCAGTCACTGTGTACATACCTTACTTATCCTGTACTGATCCTGAGTTACATCCTGTATTATACTCCAGAGCTGCACTCACTATTCTGCTGGTGGAGTCCCTGTACATACATGACATTACTTATCCTGTACTGATCCTGAGTTACATCCTGTATAATACTCCAGAGCTGCACTCACTATTCTGCTGGTGCAGTCACTGTGTACATACATTACTTATCCTGTACTGATCCTGAATTACATCCTGTATTATACTCCAGAGCTGCACTCACTATTCTGCTGGTACAATCACTGTGTACATACATTACTTATCCTGTACTGATCCTGAGTTACATCCTGTATTATACCCCAGAGCTGCACTCACTATTCTGCTGGTGCAGTCACTGTGTACATACATTACATTACTTATCCTGTACTGATCCTGAGTTACATCCTGTATTATACTCCAGAGCTGCACTCACTATTCTGCTGGTGCAGTCACTGTGTACATTACATTACTTATCCTGTACTGATTCTGAGTTGCATCCTGTATTATACTCCAGAGCTGCACTCACTATTCTGCTGGTGCAGTCACTGTGTACATACATTACTTATCCTGTACTGATCCTGAATTACATCCTGTATTATACTCCAGAGCTGCACTCACTATTCTGCTGGTACAATCACTGTGTACATACATTACTTATCCTGTACTGATCCTGAGTTACATCCTGTATTATACCCCAGAGCTGCACTCACTATTCTGCTGGTGCAGTCACTGTGTACATACATTACATTACTTATCCTGTACTGATCCTGAGTTACATCCTGTATTATACTCCAGAGCTGCACTCACTATTCTGCTGGTGCAGTCACTGTGTACATTACATTACTTATCCTGTACTGATTCTGAGTTGCATCCTGTATTATACTCCAGAGCTGCACTCACTATTCTGCTGGTGCAGTCACTGTGTAGATGCACATTTATATTGTTTGTGACCACATTAAGGCAATGACAGATCTGACGTTCAGGACTCTAGGAAAGCTGGGTGTCTTTTCCAGAAACCCCTGATTTCTGGGCGGTTCTGCCTGTCATTGTCTGAGTGTCGTTTTGGCACAATCCAGACTGAAGGGATCAGCGGCTCAGACAGACTGGGCACCGCTGCTCCAGACGACACATTATGATGCTGCGGCCAGAAGAGCAAGAGAAACCATTCCGTGAGAAACAGATGAATGGAGGGGGGAGTGTAATGCTGTGCAGTCCTCTGAGACTGTATCACACATGGCAGGCTTAGATACAGCTCAGGGAACTGAGATTTTTGGGTGTGCCCTTCCTGATGAGGATGTCGGGATCGCTGCACATACAGAGTTGCAGATGGCGCTGCTGCATTTCCCCGCACGCAGGAATTATCATTTCCATTTTCCTAACGAGGGTGAAGCTTACGCTCTGCGCTGGCACGTACACGAGATTTCACTAATCTCCTTACAGAGGACGCTAATCGCAGGATTAGATCCCATCATCCGTGTAGCCCTTTCTGCGTCGCGCTCTGTCCCACTTGTCTCACTGCCGGCGGGGACGATCATCCAGAGGTCGCACTTACCTATAGAGCTCGAGCAGCCAGAGACACACAGGACCGAAAACCCAGCGTGGTGCGTGCAGGGTGTGAAATCCACCGCACCTTATGGACTACGCCAGAATCGTGTATATACAGTATAATAAAGCGGACATGAACCGCAACAATGTCATCAGCGCTGCTGCCCATTATATGCTTATTACACGTACAACCATCGCTGACCTAATCCTAAATATCATTGTTTGTCGGCAGCACATCGCATCATGCAACTGAGATACTCTGCTAACAATAGTACACAGTACTGGGTGCGACCAGAGGATCAAACTAATAATACCGCCTGGTGACTGCTCCATGTAAATGGTGGTAATCGTGCTTGTTACTGGCAGAAGATCAAATAGGACTTTTACTGTGTGATGTGAGACCACCGACACCACATTATTTCCAGTCTGCAGTCTTATAGCAGTTATATTCTTGTACAGAGGAGCAGTATTATAGCAGTTATATTCTTGTACAGAGGAGCAGTATTATAGCAGTTATATTCTTGTATGTAGGAGCAGTATTATAGTAGTTATATTCTTGTACATAGAAGCAGTATTATAGTAGTTATATTCTTGTATATAGGAGCAGTATTATAGTAGTTATATCCTTGTACATAGGAGCAGTATTATAGTAGTTATATTCTTGTATGTAGGAGCAGTATTATAGTAGTTATATTCTTGTACATAGGAGGCAGTATTATAGTAGTTATATTCTTGTACATAAAAGCAGTATTATAGTAGTTATATACCTGTACATAGGAACAGTATTATAGTAGTTATATTCTTGTACATAGGAGCAGTATTATAGTAGTTAAATTCTTGTACATAGGAGCAGTATTATAGTCGTTATAGTCTTGTACATAGGAGCAGTATTATAGTAGTTATATTCTTGTACATAGGAGCAGTATTATAGTAGTTATATTCCTGTACATAGTAGCAGTGTTATAGTAGTTATATTCTTGTACATAGGAGCAGTATTATAGTAGTTATATTCTTGTACATAGGAGCAGTATTATAGTAGTTATATTCTTGTACATAGGAGGCAGTATTATAGTAGTTATATTCTTGTACATAGGAGGCAGTATTATAGTAGTTATATTCTTGCACATAGGAGCAGTATTATAGTAGTTATATTCTTATACATAGGCGCAGTATTATAGTAGTTATATTCTTATACATAGGCGCAGTATTATAGTAGTTATATTCTTGTACATAGGAGCTGTATTATAGTAGTTTTATTCTTGTAAATATGGGCAGTATTATAGTAGCTATATTCTTGTACATAGGAGCAGTATTATAGCAGTTATATTCCTGTACATAGGAGACAGTATTATAGTAGTTATATTCTTGTACATAGGAGCAGTATTATAGTAGTTATATTCTTGTACATAGGAGGCAGTATTATAGTAGTTATATTCTTGTATATAGGAGGCAGTATTATAGCAGTTATATTCTTGTACATAGGAGGCAGTATTATAGTAGTTATATTCTTGTACATAGGAGGCGGTATTATAGTAGTTATATTCTTGTACACAGGAGGCAGTATTATAGTAGTTATATTCTTGTACATAGGAGCAGTATTATAGTAGTTATATCCTTGTACGTAGGAGCAGTATTATAGTAGTTATATCCTTGTACGTAGGAGCAGTATTATAGTAGTTATATTGTTGTACATGGTAGGCAGTATTATAGTAGTTATATTCTTGTACATAGGAGCAGTATTATAGTAGTTATATTCTTGTACATGGTAGGCAGTATTATAGTAGTTATATTCTTGTACATAGGAGCAGTATTATAGTAGTTATATTCTTGTACATAGGAGCAGTATTATAGTAGTTATATTCTTGTACATAGGAGCAGTATTATAGTAGTTATATTCTTGTACATAGGAGCAGTATTATAGTAGTTATATTCTTGTACATAGGAGGCAGTATTATAGTAGTTATATTCATGTATATAGGAGCAGTATTATAGTAGTTATATCCTTGTACGTAGGAGCAGTATTATAGTAGTTATATCCTTGTACGTAGGAGCAGTATTATAGTAGTTATATTCTTGTACATGGTAGGCAGTATTATAGTAGTTATATTCTTGTACATAGGAGCAGTATTATAGTAGTTATATCCTTGTACATAGGAGCAGTATTATAGTAGTTATATTCTTGTACATAGGAGCAGTATTATAGTAGTTATATTCTTGTACATAGGAGCAGTATTATAGTAGTTATATTCTTGTACATAGGAGCAGTATTATAGTAGTTATATTGTTGTGCACAGGATCAGTATTATGGTAGTTACATTCTTGCAGGTAGGTGACAGTGTTGTAATGGTTCTATTATAGTAGTAAATATGCCACTGTGTCACATATCAGTGATTTCATTGTGTATTGATTATCTACCTATCTGTAAATCCGTATATACAGTATTGTGTCTCTTTCTCCAAACTGAATTCCCACAGTCAGCGCAGGATTTCATCCGCCACCTCTGTATTGCAGCTACTTGCAGTATGGAGACATCACTTGGAGGGGGGATTATTTATTCTCGATGCGTCCCCTCCGGTGTAATTTCAGGCTGACGTCTTCGTCTGTTAGGTGACATCAGTATTATTAGTAGGAGATTGAATGAGGCTTTAATGTTAATTAAATTCTTCTGTAAAATGACTGACACCGGCGCTCGGAGAACCACTTAATAAAGAGAATTTGACTGGTTTAATGGATTCTCTTTAACCCTTGCCCTTCCATCAGGGATTTCTTTGCAAGAGACATTTTCCTGTTGCACTAATGCCGTGTAATAATATCAGTGAACTTTGACCTGTTCATATGAGTTGATAGTAATCAGTGTGTCCTAATTGGAAAAAAAATGGGGAGGAGGGGGATGGGGTTGCACAGATGCTGCAGCTTAGCGTCACTTTTGCCACCTGCAGTACCACTTATTACCACTGACGGCTGCAAATCCTTCTCCTAGAGACTGATGCAACAGCGCCCCCAGCTATGGGATTTATTTTTTTGAACAGCAATCCCTTTGGAATAACATACCTAGAAATGATTTACGTTCCCCGCTCTACAATGCGTTTCTTTTAAGAAAATAGCGCTCCTATCCCTTTAAATGGCGCCGGACCATCTGTAGCATTTCTTTTTCCGTACAGTAATGTCAAGCATCTCTTCGGTCTTTGTGGTGCTCAGCAGAAACATGCTGAGGACATGTAGAGCTCTGCCCGTAATAAATGGTTCCTCCGCTTCGATGTGACACCCTGATTCATTGGGGCTTTAATCAGAAAGAAACAATGGCCGCGCTGCGGAGCCTTCACTTCTGCATTTTCTGCATTAATGCGTTTTCTGTAACTGGACCGGCGCATGTACAGTACAGTGCACATCGCCGGACAACTCAACTAAACTTCCCAGATTCTTCCTCACAGTCCAGTAAATGTGCAAAAAGAAATAAATAAACAAAAAAATTATATTTTGTAAACAAATTTATTAAAAATAAAAAGTTGCTGCAGAGTCAAGAACTTCGTGAATTTGAAGGGTAAAAATTTGGATTATTTTATGCTTCAAGGATTTGTCTACAGTGGTCAACCGGGACCTTAGTGGATTTTCCTCCACCGGTGTCCAAGGTCAGCTCCGGACAAGTAATGGCGGTATAGTGTGTCAGCGTTCAAGTGGTGCAGTGGCGGCATGTGTCCAGAGCATGAGCGGTGTATGTGCTGTATGTGAATGCTTGTGTTTGGCATGGCGCTTGTGCAGTATTTTTAAATCTTGTGAGAAGTATCTTTGGACCCCGATGCAAAAGTCAACACGCCCTTCCCGAATTGGCACAAAAGACACATACCGCACATGTGCTTCTTACACACGGGACACATACCGCACATGTGCTTCTTACACACGGGACACATACCGCACATGTGCTTCTTACACAAAGGACACATACCGCACATGTGCTTCTTACACAAAGGACACATACCGCACATGTGCTTCTTACACAAAAGACACATACCGCACATGTGCTTCTTACACACGGGACACATACCGCACATGCGCTTCTTACACAAAGGACACATACCGCACATGTGCTTCTTACACAAAGGACACATACCGCACATGTGCTTCTTACACAAAGGACACATACCGCACATGTGCTTCTCACACAAAGGACACATACCGCACATGTGCTTCTTACACAAAGGACACATACCGCACATGTGCTTCTTACACAAAGGACACATACCGCACATGTGCTTCTTACACAAAGGACACATACCGCACATGTGCTTCTTACACAAAAGACACATACCGCACATGTGCTTCTTACACACGGGACACATACCGCACATGTGCTTCTTACACACGGGACACATACCGCACATGTGCTTCTTACACAAAGGACACATACCGCACATGTGCTTCTTACACAGAGGACACATACCGCACATGTGCTTCTTACACAAAGGACACATACCGCACATGTGCTTCTTACACAAAAGACACATACCGCACATGTGCTTCTTACACACAGGACACATACCGCACATGTGCTTCTTACACACAGGACACATACCGCACATGTGCTTCTTACACACGGGACACATACCGCACATGTGCTTCTTACACACGGGACACATACCGCACATGTGCTTCTCACACAAAGGACACATACCGCACATGTGCTTCTTACACAAAGGACACATACCGCACATGTGCTTCTTACACAAAGGACACATACCGCACATATGCTTCTCACACAAGGGACACATACCGCACATGTGCTTCTTACACACGGGACACATACCGCACATATGCTTCTCACACAAAGGACACATACCGCACATGTGCTTCTCACACAAAGGACACATACCGCACATGTGCTTCTCACACAAAGGACACATACCGCACATGTGCTTCTCACACACAGGACACATACTGCACATGTGCTTCTTACACAAAGGACACATACCGCACATGTGCTTCTTACACAAAGGACACATACCGCACATGTGCTTCTCACACAAGGGACACATACCGCACATGTGCTTCTTACACAAAGGACACATACCGCACATGTGCTTCTCACACACAGGACACATACCGCACATGTGCTTCTTACACAAAGGACACATACCGCACATGTGCTTCTCACACAAAGGACACATACCGCACATGTGCTTTTTACACAAAAGACACATACCGCACATGTGCTTCTCACACAAAGGACACATACCGCACATGTGCTTCTCACACAAAGGACACATACCGGACATGTGCTTCTCACACAAGGGACACATACCGCACATGTGCTTGTCACACAAAGGACACATACCGCACATGTGCTTCTTACACACAGGACACATACCGCACATGTGCTTCTTACACAAAAGACACATACCGCACATGTGCTTCTTACACACGGGACACATACCGCACATGTGCTTCTTACACACAGGACACATACCGCACATGTGCTTCTTACACACAGGACACATACCGCACATGTGCTTCTTACACAGAGGACACATACCGCACATGTGCTTCTTACACAAAGGACACATACCGCACATGTGCTTCTTACACACGGGACACATACCGCACATGTGCTTCTCACACACGGGACACATACCGCACATGTGCTTCTCACACAAAGGACACATACCGCACATGTGCTTCTTACACAAAGGACACATACCGCACATGTGCTTCTTACACAAAGGACACATACCGCACATATGCTTCTCACACAAAGGACACATACCGCACATGTGCTTCTTACACACAGGACACATACCGCACATATGCTTCTCACACAAAGGACACATACCGCACATGTGCTTCTCACACAAAGGACACATACCGCACATGTGCTTCTCACACAAAGGACACATACCGCACATGTGCTTCTCACACAGGACACATACCGCACATGTGCTTCTCACACAAAGGACACATACCGCACTTGTGCTTCTTACACACAGGACACATACCGCACATGTGCTTCTTACACAAAGGACACATACCGCACATGTGCTTCTCAAATAATGGAAACATACCGCACATGTGCTTCTCACACACAGGACACATACCGCACATGTGCTTCTTACACAAAGGACACATACCGCACATGTGCTTCTCACACACAGGACACATACCGCATGTGCTTCTTACACAAAGGACACATACGCACATGTGCTTCTCACACAAAGGACACATACCGCACATGTGCTTTTACACAAAGACACATACCACACATGTGCTTCTTACACAAGGGACACATACCGCACATGTGCTTCTCACACAAAGGACACATACCGCACATGTGCTTCTCACACAAGGGACACATACCGCACATGTGCTTGTCACAAAGGACACATACCGCACATGCTTCTTACACAAAGGACACATACCGACATGTGCTTCTTACACAAAGGACACATACCGCACATGTGCTTCTTACACAGGAACATACCACATGCTTCTTACACAAGGACACATACCGCACATGTGCTTCTTACACACTGGACACATACCGCACATGTGCTTCTTACACAGAGGACACATACCGCACATGTGCTTCTTACACAAAGGACACATACCGCACATGTGCTTCTTACACACAGGACACATACCGCATGTGCTTCTACACATAGGACACATACCGCACATGTGCTTCTTACACACGGACACATACCGCATATGTGCTTACACAGAGGACACATACCGCACATGTGCTTCTCACACAAGGACACATACCGCACATGTGCTTCTTACACAAAGGACACATACCGCACATGTGCTTCTCACACAAAGGACACATACCGCATGTGCTTCTCACTAAGGACACATACCGCATGTGCTTCTACACACAGGACACATACGCATGTGCTTCTCACACAAGGACACATACCGCACTGTGCTTCTCACACAAAGGACACATACCGCACATGTGCTTCTTACACAAAGGACACATACCGCAATGTGCTTCTTACACAAAGGACACATACCGCACATGTGCTTCTTACACAAAGGACACATACCGCACATGTGCTTCTACACACAGGACACATAGCTCTCAGGACACATACCGCACATGTGCTTCTCACACAAAGGACACATACCGCACATGTGCTTCTCACACAAAGGACACATACCGCACATGTGCTTCTCACACAAAGGACACATACCGCACATGTGCTTCTCACACAAAGGACACATACCGCACATGTGCTTCTCACACAAAGGACACATACCGCACATGTGCTTCTCACACAAAGGACACATACCGCACATGCGCTCACACAAAGGACACATACCGCACATGTGCTTTACACAGTGACACATACCGCACATGTGCTTCTTATAAAGGACACATACCGCATGTGCTGTCTCACATAAAGCATGATACCGCACATGCTTTCACACAAGACATACAGCACATGTGCTCTACATAAAGTATACATGTGCTTCACACAGGACATACAGCACATGTGCTTCACTAAAGTGACATAGTCAAGCACATGTGCTTCTCACATAGTGACATATCAGCACATGTGCTTCACAAAGGACACATACCGCACATGTGCTTCATGACTGTACAGAGACACATACCGCACATGTGCTGATACATAGCACATGGCGATATGTCCATTGTGTGAGCAAGCACATGTGCGACATGTGCTTATATGAAGCACATGTGCTGACACAGTACATGTGCGAGCATGTGTCTATGTGTCACAGAAGCACATGTGCGTATGTGTCCTTTGTGTGAGAAGCACATGTGCGGTATGTGTCCTTGTGTGAGAAGTACATGTGCGGTATGTGTCCTTGTGTGAGAAGCACATGTGCGGTATGTGTCCTTTGTGTAGAAGCACATGTGCGGTATGTGTCCTGTGTGTAGAAGCACATGTGCGGTATGTGTCCTTTGTGTGAGAAGCACATGTGCGGTATGTGTCCTTTGTGTGAGAAGCACATGTGCGGTATGTGTCCTTTGTGTGAGAAGCACATGTGCGGTATGTGTCCTTTGTGTGAGAAGCACATGTGCGGTATGTGCCCTTGTGTGAGAAGCACATGTGCGGTATGTGTCCTTTGTGTGAGAAGCGCATGTGCGGTATGTGTCCTTTGTGTCAAGCACATGTGCGGTATGTGTCCTTTATGTAAGCACATGTGCGGTATGTGTCCTTTGTAGAAGCACAAGTGCTGGATATGTGTCCTTTGTGTGAGAAGCACATGTGCGGTATGTGTCCTTTGTGTGAGAAGCTACATGTGCGGTATGTGTCCTTTGTGTCAGAAGCACATGTGCGGTATGTGTCCTTTGTGTAAGAAGCACATGTGCGGTATGTGTCCTTTGTGTAAGAAGCACATGTGCGGTATGTGTCCTTTGTGTTAGGCCTCATGCACACGACCGTTTTTTTATGCTGTCCGCAAAAAGGGGTTCCGTTGTTCAGTGATCCGTGTCCGTTTTTGCCTTCCGTTGTGTATCCATGTGTCTTCCGTTTTCTTTAGCGGACATGACCCAAAAGATTTTACCAAAAGACAGGCTGACAATTTTTCCCAAGTGCCTGCCAAGGGATCTGCAAAAAAACCGGACACGGAACGCGGATGACACACGGATGGCCATCTGCATTTTTTCACGGACCCATTGACTTGAATGGGTCCGTGAACCGTTTTTCACAGACAAGAATAGGACAGGTTATATTTTTTTGATGGACTGGAATCACGGACCACGGACGCGGAGGACAAACGGTGCATTTTCCGAGGTTTCCACGGACCCATTGAAAACCAATGGGTCCGCAGAAAATCACGAAAAACGGAGCAACGGACACGGAATCAAACAACGGTCGTGTGCATGAGGCCTAAGAAGCACAAGTGCGGTATGTGTCCCGTGTGTAAGAAGCACATGTGCGGTATGTGTCCTTTGTGTGAGAAGCACATGTGCGGTGTGTGTCCTTTGTGTAAGAAGCGCATGTACGATATGTGTCCTTTGTGTGAGAAGCACATGTACGATATGTGTCCTTTGTGTGAGAAGCACATGTGCGGATATGTGTCCTTTGTGTGAGAAGCACATGTGTGGTATGTGTCTTTTGTACCAATTCGGGAAGGGCGTGTTGACTTTTGCATCGGGGTCCAAAAGTTCCCTTTTAATACATTTGACACAAATCTTGCACGAAATAAAACGACTATCAAAGGAAAATTCAGGATTCTCACCCAAAACAAATCCTTTTACTCCTCTCCATGAAATGAAAATGTCTTGTACTCAACAACCCGGAGTGAGAAACCTGATTTATGTTGAATAATGCATGTGACTTGTAAGATTTCCAGACGCTATTCATATTTAATCAGGTATGAAAATTTAACCAGAGACGCCGCCTCAGACCCTGCTACACCATAATTAGCGTGTTTACTCACAGATGGCGCCTTCCGGGGCGGCGGCCGGGACATTACGATACCCCTAGTAGCATTCTTATTTTAGGTTTTCCGGTGAAATCGCACCCGAAGGTGTAACAGACTGACGTATGATGTGCGAGGGGGAAGATGAGGCAGACGGTATAAGTGGAACAGGCATTAATAGCTCAGACGGGTTATACATTGGCTAGAAATGATCACGTTTGCAAAAGTAAGTGCACCCCTCACTGTGTCTCATTTAGGTGAAGTCATTTCGCCTTCTCACTGGTGGTTTGGCCGCTCATTTATTATGATGATGTCTTTGCTTTCCATCTATTAACTCCCCGATGAGCTTTGGGGGTGGGTTTGGTAACAAGCAAAGCTGCAGTATAAAGCATGGAGAGTGACTGCAGCTGAAGAGGCAGGAGGTGTATTCCAGATTACCGTAGGCTCCAATAGACTATGTTTGTAAGATGGAGTCTACGCTAGCGTTCAGTCAGCTCTGACGGGCAACCGCTACCCAAAAATACTGACCCACATGGAATTTTTTAACCCCCCCCCGACACCCCCAAATTGGACCTCAGCATGAATAGGTTGGTCAGATTTCCTGAATGGCTCATCAAAAGATTCATTACTTTGGAATCATCTAAAATAATATACTGTATTAGGCCATTGCGTAAGTAATCATACCCTAATATTTACTAACAGTACTTTTCTTTTTCCTTTTTCACTCCCTTCATGTGATGTATTGTGCTTCAGTACCCTAATATTGGGTTTTAGGGACCCCCCACAGACATGTTAAGTGCAGGGTGGTCTCGATGGTAGCCGCTTGTGGATGGAGTTGCCCTTTAATTTTCTAGTTTTTACATTTTTGTCCATTTTTTTTTTTTTTTGGAGTGTTTGTATTCCGGCTGTGATTTTTTATAATTGCCCGTTCAGCACATTCACACAATTATAGTATCATGAGCTGCTCCATCTGCGGAATTCGCCGCTACATGTGGAGTAGCCCTGGTGATTATGCCTATTTTCTGGTCGCAGTCCGGAAACCACCACAAAGCTGCTTGTCTTCTGGGATTTCCGAGATGTGTGATGAGCGCCATTCTTACGGGGCTTCATTGTCGATCAGCGCCAAGGTTGGGTAGGATTCTGGGAGGGCTCCTCATCCTTCATCACTGCTGCAGCCACCTGCAAAGGGTTCGTTTCCTTCTTGAGAGATAAAACTTTAATTGCAATCATTTAGAAATTAGCAAGAGATTTTTTTTTTTCCCAATGAAAACCTATAATCAGCAATCACGAGCCGGGCTCTGCCCACCCTCTGCTGCTCGGCACCCCGTGCTAGGGCATCCAGGACCGAATCCTGCTAGAAGAAAGTATTGGAGTGGGCGTGTTTCTAAAAAAAAGGGCCCCGATGCAAACACTCACCCAGTCCTAACTAATAAAATCTGGTCCTACCTGGAGTCGCTGACGTCGGCATGATGTCCGCTGGATCCAGAACAAGGTCCCTGAGGTGTTAGAGAAAAAAAAGAATAATGACATCAGGAAGGGATGGTGACTGCCCCTGAGAAATCCCCAGCAGGGGCGCTGTGCTGGCCCTGCAAGACTGAGCCATGCCAATGTATAGCAGGGTAGTCTAGGTAATTTTCCCTAAGTGCTATCACACAGTACTAATGCCCACCTTGTGGCCCCTCACAGTAATGAAGCCCACCTGTGGCCCCTTCACAATAGTTATGTCCTCCTTGTGGCCCCTCACAGTAGATATGCCCAGATATGTGCCCTCTCACAGTAGTAGTGCCCAGAAATGTGCACCTCACAGTAGTAATGCCCAGATATGTGCCCGCTCACAGTAGTAATGCCCAGATATGTGCCCCCTCACAGTAGTTATGCCCAGATATGCGCCCTCACAGTACATATGCTAGATATGTGCCCCCTCACAGTACTTATGCCCAGATATGTGCCCCCTCACAGTACATATGCTAGATATGTGCCCTCTCACAGTACTTATGCCCAGATATGTGCCCTCTCACAGTAGATATGCCAGATATGTGCCCCCTCACAGTACTTATGCCCAGATATGTGCCCTCTCACAGTAGATATGCCAGATATGTGCCCCCTCACAGTAGTAGTGCCCAGATATGTGCCCGCTCACAGTAGTATTGCCCAGATATGTGCCCGCTCACAGTAGTAATGCCCAGATATGTGCCCGCTCACAGTAGTAGTGCCCAGATATGTGCCCCCTCACAGTACATATGCTAGATATGTGCCCTCTCACAGTACTTATGCCCAGATATGTGCCCTCTCACAGTAGATATGCCAGATATGTGCCCCCTCACAGTACTTATGCCCAGATATGTGCCCTCTCACAGTAGATATGCCAGATATGTGCCCCCTCACAGTAGTTATGGCCAGATATGTGTCCCCTCACAGTTATGTGCCCCCTTAACAGTAGATATGCCAGACATGCGCCCCCTCAAAGTAGATATGCCAGATATGTACCCCCTCACAGTGGTTATGGCCAGATATGTACCCCCTCACAGTGGTTATGGCCAGATATGTGCCTCCTTACAGTAGTTATGGCCAGATATGTGCCCCCTCACAGTAGTAGTGTCCAGATATGTGCCCCTCACAGTAGATATGCCAGATATGTGCCCCTCACAGTAGTAGTGCCCAGATATGTGCCCCTCACAGTAGATATGCCAGATATGTGCCCCTCACAGTAGTTAGTGCCCAGATATGTGCCCCCTCACAGTAGATATGCCAGATATGTGCCACCTCACAGTAGTTATTCCCAGTTATGTGCCCCCTTACAGTAGATATGGCCAGATATAATGTAGCATGGAGAGGCGGCACTGCTCCGCACTCAAACTCAGGTGTATGAACGATGAGCTGTGAGACCCAGTCAATTACTGCAATATCGGTGGTGCTCTACTGTGCAAAGATATAGTCCAATGATGAATACAAAGTCCGGAGATATGAAGAAAATAGTGGCACTCACCATTGCAAATGAAAAGCTTCTTAATTGAAGATGTTACATGGGCTGGGGCGGACATGGATGTCCACTGCTGAGTGTTCAGCTGGCGACGGCCGTTTCGCGCACCTGCGCTTCTTCTGGCCTCAGATATGTTCCCCCTCAGAGTAGTTATGGCCAGATATGTTCCCTCGCAGTAGTTATGCCCAGTTATGTGCCCCCTCATAGTAGTTATGCTCAGATATGTCCTGCCTCACAGTGGTTATGTCCAGATATGTGCCCCCTCACAGTAATTATGCCAGATTATGTGCCCCCTCACAGTAGTTATGCCCAGTTATGTGCCCCCTCATAGTAGTTATGCCCAGTTATGTGCCCCCTCATAGTAGTTATGGCCAGATATGTGCCCCCTCAAAGTAGTTATGGCAGATTAGGTGCCCCCTCAGTAAAAATGCCCACATATGTGCTCCCTCACTCCTTGTTGTGGCCCCTCTTTTGCCTCCAGTCTGCAGCTTTATGCCTTCTTCCCTGATGACGTGATCCCACACTCACATCGCGCTGCTGGCTGTGCTGGAGGCCAATTCCCGGGCTTTCAGTGCTCCTCCCATAGCCAGCAGCATGATGCACGGCCTGCAGGGGGAGTGCCGGAGCTTAGAAGAAAAGTGAAGCAGAGAGCCGAGAGTGCCCCCTGCTTCACTCTGAAGACGACAGTCCGGCAGTAACAAGAACTGCCGGGTGAGTATGCGCGGGGCGCCCCCTCTTGTATGTGCCCGTGGCGCATAGCGCATAATATACATGTTTGAAAAGCGCGCTGACGGGGCCCGGCATTGCCACTATACTTCATGCCGGGCCCTGTCAGAGCGCTCCCATTACATGAGAGTGCAGCGGGCCCCCCCCTCTGCTGGGCCAGGTCGCACCCTCTGCGACCGCAATCATTACGCCCCTGCCCGAGTACCCTGGTCAAAGGCTGCTGGCCCAGGCTCTGTAGCAGAGTATCCCCGTATCAGCATCTTCTTCTAGTCGCTCATGCAGTCTGGCACAGTCTCTCTTACTAACCACTGATCCCTATCTGCGGACCATTAGGGACTGTTCTTCTTTATATATAGTTTCTAGCTGAACTTAAACCTTCTAGTGATAGGAGTGGAGAAACTCAGCACAAACAGATACAATGTTACAATTTCCGTCTGTCACTAGAAAATCAATCATAGTCAACAGAAATGATGAAGCAGTTTTTCCAGACATCAACAGGTATTCAGACATAAACAGAGCTAAACCAGAAGGTCAGTGTGTCTGTCCCCTCCCCAAATCTTGAGTTGATGGAATTGCATAGTAGCAGTAGGGACAAATGTCCCCAAACGTCCATAGTCCACATTACTACATATTGACACACTTTATTTGCTTTTGCATTGACCATGGCCTGAAATCTTTCATTACCTTGTAGATCCTCTGAAGTTCTGTCAGGTTCGACGGGGAGCATCAATTCAGCTCTTTTCAGGTCTCTCCACAGATATTAGGGTTAAAGTGCGACCTTTTGCCGGGTCATAGTGAATCTGGTCTCAAAGTCCTATAAGTGCTTTCTGACGAGATCCATGTGGCTGTTGCTAAATAATAGTACCTCCGCCATATTGGAAGAGGTTGGCAGAGATGGTTGTTCCTCTGGAAGGTTGCCCCGTCCCTATAGTCTCTGAAGATCCGTCAGAATGACCATTGAGCTCTTGGTCACCTCCCTAACCTCTCCTTGTCTACTTGTCTAAGCAGCCTGAGAATCCTCCTGATAGTTGCAAACTTTTTTTTTCATTCAAGAATGATGGAGGCCACTGTATTCTTCGGTACCATAGTAAAATATTCCTAAAAAAATGAAGGGGTGTGAATACTTTTGGAATGGACTATAATGCAAATTATCAGATTTTTTATATTATTTTGTACTGTATTGCCATGACTTACAGTCGTTCCAAAATGCAGAGTTCCAAAAATCCCCTTCTTCCCTTCACAGTTACATGATAAAATTCTGTCTGCCTACAGCTGACACTAGGGGGAGCTCACCACTTATGCAGCATGTTCTTCAGCTCCCTCTAGTGGTGGCTGCAGGCAGGTAGAATTTATTCACCAACGTAGTAGATTCGGAGCTCTGTATCACAAAAAATGGAGGGCCGTTCATTATAAATTTATATAAAAAAAATGAATCAGAGCAAAGTATGGCTCTAAAAACTGTATAATTGTCACAGTTATTGCTGTGAGGAGCCGACAGCCGATCTGATAAAGATCTGTGTGAAAAAACTCATGTTTTACGTGTGAGACAGGAAACATATTTAAGTCAGAAATATTGAATTTCTTCCAGGATAAAAATGTCATCCAGTTCCAGAATTAATATTGGCGGCTTCTGTTTCCTTAATTTAACTCCACTGTAAACAAATTGTTAAAAAATTAAAAATAGGAAATTCTGGGGGGAAAAAAGATTAAAATTGGAGTGAAAAAGTCACTCTTGGTTTAGTCAAGGACCACGAGTAGAACAGACGCCATGTGGACAATGGCAGCTAAAGGCACAGAGCCAGGAACTAGGGCAAGGTCCGGGTCAGGGTCAGATCAGGATTCAAGTCAAGAGGTACTGTTGGCTGTTGTGAGAAGGAGAGCCAGTGCCGGATCTAGTAAGGCCTCGTTTGAGTAGAACAGATGTCATGTGGACAATGACAGCCAAAGGCACAGAGCCAGGAACTAGGGCAAGGTCAGGGTCAAATCAGGAATCAAGTCAAGAGGTACTGTTGGCTGTTGTGAGAAGGAGAGCCAGTGCCGGATCTAGTAAGGCCTCGTTTGAGTAGAACAGATGTCATGTGGACAATGACAGCCAAAGGCACAGAGCCAGGAACTAGGGCAAGGTCAGGGTCAAATCAGGAATCAAGTCAAGAGGTACTGTTGGCTGTTGTGAGAAGGAGAGCCAGTGCCGGATCTAGTAAGGCCTCGTTTGAGTAGAACAGTTGCTGTCTGGATAATGGCAGCCAAAGGCACAGAGCCAGGAACTAGGGCAAGGTCAGGGTCAAATCAGGATTCAAGTCAAGAGGTACTGTTAGCTGTTGTGAGAAGGAGAGCCAGTGTCGGATCGAGTAGAGCCTTGTTTGAGTAGAACAGGCGTCATGTGAATAATGGCAGCTAAAGGCACAGAGCCAGGAACTAGGGCAAGATCAGGGTCAGATCAGGATTCAAGTCAAGAGGTACTGTTGGCTGTTGTGAGAAGGAGAGCCAGTGCGGGATCTAGTAAGGCCTCGTTTGAGTAGAGCAGGCGCTGTGTGGACAATGGCAGCCAAAGGCACAGAGCCAAGAACTAGGACAAGGTCAGGGTCAGATCAGTATTTAAGTCAAGAGGTACTGTTGGCTATTGTGAGAAGGAGACCAGTGCCGGATCTAGTAAGGCCTTGTTTGAGTAGAACAGGCGCTGTGTGGACAATGGCAGCCAAAGGCACAGAGCCAGGAACTAGGGCAAGGTCAGGGTCAAATCAGGATTCAAGTCAAGAGGTACTGTTAGCTGTTGTGAGAAGGAGAGCCAGTTCCGGATCTAGAAAGGTCTCGTTTGATGTTGGAACTAGAGAAGGAGGTGTTTAGTTGCCTAGCAACCAGTCGGCTGGAGCTGGGTGAGTTAAGTGGCAGAGTAGAGTTACTTACTACTCACAGAAAACACAATTCAATACCTATTTGGGCTGTTGCCTAGCAATTGGGACTGTAGCGTGCAGGTGACCACTCCATGCTCCTCTGGAGGGTGGTGATGTCACTCACTGGTTTTGCAGACGGGCTTAGAATGCGCGTCCTATCAGAAGTACTATATTTTTTCCAGGCTAAGTGGTTGTCACAGATGCGCACTCACTTTTGACTACCGATGTGATTGTGAGTACGGTTCCAGGTTATTAGGTTGTCACAGACACGCCCCTTTTTACTCATTCACGTCTCGTTTTACTAAATTACACATGTATGCAGAACGGCCGATTAGCCCGTGGGAGTGGAACTGTCCTTTAAAGAGGTATTCCGACCTTAGACTTTATGATAGGCAATAATTATCTGGTGGGGTTCTCTCACCTCCGGTGCCATAACCTATTAGGAGAGTCAGAGGGATGGTGGGGGGATTCATACAGTTTTGACAGAACTGCGTATGGTCGGAGTGCCCCTTTAATTGTCTGGGTCCACCATTACTTTATGTAGTCCTGAACAGGATACAGAATCCACAGGCGGTTCACTTAAAGTCTTAACCCTTGCTGTGCCTGATGTTATCTGCTTATGGAAAGCTGAGGATATTTACAGTGGGGGAGGAGGTTCTTGGTGGAGGCCGTCGGGGTTATGAAATGCCTCGCCCCCCCTCAGGCCTCGCACTGTATTCATACAGCGAGTTCACTGGCCTCTCATGAAGCCGCGTAGTCACTCATCAAATCCCGCTCTCTCTTATTTATTCCGCTGCTGGGAAGGTGACAGCGACAAAGACGGAGCTGCAGACAGCGGGGCGCAGTGACCGTGCGTGTATATAATGCCAGACTGATACAGGTCACCTGCGCTGATACATTGTAACAAGCTGTCAGCGTGCTGCTGAGATGATTACCTCTCAGAGGATTGTCTAGACTGGATACAATTGTAACAAACCTTCAGCTGTGAGGAGTGTACAGTCTCAGGACAGGTTTTCAGCTGCTGGGTGCAATGAAGTGCGTTCCCTTTCACTGACAGGAAGCAGAGATTTTAAAAATAAATGGGCTCCATCACCTTAATCAAGGTGTCCATGTAGAAAGTTTGCCCCTCCTGGTGGCAGATGCTGCAGTGGGTAAAGCCAGTATAATCCCTGTATATTATAGGACCTTTACTTTAGGGTCTATATTGCCAGGCCTTTTATTAGGAGCGGGCAAACTAGGCAGTTGCCCAGGGCCCCCTTTTCCTAGGGTTTCTCAGAGGACAGCACAGGACCAAAAGTATAAACCCTAATTTCCAGTTGAGCCTTTCTTTGCCCTAGATCACCAGGAAATGTACAATGGACCTCTCTAGACCACCATGGAATTTACAATTAACCCATCCACTGCCCTAGACCACCAGGATATGTAAAATAAACCTCTCTAGACCACTGTGGAATTTACCATTAGTCTATTCACTGCCGTGGACCACCGGGGATTGTAAAATAAACCTCTCTAGACCACCAGGAAAATTACAAGCAACAGCCCTAGATCAGCAGGGAATACAAACATAAACCTCTCTAGAACACCAGGGAGATCACAGTTTACCCCTTCACTGCCCTAGACCACCAGACAGTATAAAACAAACCACTTAACACCACCAGGATATTCACACTTTAATGAATCACTTCCCTAGACCACCTTAAAATGTAAAGTAAACCTCTCTAGACCACCAGGAATTAACACATTTTTTACACAATTATTCTGTACCTAGACCACCAGGGAACATAAATAAACCTTTAGATCTCCAGGTAGTAAAGTAAACCTCTCTACACCACTAGGGAATTTACACTTTAAGTAGTCACTTACCTAGCCCACCATGAAATGTAAAGTATGTAAACCTGTGTAGACCACCAGGGAATTTACAACCAATTTACTGCCCTAGACCACCATAAAATGTAGAAGAAACCTCTCTAGACCACCAGGGACTTTAGACGTTAAGGGCTCATGCACACAACCATATGTATTTTGCGGTCCACAAAAAATTATTTTTTTGCGGAACGGAAATACGGACATACGGAAACGGAATGCACACTGAGTAACATCCGTTTTTTTTGTGGACCTATTCAAATGAATGCTTCCGCATACGGTCTGCAAAAAATAAAAACGAACAACGGACACGGAAAGAAAACATGTTCGTGTGCATGAGCCCTATCTGTTCACTGCCCTAGACCAGCAGGGAACATAAATAGACCTCTAAAGACCACAGGCAATATAAAATAACCTTCTCTACGCCACCAGGGAATTTACCATTAATCTATTTGCGGACAGCAGGGAATGTAAAATAAACCTCCGTAGACCACCAAGGAATTTACAGTTTACCTGTTCACTGCCCTAGACCACCAGGGAAAGTAGAAAAACAAAACCTGTTAGACCACCAGGGAACTTACAATTTGTCCTGGTGGTCTAGGACTATTTGCAATTTACCTCCTCATTGCTTCAGACCGCCAAGGAATGTAAAATAAACACCTCTATGCCACCAGGGAGCTTACAGTTTACCTATTTGCTGCCCTAGACCGACAGGGAATATAAAAATAAATCTCTCTGGACCACCTGGGAATTTACAGCATAGAAAACTCCTATTCATATAAACTATCAGGGCATAAGGACATCACATGGGGGGAGGGGTGTTCGGTGAGTCAAAATGGACAAACTGGCAATCGGATGAGACAACCCTTTTGTCTTTGGCGGTCTAGGTTAGGTTCAGTTTTCCGGACATGTCATGCCCGTCTGAAACCGACTTTCCTTAAAGTGCCCTAAAACGGAGACTGTTCCTAGGCAGAAGAGTGTATTTTTGGAGGTAACATCGTTTTTGTGATGTTGTGCGGCGCCTTCTTCCGCTTTCACACCCCCCAAAACAGAAAATGTCACCTAATGTCGGTGCAGAGTAAATATTTCATGGGCGGCAGCGGCCCCGTAATGCTCTGCTTGTGCTGCTCGTTCCAGGCGGCGCGATGTGTGAACGCACATGAGATCTGGAAGCCGTGGGCAGCACTTGGCATCGGGTTTGCATTTTAACTAATGCGAATCGTTCAATATGGAAAAAAAAGCTCAAGGAGAGCGAAGTATCCGTTCGGTGGTTGTGAAGGGGGCGTCAAGGGCATCACCGAAAACAATGGGAGTGCAGGCGCCCTGATACTAAATGACTAGAGGCGCTTCCTCAGGGGCAGCCGGAACCCAACCTCAGACCTCTTATCAAGCTAATAGGGGAGGTGATTCTGATGTAGCGGGAGGACACACCACGTGGGGCCTGAACGGTCATGGTTGGGGCTAGAGCTCCCCCTTAACCTTCCACAGGTTTTATCTATCTATCTATTTATCTATCTATCTATCTATCTATCTATCTATCTATCTATCTATCTCATATCTATCTATCTATCTATCTCATATCTATCTATCTATCTATCTCATATCTATCTATCTATCTATCTATCTCTCTGCATATCTATCTATTATCTATCTCTCTATCTATCTAGATTTGAAAAAAAGGCCAGCAGCACTCCAGTATTATCCAAAAGTGAAAAAGGTTTATTTACCCATTTGTCAAGCAATAGCGACGTTTCAACCGCTTGTTGCGGTCTTTCTCAAGCACTATCTTCTATCTATCTATCTATCTATCTATCTATCTATCTATCTATGTATCTATCTCTCTCATATCTATCTATGTCCTATCTATCTATCTATCTATCTATCTATCTATCTATCTATCTATCTATGTGTCTATCTCTCTCTCATATCTATCTATCTATTTCATATCTATCTATCTCATATCTATCTATCTATCTATCTATCTATCTATCTATCTATCTATCTATCTATCTATCTCTCTCTCTCTCATATCTATCTATCTATCTATCTATCTCATATCTATCTATCTATCTATCTATCTATCTATCTATCTATCTATCTATCTATCCATCTATCCATCCATCCATCTATCCTCCGGCCCTGTGGGATGGGCGGTTGTACTCAATATGGGGAGCGGTTATTGTGACTGTGGGTGAACCGAGAGGTGCTGGAGAATCTTCTACCACCAAGGGTCCATCGATGGTCGATACTGGATTTATGAAATGTATTTATTCCCGTTATTGGACAAACTTCCACATCAGATCTGCTCGATGTGGAGAACATTCACAGGCGCTAAATCTTTGGAAAATTCCATGTAAATTGAATCGCTGCTGAGTCGGGTCTGACGGGCGAAAGGTGAAGGTAAAACGTAGCATCCGATCCGAGGACGTCTCGGTCTCTGTGGTCGCGACGAGAGATTGTGAAAGTAATGAAGTCGTGGCTGAAGAGGACAAAGAGCAGCAAGACAGACGGAGACGATCACCACGGAGAAAACAGAAGGCTACAGAAAAGGACGTTTTCGCAGGATTTTTGAAAATGCTTTTAAAGCTTCTTAAAATATTTCTTAGTTTTTGAAATAGTTATTGGAAACTTAATGAAAATGTTTTTAACCTTTTCAAAATGTTTTTGAACTTCTTGAAAACGTTCTGACCTTTCTTTAATCCATCTTATTTTTCAACTTTTTAAAAATGGCTTTGACCATTTCGAACGGTCAAAATAATTTTTGAACTTTTCGAAAATGTTTTTGCGCTTTTGACGATACTTTTAAACATTTGAACTTGATCTAAATTGTTTTAAACGTTTAGAAAACTTTTGAACTTCTTTATTTCTTTAACTTTTTGACAATTCTTTGAAACTTTTTGAAAAAGTTTTTTTTTTACATATTGGAAATGTTTCTGGGCTTTTTTGGAAAAAAAAATGAAATTGGTTGAAAGGTTTTTGACTTTTTCCAAAATGCTGTACCTTTGACCATTTTGGAAATGTTTTTGAACTTTGGAAAATATCTTTGAACTTATTAAAAATTGTTTTGAGCTGAAATAGTTTTTTAAAAAACTTTTTGTAAATTGTTTGACTTTATTTGTAGATACTTTGAAATTTATTTTTGAACTTTTTGAAAATGTTTTTGGACCAGGGATTATTGTGCATTTCTGACTAGACATAGAATAGGTTGGGTCGTCCAGTTGGTCATTTTTGTGTATTTTTTCTGTCTTCTAGTTTAAATATCTGTTTTTGTTTTGTTTTTTATTCGGTCGGCACAATTTCTTAGTTTTTTTGGATTCCTTGGACCTGTACAGCTGGCACCTGCGGGGGCGTGCCTGCCCGCTTCTCTGTGACAGGCGGCCGGGCAGATGGTTGTGGCTCCTGTCCTGCAGGGAGAGGACACTTATTCGCCAGCACGGGAACCTGGAGAAGGGAATCTTGTCAAGAAGTCAAGGCTAGAAGCTTGTGCGGTACCTCCGCTCACACTGGTTCTTAAAGGGCCACTAACCTCAAGGCTCCTTACTTCAGAGGAAGAAAACTACCTATATAGCGCCACCTATAGGTAGCTGTCCTGTAAATCAAGGTGCGACCCGTTAAATAGCCTTGAAAGCGCCTTTTGGAGGAGAACTAATTTGCATAATCTTCCCATGGAGCATTGCCTGGAAGACGCCCTACACCAGCTGGGTCTCCGCAATGAAAAGCGGCACCTCCAGAGCTATGCGCTACATTGGGGCGTCTTTTGGTCCCTGTCAGGGCCCAGGGTGCATGAGCTAATCCGCTATAGGGGGCGTCTAAGATTGCTTGGTACCTGATGCTTGTGATAATGTCAATCATAACATTATATAGCAGTGATATTACTTTATATATGGAGCAGTTAGGTGGTCACTGTATGGTAGTATTGGAGCAGTGGATGGCGGTATTTACAGTAGACCCCTTCCTGACATGCAGTCACTGTATGGTAGTGTGGGAGCAGTGGATGGCGGTATTTACAGTAGACCCCTTCCTGTCATGCAGTCACTGTATGGTAGGGTGGGAGCAGTGGATGGCGGTATTTACAGTAGACCCCTTCCTGACATGCAGTCACTGTATGGTAGGGTGGGAGCAGTGGATGGCGGTATTTACAGTAGACCCCTTCCTGTCATGCAGTTACTGTATGGTAGTGTGGGAGCAGTGGATGGCGGTATTTACAGTAGGCTGCCCTTCCTGTCATGCAGTTACTGTATGGTAGTGTGGGAGCAGTGGATGGCGGTATTTACAGTAGGCTGCCCTTCCTGACATGCAGTCACTGTACGGTTCTATTGGAGCAGTAGATGGCGGTATTTACAGTAAACTTCCCTTCCGGACTGCAGTTGAATAGTAGAATGGGGCTGAGCTGCAGTATAAAGCACAGCCAGATGTGCTGACGAGCCGGGATAACATTGGGCCTCGGCGGACACCCACAGTCATACAGGTCATGAATATTTTGGTCCCAGTAAAACCCCTTTAAGAGGCACAGGGACGTTTTGGCCCCTCATCACTAGGACCCAGATGTGACTTCGACCCCTGTTCTTCCTGCAGCTTCTCCACTGTACTCCCTGGGAGTTAGAAGCCCACCGTGGCGGGTGAAGCCCCTTTGAGGGGCGAAAGGGTTAAATAAAAATGTCTCCATAGATTGTCTTGTGATTCCATTAATGAGAATGTAAAGAGATGACGGCGCGCGCCGGGGCAGTAGTGCTGAGGTGGCAGTGTGCAATCAATGCCCAGCGTCAGGCGCACAGCCCTTCGTTAATGTAATTAATGGCCGTGTTCCTGCTGTGTAGTCCGTATCACTCAGGGAAGTGCTGACGTCTGACGGAAATATCTATTATTGATCGGTGAAAGGAGCCGGAGTCACCGCAAGAAGAGGAGGAGTAATGGGGGATAACCCTCAATTATACCTCAGCTACATCATTAACAAGAGAATATCTATCTATCTATCTATCTGTCTCTATCTATCTATCTATCTATCTATCTATCTATCTATCTATCTCATATCTATCTATTTATCTATCTATCTCATATCTATCTATCTATCTCATATCTATCTATCTCATATCTATCTATCTATCTATCTATCTCATATCTATCTATCTATCTATCTCATATCTATCTATCTATCTATCTCATATCTAACTATCTCATATCTGTCTGTCTATCTATCTATCTATCTATCTATCTCATATCTATCTATTTATCTATCTATCTCATATCTATCTATCTATCTCATATCTATCTATCTTATATCTATCTATCTGTCTATCTATCTCATATCTATCTATCTATCTATCTATCTCATATCTATCTATCTCATATCTATCTATCTATCTATCTATCTATCTAATATCTAACTATCTCATATCTGTCTATCTATCTATCTATCTATCTATCTATCTCATATCTATCTATCTCATATCTGTCTATCTATCTATCTATCTATCTCCTATCTATCTCATATCTATCTATCTATCTATCTATCTATCTCATATCTGTCTATTTATTATCTATCTATCTCCTATCTATCTATCTATCTATGAATGATACTCCACGCTCCTCTTAAATAACTACCCCCCTCCGCCTGCTCATCCTTCTTCTCCTCCCTTGTTTTCTGTCTCTGTAATGTCCCACCAGAACGTTCACAGACTTGAATATTAGAATTCAGTTTTCATGTAGCCACCACTAGGGGGAGCTCAATGCCTATGAGTTCATACAACTAGTATTAAACTATCTGGGAGCTGTATGTGCCTGTATGCAAAGAGCTCCCCCTTGTGGCAGCAGGTAAACTGAATTGTATAGCATAGAAAAGCAGCAAGTGCAGAACAGGTGCACCCCCATTGTGGAATGAGCTAATTTCCCAACTTTTTGTAGAACTTTTTGAATATTCACATTTGTTGTTTTTTTTGTTCAATCTTGGCTGTTGGTTTTTCTGTATTTCTATGTGGGGTGCAGACAAGATCTGTGGGGGATTTTTTGTGCCGCCACCTAAATGTTTTGCTCTTGGAGTCCATAAAGCTTGGGAGTTCGGTTTTTCTTGATGTCGTCCATTTATCTTCTAGTGCGGAGACTCCGCTGGAGAAATCTCCGGAATTAGAATAAGTTGTGGGAATAGAATCGGGGCCCCTTTAGCAAAACCGCTGTGGGCCGAGAAGTATTTTAATCAGGTGGCGAGTGCGGCGGAGGCGGAGGGGCTGCGAACTTCATCTTTAAAACATCTGAACAGATTGTGCCGCTTCTCCTGCTGCCAACATGTATCTGTGTCAAAGCGAAGCGTCTTCTGCCCTGTTTATCACAACGGAGTCTACGCAACCGGCGCTGGTGGGGGCAGCGGGGGCCACGAGTGGAAGGGGCCCTAATAATAGTGATTGTGACTAAATGTAAAGGAACAACTATAATAACAGTAATGTAATGTCTATCGAATATCTATCTATCTATCTATCTATCTATCGTAGAAAAATGAGGCAGGACTCCAGGTGAAAGGGTGGTGAATGGTGAATGAACCAGGTTCACTTATCCTGGAGTCCTGCCTCATTCTTCTACTTTATAGCCTTTGGCTCATAACCCACAGCCTTGAGGGATGCACCTATTATACATTATCTATCTATCTATCTATCTATCTATCTATATCTATCTATCTCATATCTGTCTAGTCTATCTATCTATCTATCTATCTATCTATCTCATATCTATCTATCTCATCTATCTATCTATCTCATCATCTATCTATCTATCTATCTCCTATATCTATCTATCTATCTATCTATCTATCTCATATCTATCTATCTATCTTATCTATCTATATCTATCTCTCTATCTATCTATCTATCTGTGAATGATACTCACGCTCCTCTTAAATAACTACCCCCTCCGCCTGCTCATCCTTCTTCTCCTCCCTTGTTTTCTGTCTCTGTAATGTCCCACCAGAACGTTCACAGACTTGAATATTAGAATTCAGTTTTCATGTAGCCACCACTAGGGGGAGCTCAATGCCTATGAGTTCATACAACTAGTATTAAACTATCTGGGAGCTGTATGTGCCTGTATGCAAAGAGCTCCCCTTGTGGCAGCAGGTAAACTGAATTGTATAGCATAGAAAAGCAGCAAGTGCAGAACAGGTGCACCCCATTGTGGAATGAGCTAATTTCCCAACTTTTGTAGAACTTTTTGAATATTCACATTTGTTGTTTTTTTTGTTCAATCTTGGCTGTTGGTTTTTCTGTATTTCTATGTGAGGTGCAGACAAGATCTGTGGGGATTTTTGTGCCGCCACCTAACTGTTTTGCTCTTGGAGTCCATAAAGCTTGGGAGTTCGGTTTTCTTGATGTCGTCCATTTATCTTCTAGTGCGGAGACTCCGCTGAGAAATCTCGGAATTAGAATAAGTTGTGGAATAGAATCAGCCCCTTTAGCAAAACCGCTGTGGGCGAAGTATTTTAATCAGGTGGCGAGTGCGGCGGAGGCGGAGGGGCTGCGAACTTCATCTTTAAAACATCTGAACAGATTGTGCCGCTTCTCCTGCTGCCAACATGTATCTGTGTCAAAGCGAAGCGTCTTCTGCCCTGTTTATCACAACGGAGTCTACGCAACCGGCACTGGTGAGGGCAGCGGGGGCCACGAGTGGAAGGGGCCCTAATAATAGTGATTGTGACTAAATGTAAAGGATCAACTATAATAACAGTAATGTAATATCTATCGAATATCTATCTATCTATCTATCTATCTATCTATCTATCTATCTATCTGTCTGTCTATCTATCTATCGTAGAAAAATGAGGCAGGACTCCAGGTGAAAGGGTGGTGAATGGTGAATGAACCAGGTTCACTTACCCTGGAGTCCTGCCTCATTCTTCTACTTTATAGCTATAGCCTTGAGGGATGCACATATTATACATTATCTATCTATCTATCTATCTATCTATCTATCTATCTATCTATCTGTCTGTCTGTCTGTCTGTCTGTCTGTCTGTCTATCTATCTATCTAATTAAATCAAATCAGCTTTATTGGCAGGACAAAGTAAATTTTAGCAATGGGAAATAATCTGTAGGGTTGGGGGATGGGGACACGTCCAGGGTGGGGATATAGGAGTCCGTGGTACATCAGGCTCCTCTCAGTCTATGGCAGGCAGTAACATATTGTGCTGCTATGGCCGCCGTGTTCTCCTCCTCCCCCAGCAATACGGAGAGTCTCTCTTCCTCCTCTATGTAGGGAAGTCTGGGCAGAGATCAGACAGTCTCCTGAAGTGAGCATCCATCACTGCTGAGTATTTGGGGCACCGCACCAGGAAATGAGCCTCATCCTCCACGGCCTCCTGGTCACACTGCGGGCACAGTCTGCTCTCCCTGGGCGTGTACCTCTGTCGGTGACGCCCGGATTCAATGAGCAGGCAGTGGGCGCTCAGTCTGTAGCGGCTCAGGATCTATCTATCTCCTATCTATCTATCTCATATCTATCTATCTATCTATCTATCTATCTATCTATCTATCTATCTCCTATCTATTTATCTATCTATCTCATATCTATCTATCTATCTATTTATCTATCTATCTATCTATCTATCTATCTATCTATCTATCTATCTATCTATCTATCTATCTCATATCTATCTATCTATCTGTCTATCTATCTATCTCATATCTATCTATCTATCCATCCATCCTAGCTTGCTGCTCTATTCCAACTCTACAGGACTTTGTTCGGCTGTTTCCGTCACTCCCATAGAGGTTACCTATAATGCCGCCACGCGTGCTCAGCGCCATTCCCATGGTTCTGGCAGTACGTATGGCGGTCCGCAGTGATCATACATTTATCATCTATCCTGTGATTATTGATTTTTCTACATTGTTTCTGTTGATACTTTGTATCCTCTTTACATCCATGTGGCCCCCGCACCTCCCCGGTACCATGTATACTGCGCAGCGCGGTGCGGGTACCGCCAGACTGTGCCTTCAGTTCCTGCAGAATCAGCCGTGGTCCCCGATCTCCAGGGAAGTCCTCACATCACCGGCAGAATATTCTGTCCTTATGACCAAGTGTGAACAATGACTATTGACTGTAAGACCACACTGTGAGAATGTGGTACTCAGGGACTTAGATACACGGCGCTGCAGTCAGTATCACACAGCAGGGACTTAGATACATGGCGCTGCAGTCAGTATCACACAGCAGGGACTTAGATACATGGCGCTGCAGTCAGTATCACACAGCAGGGACTTAGATACATGGCGCTGCAGTCAGTATCACACAACAGGGACTTAGATACATGGTGCTGCAGTCAGTATCACACACAGGGGACTTAGATACATGGCTCGGCAGTCAGTATTACATATGATAGGCTTAGATACATGGCTCGGCAGTCAGTATTACATATGATAGGCTTAGTACTTAGCATACATACGGTTAGCTCGGCAGTCAGTATTACATACGATAGGCTTAGATACATGGTGCTCGGCAGTCAGTATTACATATGATAGGCTTAGATACCTGGGCTCGGCAGTCAGCATTACATATGATAGGCTTAGATACCCGGGCTCGGCAGTCAGCATTACATATGATAAGCTTAGATACATGGCTCGGCAGTCAGTATTACATATGATAGGCTTAGATACATGGCTTGGCAGTCAGTATTACATATGATAGGCTTAGATACATGGCTCGGCAGTCAGTATTACATATGATAGGCTTAGATACCTGGGCTCAGCAGTCAGCATTACATATGATAGGCTTAGATACCTGGGCTCGTCAGTCAGCATTACATATGATAGGCTCAGATACATGGCTCGGCAGTCAGTATTACATATGATAGGCTTAGGTACCTGGGCTCGGTAGTCAGTATTACATACGATAGGCTTAGATACCCGGGCTCGGCAGTCAGTATTACTTATGATAGGCTTAGGTACCTGGGCTCGGTAGTCAGTATTACATACGATAGGCTTAGATACCCGGGCTCGGCAGTCAGTATTACTTATGATAGGCTTAGATACCTGGGCTCGGCAGTCAGTATTACATATGATAGGCTTAGGTACCTGGGCTCGGTAGTCAGTATTACATACGATAGGCTTAGATACCCGGGCTCGGCAGTCAGTATTACATACGATAGGCTTAGGTACCTGGGCTCGGCAGTCAGTATTACATATGATAGGCTTAGATACCCGGGCTCGGCAGTCAGTATTACATATGATAGGCTTAGATACCTGGGCTCGGCAGTCAGTATTACATATGATAGGCTTAGATACATGGCTCGGCAGTCAGCATTACATATGATAGGCTTAGATACATGGCTCGGCAGTCAGCATTACATATGATAGGCTTAGATACCCGGCTCGGCAGTCAGTATTACATATGATAGGCTTAGATACATGGCTCGGCAGTCAGTGTTACATATGATAGGCTTAGATACCCGTGCTCGGCAGTCAGTATTACATATGATAGGCTTAGATACCCAAGCTCGGCAGTCAGTATTACATACAATAGGCTTAGATACCCGGGCTCGGCAGTCAGCATTACATATGATAGGCTTAGATACCCGGGCTCGGCAGTCAGCATTACATATGATAGGCTTAGATACATGGCTCGGCAGTCAGTATTACATATGATAGGCTTAGATACCCGGGCTCGGCAGTCAGCATTATATATGATAGGCTTAGATACATGGCTCGGCAGTCAGTATTACATATGATAGGCTTAGATACATGGCTCGGCAGTCAGTATTACATATGATAGGCTTAGATACACGGCTCGGCAGTCAGTATTACATACAATAGGCTTAGATACATGGCACGGCAGTCAGCATTACATATGATAGGCTTATATACCCGAGCTCAGCAGTCAGTATTACCTATGATAGGCTTAGATACATGGCTCGGCAGTCAGTATTACATATGATAGCCTTAGATACCTGGGCTCGGCAGTCAGCATTACATATGATAGGCTTAGATACCCGGGCTCGGTACCACCCAGGACATGCATGGTCTTGTAGAGCATGGCCTCAGCTTTGTGCGCCTGGCTGTCGGCACCAGCCGCTGACACTGCTGTTCGGAGCAGCTGGCTCCATTGTGCGGCTCTGTACTGGTTTTATGGAGCATGAAGGGACAGTGAGTGGCCCCCCGGGCCTGAGTCTATTGTTCCTCCTGTCACTGTCCTCTCTGCCCCGCAATCCTTAATGAAACCGCTGCAGAGTGATAATATGCAGTGTGTGTGTACAGATGTAGCAGAGCTGAGCTCCACCATTGCATCACAGTGATAGATCACATACCAGTTACACGACAAATTCAGCTCTGCTACATCTGCAAAGATTTACTGGATACAATCATTCCATTTGTTTTCTCTTTTTATCGATTCCCTAATTACTGATAACTTGTGTATCAGTGGGATTTCTGATACTTGTAGTTCCACACTCACCAAGCTGTACCTAAATTGAATGGCTCCCATTGTGTCCAGGAGAAGGCTGGTATGAGTGGAGTCGTATAACCATGCACATTTCGGGACCAGTGGGACCGTCACCTCTTTACCCCCTGGTATAATAATGGCACTATGGTTATCCTGGCATCTAGCAAACCAATGGATTCCAGGGGCACGATTCACTCCTGCAGTAGTGATAGCTTTACGGCCGGCAGCCTGGCATTGATCTTACTAAAGCCCCATTCACATGTCCGCAATTCCGTTCCGCATTTTACAGAACGGAATTGCGGACCTATTCATTTCAATGGGGACAGACGATGTCCCAGCCGGGTCCGCAATTGCGGATCCGTACTTCCGGGTCCGCAATCGCGTTCCCGAAAAAATAGAACATGTCCTATTCTTGTCTTCAATTGCGGACAAGAAAAGGCATTTTCTATGGAGTGCCGGCGATGTGCGGTCCGCAAATTGCGGAATGCACATCGCCGATGTCCGTGTTTTGCAGATCCGTCGATCTGCAAAACACTTGCGGACGTGTGAATGGGGCCTAATCTAAAGCATTAAAATGTGCTAATAGTAATCTGACTTTTTGGACTGGCGGCCCCCTAGGACAGCGCCGCGGAAAAAGTCCCTGAGCTCTGCAGCACGACCACACGACTACTAAGGGGTGCACTTACTTCTGACCATGTATCATGTACAGATCACGCGTTATATAGATTTCTAATTTATTTTTTATTTCGTTATGATGGGCTATGCCGGGGTTTGAACTCGTGTCTTGCGGTGCTGGGGTCCTGAGTTCAAACCCAACCTCGGCATAGAGCCCCCCATTCTCCACAATAGATATAAATCTCTTTGTAATTTAATAAAATGTCTGCGAAGGGCCGGATGTCATAAATTCCAGTGGAATATCGCCCCCCAGTGGCCACATTGTAGTAAATAGGACAATATAGACTGTTTATTCGCGTTTTATAGATTTACTTATAATATTCATGATTATCTGCAGTCATTCTGGATATTTTCTGCACATGTGCATGTATCTATGCTTGCATTAAATAATAACCGCAGTTTCCCTTTAACCGGGCACGGAAGCAAGGACAAGCGTTACGTGAGATTTTCCGTATCCCGGACGTCCACATAATTTGATATGGATAATAGACTGCTGTGTCATGTGAAGAGGCCTGCGCCTGCTGTAAGCAGATTCTCGGTGCATTGCATTACAGGCTGCACAAGGTTAGCCGGACGGCGTCCCGGTAATGGATTCTCTCATTGCAGGTTTCGTGACCGCCCTGCAGGTGATGATGGACAAGGATAACATACAGGTCGCCCGTGGCCAGTCCGCAGCGCTCTTATGCACCTTCACCACCAGTGCGGCGCTCACCAACCTCAACATCATCTGGACCGTCACCCCTTTGTCCAATGCCAACCAACCCGAACAGGTACAGTAAAGGGTTAACTTGAGGCAGACCCCCATTTTTACTGCTTTTGAATGACGTCACACTTCTACTCCAGTCACATCCAAAGCTGCAGGCAGAAGACTGTGATAGTCATGTGAGCCCATAGCTCAGCTCTAGCCGCTGTGATTACATCGGGAGATCCCACAATGCACTGGTCACAGGAAACCAGCAGAATTCCGGATTTAGCTTTGGGTGTGAATGGAGAAGTTTGAAAACAAGTCGCTGTAAAGCTTCTGTTACTTTCTAATATACTTCCTGTTTTGGTCTTCTTTCTCAGCTTTTTCCATAGGTCTGCTTGCCGTCAGTGAATGAGAACATTTTGATGAACTTCTTGAATTCATATCTTTCACAGCTGAGGGTTTGGTACAGCTGTGTTTGGAGAGTTTGGACAGTCCAGCTTGAACTCTAGTCTGATACATGTTAGCTGCACTGATACATTGTAACAACCTATCAGGACAGGAGAGCTCACAGAGAATTGTCTAGAGTGGATCCAATAGTAACAAACCCTCAGCTAAGAGAACGATGAGATCAGGATTGGTTCTCAGCTTCTGGGTGCAAACAACAATGCTGCCATTCTCTGACAGCAAGCAGAAACCTTGAAAAGGGCGATGAAGTGAAACACAAAGTGATATACGCCAGTTTTATATGGTATCTTCTACACTATAGCTGAGGTGCTGAGCCGGCCCCCGAGGTTCTGGGGGGGTCAGTTTAGATAGCGCTGAACATACCTATAGATACCGCTATAATAAATCAGAGGTTGTCTTTCCCCAGATCATTATATATCAGGGCGGGCAGGTCTTCACGACGGCGGCGCAGTTCCAAGGACGAGTGGGTTTTATGCAAACCATGCCAAGCACCAACGCTTCAATCTACATAAATAACACGCAGCTGTCCGATACAGGGACCTACCAGTGTATGGTCAACAACTTCCCTGATCGAGCACTGCGCAATATTGGCGTACTGGGATTTACCGTTTTAGGTGAGTGTCAGTTACTGGGGTAAAATATATAAAAGTAAGGGTCTGTAGCAGCCTATCCATTCACTAGAGAGCGGTGATTTCACTGAGAATGCAGCCTATCCATTCACTAGAGAGCAGTGACATCACTGAGAATGCAGCCTATCCATTCACTAGAGAGCGGTGACATCACTGAGAATGCAGCCTATCCATTCACTAGAGAGCAGTGACATCACTGAGAATGCAGCCTATCCATTCACTAGAGAGCAGTGACATCACTGAGAATGCAGCCTATCCATTCACTACAGAGCAGTGACATCACTGAGAATGCAGCCTATCCATTCACTAGAGAGCAGTGACATCACTGAGAATGCAGCCTATCCATTCACTAGAGAGCAGTGACATCACTGAGAATGCAGCCTATCCATTCACTATAGAGCAGTGACATCACTGAGAATACAGCCTATCCATTCACTAGAGAGCGGTGACCTCACTGAGAATACAGCCTATCCATTCACTATAGAGCAGTGACATCACTGAGAATGCAGCCTATCCATTCACTATAGAGCAGTGACATCACTGAGAATACAGCCTATCCAGTGTTTTCTTCTGATATAAACACTTGTTATTATGCCGTTACTCCAGTGCCTCCCTCTGAACCCCTCTGCAACATTCAGGGATCCCTGGATATTGGGAGTGATGTCACTCTGACTTGCAGCTCGGAGGAAGGAATTCCCAGACCCACGTACTTATGGGAGAAAGTCGATAACAATCCGATCCTCCCTGCATCTGTAACACAAGGTGAGTGATTAGACTTAAAGGGGAACTCTGTGCCAAAAAAAACAGGGGACAGATAGCTCCAGGAGCTGGGAGCCATACATTTATTAAAAAATCCCCAAATTTTGGTCTTCCAGAGTTTGCTGCCCTAGCCCTGTATCTAAATACTCGTTGGACCCATCCCCCTAGCACCAAACCTTAAGCACATACCCCCTCTAGACGAGTAGGAAAATGGAGCGGAGTAACAAAAACGGCAGCAGCAGTAACCATAGAGACACATCGGTCTGCATCAGAGCTGTATACACGAAGCGGTTGGAGATTCTGTTTTAGAACTTTGCAGACAGTTGCTTCATTGCAGCAATAAAAATAAAAAAAGTTGCAAAAGTATGCACCCCCCCCCCCCCCAGTGTTTGTCTTTCTAGCATCGCCCCTCAGTCACTCGTCTCGAATTTGCTGACAGAGACGTAGCTTGCAAGGCATAAAATTAATGAGTTTTCCTGTATCATAAATCATCGGCGGGATCCAGCGTGTAATGACTCGCGTTGTCGTTACTCATTTCCTACTGGACCTCATGATTTAAGTGTCTCCAATACACTGATAGATACCGCGCGAGACGAGAGAATATTGCTTATTAATTCAGGGCGCCTTTATTTTCTAATTGATTGAAGTCAGCGGCGGCCGCGTGCGGCGGGGGCTTATTATCTGAGAAAAAAAAAAAAAACTGTCCACCTCACGTGAAAAAAATGTGCATTGATATTTGTAATCTAGGAAGGGCGTGTATACTTTTGCTCCAGTGCAAACTCTAATAAGAAAAGAAGCACATTTGCTGATTATTTTTATTAAAAGTCTCCAACCGTTTTGTGTACACAGCCACTGTGCAGATATATGGGTCTGCATACTGATAAACTACAAGCCTGATCCTGCCGCCATGTTATGGTCAGCCCCCCCTCGTCTCCGTTACCTGTGACCTTGATACAGATATCCGAATCTCTAGCTACCCTTCATACAGTCATAGGCCTCTTTCACACAGGCGTCAAGTTTGATGCCCGGATAAGATGCGGGTGCGTTGCAGGAAAATGCGCGATTTTTCAGCGCGAGTGCAAACTGTTTCAATGCGTTTTGCCCACGCGTGAGAAAAATCGCCATGTTTGGTACCCAGACCCGAACCCGACTTCATCACTGAAGTTCGGGTTTGGGTTAGGTGTTAGGTCGATTTTATTATTTTCCCTTGTAACATGGTTATAAGGGAAAATAATAGCATTCTTTAATACAGAATGCTAAGTAAAAGGACAATTGAGGGTTAAAAAAAGAAAATTAACTCACCTCCTCCAATTGATCGCGTAGCTGCCGTCTCCTGTTCTCTCTTCAGCTGTGGGTAAAGGACCTGTGGTGATGTCCCTGAGCTCATCACATGGTCCATCACCATGGTGATGGATCATGTGATGGACCATGTGATGAGCTCGGTGACATCACCACAGGTCCTTTACCCACAGCTGAAGAGAGAACAGGAGACGGCAGCTACGCGATCAATTGGAGGAGGTGAGTTATTTTTATTTTATTTTTTTAACCCTCAATTGTCCTTTTACTAAGCATTCTGTATTAAAGAATGCTATTATTTTCCCTTATAACCATGCTACAAGGGAAAATAATAAAGATTTGGTCCCCATCCCGATCATCTCCTAGCAACCATGCGGGAAAATTGCACCGCATCCACACTTGCTTGCTGATGCTTGCGATTTTCCCGCAGCCCCATTCACTTCTATGGGGCCTGCGTGGCGTGAAAAACGCACAATATAGAGCATGCTGCGATTTTCACGCAACGCAGAAGTGATGCGGGAAAATCACCGCTCATCTGCACAGCCCCATAGAAATGAATGGGTCCGGATTCAGTGCGGGTGCAATGCGTCCTCCTCACACATTGCACCCGCGCGGAAAACTCGCCCGTGTGAAAGGGGCCATAGAGTTAAAGGGGTTCTGCAGTGGAGCAAGGTAGGTCAGGGTAGGTCATCAATATCAGATTAGCGGGGGGTCTGACTCAACTGTTAGAATCGGGGTTGCCGCGCCTGTGCTGCTTCCTCATCATGGCGATGCGAATTCAAGCAGCTGATCGGCAGGGTTGCTGGGGGTTAAACCCGGGCCGACCCCTTTAAGTTATAGAATTGAAAGTGTCTGCAGCTGCCACTAGGGGGAGCTAAATGCATACGACTACATTGTGTTCCACCTAGTAGTGGCTGTGAATTAATCATCTAACCCAGGGATGGGCAAACTGCGGCTCTCCAGCTGTTGCAAAACTACAACTCCCAGCATGCAAAGACTGCTTACAGCTGTCAGCCTACAGCAGGGCATGGTGGGAGTTGTAGTTTTACAACAGCTGGAGAGACGCAGTTTGCCCATCCCTGATCTAACCAATCCACCTTAAAAATACAAGTTACCATCTAAAACACTATCGACCCCAATTCTCTGGGCTTTCAGACAGTGTGCCTCTGACCAGATATGTAACCTTTTCTTCATACACACAGAAAGTTCTTGGCATTTGTTCCAGTCTCTGCAGTCGGAGATCACAGCTTTTCTGATACCTTCTTTCACTTTCAGACCAGTTTCAAGGTACCATCTTACTGAAGAACATAAGTACTGCCTCCTCAGGGCGATATCAGTGCGTATCATCCAATCTCATGGGCGCTCGGACCTGCCTTCTAGACCTGCAAGTAGTTGCTCGTAAGTTTTCTTTTTTTGTTTTTGTATCATTGGGCCCTGCTAAAATCTGAGCATGAATAAACCATAGTCCTGGCAGTCTAGTGATTAATAAATAATATCCTTGGCGTTCTAGAGGGCTTGTAATGGTACTGTCAATGGTAGAATTGTATGGATAAATACAACTTCTTGTGGGCTAATAAAATATACAGTTAGTGGTCTAGTGATCTGATCATAATATCCCAGTTGGTCTAGTGGTGTGATTTTGATATCCCTACCTAATATTAAAATATTCTTGGTGGTTTAGTGGGTAGTACTAGATGGTACTCATTGGTCTTATAGATGATAACTATATCCCTTGTGGTCTAGTGAATAAATCTCTTCTGGCCTTGTCCATATAAATGATACAGTTGGTGGTTTAGTGGTCCTATCATGGTGTTATAGATTATAGTATCCTTGATCAAACTGGTTGATAACTTCCTTATTGTGTTATTGATTTCATAAATATGACCTTAAGCTTGCTAGGTCCAGGTGGTCTAGTAGTCTGAACATATTATCCCTGTTGGTCTAGTGGGTTTATTTTAATATTCATGCTCTAGCTGGTTGATAATAATATCATTACTGTGTTAACAATTTAATACATATGACCTCACACCTTCTGGGTCCTGGTGGTCTTGTGATTTGATCCCTTTTGGTCTTGTGGCTTGATTATAGTATCCTTGATCAAGCTGGTTGATAATATACTTACCTTGTGAACATTTTATTGAATATGACTTTACATCTAATGGTTTGATCCCTGTTGGTCTAGTGGTGTGACTATAGTACCTATAGGATCTAGCATGTTAATAATATTCTTACTGCGTTAACCTACTGGGCCCTGGTGGTCTGGTAGCTTAATAATAATTACTATCTTATGGTCTAATGGGCCCTTAGTCTATTGGTTTGTACTATTCCTGGTGATCTAGAGCAGTGTTTCCCAACCAGTGTGCCTCCAGCTGTTGCAAAACTACAACTCCCAGCATGCCCGGACAGCCTTTGGCTGTGCGGGCATGCTGGGAGTTGTAGTTTTGCAACAGCTGGAGGCACACTAGTTGGGAAACACTGATCTAGAGGGTCACAAATCATTATTTTGAGTTGAAGTAGGTTGGTGATAATAGCTGTGTGATGTGATGAATCATTAATCAAAGTATCCTTAGTGTCTAATGGCATCATGATAATAGTCCTGCTGGCTTGTGGGTTAATATAATCCTGGTGGGCCTGTGGTTTGGTGCTCAGAGCACTGAAAGGCCTATTAGACTAGTAAACTGAGGAGTACGGTACCCGGCCGTCATCCAGTCGTTGGCTTGCGGCTTCCTTCCATTGATCCAAACCGTGGCTTTCATGGAGGGGGTTGTCCAGACTGGACGGGTCCTTTAATGACCTATTTCGCCTTGATTTCCCTCATTCACCAATACTGTGGTAACGATGCTCACTCTTGTGTTCTCAGCTCAGCACCAGAGCATGGGTCTTATAGCTGGAGCCATCGCTGGGGGAGTGTTGGTGCTGGCCATCTGCATAATCGTGGTAGTTGTTGGGTTGTTCTACTGGAGGAACAAGCACAAGGAAGAGGAAGAGGAAATCCCTAATGAGATAAGGTATGATGGATGGGGAGCACCATTGGATTGTCTTCGTTGCCGTACAGTTTGCATTGAGTATTATGATCTCGCATGGGTAGCTCAATCATAAGGTTGGGTCTACGCTATGGTGTGCATAAAGGCGCCAAGTGCATGGAGAATTTGGCCCATGGGACACTTGTATTGCATCTGCCTAGTTAAGAACCACAATTGTTCTACCGAGCATTGTAAAAAGGAAGATGATCTATGATGAGGTGTAAACAAACATATATCTGCTGTTCATATCATTTTCCTTCTCTTTCTAGAGAGGACGATCTTCCTCCGAAGTGCTCATTGTCTACCAAAGTCTTTCACCCCGATGCCTCCTCCTCTGAGCATGATACACTAACGTCCACCAACACAAACACCTACAATGGTCACTACTGGAGTAACTCCAAGTCCAATTTCAACACCGGTTCTTACGTCCATTACAACTGCAATGGTTGCCGCCAACCCTCCGCCCGTTCAGTCACAGGTCATCCAAGACCAACGTATGCTAATGGTGGACAACCTTCTACAGGTCCTCCAAAGACGCTGGTGGTGACGGCCAACACAGCCCCTTCTCCAAAGACTGGAGGTAGAAGCAACGGTACGGTTGGCAGAAAGGCTAAGCCGTCTCAAACTAGGTCTTATGCTGTTAGCCAGGCCACATTGGAGAGGATAGGTGCTGTACCGGTCATGATACCAGCTCAGAGTAGAGCTGGGTCGCTAGTATAGACAGAGCATAAAGTCAGCTTGGGGCAAAGAAGAGTCGTGTTAGCATGTGGGATGAAAGAACATCACGTGTGCTTCTCTGTTCCTTCCTTTCATCCAGGCAATCTGGAAAAGGCCGGTCCTTTGCTCTTGTGAGAGCAGACATACCCTGAGACAAGGATTAAACAGGGGAAGTGTGGACGGTTGTCTCGAGATTAGAACTCGTCCTTGTAGTGCCAAGCACAGCCCCGGGGCTTCCAACACAGGATAACATATGTGCCTCCCGTACTCTGGTTCAGCTCCTCTCACTCACACAAAGCCCCATTAAAGGCTTTATTTTTGTAGCATTCACCTTGCTTGGAATCCAACTAGTTCTCTTGTTCTTTGAAGACGGTGCTAAGGAGCCCCCCCACCCAACTCACCCTTCTGTACCACCCTCAAAATCACCAGCTAAAGAAGTAATCACCCCATCCAACAGACCTCCAGCACTTTATTCCTACCCACCTCCATGGAAGAACATCCAACAGGTAGATACATTGCAAGAACCCACCATGGCCACTGAATATGACACGGACTTCATCATACCAAGAAGATCCCTCAAGATCCCACTGAAAGATTCCTAAGATCTAGATTTTTTTCCCCCTCAAATATTTGTTCCTATTTTGAGATTATAGACACTGAACCTGTTTTGCATTCTTTTACTGAATTTAATATATATAAAAAAATATTTTTTCGTAGTATTTGATTTTTTTAGGGGCTCTGTAGTCATCATTGTATCAAATTTCGAATACTAGGTCATTGTATTGTGTTTGGCAAATGTATCAAAAGAAACCATCATTATTATTATTATTTTTTGTTCTTTACATGTTTATTTTTGAATGGACTTGGTTTGCAGATATTTCTTAAGTTGTCGAACTAGATGTCCTATCATGGTCTTTCAGCTCCGGTTGAGACCATGGGTGAACTTTTAGTTCCACCATTTCTCAGGAAGCGTGGGTTGTCCACTTTAGATGAACATGCAGTAGGATGTATGGAATAATTTTTGAAATTGCTGTAGTCTACAGAAGGTTGATGAGGGAGCCGTACAGAGTTTCGGGTGGTTTAATGACAAGCAAAAGGCAAGGAATTAATAAGTGTTTGGTTCAACAAATGCAACACCTTCTAGTGATTGTCCTCCATGAGCACCAATGGGTCAACCAGCCTCCTCATTGAGTGTTAGCCTTCAAATCCTGTCTTCTCACCCAGTGAAGGGCTGAAGCTTTGATATATCTCTATTATTCATTGGACGAACACAGAAACAGTTGAATCTCCTTATGCTGCAAATCCAACTAAGTGGCCGCGAAAAGGGGGGAAACACCAAGTATACCCCAAGTGGACTCTTGATCGAAATACTGGATCTCCAGTGTTTATGTGCCTGAAAATTGATGTCTGCAGAGTTACAGTATTATGTACACAAGAGCCAAACTTTATAATGTTTAATTAACTTTATTCACAGGTTACAAGTGTTCTATACCTCTCTCTCTAGATACAGTATATATATATATATATTAGATTTCATATTTTTTCTTTCCAGTCTCAACCAAAATCCTGAATATTTTTGCATTTTTTTCATAGTACCCCATGATCATTAGTTATCTAAAACATGTCTCGACCATACCAAGTGTACATGTAATTTCAGTGGGCTACTCTATGTTTCTGGGTTGGATAAGTTAAAATCTAACCTAATGGATCCTTATTCTGCTCCCCAGATGGAGATGTTTATGGGCACTGCCCATAGACATTGAGATGCATGTTAAAAAATTTACGTCTATGGATAGTTTTCAAGTTGTGTATAGGCAACCTGTCACCAGGACAGGAACCTTGTTTTGCACTAAGGATGCCAAACTGGTGGTTGCAAACGAGTCCACCAAATGGTCTCCTGATTGCCACTGATGGGTCTGGAAAAAAATATTTACCCCCATGTACCCTCTCCCTCCCTGTTAAAGACAACCTATTCCCATGATGGTTACAGAGTTGAAACTCTTGGCCCTAATGCAAGATCTAAAACACCAACCCCGCCTACCATGTGTCATGGTGTTTTCTTATGTGCACTAGTTTTTTGGGTGCAACAGCTTGCTTTGCACCCCCTATAGTTGTTTCTAAGGAACCATTAAGGTGGGTCTTTTTTGGGTGCTGGTTTGCCCACTACTTCATATTTTATCATAATAAAGGAGAGCCATCCTGGTAAAAGGTCTTCTCCACCAATCTCATAGACTATCCAAGCTGAGCAGACTGGGTCTAGGATTTCAATGTATTCAAAGACTTACATAGGTCAAATGGAAATCTGATCATGTTCGTTGGGTATTAGGTTGTTTTCTATTAATTCCGGTTACAGTCTCATCTGAATGTTGGATTCATGTGTTCTTCACCGTTTCTCCCTCCTTTCCGAATATGATGTCAATTAACCAACTGCTGCATTGTTATAGTAGAGCATTAACTCACCGGCACGGTAATGGGTTTCAGACAGGTTCTGCCTATTCCCTGGCATGTCCCTTGACTAATATAGTCTGGATGTTTCAGATGAGTGGGTGAGGGAGGGTTGTTCTAATATTTTGGGAAAAAAATATCTTCAAAATAATCCATGCATCCATGACTTTTTGATATATCTTCTAAAAAAAATATGCATTTTGGCCATAGAGGAATGTCTCTAATACTAGTTCTAATATTACCAGGGGTGCATACACCTTCATAATGACTTGAATACAAAAACTCTAATATTTACTGCAAAAGCTTTGCGGCATTCGATGTGCCAACCACCTGTGGGGTGGAACGCTTGGCAGCACACTAATGTGGGTATGTATGGCTTGCATGGTAGTAATCTATAAAATGTATGGATACCACTATTTTTATGGGGGTAGGGTAGATCATTTAATACGATAATTGGGTCGGAGGTTGCACTTGCTCATAGGTCTTTTACCACTCAGAATTGGCATTCATGGATTTGATAGGTTCCCCTCCTCTTAGGATTTTTTGAACGGGTGCTGGGCACCTGTTTAACATGGGTGGGGTTTGGGGAATGGGGTATGCTCGAGTGCGTCTTCTGTACACACAATGACATTCGGGTTGTTTATTGAGTCTGAGGATACCTAAGCAGTAATTGATCTCGTCCTCCTGCTATGTTTACATTTGCCGTGGCAGATAAAAGAGAAAAAAACTAAAAATCTTAAAAACTCAGTTTCCTGCATCCTGCATAATAGTTTGAGATGCCCAGCCTGCCGCATGAAATCCTGTTTCTTGAATGATGTCGGTAAAAAAAAAAAAAAAAGACAAAAAAAAAAGAATGTCCAGATTTTTTTTCTAATGCATAAAGATGATATGACCAGAAATATTGATACTTTGTATCACTGAAGGCAACTTCATCGTTGGTGGTACCAGAAGTTGGAATTTACAGTAGAGAAGTAGGAACGTTATTGGGATTACCCATGACTTGGAACCCTTTGTGATGTGACGAATAAAAAAAAAAAATAGGGATGACCAAAATCAACAGGATCCTTTTTGAGTCCCATTCATTCTTGAATTTTTTAGCAGGTTGCCCTCCCCGTTGGGTACATAGAGTAAACTAAAGAAATGGAACCTTCTCATGTATTTAGAATGTGATAGAAATTATGTAGATTCCTTACCTCTGTTGACATACGATGGTGGACCAAGCTGGAATGTGGACAGTTGGAACCCTTTCTTGATCCATGCATTACATTAGCGCCTGATCACCACTGTAACTTTTTGAAAACCATGATTTCCCAAAAGGTTCTGTGAAATACAGATGTAGCAGAGCTCAACTCAACTCAGTGTGATATCATGATAGATTATCTGTGGTTTTCTGTAGACCTGCAGATAAACCCATGGTATAGGATACTATAGGAGTTAGCATAGCCCACCTTGACACCTCACATTCATGGCTATATTTTCCTCAGATCCCTCCGAACATGGGACACATCTAACCCTGTACCAAGTAGTAGTGATTTTTGCCAACTGTCTCACCCAATTCTAGAAGTTCTCCATTGTTGTACAATCTGGTACAGAGATGGACAGGTTAGTTTTGTTCCAATCTGAGAGTGAAGCCCAACACTGAGAATTTTTGTGTTTGCGTTTTTGTATTTTTCCTCCCCACTCTCATAGAGTGGCTTTCTGTTCTGACTTATAGAATATGGTCCCCAATGGCGAGGTGGCCACTTTTTGCCATCTCGGTGCCCCAAGGCTGTCTTTATGAAACCTGGTGAGAAAAAACAGCAGAATGAAAATGGCTAACGATAACCCGAGGTCATTCTCAAACCTTGGGAATCTGGTGAGAATGACCCCAGGTAATCTTAGCCGTTCTGACTTTGCAAAGTTAAATCATAAAAACTACTCCATAGAGAAGTGGTCCTAACCCATTTAATCTTGAAGCTGATGTGGTTCCAGCTTTTCGAATTCCCAATGATCAACTGTGATCAACAGGGGATGCTGCATTTGACCAGATGCCCCTATTTGCTTGGGCAGCCCAAATCCATCAGAACACGAGCCACGTCTGTAGAGGGACTCCCCTTTGCCATGTTCTCATGAGAAAATCTCTTGGTGTTCAAACACTTCACAATGAGAATGACTAGGGTCATTCTCAATCTTTGGGAACAGTGTGAGAATGACCCTGGGTAACCTTAGCTGCCCCATCATAAGAACTGTCCCATGGAGATGAGTAACACCCTCCATGAAGATCGAAGTAATTCGATTTTCTCCTGACCCAGTTTCGAGGTTGCAGTGGCTCGAACTGGTAAATTAATTTACTTATCCTATATCCCCAAATATAATTTCTTGGCTCAGCTATCTTAGCGACTACCAAGTCTGTTCTCAAGTGAAAAGAAGTAGGAATTTTTGCTTACCGCATTTCCCAGGAGTTAGCCCCCTCTAGATCCTTAGTGTTGTATAACATATTGTGCTTTTTTATTATATTACTGTCTCCTTTTTTTTGGACTTGACGCATAAAGTTCCATAAAGTTCTCCCCCAGAACAGACCGTCCTATAGAGTCGCTCACTCTCTGCATTTCCTTTTTATATGGGCGAGGCAGCAGGATCTGTGAAGCATTGCGACTCTCAAACATCAGTGTCCCTGGCTGCAGTACAATGCAGTCGAGGGAACGGTAGACACTAAGACACTGCAGAAACATTAGTACCAGCTGTCGTCACCGAGCAGAGGAGTCTTATACTGAGCAGTTACTGGGATCCACCATGACCTTGTGTCTAATATCGCATTTCATTCCGAACGACGTGCCCTGACTTTATGGAAATCGCATTGACTTTCGTCTGAAATCTAACATTAACCCCTTAAGGACAGGGCCAATTTTTCTATTTGCGTTTTCGTTTTTTTTATCCCCAGCTTCCAAGAACCATAACTTTTTAAAATTTTTAATTCGCGTAGACTTAGGAGGGCTTATTTTTTTGTGGGACAAGTTGGAATTTTTAATGGCACCATTAAAACACAAAACAAAACACAATTCCGCCAAAGTTTTTAGGATTTTAGTGTTCACTATGTGCAAAAAAATAACCTGACCTTATTCTGTGGGTCGGTACAATTAAAGGGATACTAAATTTATGTTGTATAAAGTTTTTTTTAAGTAAAACACAATATAAACTACTACTTTGAAACTATTTATAACAAACAATTTTTTTTATTTTTCCATCTACAGAGCTCTCTGAAGGCTAATTGTTTGCGGGGCAAGCTGCAGTTTTTATTGGTACCATTATGGGGTACATACCACTTTTTGATCACTTTTAATTCAATTTTTTGGGGTTTCCAGAAATAGCAAATCTAATTTAAATATTTTCTGTTACAGCATCCACCAAACACATGATAAATATTGTTATATTTTATTTATTTAAGGCTATGGACACCTTTGGGGACATTGTTTTAAATTAAATTGCATTGTACTTATTTTGAGCTAAAAAAATTTTTTTTCAATTGGTGTTTATTAAAGATATGGAATCCCTTTTTCTGTACAGAGCTGAGATGCTCTAGTAGCTGACTCCTTATCTCTGCTCGCTCTCATTATAGCTCAGTTCTTATCTTACTGATAAGAATGTGGCTAAGATAAGTGTTTATGGTCAGTAGTTTAGAGATAAGGGTTATTAGAAAGTGAAAGTACCAGTCACACAGCTAGACAAACAGTTAACCCTTTGTGACAGAACGGCTCAATATTATTAATAAAGGCCAATTGAAAAAATGATTTTTAGCCAAAAATGAGTAACATGCAATCATAAACAAAAATTACCTTCAAAGGTGTACAGAGCCTTTAAGTTTATTTATTATTATATGGTATGTAAAATTAGGATGGGGTGAATAGAATTTTTTATATTTTTACCTTTTTTTCTCTGTAATTTTTATTCCCCTTGAGAACTGCAAGTTCAAAAGAACTTGAACATGCAGTTTTCTGATTGCTTGTCCCATAGACCACAATAGATTTTCACAGGCTGTCCGTCTGGCTGTAGCTGAGGATTAACTTTGCAGGCAGCTTGCTGTGACAGCTCAAGGAGTCTTCACAGTGCACTAGGCTGCCATAGAAACCGATTAGAACTCCATGATTTTGCCTAGAGGGCTCCAATCGTGAGGCAGAAGGGCCCCCACAGCTGCCGTGGTCATTACAGACAGTGGCATCTGTGGGGTTGAAATGGCTGGGAACGGAGTTATCTCCTATCCCGGGCACTGCCGTTGGTTGTCTGTTTTATTATACAGCTGGCACCAGCCATATATGGAGTGAGCTCACTCCATTCTTCTCCTTACTGCTCAGGATGTACATGTATGTCATGGTGGGTTATGGCATTAAAGGGCATGAACATTTTTTGAAACATTTTTTATTACCTGCTGTATTTTTATTTTCCATTTTGCTTATATGGCATTAGGGCATCTAAGCCCCCCCCCCCCCCCAAATTTACCTTCACAGTGGGCTGTACCTATTAAAAGCACAGCAAAAGGACAGAGCCAGTAAATCTAAGAGTCATGCTGTGTCTCTAGAAGAGCTGTAAGACTCCACAATATTGTTTATCTCATATGGAAAAGAGAAAAATAACTTGCCTAAAAATTCAAAAATCAATGGCCCCTTATGAAATAGTTTGGCCAAATTCTTATCACCCAAAAAATGGACCATGGATCTCTATGTTGGTCACCCTGCCAAATATCTTTAGTAAGGTCCATCAGTTTCCTTCTATATACTGTGCCTACTACCTTAATGTTGTCCTAGGCAGCCATCTTATCCGCCTACCCTTCATCTCGGACCTGTTTATACATCCCTAGTACAGGAGGTCATGGGGTATTATTTGGCCTCTTCCAGTCTTACTCAAGATGTATACATCCAACCAGGGGCGTAGCTAACGGCTCATGGGCCCTGGTGCAAGAGTTCAGCTTGGGCCCCCCTTCCCTCAGTGCTTTGTGTGTCTTCTTATGCGGCACAAGGGTCTTTGGGCCCCCTTAGGCTCCTGGGCCCGGTAGCGACTGCTACCTCTGCACCCCCTAAAGCTACGCCCATGCATCCAACTAAGAGAATGTGCCAAATGTTCCATGTGGCAACTCAACATCTGGGTAGTTTCTCCAAATGTAACTAGACCCAGAACCTCCAGGATCAACCATTATTGGTCAAAAATTTCAGTTTGAAAGCAGACTTTTCCTAATTTTCCAATCAAGTAGCAAATATCTGTTTATATGTGATGTTCGAGGTTTGGAACGTTTGTTGGACCTACACCCTTATGGCCGTCTGTAGCCCCTCTTTTTAGTTTTTCCTGAGTGGGATCTTGCACATAATGTCTACGTTCTAAGTAAAACCCCCACCCTCTTTCTATTCCTCAAGGAGGTCTGGTGCCTAGAGAAGGTGATAGTTTCCTTCGTGTTACAAAGTATCTTTTTTTTCCAAAAATGTTCAAAATTCATCATTCAACTGTTTTCAGAATATTTTCGATGAGCCAAATGGTTGGGGGAGGGGGGGGGGGGACTCAAAGTCTGGATCTCAGTCATGAAGATGTGAAATGCATTTTTACATTGTAAGGCTACAGGCACACGACTGTATGTGTTTTACGGTCTGCAAATTGTGGATCCGCAAAAAAAACAAACGGATTACACGATTCATTGTAACAATGCTTGAAACGGACAAGAATAGGACATGTTCTGTTTTTTTTGCGGGGCTACGGAACGGACATACTGATGCGCATTTTTTGCGGACTCATTGAATTGAATGGGTCCGCATCCTATCCGCAAAAAAAAATGGAACGGACACGGAAACAAACAACGTTCGTGTGCATGTAGCCTAAGGCACGGAATCCATATAGCGGTTGTGACATAGACTGACATATTTGGCTACCCTTTTGGGGGAAGGTTTGCCACAACTAGGATCTGATCTAAAAGGGAACCTAACGGGTCCAGAACCAGAAAAAGACTAAGATAACAAATCCCCCCTTGTCCTAACCGTTATAGAGGAACCCGGCTTCATAGGGCTCAATGGAATCTAGCACCACTAACCATCTGCTGTCCACTACGTAAAGATCCTTCTCTCAGAATGTAGCAGATTTATTCGGGATTGTTCCCATCTGGTTATGGGATGGTAATGGCTTATAAAATACTGTAGACGCATGAGACCTACAAATCAGGGAGCTTCATCATGTGTTATGAGCATGTAAACACCTTGGAAGAAGCGGAAACATTTTGTATATTTTGTAAAAAAAAATAAAAAAATAAATGAAAATAGAAAAATTTAAAGAAATATACTAACGAAAGAGAATTTCTTGGACTCTCGTGTTTTTAGTTCTGTATTATAACAGTTGATAAATATTCGTAATCAAATGACGAATCCGTGTTTATTTTCTTGATCTCCTGGGCTGTGCTGCCACCTGCTGGATGATTAGAAAATTGCAAAACATTTTAAAACAATTCAAAGCAAAAATCGGATTTCATATCTGAATGTGGGGGAACGTATGTGATGTTTGGGGTGCGATTTAAGGGTGAAGACATAGTTTATACAGAAACAGGAACTATGTTCCATTGGGTGGGGTCAGTGATGTTGGGGGATATTTAGGCTTCAATGCTGATAAAAGTGTCAATCGCATCCTTAATCATCGTCTATGTTCTTCAGGGTACACTATACCGTACTTTCTAAATATCACTTCAAAAAGTAGAAAGTCAAATGATAAATCCCGTGTGCAACAAAAGAAAATTCTTAAATCAGCAATTCCTGGAGTTCCTTGAGTCAGGCCATTTTGAAATACCCTTTTGGTAGACCAAGTGCGTGAGAACCTTGGTTACCACCATCTTAATGCTAAAGGCATGTTCTATGTACAAAAAAGTGTCCCCCTTTTCATTCGTTTGGCCCTTACACTTAAAGAGAACCTGTCACCTCGAAATCGGCTTTTAAACTGTTAAAAGTACCTTATAGTGCCCCATAGTCGTGTCCTAAAGCACTTTTGCGTCCTGTTCCACGATTTAAATTCATTGAGAAATCCCTATTTTATTCCTCTGCTGCCCCGCGCTTCAAGTCATGCTTGAAGTCAAGGGGGCAGCGGCCTGGGCGTCTGTAATCCAGCTCTCCCCGCCTCCCTGTGCCTTGATTGACGCGTCACATTTCCATGCCCGGACGCGCTCTCACCCCGCATGCGCAGTAATGGGCTGCTGTAGCGCGATCCCGGCTCCGGCTCATACACTCAGCCGCTTCACTCTCGCCACTGCGCATGCGCCCGCCGCCCTGTCAGACTCGCGCCCGGCATCTGGAGGTGACTGGGCAGAGCGTAACCACTGTGCCTAGCCTCTGTGATCACACTCTCTATGACGTAGCTTAGAAGATGCCGGGCGCGGGCGCAAGTCTGACAGGGCGGCGGGCGCATGCGCGGTGGCGAGAGTAAAGCCGGCTAAGTGTACGAGCCGGGATTGCGCTACAGCAGCCCATTACTGCGCATGCGGGGTGAGAGCGCGGTCCGGGCATGGAAATGTGGCATGTCAATCAAGGCGCAGGGAGGCGGGGAGAGCTGGATTGCAGACGCCCAGGCCGCTGCCCCCTGGACTTTAAGCATGACTTGAAGCGCAGGGGAGCAGAGGAATAAAATGGCGATTTCTCAATGAATTTAAATCGTGGAACAGGACGCAAAAGTGCTTTAGGACACGACTATGGGGCACTATAAGGTACTTTCAACAGTTTAAAATCCGATTTCGAGGTGACAGGTTCCCTTGAAAAAAAGGCAAAAAGATGATAGCATAAATACATGATTCAAAAACTATTATTACACATCATAGGCTTAGATACACTTACACCAGTACCGTGCTACTGGATGTTACTTTATAACCACTGCTGTGATGACTGAAACCAGTACTGTACTATATATCACCAAATAGCCATAAAGGGACACGCAATTAAAAATTCAAAGCTTTATTAGTTGATAAAGAGACGAACAACAGATATATATATATATATAATGTCAATATCAAAAAATATATGGCGGCAGTACAAATGGTGGCCCCTTGAGAAAGCGGAGCGAAACGTACGTCGGGGTGGGCTCTCCTCTCAGCTAGAAGCCCGTGTCTTCCTTTTCAAGTGTCCCTCAGGTATAGCAAGTGTGAAATAATGTGCCTTGTAGGTGTATTGTATGCGGCTAGTATAGTTAGGCACAGTTTTGCTTTTACATCCTATATAGAGGGTGTTATCTTAATCAGCACTGTGACAGGGTTCTTTTTACCCTATATGGGAGATATAATCGGGGTCTTCTAGGCATGGGAGGGGAGCCACATATCTTGGCTACCATTTGTACTGCCGCCATATATTTTTTGATGTTCAAAAACTAATAAATCAACTAATAAAGCTTTAAATTTTTATTGTGTGTCCCTTTATGGCTATTTGGTGATGTATTGTATAGTCACGCATTGCATTGTGATTGAGTTGCGTTGGAATTACTAACAGTACTGTACTATATAGTATAATATAGTATAACTCTAAATGAGACTACAACACCAATACAGCATATCACCATCACATGTAGAGTAAATATCACTATAACAAGACCAATATTATCAATATACACAAACAACTAAGAGGTGGCATGAAGCAGGATGGGCTCAACCCAAAAATACAGTTGTGCATCTATATACAGGGGAGCAGATCCTGCACTTATGGCCCATTGCTAATGGCGATCCCCAGCAAAAATGCATACGGTGGAAGATGCCCGCAGCGGACCACAAGTACCACAATAGATATCCTACACAAGATGGCAATTGTGTGGATGTGATATTATCAATACCATCACATAGTGACCATATCGTTGTATCATGCTGAACAGAATATTATTACATACAATAGTGCCCACTATGTAAAACTATAATAAAATAATACTGCTCCTATGTGCAAGACTATGACTGTCAATATACTGCCTCCTAAGTACAAGATATAACTACTATAATACTGCCTCCTATGTACAAGATATAACTACTATAATACTGCTTCTATGTACAAGAATATAACTACTATAATACTGCCTCTTATGTACAAGATATAACTACTATAATACTGCTCCTATGTACAAGAATATAACTACTATAATACTGCTCTTATGTACAAGAATATAACTACTATAATACTGTCTCCTATGTACAAGAATATAACTACTATAATACTGCCTCCAATGTGCAAGAATATAACTACTATAATACTGCTCCTATGTACGAGAATATAACTACTATAATACTGATCCTATGTACAAGAATATAACTACTATAATACTGCTCCTATGTACAAGAATATAACTACTATAATACTGCTCCTATGTACAGGAATATAACTACTATAATACTGCACCTATGTACAAGAATATAACTACTATAATACTGCTCCTATGTACAAGAATATAACTACTATAATACTGCCTACTATGTACAAGGATATAACTACTATAATACTGCTCCTATGTACAAGAATATAACTACTATAATACTGCTCCTATATACAAGAATATAACTACTATAATACTGCCTCCTATGTACAAGAATATAACTACTATAATACTGCTCCTATGTACAAGAATATAACTACTATAATACTGCTCCTATATACAAGAATATAACTACTATAATATGGCCTCCTATGTACAAGAATATAACTACTATAATACTGCTCCTATGTACAAGAATATAACTAATATAATACTGCTCCCTATGTACAAGAATATAACTACTATAATACTGCTCCTATGTATAAGAATATAACTACTATAATACTGCTCCTATGTACAAGAATATAACTACTATAATACTGCCTCCTATGTATAAGAATATAACTGCTATAATACTGCTCCTATGTACAAGAATATAACTGCTATAATACTGCTCATATGGCACCATACAGGGGCACATTATAACTAGTGTTGAACGCGAATATTAAAATCACAAGTTTTTATCGCGAATATCGGCACTTAGCAACATCCCTAGCAACCAATAGGAAAGTTGCCTACCCCTTAGTGTTGATCGCGAATATTGTAATTGCAAAATTTTTATCGCGAATGTATTACATTGACGATTTTCACAATCAAGTAAATAATGATAGGAGATCGCGATTTCTCGAATTTGCGAATTTATGGCAAATATTCGGCCAAAAATTCGTGAAATATCGCAAATTCAAAAATTGCCTATGCCACTCATCACTAATTATAACCACTGGGGGCATTACATTCAGACATATCTACCGGTGTCAATACAGGGGGACATTATCAGTACTGGGGCAATACAGGGGGACATTATCAGTACTGGGGCAATACAGGGGGACATTATCAGTACTGGGGCAATACATGGGGACATTATCAGTACTGGGGCAATACAGGGGGACATTATCAGTACTGGGGCAATACAGGGGGACATTATCAGTACTGGGGCAATACAGGGGGACATTATCAGTACTGGGGCAATACATAGGGACATTATCAGTACTGGGGCAATACATGGGGACATTATCAGTACTGGGGCAATACATGGGGACATTATCAGTACTGGGGTAATACAGGGGGATATTATCAGTACTGGGGCAATACATGGGGACATTATCAGTACTGGGGCAATACATGGGGACATTATCAGTACTGGGGCAATACAGGGGGACATTATCAGTACTGGGGTAATACAGGTGGATATTATCAGTACTGGGGCAATACATGGGGACATTATCATTACTGGGACAATACAGGGGCACATTATCAGTACTGGGGTAATACAGGGGGATATTATCAGTACTGGGGCAATACATGGGGACATTATCAGTACTGGGGCAATACATGGGGACATTATCAGTACTGGGGCAATACAGGGGGACATTATCAGTACTGGGGTAATACAGGTGGATATTATCAGTACTGGGGCAATACATGGGGACATTATCATTACTGGGACAATACAGGGGCACATTATCAGTACTGGGGCAATACAGGGGGACATTATCAGTACTGGGGCAATACATGGGGACATTATCAGTACTGGGGCAATACAGGGGGACATTATCAGTACTGGGGCAATACAGTGGGACATTATCAGTACTGGGGCAATACATGGGGACATTATCAGTACTGGGGTAATACAGGGGGATATTATCAGTACTGGGGCAATACAGGGGGACATTATCAGTACTGGGGCAATACATGGGGACATTATCAGTACTGGGGAAATACATGGGGACATTATCAGTACTGGGGCAATACATGGGGACATTATCAGTACTGGGGCAATACAGTGCTCATTATAACTATGGGCACTATGAAGCAAATTATCACTACTGGGGACAGTATAGGGGACCTTACTACTAATAGGGGCTCTACAGTGGGCACTTAAAGGGACCTTATTACAATGTGGGGCACTTCTTATGTCTTATTACTACTGGTGGCACTTTAGGGGGTTGGAATATTACTGGGGGCACTTTGGATGCTTTATCAGTACTGAGGACAGTGTGGGGCATCATTACTACAGGGGGCACTATGGGTCATTATTATTATTGGACGTTCTGTAGGGGAATGATTAATAACATTTCCAGTGGATGGACGGCATTCATTTCAAACATGATATAATATATGTGTGTCCCGTTCCCCACCCCCGAGCTTCACCTCAGCCGATCACACACAGGAAAGATGCCAAGAGCTCCCCTAGTGGTGAGGGCAGTGGGGTGAGAGAGGGATCCCTACTATTTGCGATATTCAAAACAGTATTTAACAATACATTTCCCAAGTATGGACAATACCTTCTTAATACAGACCCGGGAAGAGATGAGGTCTCTAGAAATTTGGACCAGGGTAGAGGCCTGGTTTCGGAGGGCATGTTCCTCTCCCTCTTCTAGATGGCCGGCTAAGACCTCCTAAACCGGGGGTCCCTTAGCTTCTCCAGCCCTTCCGGTACCTGTCGGCCAAGTGGCTGATTTCAAGGTCGGAATATACGGCTAGGGGCAGGGGGATTGGTAGCTGCAACCCCAGTGGGGCTCTGGGCTCCAGGCTTGCTCCTCTTCATCACGCCGCACGAGTCAGGAGCGCAGCGCATCCTACGTCACTTCAGCCGAAGTAAAGGCAACCGGAAGCAAGATGGAGGCGCCCATAGAGGATTCCTCCAGTGGTTGGAGCGCAAGTGCGTTCCACACAGACGCCCGGAAACAAGATGGCGTGGGACGCTTGAGGCCTGGCTTACTGGCCTCGTGTCCCATCCGGTTGACTCTCTTAGGATGAGGAAAGAGGAGGAGCATCGTGGCCATAGGAGGAGTAAGTGTCCTTACATTATGGATTCCTCCAGCCCTTTTAGGAGAGAGCAATTCCCAGAGCCTCCTGTCCTGGGTCGCAGGCCGGCGCATGCGCACTTTGCAAACAGAAGTCGATGCCAGCAGCCCGTGTGGACTGCGCACTTCGCTCAAGCCTGAGCCTGTTCGCATGCGCAGGATCTGAAAGCAGGAGGAGGGGGACATAGGGAGAGGGGGCGCAGAGGTGAAGAAGGCGGCGCTGGGCACCGAACGGCCGGGCACCACGGAGGAAGTAAAAGCATCTGTGACATCCCTTGAACCCCCTCCAATTATCGGTCATACCCCGAGAGCTAAAAGACCTAGAGAGGTCTTAGATTCCGACTCAGAGGATATGGAGGTACAATATACTCAGTCGGATGATGGAGATGAAGAAGAGTTCAATTCTTTACCCTCCACATCTTATGATGAGCAGCGGAAATAGTCCATACCATCTGATGAGAAGCAGTCCCTTCTCACTGCCATTCAGGGAACTATGGACATAGAAGACGAACAACAAAAAAGATCCGTTCAGGACGAAATGTTTTCAGGCTTAATACCAAAAAAGAGAAAGATTTTCCCTATAAATTCTAGTCTAAAACAAATGATTTTAGAAGAATGGGAAGATGTGGAAAAGAGACTCTTTATTCCCAGGGAATTTAAGAATCGCCTAGCCTTTGATAAACAGGAGACAAAATTGTGGGAAGAAATCCCAAAAATAGATTCATCACAGCTAAAAGAACCAATGGATGGTGAGGCGGACGGTCTCTTGAGAAAGACGTGGGAGACATCAGCAGCCTTAGTCTCGACTAACATTGCCGCTACCTCGGTGGCAAGGTCCATGCTTTTGTGGTTGTCCCAGTTGGAAAACCATTTAAAAATGGGAACTCCCAGCGAGGATGTACTAGAACAGTGATGGCTAACCTCGGCACTTCAGCTGTGGTAAAACTACAACTCCCAAGATGCCCCTCTTGCTTGGCTGCTCTAAGAACTCTATAGAAATAAATGGGGCATGCTGGGAGTCGTAGTTTCACCACAGCTGGAGTGCCGAGGTTAGCCATCACTGTACTAGAATCTATTCCTCTTCTAAAAAGGTTGACTAGATTCGCTGCGGATTCATCGGCAGAGTCGGTCACGTTTGAGGCAAAAAACGGAGCACTTCTGAATACGGCAAGAACAGCCTTATGGTTAAAAAAAAATTATGCGCGATTCCCTTCTCAGGGGCTTATGTTTTTCGGCCCGGTATTAGACAATATCCTTGAAAAAGCCTCAGACAAAAAGAAAGGCTTTACGCAAGTTTTTTTTTTGTAAAAAGCTCTAACAGAAAAAACATATAAAGACAAGGGAAAATCGGGAATATAGTCCTATCAGAAAGGAGGGAAAGAGAGGTTTTTTTTTTTACTTAACCCCAACACCTCCCAAAACAAACAATGACGCCAGGCCGGTGGGAGGAAGACTAGAATGCTTTCTCCCAGTATGGCGCCAGATAACTCAAAACCCGTGGGCGCTTCAAATCATACAGGAAGGCTACAAAAGAGAATTTTTGTCAGTTTACGGAGAAAATACAATTCAAAGAAATCTGATAGAAGACGTTACCAAATTAAAAAATCTAGGTGCAGTGATTCAGGTCCCAAGACATCAGGGGGTATTACTCAAGACTGTTTCTTGTAAGAAAACCGGATGGTTCGTTCAGGACCATAATAAATTTGAAACCTCTGAACAGATCAATAAAATATCGACGCTTTAAGATGGAGTCTATCGGATCTACCATACCTCCAATTCCTCCAGGAGCAGTAATGTGCACCCTAGATCTGAAGGATGCATATATTACCGTGTGCTAATTCACCCAGATTACCAGAAAGCCTTAAGATTTGCGGTAAGGGAAGAAGGCGGGGTGGGTCATTATCAATTCCAATGTCTTCCATTCGGAATATCATCCCCCCTCTTGGGTATTCACAAAACTAATACAGTAATAGAGATCGTGGTTTTTCTCAGGATGAAAGGAATAAAAACCGTACCATATCTGGTCGACTTTCTTCTAATCGCAGACTCAGTGCAGATGTTAATCGCTCATACTCAGACTGTGATCTCTCTCCTACAAGGCCTAGGTTGGAGAATAAATTGGGAGAAATCAGACCTGACTCCCGATACCAAAAAACTTTTCTTAGGAACTGTACTGGATTCGACATTGCAAAAATCCTTTCTTCCGGAGAAAAGACAGGAAATCTGATAGAAAAAATCCGTTTGTACGATCAGAGAGGCAATGAGGATCCTAGGCCTGATGACAAGATCGCTTCAGAAGACGAGCCTCTCTGTTTGGGTTGGGAACCATCAGTCCTTAAATAAAAAAATTCTCATATAGGACAACGGTCAGAGAACTTTGGAATGGTGGAAGAATATGGACAACCTGTCAAAAGGATTTCCCTGGAACCCAAGCCCCTATATCGTTGTAACAAAAGATGCCAGTCAGCATGGATGGGGGGCAAAGATTGGAAATCATTGCTTCCAAGGAACTTGGAATCAGGAGATAAAGGGGAGATTCTCAAATTACCGAGAACTCCGAGCAGTCTGGGAGACTCTGCAACGGGGTCAGGATCTTCTGCTGGGTCAGCATGTAAGAATTTTGTTGGACAACATGATGACGGTGGTGGTCAAGGCCTGCCCCCCCCCCCCCCTTCCCTGGCCCACTCCTACTCCGCCCCTTTAGAATCTGCCCTGACTCCACCCCTTTAGAATCTGCCCTGACTCCACCCCTTTAGAATCTGCCCTGACTCCACCCCTAAGGACCCACCCCCAATTTTATAATTTTTTTTTTACAACTACAAAGACAGTAAAAAGTTATAACCACAACCTGTCCCTCGGCAGCGGCTTGTAAGACGCCTACTCTTACCACATAATGTCCCACTCACTCAGTAGGTATGCCCCTTAGTGCCCCCAAACAGTAGTTACGCTCCATTATTTCCCCTTCACAGTAGTTATGCTCCATTATTTCCCCTTCACTGTAGTTATGCTCCATTATTTCCCCTTCACAGCTTATACTCTCACACAGTAATTATTCCCCATTAGTGACCACACACTAGTTATACCCCTTTAGTGCCCCAAAGAGTAGACATTTCCCATTAGTGCCTCTCAAAGTAGTTACATCCCATAGTTATGCCCCCTTAGTGTCCTACAGAGTAGTTATGCCTCTGTGCCCCCTTACAATAGTTATTTCCAATTGGTTATCATGCCCCTTAGTGCCCTTTCACAGTAGAATGCTCCTTTAGTGCACCCAGATAGTAGTTATGCCTCCTTAGTGCAACCAAAGAGTAGTTATGACCCCTTAGTATTAGAGAAGCCCCTCCTGGGAGTTAAATAAAATGGTCAGTTATTATCACCTCATTCCCCCACTGACAAGAGGCCAGGGGAATGATTCATTCACTCCTCTACTCAGCCCCGGAGGTGCAGGATATTACTGCAGCACTCCTGGCTGCTGGGAAAGACACAGGAAGGGACAATGAATGATGATGAGGCAGAGGAACTGCAGTCCTAGAAAACCATATACCTGATATTAAATCTCAAGAATCGGACACCTAAAAACCCTATACTTTATTAATTTTCCATAAAAAAAGGGGAGAAAGATTCCCTAATTATTCAAGACTAGAGATGAGCGAACTTCTGTTTTAAGTTCGGCTTTCAAAGTTCGGGTTCGGGTTATCGAAGCATCCCGTTATGGATTCCGCTACCGCAGACCATAACAGCATTTGGAACGCGGGGTGAAGGACCTGGGGTGATGTCACCGTCATGTGATCAGTGCAGGGGGCGTGGCTCAGTACTGGATTGGATAAGAGGTCGCAGGCTACCACCTGTAATCCAGTACTGAGCCGCGCCCCCTGCACTGATCACATGACAGTGACATCACCCCAGGTCCTTCACCCCGTGTTCCAAATGCCGTTATGGTCCGTGGTAGCGGAATCCATAACGGGATGCTTGGATAACCCGAAGCCGAACTTTGAAAGCCGAACTTAAAACAGAAGTTTGCTCATCTCTATTCAAGACCATACGATATGGCAAATAAAAATGCCTCTATATATTCAACTATGAGCAAGATACTTGATACACCTGAAAAAAAATATATATTAGACAGCAGGATGATATATGTGCGACAGGGGGAAGAGGAGGGAAAAGAAGAGCATACAGAGAACTCAGGTGGTAATAGCAACCTGAGCCCTATTAAAGCCCTATATTTATACCCCTAAACACTGGCCTATGCCCTGACGGTGGGGTTACTCCGTCCCCGTGCCTGACCCTGCCGACCCTGGATAACCCTACCAAAATGCTGAATAGACTTATGTTTTGCTCCAACGCGTTTCTCCCAATTATGGGTTCCTCAGGGGGTATATCATGTTTAATGTACATGGCAGGTATCATAAATATATATCAAATGGATGAATAGTTAAGTGATGCAGCTGGGCGGTCAATGATAGAATGGGTGTGACCCTCACCAAGTAAGTTATGCAGCCTGAAAACAAAAGGATATATATAGTCAAGGACCGACAGAAAAACAAAGCGATATCGGCCCCAGTAAACCACAATATCACTTACTGATAACCAGAGTCACCCGCATAGATCGCCCGCCGTGGGACACTGTTGCCAACAGGTGTCCTACACTTACAAATGATTCCCGGCATTTATAGTTACAAAATCGGGCGTCCAGAAGACCTGATCAGCGTCACTACCGCCCTTTGGAGCGCACGCGCTGATCAGCTTCTGGCCAGTGAGACGCATAGTAGGTCGCAGGATACAGCTCCCGCGTCACATCCGCCCGTTGGAGCGCATACAGGGAGATATTTCCGGCCAGTGGTGCACACTGAAGGAACGATCTAAAGCGCAACAGAACACCTCTACACTGCCTCAAAATGACCCCAAAACACAGGTGACAGATTATACCTATGCTGAAATAGCCAAAATAATGACAATTGATCAAGAGATCAAGAAAATCAAAAAATACTAAGGACTGGGGAAAAAATACATGTGGACAGTGGGAGGTATATAGCTTACAGTATTTAGCAGCCCTCATGGTTGAAACTTAGAAGATACATACGGGGGACCACATTATGTACAGTCTCCCAAGATAGAATAGAAAAGCTATGATGTAGCCACACATATCAAACTTGGCAGGCTACAGACACAATTTATAAATGACAGAAGTAGGTATCTTGTTGGAGAAAGGGGTCAAATAAAGCAATTAAATATACCGGATAGCATAAGCCTGGCGATCTGTATCTGTGACTACTAGTTCTACTCTGTGCGCTGGGCCGGGCGCTGGACGACCACTCTGCCACTGGTGCTCTGTCCTGCTGGCGCTGCCGCCTGCCGCTCCTGTGTCCCGCCTGTCACGTACTGACTGCTGCCGCTCCCTGCTCTGACTCAGTATGTGAGCGGGCTTTATACAGCCTGCGCGCTCTACTGAGACTAGGCAGTAAGATCATAGAGTGATAGCGAGACAGCGGGCAAATGTGTGTGGGGGTGGGGGGAGGTGTATGGGCCCCGCTGCTGCTGTGAAGGGGCCCGGCCTGCCCTGAACAACTTTAGTTAGGCCCCAGCGGTCAGTGAGTGACAGTCACTCACTGACTCACAAAATTTAAAAAAAAAAAGCTCGGGACTGTCCGCCCCCCCCCCCCCCGGGGTCCGGGCCCCTTACTGGGGTATCGGCTGTACCCCCCTGATGGTGGGTACATGATACCCTCTACTTCAGAGTCTCTCCAACAGGATTTTTTTCTCGGGTAGAGGGAAAAATCCTATCAATTTCAGCGGTTCACCTAAAAGGGTCAAAAAAATCAATCATCAGATTTCCTCAGCAGGCCTTACCGAGACCCAAGCGGGTGGTCCCTAAACAGGTTTTCCTGGATTTGACAACAAAGTGGGGATATCCCAAAATAGACCTTTTTGCCACACAGAAAAATACACAAATTCCTTCTTCTCCCGGGACCCAGCAGACCATCGGACTGCGGTAGACGCCTTGTCCCAGAGATATGAAGCTGGCTTATGCTTTTCTCCCCTTCCCTCCAATTACGGCTATTCTCAGAAAGATCGGGAGGGGGTCATCAAAAGTTATTTGTATAGCCCCCTTGTGGCTGAAACAAGCGTGGTTACCTGCTCTAGCCTCGTTGGCCTTGGAAGATCCGATAACGCTTCCCCTGAGACCAGATCTGCTGTCTCAGGGTCCAATTTGGAACCCGGAAAAAGGCAGGCTAAAGTTAACGGGGGGGCTTCTGAAAGGGACTTACAGTGTTTTTCGGACCGTGTAATATCAACCCTTCAAAAGGAACATAAACAAGTAACTGCTGCCATCTATAATAAAATTTGGAAGAAATTCTGCTCATGGGTAGCATTGAGAAACGAAAATCCGCTGGTTTGGTGGAGGATGGCTTTGATAAGAGTCTTAGACCAAGCACTCTAAAAGTCCAGATAGCAGCCTTGAGCAGCTTTCTAAACTGTTCCCCGGCAGAAAATAAATGGATAAGCAGGTTTCTAAAAGCAACCACACGGATTAGGCCAACTCTGAAATCCTCAGCCCCACCTTGGGACCTGACAGTAGTTCTCAATGGTTTAATAAAGAAACTCTTTGAACCTTTGCGAGATAGCTCTTCGAAACATCTAGCCCAAAAACGGTCTTTCTAGGCGATTACATCGGCCCGTAGGTTAGGTGAAATCCAAGCTTTAACCACCCGAGAATCTTACCTTAACATTTTAAATGATAGGGTCCTCCTAAGACTAGATCCAACCTTCTTACCAAAGGTGGTTTCTACGTTCCATCTAAATCAGGAAATTATATTGCCAACCTTTTGTGCGGCTCCAAAAAATGACAGGGAAAAAATCTCCCACTTGCTAGATGTCAGGCGTCTTATCTATTTAGAAGCTACCAGTGGATTTAGGCAGGACGCTAATCTGTTCATACAATTTGCCGGCCGAAACAAGGGCAAGAAAACTTCGAAGGCCCTATTAACACGTCCGCAATGTTCGTCCGCACCCGTTCTGCAAATCTGCGGAACGGGTGCGGACCCATTCATTTTGAATGGGGACGTGATGGATGCGGAGAGCACACACTGTGCTCTCCGCATCCCCATTTGCGGAGCGCGCCGCCGATCTTCCCGCCGGCAGCTCCGCAAAAATATAGAGCATGACCTATTCTTGCCCGCAATTGCGGACAAGTATAGGCATCTCTATAGGTCTGGTAGCAAGGTGTGTTGCGGATCCGGAACACACTACAGACGTGTGAATTAGGCCTAAGACAACGTTAGCCAGGTGGATAGAATCGGCAATGAGGGATTCCTACCAGTTGCAGGGAATATCCTGTCCTCATGATATCAGAGCCCATTCCACCAGAGCAGAACAAGCAGAAGCTTCTATTGACCAGATTTGCAAGGCCGCTACATGGTTAAATTCTCATACCTTTTGCAAACACTGTAGATTAGATATTGCGGGAAGCCAAACCATGACCAGAGGTTTGGACGGAAAGTTCTCCAAGCCGTGGTCCCTCCCTAGGTCTGTATATTAATCTGGTATTACTCCATGTGGTGCTGTCATGGAGGACGTCCTGGAAAGTAGGAATTAGTTTTACCGGTAATTGTGTTTCCAGGAGTCCGACATAACAGCACCTGGAGTTGCCTCATTATTTTACTATTATTTTGTTTAAGGGGTTTCTGTAAGATATCCAATATTGGGTGCCAATTTAAAAAACACTGGGGGGGAACTTTTAACCTCTCCATAGTGGGCGGGACGGCATCCTCCATGTGGTGCTGTCAAGTCGGACTCCTGGAAATACAATTACCGGTAAGGCTAATTCTTACTTTTATTACCATCTCAGTCATTTTCTACATTTCAGGTGTAGAAAAGGGTCTACATGTTAGACAGCAAGGAAGCGCCAAAGTTATGGAGAGGCCGGCACCTCTTCATAGCTTTGGCGATTCACCGCCAGCTATAAGGGTTATTAAGACCGGCGTCTAAAATGCCCATTCTAATAAATGTGCCCAATAGAATTTATTGAGACCAGATTAGGAACGTTACACTGCGACTCTCCTTATCGCTATAAGTTTAAATGGGTTGTCCGCTTTTTTCATATGGATGACCAATCCTCAGGATAGATCATCAATAACAGATCGGCGAGAAGACCGACTCCCAGCACGGTCACCGATGAGCTGTTTGCAAGAAACCGCAGAGCTCGAACGAGCGCCGCCTTCACTTCATTGTTTACCTGCTCGCCGTTGCAACTGCAGCAGACAGCAGGAGTAATTACTGCGCAGCCATCGCATCTCTTCAATTAGACCGCTCCGTCCTATTCAAGTGAACAGGAAGGAGCCGTCTCATTCTCTTCAATGAAATGTGATTACACCTAAACGGCGAGTGGGTAAACAATGAAGAGAAGGTAGAGCTCATACGAGCGCTGCAGTCTCTTCAAACAGCTGATCGGCGGGGGTACTGGGATAGGTCATCAATATAAAAAAATAATAATGGAAAACCTCCTTAATTTAAAGGTAATCCATTGTCACCTACGTATGCAGTGGACCACTGGGGAGTGGTAGTTGTGCATGGGCCGTGCAGTGGTTTGACCGCAAACATCCTTTCTTCCCTTGGGGCGCACCCTGTTGAGGCTGGGGTTGGATTATTTGCTGGATGCAAGGCAGGACCTGTGAACGATAGAGATAATGAACAGGATCCATTGGTTACAACAGATAAATGGGGTAATTTATCGAACGGGTGTAAAGTAGAACTGGCTTAGTCACCCATAGCAACCAATCAGATTCCTCCTTTCATTTTCCAAAGGAGCTGTCAAAAATGAAAGGTAGAATCTGATTGGTTACTATGGGTGACTAAGCCAGTTCTACTTTACACCAGTTTGATAAGTGACCCCAAAAGTCTTTTTATTGAAGTTGATGATAGGGATTGTAGTACAAGGCTGTGGAGCGGAGGAGCAAGGAGGCAGCTCTGAGAGGCAGGTAAGTATGCTTTTCTTTGCATTTATGCCGAGGGGAGGTTTACCAAATAGCCCACCAATGGTGGACAACCTCTTAAAGGCTATGGACACATTTGGGGTAATTTTTTCATGATTGCACTTTACAAATTTTGGGCTAAAAATCTTTTTTTCAATTGGTCTTCATTAAAAAAAAATTCAGCAGTTTTTGTGATACATGTGGTTAAACATCAGTCAATTTGCAGCCTATCCCTCCTGAGTTCCCTCAGTTGTCGGCTCCTGTGAGCGCAGCAGCCTTCTCGGAGCTCGCCAAGCACAGCGCCGTCCATTGTATAGCGGTTGTGGTTGGTATCACGCTCGGCCCCCTTCACTTCTATGGGGTTGAGCTGCTCCTATGTAGAAGAGGGTGTCGTCATTGGCCTAAGAAAAGCTGAATAAAGACCATGGCACTACAGCGAGCACCCTCTCAAACAGCTGATCGGCGGGTGTCCCGGGTGTCAGACCCCCGTCGATCAGATACTGATGACCTATCCAGATGATCAGCATTAAAATCTATGAAAACCCCTTTAAGTCTTCGCGCTGAAAAGAAATGCATGTTTATCCAGTGCACGGATTCTAGGATGTGGTTCGAATAAATACAGTAAAACCGCATCTGTCTTGCATAACAAGAAGTGAACCGTGAATTTTCGTACGCGATATTTGGGCTGAAGAAGCCTTCTGCGAGCACCTTAGAGTCAGAAAAGGTGGTGTGGTACCATTCTACGGGCATATGGGTTTCTGCAGTCACAGCTAGGGGGCGCTCAGCATCTTACTGCATACTGTGTTATTACTGAGATCAATGCATAAGTGGTATGCAGGAAGCTCCCCCTAGTGGTGGCTGCAGGCACACATCAATATGCAGGAGATAAAAATCTATGAAATGAATCCTCAGTAAGTTTTGACTTTGTTTAGATAAAACAAAGTGGGAATGGACAATCCCTTTAAGGCTCAGTGATTTACAGCGAAGAATTAACTCTCCACATCATGTGACCAGCTCCCCCGATCACTTTAAGGTGAGTATTCCTGACCTGGCTCTCGCTACAGCAGTCCCCTGGTAGATTTCACTTTATAAGTTGCTGAATTATTAAATTCTAATATACGGAGCGCAGCGCCCCGTGGGGGTCATTTACATTAGGTTACACGGGTCCCGTAAGTTCCCTGCCTTCTCCCCATTTCTAAATTTGCCCAATATAACTGAATTTATTCACTGACTTCATAGCCTTGGACACTGAAACGCGTCAGAGCAATGCATATATTTCATGAATAATGCATGTCCAGAAAGAGGTCTAATATTATGCTGAGCTGGGGGGGTCAGTATATTCCTGGCTGGGGAAGGGATGGAGGGGGGACATCTTTCTTAGATGCTCTTTTCCTGCACTGAACTCATAGCCACATAGTTTTATTCGTCTGGAGCCTCCTGATCCACGAATACAATACAAGAACTACAGTGCAGACTGACACACCAACAGATCAGTAGGAAAGAGGGAGCAGCAGGATAGTCTGTACAGGAAGGATGTTTTATTGCTCATGAGAGTTGTCACCCAGCTTTCCCAGACGCCTGAATGGCAAAAAAATGCAAACCTTAATGAAAGGGGACGGCGGTTATTACTGCTACGTACTGACTTGGTGGCCATTACTCGGGGGCTACTACAGGGGGCAGTATTGGGTCCTCTTCTTTTGAACACAGATCACAGAGTGTAACAAGAAGATCTGCAGATGATGCCAAATCTTACCGATTACACAGGAGTTTGGAGACCAATGTCAGGAGGCTGCTGCCAAGGCTAATGAAATATTAGGATGTATTAAAAAGAGGCAGGCGATGAGAACGAGGTTGTACCACTTATGGTCGGTCAGAAAGGCTCCCGGTGGTGGAATGTGAAGGGGTCCGATACTTTTTTCCAGGGGCGTAACTACCATAGCGGCAGACCATGTGACTGCTATGGGGCCCTGGGCACTTGGGGGCCCAGTCTTAGTTGGGGGTCATCTCCTCCTTTACTGGAGGGGAAAGCCTGGCCAGGACTCTACTCTCTAAGGGAGCAACTTTTAGCAAATGATGCAGTGGAAAAATGTCCCAAGGGTCATTGAAAAGGGTTTGGGCAGAAACCCTCCTGTCCTGTGGGGGCCCTGGTTTGATCCTTGCTATGGGGTCCACTCCTTACTTCTCCATGTACGCCACTACTTTTCTCCATATACTGTGATTCTGTCAGAACACCATACCATGAATAGATATAGAGCAGATTGAATATATGCAAAGGACAGTATATATCTGTACCCAGATGTGGTTCACATTGCAATAACCAGTCTCCACCACTAGAGGGCAGCAGAGCCATTTGTATAGAATGACCCACTGATTTCCTTGCACATTTTCTACTGCACAGTGTGAGGTATGTGGCAGGTAAGTGTCTGTGCAATGTAAGTATGGAGATGTCCCATTATATGTACATCGTTGGATTATTGCAGGATGCGCGAGGTGGGGGGACACAGATAACAGGTCTTGCCCTCCTGAACATTGTTTGCAGAAGAACTGAGCCTTGATTTTCTTAAAATTTTCTTTCAAAATATCCACCGTTCTGGTAAGAGTTGAAGAAATGTGGGCCATATTTCTGTTTAATAGACAGGTGTAGACTTCGACGTACTGTAATTGCTAGATATGTTATTTTAATCATTTTTTATTTATGTATTTCTTTGGTGTGGGGGAGGGTGTGATACCATTTGGATAACTGTATTTATTAGCGATCCAGTACAAAGGTCGGGCAGTTTGCAGTCAGGACTATGGAGATTATGGTCAGTACTCTGAGGATTGCAGTCAGGAGTCTGGGGAATGGGGGACATTTGGCAACTATGCTGTAGGCCCGGGATTCAGCAACCTCCTGCTGTTCAGAGACTACAACTCCCAGAATGCTTCATTCATTTCTGTGAGAGTTAGAAGAACAGCCAAGCATGTTTTCATGCTGGGAGTTGTGGTTTCACAGCAGCTGGAGTACTGAAGGTTGCTAATCCTGGCTGTAGGATGTAATCACAATCCATTAGGCGGGTGTGGGGACTCCGCAGGGGTGTGCTGGAACATGGGGCAGGCATGGCAATTGCCCCCCAGGCTGCCCTAAAACAAGTTAAACTTGGTTTCGCAGGGCCGTCTTTAACGCAGGGCAAAAGGGGCAGCTGCCTTGGACCCCCCCCCGGAGCAACTGAGCCTCCCTGGCCGCTCGAAAATTAGCACCAGAGGTCCAGTAGGACCAGGAAGAGGTAAACGCTTTGTACTTACCACTTCCTGGTCCTCGACTGTCGGCTGTGCAAAGGATGCAGATCGCGTTGGAGGAGAGGAGCGGCGTCGTCCGGGAGCAGGAAGGGGTAAGTGAGATATTTATGAGGCTGATGGACAATTCTGGGGGCTGGTGAGGGCACTGGGGGCTGATGGAGAGGCTGCTGGGGGCTGAGAAGCAACTGGGGACTAATTTGAGGCTACTGGGGTATGACGAGAGGCATGGGGCTCTTATCTGAGGTCTGATTGGGGGTCATTCATATTGGGGTCTGAGCTGAGGTCTTGATAACATTAGGGCTATTAGCTGAGATCTGATTACCATTGGGGTATGATTGGTGGTCTGACCCGAGGTATAACGAAAAATATTTTTTTCTTATTGTCCCCCTCTAAAACCTAGATGCGTCTTATGGGCCAGTGCGTCTTATAGGGCGAGGTCTCAGAAAATTATGTCCCTGCTTCGCAGGCTTGTATGGCTCTCTTTATCATTCAATTTCCACATATTCTGCAGTCATAATCAAGGGTCTAGGAATATTGCGGCGGATGCCTTGTCCCGTTTTAATTTCCCCCTCTTCTTTCAGGTGGTGCCCGAAGCAGGCACCACGGGATGTCCAGCCCCGGCCTTCAGTTCCCTGGTGATGGACTGAACTCCCTCATTTCATCAGCAAGCAACCTAGTGCAACAATCCCTTTCTCCCAATACAGCCAGGAACTACCAAGCCGGTCTAAACATTTATCAGGAATTCTCCAGGATCCACCCTCAGGGTGGCCTGGACGACATCTCCTACATCATGGTCTTCATCGCCCACTGTCATTTCCAGCTCAGGCTGTCATACAACACCATTAAGTTATACTTGGCAGGCATCCAACACTACTCCATGCGCCGCAACCCAGGCGGGGGTTCCATATTCTCCGGTCAGGTCATCAAGGCCACGCTACAAGGAATCCAAAAAAGTAGGGAGGACTCCCCTTTCCGTTGACAGCTTGTATCTGGCGAAATGTTCAGGAAATTATCTTCAGCCCTCGACGGTAACCCTTTTGGGCCCTTCATCAGCACAGTTATCAAAGCTGCCATGTACCTCAGCTTTTATGGCCTCCTCAGGCAAGTTTACCTGCAGTTCCCCTAGGTGCAACAGCTTGCTAAAACAGCAGTAGGTTTGGTGTAATGACCACTTCATCCTCAGGTTGCCTTCCACAAAAACAAGCCATTCTGGCCCACCGACAGAAATTAGATTCTTAAAAACCTCCAATGCTATATAAACCTTATGCTATATATGTGTCATCCACAGATCCCCCCCATAACAGTGTCCTCCAATACACCGGGCCCCGCCGCTCACAGCACTATTCATATATAAACTGTAATCCTTAACCTCTTCTTAACTTTAGTTAAAGTTACGCTATCCAGTGTACTACTACTTACTATCAAGCTCCTGTACCGTAGCAGGCAGAGCGGCCGGCAGCTGTAACGTCACATTAATGAAGCAGGCGAGCAGGCGCGTGACGCAAGTGAGTGACGTCACAGCTGTCGCTCTGGCTGCTACGGGAGCTTGATAGTAAGTAGTAGTATATGGGATAGCGCTACTTTAAAGTTAAGAAGACATTAAGGATTACTGTTTACATATGAATACTGCTGTGAGCGGCGGGGCCCGATGTAAAAGTACAGTGACTGCACCGGCCCCGCCGCGATTCCAGCAGTTGCCGGCCTCCAGCCCCTCCTCCCTCCCCCTGATACTTTGCAGGCTGCGCAGCATCGCACCTGGCGATGTATCAGTATTAGCAATATAAAAATTACAGCGTTTGCCCCATAAGATGCACTGCCATTCCCCCCCACCTTTGGGGGAAAAAGTGCGTCTTATGGGGTGAAAAATATGGTATATATATTACTTGTTTTATGTGAGTAAGGGTGCTGGGTGGTTGGAGAAGGGGAGGGAGGGGTACAGTACTATCTGCACATTGTAAAAAAAAAAAAAAGTAATCTGCAAAATATTATATATTTGTGTCAGAAGTTGTGCTTTTTAAATTTGTAGAATAATGATACAGCCATTTTATTTGATATTTTTGTGCTGATTTTTATTTTTTCTCTATTTTAAGGGACACCATAGTCGCCAGAACCACTATAGCTGAAGGTAGTAGTTCTGGTGTCTATAGCATGTCTCTGCAAGCCTTTTCATGTAAACACTGCCTTTTGAAAATATGACAATAGTAACATAGTACATAAGGCCGAAAAAAGCCCTCTGTCCATCCAGTTCTCTCTGTCATCCTATAAGTTGATCCAGAGGAAGGCAAAAAAAAACCTGTGAGGCAGAAGCCAATTTTCCCCACTTAAGGGGAAAAAATTCCTTCCCGACTCCAATCAGGCATCAGAATAACTCCCTGGATCAACGACCCCTCTCTAGTAGCTGTAGCATGTAATATTATTACACTCCAGAAATACATCCAGGCCCCTCCTGAATTCCGTTATTGTACTTACCATCACCACCTCCTCAGGCAGAGAGTTCCATAGTCTCACTGCTCTTACTGTAAAGAGTCCATAGTCTCACTGCTCTTACAGTGAAGAGTCCATAGTCTCACTGCTCTTACCGTAAAGAGTCCATAGTCTCACTGCTCTTACTCAATGAGTTAAATAAAACCAGCAAAGATTTACTAATGTAGTGATTTAACTTTGGCCTCCTGGATCCCGCCTTCCCACACCCTAGCATGCAATCACGCCCTCCACCACAACACAATGTGCAGTTTGTGAGTGTATTACAGATCACCTCATCAATACAATGCACAGGAATGTGCAGTGTGTGAGTATATCATAGTCAACCCACTGCTTTCCCACAGGGAAGCATTGGGAGGTTATTGAGCATGTGTGGCTTCATAGAGATGCTTTGAATCAATGCATTTGTATGAGGATTTAGCGTGATTGCCAGTGTTGCACATTGTGCAACACTGGACTAGGAAGCACCTCAAGTGACCATCTGATGAGTGCCCACTAGAGGTGTTCCTGGCAGTAATGTAAATACTGCCTTTTGTAGATTTTATTTTTGTTAAACATCATTTTTTCTATTACAATTAAATTATGTTAAACCACATTGTATCCTATTTGTCTTGCTTCATAACATCAATATCCATTATAAAACAAGGGAAAGGTGGGCGTGGATGGTGAGCTGATTTGGTGGTGCAATGGGCCACTGGACTGGATTTGTCCCCCAGGACTAAGGCTGCCAGCCCTCTCCTGGCCGGGGGGATGTTGTAGTAGCTATTGGACTCCATCAACTGGTAGAAAAATGCTGAAAAAAAAATAAAAATCTGTCTTTATTCACCAAACATTTGAGGTGTTTTGATAAGATCCAAAGCAGAATATCTACATGTAGTGATATCACATCAGTCCCACATGCAAATTAACCAGAGCCACACCACCCCCAAAAGATCCCCAGACCATAATGCATAGTTGCCAACAGTCGACAAATTTTCAGGGAGTGTCCCTAATTTTCAGAGACAGTCCCTGAAAATTCAAGCTGTCCCGAGTGGGCCTATGCATTTTCTGCCTATACATGGGTTAGCCCCACTCTATTTTGGGGGCTTGACCTATTTGTCCTGCATTTGTATGCATAATAGAGCCTCCTCCACGCCTGACCGTAGGCGGAATATAAGCCGGAAACTTGCGCTTGCCTGTCACGATAGGTAGGTAAGCGAGGAAATAACCGAACACAGGAAAACAAACAGAACAAATGACTAGGCCCAAAAGCTAGGGAGAAAAGGGTCACCTCCTAGCAATCCCTAAAAGCTTTCCCTAAACTACTGTGCCCATGTGCATACCCTAATGGTGGATATGCACATGCCCTCATGCCTAAATCTGTGCACCCTGGGCAAACCCTAAGCTTTAGGGAAAAGGGAAGAGGCAACCTGCTTCTTCAAACCCGGAGGAAGCAAGTGTCTCCTTAGAGGCCTAGATAAAAGACACAATAAGAAATAACAGAGAGGACTTATCTAGGGCAGAGCTGGAGCAGACGATCCACCACACATCCAGAGCTCCCAGGAAAGAACTATAACCCGCACAGGCCACTGGGAGGAGGAGGGATAAATAGCCTCACGAACAATCAAACCCAGTACACCTGAGGGAAGGTGGATCCAGCTCAAACCCAAACCAAACAAACAGAGAAGTCAGACGTGTGCAGCCAGTCTGACAGACCTCCGCACATTCACAGGGCATGACAGTACCCCCCCTTCTATGGGTGACCTCTGGACACTCCGGACCAACTTTATCCGGGTCTGCCCTGTGGAACCCACATTCTTTCCTCGGGACCATATCCCTTCCAGTGCACCTGGTACTAAAGGGAACCCCGAAGAACATGTGAGGTCGAGAATCCTAGAGATCTCAAACTCCAAATTGCCATCCACCAGGACAGGAGGTGGCAATGGAGATGGTTCCATAGGTTCCACATATTTCTTCAATAAGGACCTGTGAAACACATTATAGATCTTCCAGGTCTGCGGAAGATCCAGACGAACCGCCACCAGGTTGACAATAGCAGAGATTTTGTAAGGACCAATAAAACTTGGACCCAATTTCCAAGATGGTACCTTCAGCCTAATGTTTTTAGTGGACAACCACACCAAATCACCCACACACAGGTCACCCACGGACCAGTCATACGTCTCCTGTCAGCCATCTGTTTACATCTTTCACCCATCTTTTCCAAATTAACTTGGATGTTCCACCAGATAGATGACAAGGCAGAAGAGAATCTCTCCTCTTCTGGCATCCCAGATGATCCAGTCCCAGAAAAAGTACCAAACTGTGGGTGAAAACCATATGCGCCAAAAAATGGCGACTCATCAGTGAACTCCTGTCTACGGTTAATTAAAGGCAAATTCAGCTAGAGACAAGAACGAGGGCCAGTCATCCTGATTCTCGGCAACAAAACACCTCAAATAGGTCTCCAGGTTTTGGTTAGTGCGCTCTGTCTGACCATTCGACTGGAAATGAAAAGCCGGAGAAAGACAGTTGAATACCCAGACAAGAACAGAACGCCCTCCAAAACCTGGAAACAAATTGCGTCCCCCTATCAGACACCACATCAGAGGGAATGCCATGTAGTTCCACAAAACCTGAGCGAGAGTTTTGGCATTGGGCAAGCTAGTTAACGGTACAAAGTAAGCCATCTTACTGAAGCGGTCCACTACCACCAAAATCACAGTTTTCCCAGAGGAACTCAGTAAATCGGTAATAAAGTCCATGGAAAAATGCGTCCAAGGACGAGACAGGATGGACAGAGGAAGAAGGGATCCTGAAGGTCAGAGTGTGTGAGCCACATTCGCACGTGCACAGGTCTCACAAGCTGCCATACAACCCTCCACACCGTTGCACAACCCTGGCCACCAGAATCTCCGGGAAATAAGATCTATGGTGGATTTTCTTCCAGGATGTCCCGCAAGGACAGTATCATGATATTCCTTGAACACCTCGTATCGCAGTTCAGCAGGAGCAAACAACTTGTCTGGATAAGAATCAGGAGCCTCCTCCTGGGCCCCCAACACCTACATCTCCAACTCGAGGTACAGAGCGGAGACCACCACCACATCAGCCAAAATCGGAGCGGGATCCTCAGAATCACTCCCCCCAGGTAAAACTACGTGACAACACATCTGCCTTGACGTTTTTAACTCCAGGGCAAAGGTGACCACAAAATTGAACCTAGTAAAAAACAGTGACCATCTAGCCTGTCTAGGATTCAGGTGCATAGCAAACTGCAGGTAAGAAATTCTTGTGGTTAGTATATACCGTAATAGGATGAGTTGCCCCTTCCAACCAATGACGCCATTCCCCAAAGGCCAATTTGATGGCAGTAATTCTCTATCTCCTACATCATAATTTTATTCAGCGGCCAAGAGTTTCTTGGAGAAAAAGCACGCAGGCGCCATTTGCTAGGGGATGGACCCTGCGACAGAACTGCTCCGACCCCCACTTCTGATGCATCAACCTCCACGATGAACGGTTGAGACACATCAGGTTGCCTCAGAATGGGAGCAGACGCAAAACATTTTTTAATAGCAGAAAAGGCCTGTAATGCCTCATCCAACCAGACAGAGAAGTCGGCACATTTTTTAGTCATATCTGTCAAAGGTTTTACAATGTAATTCAAGATGAATTTTTGGTAGTAATTGGTAAAACCCAAAAACCGCATCAGAGCTTTCTGATTCTCAGACCGGTTCCTTTCCAGTACCACCCGGACCTATTTGGGGTCCATATGAAAACCAGAGTCAGAAAGCAGGTATCCCAAAAATGGTAGCTCCTGGACAGCAAATACAAATGTTTCCAATTTTGCATACAATTTTTTCTCCCGAAGGATCAACAACACCTGTCTCACGTGATCCTGATGGGTCTCCAAATTGGGTGAGTAAATTAGTATGTCATTAAGGTAAACAACAATGAACCTTCCCACTAAATGATGGAAAATATCATTGATAAACCGCTGAAAGACCACTGGTGCATTAGCTAAACCAAAGGGCAATGATAAGATTCTCGAAATGATCTTCGGGTGTATTGAAAGCTGTTTTCCACTCATCTCCTTCCTTAATTCTGATCAAATTATAAGCACCTCTTAAATCCAACTTGGAAAACACCTTGGCTCCGACAATTTGATCAAATAGATCAAAAATCAAAGGAAGGGAATACAGATCACAGACCGTAATGAGATTCAATTCCCGTAAATCTAAACACGGTCTAAGTGATCCGTCTTTCTTTTTTACGAAAAAGAAGCCGGCGGCCACAGGGGACTTAGATGGCCTAATATGTCCACTTGCCAAACTCTCGGCAATATACTCCCGCATAACTTCTCTTTCAGGTTGGGAAAGGTTATATAGCCGAGATTTTGGCAATTTAGCTCCGGGGATGAGATTGACCGGACAATCATATTCTCGATGAAAAGGCAACTCCTGAGCTCCACCCTCCGAGAACACGTCCGCCCCCAAAATAGTACCAATCTAACCATCACCTCATCCCGCAAAATATGAGCCCCTAGCTCATATTCGCCCAAAAAATAAAAATACTATGGCTCTCAGACTAAAACATGATTTTTTTGGTTTCAAAAATGGTTTTTTGTGTTAAATGTAAAAAAAAAAAAAAGTAGACATATTATGTATCGCCAGGTCCGTAAGAACCTGCTCTATACAAAAACCACATGACCTAACCCCTCAGGTAAATACCGTAAAAAAATAAAAAATAAAAACAGTGTAAAAAAAGCTATTTTTGTCATCTTACATCACAAAAAGTGTAATAGCAAACGATCAAAAAGTCATATGTACCCCACAATAGTCCCAATCAAACAGTCATCTCATTCTGCAAAAATAATACCCTACCTAAGACAATCGCCCAAAAAAAAAAAACCTATGACTCTAAATATAGAGACACTAAAACATGATTTTTTTTTGTTTCAAAAATGATATTATTGTGTAAAACTTAAAAAAATTAAAAATAAGTATACATATTAGAAATCGCCACGTCCGTAATGACCTGCTTTGTAAAAATATCACATGACCTAACCCCTTAGATGAAAACCGTCAAAAAAATAAAACAAAAACTTCTAAAAAAAAACATTTGTTTTTGTCACCTTACATCACTAAAAATTCAACACCAAGCGATCAAAAAGGCATATGCCCCCAAAATAGTAACAATCTAACCGTCACCTTATATTATTGTGTATAACTTAAATAAACTTAAAAAAGTATAAATATTAGGTATCGCTGCGTCAGTAATAACCTGCTCTATAAAAATGTCACATGACCTAATCTCTCAGGTGAACACCCTAAAAAAAAATATATAAACGGTGTAAAAAAGCAATTTTTTGTCACCTTACATCACAAAAAGTGTAATAGCAAGCGACCAAAATGTCATATGCACCCCAAGATAGTGCCAATCAATCCGACATCTCATCCCGCAACAATTGAGCCCCTACATAAGACAGTCGCCCAAAAAATAAAAAAAAACTATGGCTTTTAGAATGTGGAGAAACTAAAAAAATAATTTTTTTTCAAAAATGCTTTATTATGTAAAACTGAAACAAAAAAACAAAAAAAGTAGTCATATTTGGTATTGTCGCGTCCGTAACAACGTGCTCTATAAAAATAGCACATGATCTAACCTGTCAGATGAAAGTTGTAAATCACAAAACATAAAAACTGTACCAAAACAGCTATTTTTTGTCAGATTTTCCATTTTAACCCATTTTTTCCAGTAACAAAGCAAGGGTTAACAGTTAAACAAAACTCAGTATTTATTGCCCTGATTCTGTACACCTCATATGTGGTTGTAAACTGTTGTATGGCCACACGGCAGGGCGCAATAGGAAAGGAACGCCATATGGTTTTTGGAAGGCAGATTTTGCTGGACTGGTTTTTTGACACCATGTCCCATTTGAAGCCCCCCTGATGCACCCCTAGAGTAGAAACTCCAAAAAAGCGACCCCATTTAAGAAACTACACCCCTCAAGGTATTCAAAACTGATTTTACAAACTTTGTTAACCCTTTAGGTGTTTCACAAGCGTTAATGGCAAATGGAATGCTCCGGGACACTTCAGTTGTACCTTTGTTGCTATTAAGTACCACGTGTAATCTCAATGACTAAGCTGTGTGCCTCTCCCTGTACCCAGTCACTGACTGATAAACTGGTTGGCAGTAGTGATGTGAATGTATACGACACTTCCAGTTTGGAGAAGACCGAAAATGGTGCGGATGAGAGCCTCAGCTCTGGGACAGGTCGGTAAAATTAAACCCATGAGAATTCGGGACCAATTAAATACATTTTAATTATAGGCGGGTACATTTTCCTCCACAAGCAAAGTAATATGACAACAAACGGTTAACTGTTAACCACTAAAGCGCCATAGACCTCCAGGAACATTAGCTATTAACCCATAACTGCCATGTATACTTTGTATCAATATCCACCCCTTCTCTACCTAAGACCACCGGAGATATTAAGTATTAACCACTAGACTACCAGGGGTGTAAAGGAGAAAGTTGTCGAAGTCCAGTTACTCTTAGTTCTTGCACCAGCGCACTTGCAGACCCTGCTTCTTCCCTTGCAGGAGTCCAGAAAAACTGAACGGTGACCCATATGGTTGTCAGTTGTCACCCGGCTCCTCAGAAAAGCAGAATAGAGGATGGTTTTATGAAGGAAATGCCGGGACTTGTTCAGAGACTCTTCGCTGGAAGAGAACAGCTGCATCAGCAGAAGACAGAGGCTTCCCGAGATCCCTGCAGAATCCTCATAAAATACCCATGACCATGAATAAAGAAGAGGTGTGGAGGATGGGAGTCCGTGCACGTCCACATCTGGCTGCAAACCAGGCATCAAAGCACCAAACATCTGGCACCAGCAGAGGCCGACCCCAGCGAGGACCCCGCCATAATACACGGCCAAACATTAGGAAAGCTCCGCTGGTTCACACTGACCTGTTTCTTCCCCTGCTCCCACTGTAACATTTAAAGTCCTTCTCCCATTATAACCAGCAGGATAAATGATATGGGGCATTGGTCTAATTTGGAAGTCGGTTTCTAAAGTATCACTGTTCCCTCTAATCCCCCTAAATATTCTTAAAAAAATATATATCAGTTGTTACCACTAGGTGGCGATGTGAATGCAGCTGTATACGGCTCCTAAATACAAGAATCTGTGCCCCCTAGTGGTGACAACAGGCATCTGGGATTTCTCTGGATGTGTTTGTGGTAGGCGGGCCGGACCATGGGGTGTAGCTATAGCGGGTGCAGAGGTAGCAGTTGCCCAAGAGCCTGAGGGGGCCCAAAAACCCCTGTGCCATAAGAAGACACCGGTATTATAGACAGTGCATGCTGGTCAAGTTACACCTCTGGCTGGGGGGGAAGGGGTCAGGTCGAGAATTTGGCATGGGGGGGGGGGCGTGCCTTTTTAATTTTTGCCTCAGGCAGCACGAAGGCTATGTGCTTCCCTGAGCACTGACGGAAGGAGGGCCCAAGCTGAACTCTTGCACCAGGGCCCATGAGCTTCGAGCTACGCCCCGGATCTCCACATTTTATGACTTGCACAAGCAAGATTTTTTTCACAGTTTTTATAAAAACTGGTTCCTTCATTCATCTGATTTTTTTATTTTTATTTTCTATTTTGCTCTTGGTTTTTGCTTTGTTTGCTTTGGATGTGGTGGATATAGAACGAGCTCCCGGGGACCATATGTAGGAGGCATCTGCTACTACCTAGAGGTTCCTGTGGATTGTATGAAAACAGATGCCTTACGTATCCATCTGCCGCTAGATTTGCGGAGTACTTACCTGTCGAGCCTCCGATGAACATACAGGCGGCTGCCCGAGTATGTTTTACGATACAAGGGATTGTGTTTTTTTGTATAAACCATGGCTTTGTTTCCAGAGAGAGGGGTCTTTGGATGATGTCATAATCTATGTCTTGGACGGAAGTGAATATTTGGGATGGTGTGACCCCAGCTCTATACATCACTTATTGTCATATCTTTTTTTTTTGTCATTTTTTTATATTGAGCCCACATTTAGTTAAAACTATAGTGCAGCCATTGAATTATTCAATAAAATGTATCTATATAGCGCCACCTACTGCTGTTGTTTTCCTTATTTCTCTGTCCACCTCAGTAACTTCGCTGAGGTGGTCGCACATGCTCAGTTCCATCCTTCAACTGCCCCCCCAGCTGTATCTACTGTTAGAAGCTGGGATCCTTAGGGCTCTTTCACACGAGCGGATGCCGTGCGGGCAATGCACTGCGTGAAAGAGTGCCAAGCCCGTTCCGGACAGCAGAGACACGGAGCATTGACATGAGTGATACTGCTCTGTGCCTCTCTGTGACCTTTTTACTACAAAATCCCAGTGAGATAAAGTTGTCACCGTGATTTTGTAGCAAAAAGGTCACAGAGAGGCACGGAGCATTATCAATCATGTTAATACTCCATGTCTGGAGCGCGGCTTGGCACTCTTTCACGCAGCGGATTCCACGCTCGGCATCCGCTCGTGTGAAAGAGCCCTTACAGGGAGAAACCTGCGACAGAAAGGAAATGATAGGGAGAGAGCTAAAGCAGAAAGGACATGTCCCCTGAGCTGTGATAGGGAGAGAGCTGAAGCAGAAAGAAATTCCCCCTGAGCTGTGATAGGGAGAGAGCTGCAGCAGAGAGGATATGTCCCCTTAGCTGTGATAGGGGGAGAGCTGCACCAGAAAGGACATGCCTCCTGACCTATGATAGGGAGAGAGCTGAAGCAGAAAGGATATGTCCCCTGAGCTGTGATAGGGAAAGTGCTGCAGCAGAAAGGACACATCCCTTGAGTTGTGATAGGGATGAAGCTGCAGCAGAAAGAGCATGTCCCGTGAGCTTTGAGAGGGAGAGAGCTGCAGCAGAAAGGCATGCACCCTGAGATGTGATAGGGATAGATCAGCAGCAGAAAGGACATGCCCCTAGATGTCATAGAGCGTTTCAGCAGAAAAGACACCCCCTTAACCTGTGTTAGAGAGAGCTGCATCAGAAAGGACATGCATTCTAAGAAAGGACACGCCCCTGAGCTGGAGCCTGAAGAGAATCTAGCAGAGCAATTAGAACAATGAATGTAGAGATCTCTGGATCCATGTCAGGTACAGGTTTTAGAAAGACATTGTCATCATGATGCATGAAAGAGCTTAGCGCTAGGCCCCACAAACCCATCAGCTCCACAGCAATCCCATTCTCTGTCACCATGGAGGGTACGCCCCTTGTATTATCCTTATACAGTATTCAGTAGAGAGCGCGGCTCCTCTACTTACACAGATACTGTACTTGTAAAAAGCTCAGATTCCTATTGCTACCACTAGGGGGCGAACTGTATGCAGCGTCTATTTCGGTCAACGGCAGACTGGGTACAGATTGCCCTCTAGTGGCAGCAAAAGACAACGAGACGTCTACGAGTCTGTGCGCATTGTGAACAGAGGAGACGTGCTCCATACTAAAGAAAAGGAGCAGCCCTTCCTTATCCTGTATATTAGGAAAGTGCTTCAAATAATTTTTTTTATTTTTTATTATTATAATAAAAAAAAACTGAAAGGCTTAGTGCCCTTTACGTAGCTTTTAAGTAACTTCAGCTTTCACTGACCCTTTATCTGTTCTACATGAGTCTCCTGGGTGCTGCAGGCGTCCTTACCCACCGAGCCTGTCATATCTGTGACCATAATGATGATAGCTCATAATAGGCATTTTCTACCGCGCTGCCATCGCTGATTGAGCTTTTATCTTTGCTGAAGAGACACCGGTGGAGCCGAGCCTCATGCTATATTCCATTAGGTAATATATGCAGGCGGTCTGTTCACACTGGAGATCACTGGACACTTGTATAAAAATATATATATAAAAAACTTGCAAATCGCTGGCTAGGAGGGACATCTATTTACACTGGGGGCAGAAACTTTTTGAACTAAATTATTCAAATGGTAAAGGAGGTCCTTTTACACAGATCGATGATCTGGGAGATTATGGGGAATGAAGCAGATGTGCCCGATAATTGCCTGATCTTTGGAGATGAGAGCTACACATACATGCAGCAATCACCGTCACTGTATGGAGACGAGCGATCGATACAGCGATACATTGTATCTGCATCTGCTGCATGGGAACAAGGATTTTTTTTTGTACACAGGTCTATTATCGGGAATGAGCATTTATGCAAACACTCATCCTCGATAATCTTCCAGATCATTGGCCTCTCGTTCGTCGGCGCAGGCGCCCGATTTGGCTACGGACGAAGGAGCTAAAGATGCAGTTAAAGGGCGGGCCGAATGGGTGAAAGAGGAGTGGTTGTTTATGAAAATTATCGCGGGGCCTTGGCACCAGCCGTTTGAACGCCACCTCTGGGCACCTTCACACACTGATTTGCATATGGAATAAAAGTGTTTTTTGGACGACCTGTGGAACAGACAACAATATGGTAAGATGCATTTTAATGTGGGGCCTGTGTTGGACACAATGGTGTAAGTGTTAGATATTGCGATTTTGGGGTGAAAGACTCCTTTTAAAGCATAAAATCTGTGGCTCTGATTGATATAGATGATGAGCAAGTGTCCGGAGAGGTCTTTTGCTAATTATCCCTGATTTCTATCACCTTGTCTGCTTTCTATCTACCATCAGGTGGCGCTATCTTAATATACTATAGTGGAGCGTGAATATTCGAATAGCAATTTTTTTTTTACGAATATCGGAAACTTCACTAATTCGCGAGTATTTAGAATATAGTGCTATATATTCGTAAAAACGAATATTCTTTTTTTTTTCAATCTGAACCCAAGATACCGTTAACGAAGATAGAGAATATAGCGCTATGTTCTCTATCTTCGTTAATTCTAGCAAGCCAACCAATAGGAAAGTTATAGCCCGTTCAAAGTTTCATTCGCAGTACGCAAATATTACTTGCATACTGCGAATGAAACTTTGAACGGGCTATAACTTTCCTATTGGTTGCCTTGCTAGAATTAACGAAGATAGAGAATTTAGCGCTATATTCGTATTCGTTATCTTTGTTAATTCTAGCAAGCCAAGTAAACTTGCCTATTCACAGCTCTAAGTTGGATGCGCAGTGCGAGAATATTAAGTAATATTAATCGCATTGTGCATCTAACTTAGAGCGGGGTATATGCAACTTACTTTACTATTGTTTGGCTGGGTAGAATTAACGAATATCACGAATTCGAATATAGCGCTATATTCTCTATATTCACTAATTCTAGATAGCCAACCAATAGGAAAGTTGACTTTATACCCTGTTCAAAGTTCAATTTGCAATACGCGAATAATTAAATCGCATATTAATCACGAAAAATAGAATAATGACAAATATTCGATTTCGACGAATATATGAAGAATATTCTATCTAATATTCGCAAAATATTGCAAAATCGAATAGGCACCGCCCGCTCATCACTGATATACAACAATGATCTGACAACTCTGGTTCTCCAGCTGATGTACGTTGTCACGTACGTGCCGACCTGACACGTGATGCAAGGGGTTGATTACGGCTAGGTTCCCACAACGACATTTGTCGCGCAACAAATAGAGCACGACTACACTGCAACATTTGTTGTGCGACATTTTGTTGCATTAATGTTGCGCAATTTTTTTTATAATGGGAGTCTATGGTGTCGCATTGCAACATGCGACATGCTGCAACAGCGACACGACTATCGTGTCGCAGTATGTCGCATGTTGCAATGCGACACCATAGACTACTATCATAAAAATTGTCACGCGACATTAATGCAACAAAGTGTCGCGCGACAAATGTCGTCGTGTGAACCTAGCCTTACTCCACTCACTCAATCCTGCTTTCACCTTTCACTAAGACTGCAAACAGCATAAATCTGTCCACATGCCCCAGATACATTCTGCCACTGCCTACTGTAATAATGCCGGGCTAATAGGTACCGCAACACCTGCACTCACAGTCACACAATAAGACTAGCAGTACCGTAAAACAGACGTTAAAAGGGACCTCTTTATATACTTCTCACAGCTTAGATTGCAATAAAGTATAGATGAGGAGAGCAAAATATTACCATCAGTCCCCAGGACCCCAAGCTGATCAGGAACCACGACCATCCTGTAGACTGACCTCTTCGTTGTTTGGATGGGCACATCAGCTTCCCTAGAAGACTCCTGGTCCAGTACAGGACAAGCTCCAGCTCCTGAGAAGACAAATCACTGTGCCTGTGTAATCAATGAAGCGTGCCACGGTGTGGGCCACGGCTCGCTCACTGCACAGATTAGCAGAGGACAGACGTACACCAATTAAAGATTGATGGACTATGCCAAAAATGTGTCGCTAATGTTAATATCTAATGAAGAATTTCTTTAGATTTTTGTATTTTCCTTTAAGAGATTCTTAAAAAAATAAGAAGTCCATATTTCTATCATTGTCTTTGCCTTAATGGAAACTGACCCGTTTCTCCGGCCAGTTCTATACATTGCCTCTTGTCTACCTTGATCACATGTTCTTTAGAGGGCAAACTCAATCCAGAACCGTAATGCAAGACCCAAAATGAGACCCAACCTGGTCACCTATTTAACCCAATGTTCCCAACCACATAGCCAATGGTTACTGGAGTATGGAGAATCTCTAGAATGTCTTGACCAATATTGAAGTTGCGCCCCGTACCGGAGAAGTGGATCCTCTAGGCTGACATTGATTTGCAGGTGACTAGACTGTGTAATCTAGGCAATCTCCCTATTCTTCTCCCTCAACAATCACGAGGAGTTTTGGACTTTAGTGGTCAAATTTCCAGAACTGTCACTGATTAGTGGAAGACTCTTAGCAAAGTGAGGAACGTAGGCACAGGTTGTTAGGTGTGTGGTCCATGTCTGTTGCCCTCCAGCTGTTCCCTGTGGGCACTTACAGTGCTCTACTTACCATGTCATCCTGCTTTCTGGATGCCAGGGTCCTCTCCATGATGCTGCCTCCATGTTCCTGCTCGATCCTCCCTTAGGGTGCAAACACGCTCACTTCCGGCCTCCGAAGGTGCCAGTGCGTGCCCACCCAAATCCTTCCACAGCCAATGGCTGAGCCGGGTCCCTGGGTATTTAAGGTACCCTCTTCAGTCGGAGGGTGCCTGAGGTTTAGGTCTTTCTTCCTGATGTGTTTCTAGTGTGTGCCTCACTGCCTGTGTGCCCCTGCACTTTCAAGTCCAAGTTTAGTTCAGTTCATTTTTAAGTAAACATAGTCTGTCTACCTAGTCTGTTCGGGTTTAGTCCCTAGCCTGCCTGCCTTGTTTTTGTCTCATCACTAATCCATCCTCAAGTCTTTGCTGTAACTGCAATAATTGTGCACTGCCTGGATCCCTAAAAACAGCATTCTAGTCTTGGTGACTGTTCAGACAATACCTGCAGTTTTCCTGCATTTTTTATACTCTGCACTTCTGGTGCTTGAATCAGAGTCCCTGACCCCAGTGGGTCAGCTGCCAACTACACTGGGACTATCCCAGGAGGTAGTGGTCCAATTGCTTCCCAGCAGTGAAGAGGTTAAAGGGTGAATACAGGGAAGTGCCAGAAAAACACCCTTAGGGTTTATCCCACAGCTAAACCGTTTAGTTGGCACAGTGGGTTCTCACTCACTTATCTATAACACAGGTCTTCACCAAAAATGCTGTAAATATCCCGAAACTTAGGCACAGACAGGGCCAGAAGTCAAAACCAGGAGTAGAACAACAGGTACGAGGTGACGAACACAAGAAGCAGACAGAATCATAACCTGGAAATAAAGTCAAGGTCGTTGTCAGAGTACAAGAGCAATTAGGAACAACTACCAAACACATGAACCTTCAGGAGCACCCATCAGCAGGATGGTGAGGTCTGAATCTCATTTAAATACATCCAAAGTTTCCTGATGCTGATGGCGGCAGAGAGCAGGAGAGCCACAGCCAGAACCAATAGGATCATGAGTGAGGATAAGATTTGTCTCTAAAGCGGAGAGAGGTGAGTCCAGTTGTCTAGCAGGCCCTCTCTGCTGGAATGGGGAATGGTGAGTAGCAACTGAAGGTCACTATTGGATTTAGCTTAGAGGGTTTTGAGTTTAAGGGATTATCCTATAAAGATTCCTAACTGTAGTGGGGCAAGGAGGAAATCTGAGTAGGTGGACTTCACTAAGACATAGTGATGAGCGGCAGGGGCAATATTCGAATTTGTGATATGTCGCGAATATTTGGGTGAATTTTCTCCATATATTCGCAAATTCGAAAATTTGTTATCTCCAGTCATTATTTTCTTGATTGCGGAAATCGGCAATAAAAAAATTGTCATTACAAAAATTTGCATTACGAAAATTCGCATTATGAAAATTCTCATTCAACACTACACCTAAAATCAGATATTGCAGCCTTCTCATTGGCCCACGAGCTAGAAGCAGGGAGGGATCATGTGTACTGTTCGTTAACCCCAGTCATTATTTTCTTGATTGCAGAAATCAGCAATTTAAAAATTCGCATTACGAAAATTCGAATTCGACACTACTCCTAAAACCAACGATATTGCCGCCTTCTCATTGGTCCACAAGCTAGAAGCAGGGAGGGATCATGGGTACTCTTTAAAAAACAAATCTTGAATATTTGAAATTATGAAAATATATCACTATATTCTAAATATTTGCAAATTCTCAAAGTGCCAATATTCGCGATAAAAATTTGCAATTCGAATATTCGTGATCAACACTACTAAGACATGGGTAAATAGGTACAGATCGAAGGTAGTAGATAGCAACACAAGAACATGGCGTGAGAACAGACCTCTGTAAAAAAAAAAAAAAGTTAGTGCTGTGACAACTCATGAAGGCAGAGTGCTGTGACTACTATAAAGTATGTGGGTGGCTGTAATTACTAGTAATGTGGTGGTGGCTATAGGAGCACTGCTGTGACTACTGGGAAACTCGGCATCTGCTGTCATTCTTGGGCAAGTGTGGAGGCTGCTGTGAATACTTGAGAAGTTTTGAGGACTGCTGTGACTACTAGGGGATTAGGAGCGATGGTGACCAGATGGGAGTGTCCAGTGATGCTTTAGTTATTGGGGAAGTTGGGCCAGTGGTCACTAGATAGATAAGGAGGCTCCTGTGACTACTGGAGAAGTGAACACAGTGGTCACTAGATAAGTAGGTGTAGTACCCCACAGAGGGCTACTGTCTATAATGGTTGGCAAATAACGTCATCTATATATCTGATTATGTTCCTTAATAATACTGCTATGTAACTTATGTATTGTATTGCATGCACTGTGCCTGGTTATCCAGCAGGTGGCAGTGTATCTGGCAGAGAGATCTTTAGATAGAATGGAACTCACCATTTCATTCTTGCCCCTTTTTGGGAAGAAGTGGGCTAGTCCTGCTTTCTACCAAGGGAGTGGTTGCAAGAAGCTATAGTATAATAGAATTGGAAAGGGACAAGACATGGTGCAGTGAGGGGAGCACACCCTCCTGCAGCAGGAGTCTTCCAGGGTAAGCAGCTCATAGAGCACACCAACTCCTTGCAGTTCCTAGACTGATTATTACGATAGGGTCAACGGCCAAAGGCACCCCACTCAAAAGGTACCAGAATTGTGAGAAAGTCCAGTAACCAGACTGAAGCCAGAGATTAGCACAGCATTAGAGGGAGAAAGCAATGTATCCAAGTTTGCTGACCAGTTTACACTAAAACCTGCTGGAGCCAAGTGAAAGATCAAGTATTGTCTGGATGCAAGTATTCAAGTAAAACTGTTGAAATTTATCAAGTCTGGACTCAACTTATTCTCCACTACCTACAACTCTCTTCTTTTAATGCTACAGAGCATAACCCTGGAGAGTGATGGTATCCAGGTAGAAGAATATGTCTGGACTCAACTGATTCTCCACTAACTACAACTCTCTTCTTTTCATGTTACGAAGCCTAACCACAGTAGTCACAGAGGCCTCCTCATCTAGTGACCAATGCCCCAACTCCCCCATAGTCACAGCAGTCCCCATATCTAGTGACCACTGCTTTAAGTTTCCCAGTAGTCACAGCAGCCCCATCATATTGTGACCACAGCCTCAACTCCCACAATAGTCACAGCAGTCCCCATATCTAGGGGGCTGCTGTGACTACTGGGGAAGTTAAATCAGTGGTCACTAGATATGGGGGCTGCTGTGACTATTGGGGGAATTGGGGCAGTGGTCACTAGATATGGGGGCTGCTGTGACTATGGGGGAGTTGGGACATTGGTCACTAGATAAGGGGGCTGCTGTGACTATGGAGAAGTTAAAGCAGTGATCACTAGATATGGGGGCTGCTCTGACTATTGGGGAAATTGGGGCAGTGATCACTAGATATGGGGGCTGCTGTGACTATGGGGAAGTTAAAGCAGTGGTCACTAGATATGGGGCTGCTGTGACTATTGGGGGAGTTTGGGCAGTGGTCACTAGATATGGGGCTGCTGTGACTATTGGGGCAGTGTTCAGTAGATGAGATAACGGATTTGAATGCTGGGGAAGTGGAGGGTTTGCTGTGGGGGTCTGAGGGAATAAAACATCATTATGACTGTTCAGCTACTCTTTGTAAAATACAGAAACTGCATCAAAATAACCTTTCAGTTTAAATATATTTTTTTACATTTTTTTTTACTTATGCATAAAACTATTTATGAGGCCGTGCAGTGCGGGGCACGTTGTACGACATTTAGGCATTTGTTTTAATCCGACTCAATTTATTAGGTTAAAAAATGATTCATTTCAACAGCTGAAGGGACTTTTACAAATTTTTATTGCAGTGTAAAATTTATTAGCGGCAGAATAAGGTCATTTCATCTGTGCGGAGTCTTAATAAAGATTTTAATTGGGGTGTTGCTCCTTAACAATGCATGAACGCTACATTGTAAATTACAGGGAACTTTCCGTTTTCTAGGAGAAAGGCAAAACATGTTCCTTATTTGGATAATAAAAAGTCTCATAAAATAATAGTTGTGTCTGAAAAAAAAAAAAAGGAATAAATAAATAAACTTTTCCCAGGGTGCAACGGGAAATCACAGAGGTAACAGACAGTGGCCCCTGAGTACTCAGAGTAATTTACTGGTGTAGGACCCCTAGCAGCAGGATGGCCTCATTTGGGGGGAAAAGAAGGCTTAAGGGGTTGAACACATTAGGAAATAAAAGGTCAGATTTTTCCACAGAAACAGTGCCCCAATTGGCTATTGGCTATGTTCATATGGAGCTGTTTTAGAAACACAAAACAAAAGCGGGGCATTTTTCTGAATCTACAAGATGTACAGTACAGTACAGTACAGTAGGTCATGTAATTAAAAGAAGTAACAGTTGGATACAATAAGTAACACTGGGATACGCTGGGTAATACTAAGAGCGCTGAGATCGATGATGAAGTGATTCTATGAATTTTTATATTTTGCCTTCTCTCATCAGTGCTGCAAATGCTCAGATTTAACCGCAGTGCAGAGCAAAAAACCAATGGATAATTATCAGGATCACTGGCGAAATGTCAGCAGGAAAAGTCTGTGGTTCCAAGAAAACTTGTACTAGTGATAGCGGCGTAAACTGTGAAATGGAAAAGATTAAGACAAAAAAAGAACATTTCCTAACAAAGCATTATAATTAGAGATGAGCGAACTTTAAAAAAAAGTCCGGTGTTCGGCGTTCGGGTTGTGGTAAGTCGCGCATCCCGTTATGGATTCCACTATAGCGGCATATGGAATCCATAAGGGGCGGCTGCCACCAACCCGAACTGTTGAACAGCCGAAGGACCTGGGGTGACGTCACTGTCATGTGATCAGTGCAGGGGGCGTGGCTCAGCACGGGATTAAATCCAGCATGCTCCATATGACTATATACAAGAAGATGTATAACTGATACCAGCTGTACATGGATAATTATATACAGGAGATACCCAGGTTATACCAGCTGTACATATATAATTATATACAGGAGATACCCAGGTTATATCAGCATGGTCCATATCACTATATACAAGAAGATGTATAACTTATACCAGCTGTACATATATAATTATATACAGGAGATACCCAGGTTATACCAGCATGCCCCATATGACTATATACAAGAAGATGTATAACTGATACCAGCTGTACATATATAATTATATACAGGAAATGCCCAGGTTATACCAGCATGCTCCATATGACTATATACAAGAAGATGTATAACTGATACCAGCTGTACATATATAATTATATACAGGAGATACCCAGGTTATACCAGCATGGTCCACATCACTATATACAGGAGATGCCCAGGTTATACCAGCTGTACATATATAATTATATACAGGAGATGCCCAGGTTATACCAGCATGGTCCATATCACTATATACAAGAAGATGTATAACTTATACCAGCTGTACATATATAATTATATACAGGAGATACCCAGGTTATACCAGCATGGTCCATATCACTATATACAAGAAGATGTATAACTTATACCAGCTGTACATATATAATTATATACAGGAGATGCCCAGGTTATACCAGCTGTACATATATAATTATATACAGGAGATACCCAGGTTATACCAGCTGTACATATATAATTATATACAGGAGATACCCAGGTTATACCAGCATGGTCCATATCACTATATACAAGAAGATGTATAACTTATACCATCTGTACATATATAATTATATACAGGAGATACCCAGGTTATACCAGCATGGTCCATATCACTATATACAAGAAGATGTATAACTTATACCATCTGTACATATATAACTATATACAGGAGATGCCCAGGTTATACCAGCATGCTCCATATCACTATATACAAGATCTATAACTTATACCAGCTGTACATATATAATTATATACAGGAGATGCCCAGGTTATACCAGCTGTACATATATAATTATATACAGGAGATACCCAGGTTATACCAGCATGGTCCATATCACTATATACAAGGATATGTATAACCTATACCAGCTGTACATATATAATTATATACAGGAGATACCCAGGTTATACCAGCATGCTCCATATCACTATATACAAGAAGATGTATAACTTATACCAGCTGTACATATATAATTATATACAGGAGATACCCAGGTTATACCAGCATGCTCCATATCACTATATACAAGAAGATGTATAACTTATACCAGCTGTACATATATAATTATATACAGGAGATGCCCAGGTTATACCAGCTGTACATATATAATTATATACAGGAGATGCCCAGGTTATACCAGCATGGTCCATATCACTATATACAGAAGATGTATAACTTATACCGGCTGTACATATATAATTATATACAGAAGATACCCAGGTTATACCAGCATGCTACATATCACTATATACAGGAAAATGTATAACTTATACCAGCTGTACATATATAATTATATACAGGAGATACCCAGGTTATACCAGCATGGTCCATATCACTATATACAGAAGATGTATAACTTATACCGGCTGTACATATATAATTATATACAGAAGATACCCAGGTTATACCAGCATGCTACATATCACTATATACAGGAAGATGTATAACTTATACCAGCTGTACATATATAATTATATACAGGAGATACCCAGGTTATACCACCATGGTCCATATCACCATATACAAGAAGATGTATAACTTATACCAGCTGTACATATATAATTATATACAGGAGATGCCCAGGTTATACCAGCATGGTCCATATCACTATATACAAGAAGATGTATAACTTATACCAGCTGTACATATATAATTATATACAGGAGATGCCCAGGTTATACCAGCATGGTCCATATCACTATATACAAGAAGATGTATAACTTATACCAGCTGTACATATATAATTATATACAGGAGATACCCAGGTTATACCAGCATGCTCCATATCACTATATACAAGAAGATGTATAACTTATACCAGCTGTACATATATAATTATATACAGGAGATGCCCAGGTTATACCAGCATGGTCCATATCACTATATACAGAAGATGTATAACTTATACCAGCTGTACATATATAATTATATACAGGAGATACCCAGGTTATACCAGCATGCTCCATATCACTATATACAAGAAGATGTATAACTTATACCAGCTGTACATATATAATTATATACAGGAGATACCCAGGTTATACCAGCATGGTCCATATCACTATATACAAGAAGATGTATAACTTATACCAGCTGTACATATATAATTATATACAGGAGATACCCAGGTTATACCAGCATGCTCCATATCACTATATACAGGAAGATGTATAACTTATACCAGCTGTACATATATAATTATATACAGGAGATACCCAGGTTATACCAGCATGGTCCATATCACTATATACAAGAAGATGTATAACTTATACCAGCTGTACATATATAATTATATACAGGAGATGCCCAGGTTATACCAGCATGGTCCATATCACTATATACAAGAAGATGTATAACTTATACCAGCTGTACATATATAATTATATACAGGAGATACCCAGGTTATACCAGCATGGTCCATATCACTATATACAAGAAGATGTATAACTTATACCAGCTGTACATATATAATTATATACAGGAGATGCCCAGGTTATACCAGCATGGTCCATATCACTATATACAGGAAGATGTATAACTTATACCAGCTGTACATATATAATTATATACAGGAGATGCCCAGGTTATACCAGCATGGTCCATATCACTATATACAAGAAGATGTATAACTTATACCAGCTGTACATATATAATTATATACAGGAGATGCCCAGGTTATACCAGCATGGTCCATATCACTATATACAAGAAGATGTATAACTTATACCAGCTGTACATATATAATTATATACAGGAGATGCCCAGGTTATACCAGCATGCTCCATATCACTATATACAAGAAGATGTATAACTTATACCAGCTGTACATATATAATTATATACAGGAGATACCCAGGTTATACCAGCATGGTCCATATCACTATATACAAGAAGATGTATAACTTATACCAGCTGTACATATATAATTATATACAGGAGATACCCAGGTTATACCAGCATGGTCCATATCACTATATACAAGAAGATGTATAACTTATACCAGCTGTACATATATAATTATATACAGGAGATACCCAGGTTATACCAGCATGCTCCATATCACTATATACAAGAAGATGTATAACTTATACCAGCTGTACATATATAATTATATACAGGAGATACCCAGGTTATACCAGCATGGTCCATATCACTATATACAGGAAGATGTATAACTTATACCAGCTGTACATATATAATTATATACAGAAGATACCAGTGTGGTGATAAGAAAGCAGGATGCGTCCATATCACATATGCAGTTGTGCATTTCTGTAGAGAGTACATCCTGCAGGATGTGCTCCTACGAAATGCACAACTCATATGAGCATGGCGCATCCTGCATGTTATCACCAGCACTGATGGTTTATATACATATATATACATGGAGGTGTATAAACTCATATCAAATGTACCTATTATTCATATTCAGGTCACATTTAGGTGACACCTGTTTGGCCTATGACTATATCAGTCAGTCATGTAGGACTTATAGCACACCTGTCCATATCTCATTGCATAGCATGGCCACATGCTGGAGGTATACAGAGGAGATGTTTGTGAGTCGTCCTAATACCTGTAATTGCCCACTGGCTCTGATATACACTATATAGCAGGTAGGTGAGTGTTAGGGCCCACGGGCTACATGAGAACCTATACGCTGATGTCCAGGCTTATAGCACACGTCCTCCTAGTAAGGATATGTCGAACTAACTCTCAATTTATAACATCAGTGCGAGGGTTTAGTATGATAGCAGCGTGCACCTATCTCTGGTTCTGCAGCTGTACATATATAATTATATACAGGAGATACCCAGGTTATACCAGCATGGTCCATATCACTATATACAAGAAGATGTATAACTTATACCAGCTGTACATATATAATTATATACAGGAGATGCCCAGGTTATACCAGCATGGTCCATATCACTATATACAAGAAGATGTATAACTTATACCAGCTGTACATATATAATTATATACAGGAGATGCCCAGGTTATACCAGCATGGTCCATATCACTATATACAAGAAGATGTATAACTTATACCAGCTGTACATATATAATTATATACAGGAGATACCCAGGTTATACCAGCATGGTCCATATCACTATATACAAGAAGATGTATAACTTATACCAGCTGTACATATATAATTATATACAGGAGATGCCCAGGTTATACCAGCATGGTCCATATCACTATATACAGGAAGATGTATAACTTATACCAGCTGTACATATATAATTATATACAGGAGATGCCCAGGTTATACCAGCATGGTCCATATCACTATATACAAGGAGATGTATAACTTATACCAGCTGTACATATATAATTATATACAGGAGATACCCAGGTTATACCAGCATGGTCCATATCACTATATACAGGAAGATGTATAACTTATACCAGCTGTACATATATAATTATATACAGGAGATGCCCAGGTTATACCAGCATGGTCCATATCACTATATACAAGAAGATGTATAACTTATACCAGCTGTACATATATAATTATATACAGGAGATGCCCAGGTTATACCAGCATGCTCCATATCACTATATACAAGAAGATGTATAACTTATACCAGCTGTACATATATAATTATATACAGGAGATGCCCAGGTTATACCAGCATGGTCCATATCACTATATACAAGAAGATGTATAACTTATACCAGCTGTACATATATAATTATATACAGGAGATGCCCAGGTTATACCAGCATGGTCCATATCACTATATACAAGAAGATGTATAACTTATACCAGCTGTACATATATAATTATATACAGGAGATGCCCAGGTTATACCAGCTGTACATATGAATTATATACAGGAGATGCCCAGGTTATACCAGCATGTCTATATAACTATATACAGGAGATACCTAGGTTATACCAGCTGTACATATATAATTATATACAGGAGATGCCCAGGTTATACCAGCATGCTCCATATCACTATATACAGGAAGATGTATAACTTATACCAGCTGTACATATATAATTATATACAGGAGATGCCCAGGTTATACCAGCATGCTACATATACAACTATATACAGGAAGATGCCTAAGTTATACCAGCTGTACATATATAATTATATACAGGAGATACCCAGGTTATACCAGCTGTACATATATAATTATATACAGGAGATGCCCAGGTTATACCAGCTGTACTATATAATTATATACAGGAGATGCCCAGGTTATACCAGCTGTACATATATAATTATATACAGGAGATGCCCAGGTTATATCAGCATGGTCCATATCACTATATACAAGAAGATGTATAACTTATACCAGCTGTACATATATAATTATATACAGGAGATACCCAGGTTATACCAGCATGCTCCATATCACTATATACAAGGAGATGTATAACTTATACCAGCTGTACATATAATTATATACAGGAGATGCCCAGGTTATACCAGCATGCTCCATAACACTATATACAAGGAGATGTATAACTTATACCAGCTGTACATATATAATTATATACAGGAGATACCCAGGTTATACCAGCATGGTCCATATCACTGTATACAAGAAGATGTATAACTTATATCAGCTCCCAAAAAGTTAGGAATATTTGTCTTTTGGGGAAATTTATGGAAAACTTAAAAAGTTCCGGCACCCGTGATTTTATATCATGAAAGTCGGGCATTTAAGTAGACGTACCGATGGCGATTTCTTCATCTCAATTTATTAAAACGAAAGTTGACCCCAGTGCTGGGTATACCCCCATAAAAATGTCAGTGTCTCAATACCTTGTCCTGTGCCCTTTAGCACCAATTACAGCTTGACAGTGATGTCTCCTGCTGTTCACAAGTCATCTTATTGTCTCCTTAGGCCATTGAGGTTCTGGGGTACAGAGTTATGAGCCTCTACACGGCGACTCAGCTGATCGGTTTTTAATGGGATTCAGATCTGGATATCCTCGACATCTCTAACATCATTGGCGGCCATCATTTCTGCTCAGCGTGAATTGACTTTCACCAGTGAACAGCAATGAGGCCCACTGGTCCCTTGTCCAGAGTAGATGCTCCCTGGCCCATATAAGACGATGGCGCCTGTGCCTGGTGATGTGGTCAGGTACCCTTGCAGGTCGTCTAGCACGCAGGTCTGGTCTGACGTGACACTTGGGCGCCTCTCAACCTCCCTTTAATGTGCCTGGAGTTGTGTGGCATTCATCACCTGTTTCTGCAGGGCATTGTTCAGAATGAAGCGGTCATCAGTGTGGGATGTGGCCGAAGGACATCCACTTCTCTGCCTTTCTTTGACTTCCAGTCTCTGTATCTCTGATACAACCGGCTGATGACACTCTGTGACACTCCAAGCTCAGTGGCTACTTCCGTCTGAGAACATTCTGCTTGAATCCTAGCAATGGCAAGGAACTGTTGAACAATTGTTAGGTGTCATTTTGGTCTCATGATGTCAAAATGTGAACAGCATGATGAGGAGGACTGTGTAAAACTAATTCTAATTGAACTTGGAAATTTTTTGGACGATTCATGGTCCAAATTTTACTGTTAAGCTCCTTGTTAGAGAACAGCAAGTCGTGCAAAAAGTACTGAAGCATTGAACAGTTGGACATGTGCATTCAAAAGTTTAGAGAAGGTCACATTAAGTTCACCTGTAAAGGTTAGAGGGCATTTTAGGTTAATCCTGAAATTTCACCCACGAGACAAATATCCCTAACTGTTTGTGAGTAGTTGTATATCATTACATACAGGACATGTCCAGATTATATCAGCATAGTCCATACTTGAGTTTAACCTGCCTACCCTTGCCCCCTCCTTCTGTCCATTTGGGCCTTGATAGAAAGAATTAAGACTTGGTGGGTAATTTATCAAACTGGTGTAAATGAAAACTGGCTTAGTTGCCCATAGTAACCAATCAGATTCCTCCTTTCATTTTCCAAAGGAGCTGTCCAAAATGAAAGGTGGAATCTGATTGGTTGCTATGGGCAACTAAGCCAGTTGTGCTTTACACCAGGTTTGATAAATGACCCCCCTTGGTGTCTAGAGAGGCACTAACTATAAATACACCCCTGACTACCCAACTGGTTGAAGACCTGTAAAGCTGCCCATAGATACAGGAGTTTATTTGGTCACCAATTTGAACCAGTGTTTCCAACAACATAGTGGACTGTTACTAGACTATAAAGAATCTCCAGAATGTCTTGGTCAATATTGAGGTCATGCCGGTACCGGAGATTTGGATCTTCTAAGCTGCCATTGGTTTGAAGATGGCCTGCTGCCCTCCTGCTGTTCCTTGTGGGTGGAGATTCTGCTGCACTTTCTATGTCATCCTGCTTCTTGGTCACCTACGTCCTCTCCATGATGTTGCCTCTATGCTCCTGCTTTATGGTCCCTTAGTGTGCACATGTGCTCACCTCTGGACTCTAAAAGGGTCAGAAAATGGCCAGTGTGGGTGCTCCCAAATTCTTTCCCCTGGGTATTAAAGGCATCCTCTTCAGCAGGAGGGTGCCTGAGCTTTAGGTTCCCTGATCACCAGCAAAGGTGTTTGATAGGCTAATGGTACTGCGATTTACCTGCGTCGGGGGTCAATAAAGTCAGACTTACACACAGCAGCACAGAGTATTTCTGGATAATAGCTCAGACTGACTGAACATGGTATCATTCACTCCCTTCTATTCTCCTGGGCGATGCCAGCTTCTATTGGTATTTGCTTCACATCTTATCACAGCCTTCAAGTGGCACCAAGAGAAAGAAAAACATGAACTTTGAGTGAAAGAGTCGCCCGTAATTAAAACCCTGGCAGATGGATCCCTAATTAAAATGCAGGGGCGGTTGTGTGGTTCAAATCCATAATGGGCTGAAATCACAGGGGATGATAATGAGGGGGACATGACTATGGACCTCACCACCACGACGATGGTGCTAATGTCACATCGCTTCTGTCTATCTTCTGTAAAACACAACTACAAGACAAGAGCAAAGCTGTCACCAGCACCAGGAAATCCTGGGCAGATTCCAGGCCCTACTGGGCATCAAGAGCCTGGTAGGCATGTTTTGTGCTTGTCAAGCCTTAAGCATGAAGACCATGGTCACTCTACACCCGCGGTGGCCCTGAACAGGATTTTTCACAGAGCATTACATTCAGGACATATTGGAAATAGCCTGGACTAGATGACAGTATGATGACACTGATGGGAATACTTACACTTTGTAAAACTTTACAGGACATGCCATAAATATGTGGTGGGACCATCACCTGTTAGGAGAGCAAACATAACATGTTCCTCCCTATTGAAGACTAAGGTAGTTATGGAAAGAGCTCAGTCTTGCGCTCACTCCTCCTTTGTAGTCTATGGGGACCGCTGCTTCTGTAAATGAGCTGATGGGGTCCACCTTCTCCAGATACACAAAAATCGCCAGAGATGGGACCCATTACAATGAAGTGTACGTGATGGGGACACCTCATTATAGGTGTTCGTCTTGTTTTGAAAGCCCCTTTTGATACTATTAGGACATTCTGAGGGAGGCTACAAAAAAGTCTCTTGCTCTGGAGAAGCTTATAAAGATAGCCTATTGATTTTAATAGGCACCATGTAATACCTAATTCCACCTGTGGTAGCGCTGCAGGAAAATTGAACACTTGTCAAATTCACCTGCAGATGACAGCTGATCACTGGGGATCTGTGAAGCAGGACCCTCAATGATCAGCTTTTCACTTGTGGGGACCTTTAGTGTCGACCCCACTGTGCTGTGTGGCCAGACCCGCAGTGGACATTATACAATGCCTTGAAAAATTATTCATAATTTTTTCACATTACACCCACAAACTTAAATGTATGTCTTTGGGATTTTATGTGAAAATACAGTGTGACAAATTGCCTTCAGAAGTCACCTAATTAGTAAATAGTGTTGAGCGCGAATATTCGAATTTCGAATCTTTATTGCGAATATCGGCACTTCGAAAATTCGCTAATATTTCGCCGTGGGGACCTGTGACGTCATGAAGGAGCGCCCGGCAGCCACAGCGCAGGTAAGTACACTGCTGCGGAGTACTTACCATCGCAGCCAGGACTTCAGCAGCGTCTGCCTGGCTGATAAGTCTTCAATATGCTTTCAGATGTCTTGCGTTGTGACGGATCCGGCGAGCATTTCCGGCAATGGAAGTGCACGCCGGATCCTCACAACGCAAATGTGAAACAGCCATTAGATGGAAAAAAAAACTGGATGCAGGAAATTTTTGCATCTAAAATAATAGATGTCAGAAGGAAATGGTTAAAATGGATGCCAAATGGGCTCAGGATCAGTTTTTTTACAGGATTCATTTTTCCTTTATGTTTCTGTTCTGATAGATTAGAAGAACAGAAAAATAGATAGTGATGTGAACTTGTGAACTCAGCCTAAGTATATTGGTGTAGGATCAAAAATTGTGGTAAAATTCAAGGGGAATGAATACTTTTTCAAGGCACTATACCTACCAAATCCCCGCATCTGGGTCCCGGCTCCATCGCTCCCCCCCCCCCCCCAATGCCACAGGCCTCATGTTTCACCATGTCAACATCCTGTTTGATGCAGGCAATGACTGAATCATATGACATATGGGAAACACATCAAGTCTGCGGCCAGTCATTGACGGCAGCGGCTATCTGACCCACGTCAAACCGGATAGGCTTGAGGTCGGCAGTGCCCAAGAGGAAGCAATGAAGCCATAATAGCTGAAATAACCTATAGATCTTTGAAGAGTGAGCAGTGTGTGTCGTGTATACTTGTGCGTTAACGGATCGGCATCTCGTCGGCAGTAACAGCGCGTGGCGGCAGCGTGTATTTGAGGAGTGTTGACTAGGGTGTGGTTGCTGAAGGCAGAAGTGGAAGGAGAGATTTAGTGAGTGGAGATAGATCGACCCCCTCACAGTCGCGCCCCCATCACGTTCTGGGTCGGTGCGTAAGTAACAAGATAGCAAAAAACAAGATCGCTCGAGCAGAGGGAGGGACAGAGGCGAATACTTATGAGAAGCCATGACACTTTGAATCATCCTAAAAATATCCTAAACACTGCATTTGGATGTCGGGGCCCTTTTAAAATGTTGACACTTCTCGTATTCTAATAGAAATGTAATTGAAGATTTTGCTGTTATTCGAACCAGTGAAAACATTTCTTCTTAATTTGCTAAAACTCAATTATAATTATTCTGCCTGGGAAAATCTGCGTGAATCAAACGCCTGGTTGTATCATCTAATTAAAATGGTAAAAAGAGACGATGGGAGTAATATTAATAGATTACTGCAACGTTTAGCGCATTATGGAAGCAACTGCTGCGCCGGCTCCTTCATTTTCTGGGATTTATCGCTCTTAATTAGTTAATTTAGAGAACCATGTTTAAAACAAATCAAGTATCAGCCTCATTTGCACTGTGAACTCTTCTTGTTTTATCTGTTTGCACAAATATTTGTCTTTTCTGTTTGCTCCTGACCTCGTCTTCTGTAGCTGGTCCAGGGCGCCGTGCAGAGTGGCTAGGGTGTTATAATTTAGTGACAGAGTCACCCGGGCTTCATACCAATGCACAGACCCTGCCGACTCCTCACCATCTTCTCTGCTCCACTCTGGAGATTAGCGAACCACTTGAGATTCATTTCGGATCTTTTTTGACAAATTTTGAAAATTTTTGAATGGATTTGTGCCCAACTGAAGTTGCTCCAATTGCCCAGGAAGTTGGTATACATTTTTCTCTAGCATCCTAGGAAAACTTGTTATCTCCTCCCCAAGCTCTGGAACAGCAATGGTAAATGATGTCTGAGTGACCCTGACATATATAACTATGGACATACGTACCTTATGTTTGATGGCGTTATCATACAGCGTGTTTAATATTACACATCTGTTCTGCTTTTTCATATTCCAAAGCTTCCAAAAATTGTCCCTTATCGGGGGCAGATGATGTTAAACCCCTTAAAGACTCGCGCCGTGCATGTATGGCACTGGTTGACGTGACTTAAGGACCATCGTCTTACATGTACGGTGGGCTGATTGGGCAGGTGCAGGAGTTGCGCCCGCCCGATCAGAGGCAGGGGTCCAGCAGTCACTGATAGCTGGACCCCTGCCGATGCCAGCGCATTAACCTTCACACCGCCATGTCAGCGTTGACCGCGGCACATGCGGGATCGTGCACGGTGTGGGGTGGCCCTTCGGTCCCTGCGCTGCTGTGACAGGGACCCTTAGTCATTGTGGCTGCCTTCCGTGACAGCCTGTGAGATCCAGCACCCCCAAAAGTTGAAGTCCCAGAGTGGGACAAAAAATAAAGTGAAAGAAAAAGTTAAAAAAATTAAGTTTTCCCCCCAAAAATTTAAAAGTTTTTTAAAAAAGCGTCCTTTTCCCAAAATAAAGTAAATAAAAATTGTAAAAAATAGGGAAAAAAATATTAGGTATCGCCGCGTCCCTATCGACTGGCTCTATAAAAATATCACATGACCTAACCCCTCAGGTGAACACTAAAACATGATTTTTTTTGTTTCATAAATAATATTATTGTGTAAAACTTAAATAAATAAAAAAAGTACATGTAGATGTTCTCTGTCCTCATCTTCTCCTTTCAGATCAGACCGCCATGATGATTTCTTTCAGCAGCAGTTTCACAAACAGACAAGTTTTCAATCATTCTCCCACTTTCTGAACACCACATTTTGCCACCCCCAATACTGTGCCCGCTGGGCTCCCCAATATTATACGGCAGAAACAGTCCCCCTGAAAATACTGGGGAATCAGACCTCAGATGAGACCCCCCATTAGACCTCCACTTCAGAAACCCCACATTTCAGACCAGACCTCAGACCAGACCAGTGTTTCCTCTAAGCCGCGCGAGTGTGCAGCCGCGCAGCAATTATACTGCCCCCGCTCACAAGTTTTTAAGGTCCGCTCAGCGCTCACCCCGCCGGCAAAATGCCCACATTTATTTCTCTTACGTCCTACTCCTACAGTTCTGTGTGCGGCTCTGGGGGGGGCGCCGCCTACCCCATATGTCCGCGCTCCTGCTGCCCCTCCTTTTTTTTCGACCCGAAGAAGAGGACTGAGCACGCAGCAGCAGGGCGAGGTAACATGAAGGCGGTGGTAACGCCATCTTAGAGGCTAGAATGAGTCTCTAATGAGTGTGGTGTTTTTCTTCTCCCTTTAGCTCAGGGTAAATGTATGAGAAGAGGAAGTGTCAGGCCGTCGCCAAAGCATTGTTGGGCGTGAATATTCGAATATTTAGAATATAGTGCTATATATTCGTAATTTCGAATATTCTACATTTTTTTTCATCAGTAATCTCCCTTTTTGCTTGTGGGCCAATGAGAAGGCTGTAATGTCTTTGTCTGATTGTCCTATCACCCACCTTTGACTAAGCAGCTTCAAGCCGATATTGCTCAGCAGCTGCCATGGCTTAGAAGCAATACTGGACCAGACCCCCATTAGACCTTTAAAACCACCTTTAGACCTCTCAAATCTCCATATCAGACCTTAGACCAGACAACCAGACCCCCATATCAGACCCCATTAGACTTCCAGACCCCCATATCAGATCTCAGACCAGACCGCCAGACCCCCATGTAAGACCCCATATAATGGAAGCGCTCATTAGTATTCCCTTTACAAGATTCAGTGCATCTTATAAAGGGAAAAGTACAGCACCAATGGCAAGTGGAGCAGCGGCCACTGGCTGTGCCGATGCCGCCCTTCAAAGCCGGCACAAGATGCCGCCTGAGGCGAGATTCTCATCTTGCCTCATGGCCTGAGTCTGAACATTTGTGGACATTTATCCCTGTTTGCCCTATACAAAGTCAGCAGATCCTTACTTCATTTTACTTGAAAGGGTTAACTTTCACTGTTTAATCCTGCATAACTGGATTTTATATGTTGTGATATATATTCTGTTTATTTGCACTGTATTTGCGAGGCTCTATGGAAAGTGTTAATGAACACTGAGAGACTTTTTGGACTTTCTAGCTATTAATAAGAAGCTGGTATTTTACCACAGCTAACATAAGCTTTTAAAAAGAGCATGTTTTGGAGGGAAAAGGCTAGACTTGTATACCCCCAAAACCAGACAGACTGACCTTTGGGATGTCTCATTTGGCTGTGTCATTGCAAATGAGTATTACTGAAGCTCTAATGTAAGTCTATGAGAGACAGGAGTTTCTAACATTGTATATGTTGTTGAGTTTCTCCACTCCTCCCCTCCCACTAGAAGGTTCTAGTACAGCCAGAAACTGTATATAAGGAGAGCAGTCAGAGCGCCTGGTGTTCTGCAGTTAGGGACCAGTGCTCAGAAGAGGAGACTCTGCCAGACGACTGAGTGACTAAAAGAAGACGCTGAGATGGGGACACTCTGTCACAGATCCTGGGCCTCCAGCCTTTGACCAGGGTACCAGTCTTCCGAGAGAGAGGGACAGCTAGCTCAGGGCTTTCCTTAGGGCTCCTCAAACCCTTCTTCTGCCAGGGAGGAGACTGGAGAAGCCAGCCCTATGCCTCGCCTGTATTGTTTTGCATCTGAATTCCTAGAGTAAAGAAGCACACTGGTTACTGCAGACCCTGGCTCATTGGACTTATTTCCTATTGGGGTGCACCACGTCTTACCATCTCTTCCGGTAAGCAGCAACACGGTGTCCAGGGGACCCAGCATAGCATTGTGGCCATGCCAAATCTGGCCGCTGCAATAGTTTAGTGAGGCAGGACCTGTCGGCTTGCTGACTGACTTCTGCCTGGTGTGGCAAATGAAAAAACTGCTCCATTATGTTAAGGAGACTGAAATTGCTGCTGCAGCTTCTGCTGCTAGTGACAGGGGGTGACTCTACGGAGGCGGAGTGGGGCCTCCCTTTTAGACAGGCTGGCGGCAGATGTCTGCTCGCCGTAAGCTGCGGAAAGCTGCGTACACAAGTTTCCTGGTTCTGTTTCCTAGTAATAACGCAATTTGTCCTTCCTTTCAGGGAGAGGAAAACATTCCCCCAATTGGCCCTGGTAGCGTGGGTCTAAAAGTATGGCTATCCAGTAGTCATCACATCAGACAGTTTGATGTCACCAATCTGCCTGTCACTGCATAAGCGAGCATACAGGTCACTATTCTGGCCAATGTGACCCAGGAGCCAGTTGCTTCCACCTCAGCCCCCCACTGAGAAGATTGAGTGTTGTGGCCAGTGTAACCATCATCATCCTCTTTCTCCTCCAACTCAACTCCTCTTTCTCATACTCAAGAGGCAGTATTTCCTCCTATTCCTCCCGCATGGGAATGATAAAGCATTCCATTATAGATGTCTCATGATGGAGCCAAGGACAAGGAGGAGTCTTAGCAGGAAAAGGTGATAATGATGACAAAGTGAGAGGTACGTGGCTTCCCAGGTCGTGTCCTCATCCTCCCCACCACCAATACCGTTTATACAGGGGCCACTATTACCACCACCATCAACCCAGGTATGCATCGGGTCACCAGCCTCCTCCTCAACCTCCTCCTCAGGGAAGCCCAAACAGTGAGGGCTCTTACACAAGTCATCAACAGGGAAACTCTCTTGACTATTTGCCATAGGTTGTGGTGGGGTTTTCTTGTCACTTCTTAGCAAAAAGAACACCCCTCTAGGACCGGGCAGTAAAGTTTGAGAGGCTTCTTTGGGGCTGCAAGGAGGAGGGGCAAGAGGAATACTTTGACCTCTGGCTTCACGGCATGGTGTCGAACTCTGAAGTCACATCCATGTCATCCTGCTGTGACTGAAAGGAGGAGTGAGCCATCTAATCCCCTCAACTATAATCTTGCACCTTTCCAAAGCCAGCAAGGACAACTGAGGCCTTCTACTACTACTACTTCTGGCCTAGTAGTTGGTGCTGCTAACACCCACATTCTGTTTCTGGGTTTTTCGTTTAGAACCCTTCTGTAGCCCGGACATTTCTGTGCCTCTCAGATAATGTTGTGCACCACCTTGTGTATTGGTTTAGTAAACACGTATATATGCTGGTTAGGCTACCCCCCAAAAAAAAACAAAAAAAAAAAACTTTCAATTGCAACCATGTGGAAACTGAATAAACGGAAACGGACTATTGAGGCTTGATTCTCAATTTCACATCAATAGTCAGGTAGATTGTTGCTACATCTTTAGTATTGGTGCAGTAACCATGTATATATGCTGCATAATTACATTTAACCTCACAGAAAAATAATTTCTGTGAAAATAGGGGGGGGGGGGTTAACAGTATGAAAGCAGATGTTTTGGGGGTCTCCACTGCAGCACCTGCACTTATGATAGCAGTCACAGCCAGCCACAGCTCCTATCTTCTCTCTCCCTGTCTGTGAGCTACCCTGCTTGTACCTATTCTACACAACACACGCATTTCTTCTTTGGAATCCTAGCATTTCCCTTCACTTTCCCTGGCAATAAGCTTGATTGATTTCTGACTGTCCCTGATTGAGTTCTTACTCTCCCTAACTTCCTAAGATCGTTTTTCTGGTAGACACAGTAAGACCCATCCATCTTCATTCACAGCCCAGCACAGAATGGCATTCAACTCATTCTGCTTGGGCACCTCCCTGCCTGCTGCAGCATGGACTCACTCACTCATCCAGTCTGTCTGTCAGCCTGGGAGCCAATCATGGCAAGCCCTCCCCCCACTCCACTCGTAACTCCACAGGTCGAGCCCAGTCTTCTGCATTGACAGAATGAGAGTTTTAGGTTGGACCTGCTCACTGGACTGTTAGATGATCCTCAGATCTTGGTCACTTAACCCTTGTGATGCTACAATAAATTATGACGAGGTATTCTAATCTCCACAGGATATTGCACAAATGTTGATCAGTGTAAGTCTCACCTTTTGATATTGGGCCCTACTTCACGGCTGCTGTGAGTAGAGAGGTGGCTACAAATGCAAGTTTTTTTTTGTGAATTCTGAGATCCGGGAATAAAACAGGCTTAAGATGAAACTTTACTAAATAATGATATAATACACTAATAAAGAAAACTAAGTCACCCAGGCCTTGAACAAATGAGTAATCTCCCTATCAACCAGTGCCCAACATGTCATCTGGCCAATGCCCATATGATACAACCAGAGGTGGTAATGATAAGACATATTTTACCCTGATAATGTCCTCAATGGAGCTAACCTCTTTGTTACATCCCTAGATGGTTTTTAGCTTCTGGGCCCCTCCAAGCGCCTATTTGGTCAACATATGGCAGTAACTTGGGCACCATATGATATGGCTCTTATTATTAGGCACTGGGAGGTATGACTATTTGTTCATTGTATAACAGTACACCATGTTGGAAGGTAAAGAAGGTTTTGAAGATGTATTGCTGTTTTGCTCTAAAAACAAAAAATCTTGCAATGAGCAGATCAGCTTATATCACATATAAAGCACTCACATCCTGTATACTTCTTACGGATAAAGGGAACATTGGTCGTGTTCAGTATTTTTAGAATCTGCCTTTCTGCGCTGAGCGAACAGCATTCTTGTAGCTTAGTCGTCCTGCGAAAGGGTCGAGGCAGCATTTACCGTAACTTTATTCAAGTGAGCAGGATATAACCACGGCCACTTTCATGTATGAAGAAGATACTTTACAAAGCAGCACTTAGTACAGGATCTGTACCGGCCTCCCTACCTTCTCCGAACCGCAATGTGTCTTTGTATTGATTGCTTGTGAGAGTCCCAACAATATGGAGAATGTTGTGTAAGTAATTTCTTTTTTTCTTTTTCGACCATCATCTTGGAGAGTGAATCAGACCCGGCTTTTAGTTCTTGATAGCTGAAGAGAGAATGTTTGATCAATCTCAGCTTTCATATTCAACCAAATGAAACCATGCAAGCAGCTATGACCGCACAATAGTTCAATCCAACCAAGAGAAAACCTTTTTATTTTTCTCTTTTGGAACTTAGAGTCAAGAAAATAACCATGATTTACACTGCAATCCTGCTCCATTTGTGCATGACTATGATCAGCCACCCCAAGTAAGCAGCAACATTTAGTAGTCTGACATCCACCTCCAGTCTCATAAGAGCAGTGGTCTATTACCCTAAACACTAAATACTGTGCACAACACACCCTAAAATGAGGTAAATATAGCAATAACAAATGACAGAACAGGTGCACCCTGCGGTCTTACTAAGCCCTCAAACTGATGTTAAAATTGAGAGGTTAGCCAACATGTCCTGCAGTGGAGGACATGTCTTAAGCCCGAGCACCACGCCAAGGTCTCACAAGTAGCTCGGGACCTAACACTCACCTACCTGTGCCATATGGGCAATACCAGGGACCAGTGGGCAAAATTACAGGAATGTATTAGGCCGACTCGCAGCAGACTCCTCAGTTACCTCCAGCATGTAACCATGCCTGCAATGGGAGGGGGGAGAAGGCTGTGAGCCCCACCCGAGACTGGCTGATATGGCCCAGGCCTCACAGGTGCACCTAAATGTAGCCTGTGGATGGAAAACAGGCTACATTTACATGGGAGTTTATACACCTCCAAAACAATTATATATACACAAACCAACTGAAGGGTGGCATGAAGCACGATGTGCTCAACCCAAAAATGCAGTTGTGCATATATATACAGGGGAGCAGATCCTGCACTTGTGGCCTGTTTCTAATGGCCATCCCCAGCAAATATGCATACGGTGGAGGATGCTCGCAGCAGACCACTAATCTCTCAATTTTAACATCAGTTTGAGGGCTTAGTAAGACCGCAGTGTGCACCTGTCTTGTCATTTGTTATTGCTATATTGTTATATTATTTATTACATCCACACAATTGCTATCTTGTGTAGGATGTCTATTGTGGTACTTGTGGTCCGCTGCGGGCATCCTCCACCATATGCACCATTAGCAATGGGCCACAAGTGCAGGATCTGCTCCACTGTATATATATGCACAACTGCATCGTTGGCTTGAGCACATCCTGCTTCATGCCACCTTTCAGTTGGTTTGTGCCTAAAATGAGGTCAAAACCCACATCCTAAAATGTATTTACACCTGTAAAGCAAGGTCTTAATTGGTTCTTCCTCCTTAATTCTGAACAAATGTAAATGGTGACAGATGTCTGATACTTGGTAGTATTTCTGCAGTATGAGGAAACTGTGCATGTTTACTGACATTTAGGTGGGGCCATGAGACTAAAAACATTTAGCTCTGTAGCAAAAAGCTCAGCATTGAAGAAATCATCAGGGTAAGATGTCTTGCTAAGCTAACATCACCTCTCTTTGTATCATATGGGTGTCGGCCAAGTGCCATGTTGTGTGATGTTCTAAGTGGAGCTGGCCCATCTGTTTGAAGGCTCTCGGTGACTATTACTTACTTTATCGTTGTATATCTTTGTCTATATTTCTTTTATTATAGTTTAGTAAACTCTTTCTGCACCTAAGTTGTGATAAGTCTATTTTTCCCTGAACTTCAGATCCCATGATAGCAATACTCCATCTAAGACCCGGACTAGACCCCAGAATTAATTAGGACTTCAGACCAGACTCCAATGTTGACCAGACAGACAACTCTAAGGCTACTTTCACATCTTAGTTCACATGCTTCCGTTAGGATATTACAACCGGCTGCATCTGTTATGAACAGATCTGGTTGTATTATCTCTAAAATAGCCATAGAAGGAGAATTGACGGCACACAGGAATATGATGCAACAAAAGGGATTCTTTATTTTTCCATCATCACAATAATATTTTGTACGGCCAACGTTTCGGTCCTTCCCGGACCTTGTTCACGGCCTACAATATTGAAATCACAATATATAAGTACAACATATGGTTAAGAAATAAAACTGTAAAAGGACGGGAAGAGGGGGAGGGAAGGGGGAGGAAAATAAAATGAAATACAGGGGACAATTGTTAAAGAATGAGACAAATCAAAGTTAGTACATAGTATAAGTAGCCTATAGATGGAATGATGTATGGAGCGACGAGACAAATGGCATATATAAAGTGTACAACATCAACCATCACAGTTGGAATAGAAGCATAAGTCAAAAGACAGATTTAAGTCACATAGTTGGTTAGGTATCATAAGGTGTATGGAATGACAACATCGGCATAGGTATAGGGGTGTCCATGTATATAAAATATGGAATATATCAAATATATGGCAGGCAAATATATAAGGTAAGGATATATGAGTGGTGATGTCAAGGGGACATATTTAGCATAGTATATTGGGAAGGTGGAGATGAAAGTGATAATAGGCAGGGGGACAGGAGAATATGTAAGAGAAATTAGCGATAAGGCAGTGTGGGGGCGTCAGTGCACTGTGAGTGGAAGCGGCAGCAGAGTAGTACAATGGGGGTAGTAGTGATAAACCTACTGGGTACATGCAAGTGTCAGGCATATTGGGATGGCATTGCATGCCATGTGGAGCGTCTGCGCCGCTTAAGTTGTCAGTGTCGGTGTGAGTGCAGTGTGAGTGCGGTGTGAAGGAGGCGGATGAGCCAATGGCATATGGACTGGGGCGCCTGCACAATGGCTGAAGTGAAGCCAGGAGGGGAGAGGGAGGAAGTGGTGTGGCTCTTCTGTTCCTAAGTGTTGAGGCAGGGTATAAAGCGTATATGGAGGTGATGGCCATAAAGGGGAATGAATGCAAATGTGGGGGCAGATACAAAATATATACTAATATACAGGGGAATACAGTTGGAAAATAGCCATGACGGATCTGGCACTAAAACCATTGTGAGTCAATGGGCGCCCGATCTGTTTTCTTTCGTGCCTGAGAAAACAGATCCGGCACAATTGACTTACATGGTGTCTCATGCCGGATCTGTGTTGCTCCGGACTCCCATCTCAGATAGAAAAACACTGCTTGCATTTGATCGGTGTGGCGGTCCAACATGCAAGACCCTCACCAATCAGCTGTTTTCTCTGCTTTTCCTAGGCCGAGTGAAGATACGTTCATGTGTCACATGGCCTAGGAGCAACTCAGACCTATTCAAGTGAATGGGGCTGGGTGCAATATGAAGCACAGCCGCTATATAATGTACAGTGCTGTTCTTGGTAAGCTGTTAGAAGGCTGTGGTGCTCACAGGAGCTTCGGAGCCATTTCAAATAGCTGATTGGTGGGGATCCTGGGTGCTGGACCCCCTCTTTCCTGATCAGATACTGATGACCTATCCAGACAGTGTGAGCACTGTCTCCTTAACAGGCACCAACTCGCTCTCCTTCTTGCTTACAATGGTTTCAGTATCTCTATCCTTACAACTACTGTGCCCACTCTTTTCAGTCATGGTATGTCCTTCCTTGAGACACACAGTATTGCACACAGGCTTTCACACAGCTTTGCTTTCATGCAGTAAGCTGGTTGGTCTTGGTCACTGACTACCAGAATGTACAGGCTAGATGGATTCTTTTTAGCCCTCAGCTCCAAACTCAAGTCGTTTAGAATACTTAGCTGCATCTTTGCCCTATCTAGGCCCTGAGATGGTGCACCTATATGGCTGGTGCTACCCACCTCCACTGCTAGCTAGCTACACACATTAACATGCAAAGTCTTTTGGCTCATATTCAGTCTCAGACACTCCTGCATCTAACAATGAGGCATGCCTTCCCTTCTAGTTATCTTGTCACAGGACATCACTATGGCTTGAGACCAAAAGGTCCTATGCACCTACACCATATTATTCAGCAGCAATAACACAATTGGCAGAAGGCTTAGGTCTGCTAGAAAGGTGGTTCAGTGCCCCACAGTCCTCATCAGGACACCCACTTACAAACATAACATGATTTGTTTAATGACAAACTCTACATTTACATTACAACACAAATTGTGCAGTCAGGATAGTGAGTGACAGTAAGACGTTTATTTTGTTCAAATGATTTATTTCAGTTTTACCATCCAGATGCGTTCTGATTGGTTCTGAATAATTTTATTTCAATATTTACCAACAAACAAAGAAATAAGTAAAAAATGCACCAAGAAGATGAATAAAAAAAATGAAATGAAGGCAATTTTTGCTAAGAAATAAATGTAAACCGTCAAAATGTAAATAAACCTCTTTCAAATATTTCACACACATCCCGCGTGACAGACAGCATTGGCGCTATATTGTTATTTCCAGATGTATGTAGTTTTTATTTCCAGCAAGAATCTTCAGCTTCTCAAATGCTGCTCAATTCAAAATAATCACGAAGACAAAAGATAATTAACAGAAGACAACACCTATCCATGCTTAAAGGGACTGTAAGAGGCAGAAGTGATGAAAAATACAAAGGTCACCATCCAGGACCATCACCAGCAAACTCTTCATCTACTACCGATCGTCCTTCACCATTCTGTTTAGTAGAGCTAAGGCTACCCCTAGATGTTCACCTAAGCCCGCTACAAGGCAGGTTGAATTTGGCTACTAGGGACTTAGGTTACTTTTGCAGAGTCAGGCGTCAGAAAACAGGTACAAGCTTACAAGTAATAGACCTATCAGATGCAAAGGAGTAGCAGGAAAGATGTACAAGCCAGAGTCTAAGCCAAGAAGGTCAGTGGTGGCCAAATCAGTGGATAAGAGGTTAATTCTGAGGCAAGGCTAAGTCTGTTTGTTCGCAGAGACAATTAAACCAAATCAGTAGACAGGGGGTTAATCCAGAAAAGACTCAATGTTAGTTCACCAGGTGAGACAATTGAAGCCAAATCTGTAGACAAGGGGTTAATCCAGAGACAAGCCAATCTCAGTTAACCCGGAGTTTTTAGCAAGAGTTGAAAGTAGCAGAACACACAAATGAAATAAGACTACTTTCACGCTTGGGTTTTGGCTTTCTATTTGTGAGATCTATCATGGGCTCTCAAAAGCGAACCAAAACGGATCAGTTTTGCCCTAATGCATTCTGAATGGAAAAGGATCTGCTCAGAATGCATCAGTTTGACTCCGTTAAGTCACTATTCCACTCTGGAGGCGGACACTAAAATGCTGCCTACAGCGGTTTTCTGTCCATGATGTGGTGCGGAGCAAGACGGATCTGTCCTGACATACAATGTAAGTCAATAGGGACGGATCAGTTTTTTCTGACACAATAGAAAAAGGATCCGTCCCCCATAGACTTTCAATGGTGTTCATGGCGGATCTGAAGGAGCGCTGTGTATATAGCTGAGGAAGTGATCTTCTGCTTCCTGTACCGGCCTGGTGGTTATGTGACCGCCAGGGCTGGGGGAGTGCAGGAGTTGTCGGGTCTTCTATAGACCACAATCAGCCCTGCACTGAGGCTGTACAGCGCAGTATTCTGCTGTACAGCCTCTCTGGGGGGGTGTATTTCCACTGTAACTGGGGCTACTATGTGAGCTCCAGTTACAGGAGAAATCTATAGTGAAAAAAAAATGAAGTTAAATGTCCCCCAGAGGTCTTGTATGACCTTATGGAGGACACAAAGTGTAAAATAAAAAATAAAAGAATTAAGTGTTTTGAAAAAAAAAGTTACGCATTTAAACAAAAAAATTTCCCCCAAATCCGTCATTTAAAAATGTTAAAAATAGAAGAAAAAAATAAAATAGACATATTTGCTATCACCACATCCGCAACAACCGGCTCTATAATAATTTCACATGATCTACCCCATCAGGAGAACGCCGTAAAAAAAAACAAAAAAAAAAACATTGCGATAAACAGGTTTTTTAGTTTGTTCATCTCCCAAAAAACATAATGTTAGTCAATCAAAAAGCTATATGTGCCCCAAAATGGTAGCAAGAAAAACGTCACCTCATCCTGCAAAAAATGAGCCCCCACGCAAGACCATAGACAGAAAAATAAAAAAATATGGCTCTAAGAAAACTGCAACATAAAAACATGTTTTTTTTTAAAAAAATGCTCTTATTGTGTAAAACGTAAAAAAAAAAAAAAAATACATATTTAGTATTGCCGCGTCTGTAACAATTAGCTCTACAAAAATATCACATGATCTACCTCATCAAGTGAACGGTGTAAAAAAAACAAATAAAAATTATGCCAAAACAGCTTTTTTTTAAGTCACCTCACAAAAAACATTATATCAATCAATCAAAAAGTCATATGTACCCCAAAATGGTAGCAATAAAAACATCACCTCGTCCCGCCAAAAAACAAGCCCTCACACAATACTATAGCCAGAAAAATGAAAAAATATGGCTCTAAAAAATGACAACACAAAAACATGATTTTTTTTTTCAAAGAATGTTTTTATTGTGCAAATCTAGACATATTTGGTATTGTTGCGTCCATAATGACCGGATCTATAAAAATATCACATGATATACCCCATCTGGTGAATGGTGTAACAATAAAAAATATAAAAATTACACCAAACAGCTTTTATTTGTGACTTTACCTCCCAAAAAATGAGATAAAAAGCAGCCAGAAAGCCAAATGTACCCCAAAATGGTGCCAATAAAAACTACAGCTTTTCTCACACAAAAAAGCCCTCACGCGGCTCATTCAACAAAAAATAAAAAAAGTAATCGCTCTTAAAAACCATGAAAGAAAATTCCATGTTAGAAAATCCAGATGCCGCTCCTTCACTTCTGAGCCCTGGCGTATCCCAAAATAACAGTTAACAATCACAATTGGGGTCTTATTGTATTCAGGAGAAAGTGAGTAGAACTTGTGGGGGGATATTCTCCTGTAATCTTTTGTGAAAAAGAAAATTTGGGCCTAAAACACCATTTTCTTGTAAAAAAAAATGTAATTTTAGATTTTCACACCCAATTATTAAAAATTTTATGAAACATCTGTGGAGTGAAGTGCTCGCTACACCCCGTCCGATAAACACCATAAAAACTAAAATGAAAACTGTCAAAAAAAGCCATTTTTGTCACCTTACATCACAAAAAGTGCAACACCAAGCGATCAAAAAGGAGTATGTCCCACAAAATGGTACCAATAAAACTATCACCTCATCCCACAAAAAATGAGCCCCTACATAAGGGAATCGCTCAAAAAATAAAAAAAAATAAAACACCATTTGTTTGTTTCAAATATGCTATTATTGTGTTAAAGTGAGATAAAAAAAAAAAAGTATACATATTAGGTATGGCCGCGTCAATTTTCTATATTTATTTACAGTTTTACCCTGATTCTGTGGTTTACAGAAACATCCCACATGTGGTAGTAAACTGATGTAAGGGCACAAGGCGGGGCACAGAAGAAAAAGAGCGCCATATTGTTTTTGGAAGGCAGATTTTTGCTGGACTGGTTTCTAGACGCCATGTCCCATTTGAAGCCCCCCTGATGCACCCTTACAGTAGAAACTCCCAAAAAGTGACCCCATTTTGGAAACTATAGGATAAGGTGCCAGTTTTATTGGTACTATTTCGGGGTACATATGATTTTAATTGAAACATAGAAACATAGAATGTGTCGGCAGATAAGAACCATTTGGCCCATCTAGTCTGCCCAATATGCTGAATACTATGAATAGCCCCTGGCCCTATCTTATATGAAGGATGGCCTTATGCCTATCCCATGCATGCTTAAACTCCTTCACTGTATTTGCAGCTACCACTTCTGCAGGAAGGCTATTCCATGCGTCCACTACTCTCTCAGTAAAGTAATTCTTCCTGATATTACTTTTAAACCTTTGCCCCTCTAATTTAAAACTATGTCCTCTTGTAGCAGTTTGTCTTCTTTTAAATATTCTCTCCTCTTTTACCGTGATGATTCCCTTTATGTATTTAAAAGTTTCTATCATATCCCCTCTGTCTCTTCTTACTTCCAAGCTATACATGTTAAGGTCCTTTAACCTTTCCTGGTAAGTTTTGTCCTGCAATCCATGTACTAATTTAGTAGCTCTTCTCTGAACTCTCTCCAAAGTTTCAATATCCTTCTGCAGATATGGTCTCCAGTACTGCACACAATACTCCCAATGAGGTCTCCCTAGTGCTCTGTAGAGCGGCACGAGCACCTCCCTCTTTCTACTGTTAATGCCTCTCCCTATACACCCAAGCATTCTGCTGGCATTACCTGCTGCTCTATGACATTGTCTGCCCACCTTTAGGTCGTCTGATACAATGACCCCTAAATCCCTTTCCTCAGATACTGAGGTTAGTACTGTATCACTGATTTTATATTCTGCTCTTGGGTTTTACGCCCCAGGTGCATTATCTTGCACTTATCAACATTAAATTTTAGTTGCCAGATTTTTGACCATTCCTCTGTTTTTCCTAAATCCTTTTCCATTTGGTGTATCCCTCCAGGAACATCAACCCTGTTACAAATCTTTGTGTCATCAGCAAAAAGACACACCTTACCATTGAGGCCTTCTGCAATTTCGCTGATAAAGATATTAAACAATATGGGTCCCAGAACAGATCCCTGAGGTCCCCACTGGTAACAATACTATGGTCTGAATATACTCCATTGACTACAACCCTCTGTTTTCTGTCCTTCAGCCACTGCCTAATCCATTCAACAATATGTGAGCTCAAGCTCAAAGACTGCAGTTTATTGATAGGCCTTCTATGTGGGACAGTATCAAATGCCTTACTAAAGTCCAGATAAGCGATGTCTACTGCACCTCCGCCATCTATTATTTTAGTCACCCAATCAAAAAGTCAATAAGATTAGTTTGACATGATCTCCTGAAGTAAACCCATGCTGTTTTTTATCAATCAACCCATGGGTTTTTAGATGTTCCACAATCCTCTCCTTGAGTATGGTTTCCATTAATTTCCCACTATTGATGTCAGGCTTACTGGCCTATAGTTGCCTGATTCCTCTCTACTACCTTTCTTGTGAATTGGCACAACGTTTGCTAATTTCCAATCTTCTGGGACGACACCTGTTACCAGTGATTGGCTAAATAAATCTGTTAATGGATTTGCTAGTACACCTCTAAGCTCTTTTAATAGCTTTGGGTGTATCCCATCAGGCCCCTGTGATTTATTTGTATTAATTTTGGACAGCTGACTTAGAACCTCTTCCTCTGTAAAGACACATGCATCAAAGGATTCATTAGTCTTCCTCCCTAACTGAGGTCCTTCTCCTTCATTTTCCTTTGTAAAAACTGAACAGAAGTATTCATTGAGGCAGTCAGCTACCATTGAGGCAGTCAGCTAAATTGCTCTATATAACGTTTTTTGTGAGGCAAGGTAACCAAAAATTTTCTGTTTTGGCACCGTTTTTATTTTTACAACCTTCATCTGGTAGATCATGTGCTATTTTTATAGAGCAGGTTGTTACAGACGCAATGATAAATATATAAATATATGTCTACTTTGTTTATTTCAGTTTTACATAATAAAGAAGTTTTTTGCATGGTGAGTTGACGTTTTAATTGCTACCATTTTTGGGTACATATAATTTTTTGATCATTCATTATTACACTTTATGGGGAAAGGTGACCTTAAAATTGGTTGTTTTGGCACAGTTTTTATTTATTTATTTTTACAGTGTTCACCTGAGGGGTTAAGTCCTGTGACATTTTATACAGCAGGTTCTTACTGATGCGGCGATACTTAATATGTATACTTTTTTAAATTTATTTCACTTTCACATATTTGAAACAAAGAAATTATGTTTTAGTGTCTCTATGTTCTGAGAGCTATAGTTTTTTTCTATTTTTTGAGCGATTCTCTTATGTAGGGGTTCATTTTATGCGGGATGAGCTGATGGGTTTTATTGGTACCATTTTGTGGGACATACGCTTTTTTGATCACTTGGTGTTGCCCTTTTTGTAATGTAAGGTGACAAAAATTGCTTTTTTGACAGTTTATTTTTTTATGGTGTTTACCGGACAGCGTGGATCATGTGATATATTTATACAGCCGGTGGTTACGGACGCGTTGATACCTTATATGTTTTTTTATTTCCTATTTTTTCTATTATTATAAAATCAGGGGAAAGGGGCGTTTTTTCTTTTTGTTGTTTTTTTATTAAAAAAACTTTTTTTTGCTTTTTTTTAAACTTTATTTCTGTCCTACTCTGGGACTTCAACTTTTGAGGGCCTGATCCCCTCTGCAATGCATTACAATACATCTGTATTGTAATGCATTACCTGTTATGTATTACAACGAGTTGCCTAGGAGACGGGCTTAGGGCCCCCAGCACTGCTCTGATGCCCGCCCAATCACCATGACGTAATAGTAGGTCAAAATGCGGCAAGGGACCTTGCCGCCATGATGTACTATTACATGATATGTCGGGAAGGGGTTAACAGAAAGTACAATGTGTCACGAGAAAACAATCTCTGAATGGCTTGGATAAGTAAAAGTGTTCCAAATATAGTACCACATACAGTGACATGTGTCAGATTTTCAAAATTAGGCCTGGTCCGGAAGGGGGTAAATGGCCCGGTCTGGAAGTGGTTAAACTGCATAATTATTGGCAAGCCCCTGAAACAAACCAGGGAGGGAGCAGAGCTTTTCTAAAAGAGCGAAGGGGACAGCCGAAGGGCCTTGGCTGAAGGGAAGGGGTTAGGTTAAGAAATTGGCGTTGGGGAGGGGAGGGAGCTGTTTCAGTTTTCGCCTCAAGCAGCAGACATACTAGGTGCACCCCTGACTGGGGGTGATGGGCGGCATTCTGCGTTACAGCCCAGCTGCCCAGTCACACTGCAGATTGAAAACTGTCCGCTGGAGCACCGAGTCCACGGACATATCACATTCTGATCCAGGGTCTCGGGGCTCTATTTTAATTCCCTTCTGGCGATACACCTTTGCCAGTGATAGTCCTTGTGGATAGTCCTTTTGGATTGTTTGTATATTTGATCTTGACTTGCTTTTCACCACTCTGTCTTGTGATTTGGTACTGTGTTTCCTGTCTGGCTCTGTTCTTGGCTTGGCTATTTGACTACTCTCTATTTCTCGTTTTGGTACTGTATCGTCTGCCTGGTTCCAATCCATTTTGGTCTGACTCTGCATTTATGTTGTTTTTGTCCCTGTGTGTTGTTTGTCTTGCACCTTAGTAGAGTAGGGAACGTCGACCAGTTGCAGACTTGAGTTGCCATCTACAGTAGGTCTTGCACTGCAAGTAGGCAGGGAAAGCGGGCGGGGTTCCAGTGAGGGCTCATTGTATGTGTCTTCCCTACCGACTGACATCTCACTTTCCCTTGGCATCCATTGACTACCCATTGCCCAGAATATTCAATATAAAGCCCTCCTCAAACTCACAAACAAGGTAGTCTCCATCCTGGACCATTGATGACCTTCTCTAATCTACTTATCATGTCCTCTTGGTCTCACTTCTAGACCTTTTCTCCTTTCTCAAACTATTCTTCTTCTATTTGCAGCCCATTGGCCAAGGAATGTAGTCCTCCTCTGTCCTCAACTTAAACACAGTAAATCGTGCTTATCTGGTCACCCAAGATGTCATTGAAAAATGGTCCCCTAGAGAGTAATTTCATGTTTAGATAATTGAATGGTCTTCTTTGAGAGGTTGCCAATCCATTTTAAGAGGTTTCACGGTATAAAATTCTTTCCAACCCGGCACATTGACGACATTCTCTGGTCTAATCCAGAGGTTTTCTCCAGCACTACTCACTGCCTCTAGATCTCCCTAATGCAAGTTATTTGACCTTCTATACCTCTTCAGGTCTCCAAAATACACTGCCTGGCCAAAAAAAAAGGTCACACACTAATATTTCGTTGGACTGCCTTTAGCTTTGATTACGGCACACATTCGCTCTGGCATCGGTTCCATACATTTTTGCAATGTCATAACATTTATTTCCATCCAGCATTGCATACATTTTTCCCCAAGATCTTGTATTGGGAGATTTTTACCACTGCACAAAGTCTTCTTCGGCGCATCCCAAAGATTCTCAATGGGGTTCAGGTCTGGACTCTGTTTTGCTCAATTCATGTGTGAAAATGATGTCTCTTTCTTCCTGAACCACTCTTTCACAGTTTGAGCCCTATGATTCCTGGCATATGCCCGTGCCATCAGGCAAGAAAAAATTCATTAATGGAATAACCTGGTCATTCAGTATATTCAGGTAGTCAGCTGACCTCATTCTTTGGGCACATTGTACACTTCTCTGTTCCAGGCTTACAACCACCCACAAATCCAGCCGTGGTGGTCGTGCTTACACACTAGAGAGAACAGTACTAGACTATGTGCACTCCCACAGTCCCGGCCACCAGAGAGGCTGGCAGTTTTTCCTATAGTATGCAAGCACGACCGCCGCTGATGGATTGCATTGTGATCGTAACCATGGAAACGAACAGTGTATAAGGAAGTAATTTGGACAATCACAATACATTAGTGAGTGCCTGAAATTAACCTTCTCTACATTTATAACTGCCATTTGCTGAAGTGAGGCAACCCCTTTAAATGTCATAGCTGAACAACCAAAATTTCATTGGAAAAAAGGTCTTCCAGTGGGGCAGTACATGTTTAGACAATGGGATGGTCTTTGTAGAGAGGTCGCCTTTCTAGGGAGAGGTTTCACTCTATAGAACTAATTCCAGAACGATATTCTCTAGTCTCATCTCTAGATCTTCCTCAGCCCTACTCCCCACCTCTAGAACAAAAATTTTATAGAACAAAAATTATTTGACCTTCTGTTCATCTTCAAGTCTCCAAAATACATCCTAAAAACAGACTAAATATTACCAATGTTGGATGACTGTCCTGCTTTCTGGCGGTTGCATGCTTTACAGCACTGCTGCATTGTGTCCATTATTTCTATAGGCACTATAGATGGTAAGGTGCACCGGTTATTTCCCAAATTCCTTTGATTTTATTTTTCTGAAATGGATTGTTTTTAAACAATAATTATCTTGTAATTCTGTTTCAGCTGTGATCCGAGCAGAACGAGACATTTCAAATTAAGGAAAAAAAGAATGAAAAATAGTTCTCATGCTGTGATCGTCTTGCAGATTGCAGCAGTGGAAAACACCGTTCTGAATTCCTGGGATGTAATAACGGAATAATAACGATACAGGGCTGTGCAAATTATTATATAGAGTCAGGTGATTTACTGAAATTAATACTAAATGGAAAGAGTCTGATTTATACAGTCAGGAGGCAGAGAGTCCTTAAATTAAATGTTCAACCTTAAAGGGGCATGTCACCTGTCTGGACATGTCTGTTTTAGTAACTACTTGCATTCACCGTGTTATAACAATTCCGGAGCATCTATATCTATGACTCTTTGTTATACCATTCTCCATTATTCCTACTAGAAGTTTATGAATTAATTGCTAGTAGTCTGAAATGAAGGTCCAGCTGGATGTTACAAGCTGTGGTTGTGTCCCTGCATAGTCTTGCACTGGCAATACTGATTGGATAGTGTGCACAAACACACTGGTAACACCCAACTGCACCTTCATGTTGCTAACTTCTGGAAATTCATACAGAAAGTTCTAGTAGGAATACCAGAGGAATGGCACAACATAAAGTCAAAAGAATAGATCCAGAACTGTTATTACATGGGGAATGCAAGTAGTTATGCAACCTGCCACCCCCCAGGCAGGGACGATTGTGTCCCAGGTTTTTAGGAATGCCAAGTAGTGATGCGGCCTTACTAGTGTTGTGTGTGTCACGGTGCTCCTACCTGGATACCGTCACTCCCCAGGGTTAGGCTTTACAGCAATAAAAGGGACGGTTGTAGGAGGTGGAGAATAAGTCGAGTCCAGACTTTATAAAGTTCAAACTTGCATCTGTAACACCCCAGAGTGGTGTTACCACTACTGCACCTTGCTACTATCTCTAATGGGCTAATATAATGTCATCTTATGTAAGTCTTTCCAGGTCCTCCATAATGTGCATTCATAATCTTGTTATGTAACTGTTTATTACATGTAATGTGCCTGGTTCACCAGCAGGTGGCGGCATAAATGGCAGAGCTATCCTTAGAGAGAATGGAACTTACCAATACACTATCCCTCCTTTGGGCAGAAGTGGACCAGTCCTGCTTGCTACCAGAAGGAGATGTGGCAGTTTGGGTTTGTTCTGGTTGAGACTCCATGTTGGAGCTGCCAGGATTCTTTTTGGCGGAACATAAGTCCGACTACAAGAGTGAAGTGCAGCATAAAGAGGAAACAAAGGCCCCAAGTTAGCTTGTTAGTACAGCAGAGTGACAGAAAAATATAGCAGAGTTGAGTTTGCCTGCCAGTTTAATGCTGAAGCCTGCTGGAACCAAGACAAAGCCTGAAACTATTTGGAGAAACGTTTATTCAAGTAAAGATGCCATTGATCTTGATTCATCTCAAGGTCTGGACTCAAGTTATTTCTTCAAATCCCTCAAATATTCTCCCTATTTATTGCTTTGGAGCCAAAGCCTGGGGTATCCAGGTAAGAGCACCGTCACACGCATAAAGAGACAGTTTATGCTGCAACATACCACTCTGCATTTCCTACACCTGGGATGTGATAGGAAGGTCCCTGGGGGGAGGCGCCCGTTGCACATCCAGACAATAAGTGGCCTTTCTTTGGCTCCAGCAGGTTTTGGGATAAACTGGCAGGCAAACTTGGATACCTTGCTTTATCTTTCTCTGCTGTGTTAGACTGGTATCTGGACTTTCTGACAGTTCTTGTACCTTTTGAGCGTGGTGTATTTGGCTGTTGACCCCCTCGTGATACTCTTTCTGCATCTGTAAGGAGTCAAGGTGCTCTATAAGCTGCTTCCTTTGGAAGACTCCTGCTGCAGGAGGGGGGGCATTCCCCTCGCTGCATCATCTCTTGTCTCTACAGCTCCACTGTTGAATCTAAACTCACTGTACCCACTCCCTTGGTAGGAAGTAGGACTAGCTCACTTGTGCCCAAAAAAGGGGGGGGATTGAATGGTAAGTTCCGTTCTATCTAAAGATCTCTCTCTGCCAGATATACTGCCACCTGCTGGGGAAACAGGCACAATACACGAACATAAAAGTTTCATAGCAATATTATGAATGCACAGTATAGAGGACCTGGAATAAATACAGAGATTACATTTTTGGTTAGAAACAGTAGCAGGGTGTTGAAATAGTAGTGCCCGCTCTGGGCCACTACAGTTTAAAAACATACATGTCAAGAGAGGTGACAGCTCCTCTTTAAAACATGGACACCATGGCTTAACATTTCCTACAGCTCTGATTCCAATTGGCCAGTGATTGGCTTAATGGTCACATCCGTCAAAACAAAAAAGGAAGTAGAGACTCTGGCAGAGAAACTGTGAAGCATCGATAAAAGAATGACAGGAAATCTGTGGCACAAGTGTAACTTTTTTTAAGCTGTTCTAACCCTGTTACAATATGGAAAAAATAGCTGGGAGACCCCTTTAAACCCCGTTTTCTAATCTAAATACAGTAGGTCAAATAGGGGTCTTTTAATTACTTAATATAACTTAATATTGGTCGGAGTTCCATTATTATGAATAGGGATGAACGAATCGACTTCGGATGAAACATATGAAGTCGATTTGTAAAATACTTTGTTTGAATACTGTACGGAGCAAGCAGTCCGTACAGTATTAGAATGTATTGGCTCCTATGAGCCGAAGTTATGACTTCGAGAAGCCTCGCGAGACTTTGCCTCATAACTTCATAAATCAATTTCTACTGTAAAAAAACATTTCCTGAACTTAGGTTCGTTTACAAGGTACCACTTGAAACCAAACCTGAGTTTGGGAAATGTTTTTTTTACAGTAAAAATTGATTTATGAAGTTATTATGCAAAATCTCGCGAGACTTCGCGAAGTAAGAACTTGGGCTCATAAGATCCAATACATTCTAATACTGTGCAGAGCGCTTGCTCTGTACAGTATTCAAACAAAGTATTATGTGAATCGACTTCGGATGTTTCATCCGAAGTCGATTCGTTCATCCCTAATCATAAACAAGAGATCCAGCTCCAAATCCCCTGCAGAAACATATGAAACATATGACAAAATACTGACTGTGAGCAGCCACCAGTAGAGGGAGCTCAAGAGCTTACTGCTGATTGTTTATACTTTAAACCTAAAGGGAAACATTGTAACAATCCCGTTTATTATTTCCCAATGGTCCTCCTGTGCCTTACAGACTTCCTGCTTTGCAGCTATTGGCTGAAAAAAGACCTCACAGACTTCTGGCTCCGCCTTCCCCTGGTGCACACAATGAACATAACACATGTAAGGCTTAGTTCCCACTTCAGTTATTAGATCAGTTATTTCCATCAGTTATTGTGAGCCAAAACCAGTAGTGAAGCCTCCACAGAGATAGGGTATTAGGGAAAGATATGAGCCTGTTCTGTGTTTTTGACCGACCCCTGGTTTTGGCTCACAAATCAATAACTGATTGAAATAACTGATCTAATAACTGAAGTGTGAACTTGGCCTAACACTGAAAACTCTCACCTTCTTCCAGATATTTTCTTGGCTGCCTGGTCCAAATGGAGAAGGAAAGGGCTAAAATAGAGCAGAGTTTTCTGATTATTGACAGCGATATTTGTAGAATTCCGTGAAAGGGGGTACCTGGCAGGAAGTGAGATGAAGCTGCAGCCAATAGCTGCAGAGAAGGAAGTGATGTCACAAAAGGGGGCGTTGTTTTGGTAAATTCTCTACTGTGCAGTAACGTGGTCATTTTGTCATTTCCTGTAGTGGTAAAGATCTACAAGGAACAGTTGAACTGTTAGAAACTTGAATCTGAGGGAACTAAGCCGAAAAATTGGCGGAAAACGTGTCCCATACTTCAATATTTAGTCTCCATACAAAGGCGTACGGTAACTATTACTGGCCTCCAATGGGGGCTGAGATGGAGGTAAAGTAGCAAAATGTAGACAGTTTATCAGGATCAGACTAAAGACTGTAGTCTGTTACCATGGAAACACATAGATATGCATAGGAACTGTACACACATAATGATAGATTCTTAATGAAGGCTGCATGCAAAGATACATTGATATTTCAAAAGTATGCACACCTCTCACAGGCAGTAGTCCAGATCTGATCTCACTGTTTCATTGGATTTCACTTTACTTGAAGGGAAAATATTTATTCCAGATTGTAGAAGTTTCTATTTTCTCTTCCTGGAGATCGCAGCGTCTCATTTCATTTTCCATTTCCTCACTGAGAGGTTCATTAACCTGCCGACCACAACAGAGACCCCATTATTTAATCTACGGGACCTAGAAAAAAAATAATCAGCTTAGAAAAAAAGACCTGGACCTGCCCCAGTGCTACGAATGTCATTCTTATTATTTTCTAACGGGACAGAAACGGAATTTAGAAGATGTTCTGTAGAACTAAAGCTGAAAACTGCAAATAACAGTCACTGTTACATGGAGTAGAGATTACAGTGCTACCACCTACGACATAAGTAGTCTGCTATCTTATATTCCTGTAAATAGCAGGCGGTATTATAGTAGTTATATTCTTGTACATAGGAGGCAGTATTAGAGTAGTTATATTCTTGTACATAGGAGCAGTATTATAGTAGTTATATTCTTGTACATAGGAGGCAGTATTATAGTAGTTATATTCTTGTACATAGGAGGCAGTATTATAGTAGTTATATTCTTGTACATAGGAGCAGTATTATAGTACTTATATTCTTGTACATAGGAGCAGTATTATAGTAGTTATATTCTTGTACATAGGAGCAGTATTATAGTAGTTATATTCTTGTACATAGGAGGCAGTATTACAGTAGTTATATTCTTGTACATAGGAGCAGTATTATAGCAGTTATATTCTTGTACATAGGAGGCAGTATTATAGTAGTTATATTCTTGTACATAGGAGGCAGTATTATAGTAGTTATATTCTTGTACATAGGAAGCAGTATTATAGTAGTTATATTCTTGTACATAGGAGCAGTATTATAGCAGTTATATTCTTGTACATAGGAGCAGTATTATAGTAGTTATATTCTTGTACATAGGAGGCAGTATTATAGTTAGCGATAATCAAATTTGTCAAAAATTCGTTTCGGTCGGTTTGCTGAATTTTCTGAAAAGATTTGATTCGATACAAACTAATTTATGGCCAATTGCTTTAAAAAACAGCTATTTCCTGGCTGCAGAGAGCCTTTATAGTGGTGTAGAACACTGTGCCTTACAGCAACGCGCATATTGAGTCTGCTGTGGTAGTGAAACAATACTGTGAGTCAGTATGACATGCAAATGACAGGCGTCACTCTTAGAATCACTGCACACTTCACTTATTTGGGCAGTCACGTATGGGGGCCAAAACTGACCAAATGACTCAAGTGTGAACTCAGCCTTACAGGTCGATGTTAGTGCCAGGTATAAAGAACCGTGCAGAGGCCCAAGATCCTACTATAGCGTGAAAGAGTGCACTTCTTTTACACCGTCGTCAGCTGATTCCACATAGATGTCTAAAGAACCTTTTCTATTAAACACTTATACAAGTAGAGCCCCGCTGACAGAGTGGAAAGGGTGTCAGCAGTAAGTTTGCTCATCACTGATTATTTTGCCCTTCCTCTGATCCATCAGAACAATGCCTCCCAAAAAATGGATTCTGTCTGTGGAGCATCCGCCTTCACTCAGTCAGCATTTGGTCAGAAATCCATCAGTATTGCTAATGCCAAACAAATCAGGAGTGGTTCCAAAACAGAGATGACACATGAATGGAATATTTGCATGTCTTCTGTGTTTTGTACCCACTCCTGCTTTGGGCTACCAAATCATAAGTCAATTCTGATGGGACCATACAGGACTTACAGCTGCTAGACAGACAGGATCTGTTGTGTGTCTCATTGTTCCTTCCTTCTGACAGATCAGAAGAAGAGACAAATAAATGACGATATAAACCAGGCCAAAAAGGCAAAATAGTGGCCCAGGCAAGGTCACATAGTATGGAGGTAGCAACAGCATCAGGAGACCACAGAGTGGCACAATGACAGAGTGTACAGGTGGTAGCAGCAGCATGAGGAGGGCACAGAGTGGAACAATGACAGAGAGTGGATGTGGAAGCAGCAGCATCAGGAGATCACAGAGTGGCAAGGTGACATAGTGTGGAGGAGGCAGCAGCATGAGGAGACCACAGAGTGGCAAAGTGACATAGTGTGGAGGTAGCAGCAGCATCAGGAGACGACAAAGTGACCCGGGGACAGAGTGGGGAGGTAAGTGGCACTAACAGTACCCACTGACAATGGTGGGTGTAAGAAGGAGCACTTGGCATCAGATATGTCTCCAGGATGTCTCTATAGTAGTTCAGTTTGTCCTCCCTTTCAGCGGGTGTAAAAAGGCCCCCATTTTGGACGGGTGGCGAAGATCTAACATGGTGGAGAGCCAGTAGTCATCCCTCTGGCGAATGGTGACAATTCAGCTGTCACTACGCAAGCAAGTGAGCATGCATCGGGCCATTAGCGCAAGTGACTCGTAGGGACTCCCTGCCTCCATCTCCACTGCATATTGCCACGGTGTATCTGGGTCATCTGCCTCATCTTCCTCATCTCCCTCTTGCTCCTCCGGCTGCTCCTGATCCTCCTCTCTTGTCACCTGTTGGCATTGCTTGTGCTCCAATATCCTCCTTCTCCAATACAGCCCCCACAGGGCTCATGTGGCTGTGAGATGTAGACGCCACGTCTTCAGTCCCCTGACCAGCCAGATTTACCAGCATCTTTTCCAGGATATGAATCAGTGGAATGACTTTGTTCATCCCATAGTCCTAGCGACTGACAAATAAAGTTGCCTTCTAAAAGGGCACGAGCAAACAGCAGGTATCATGCATAAGCTGCCACTGGCAAACATCGAAGTTACACAGGGTAGTACCTCTGTCCGCCTGTATCATCAAGAAACCGTTTATGGTCTTTCTCTGTTCGTACAGTCGGTCCAACATATGGAGGGTGGAATTCCAACTGGAAAACTTTGCATATTAGCCTATGTTGGGGGATGTCGATTTGCCGCTGTAGCTCAAGGAGGGTGTGCTTGGCGGTGTACGAGTGGCTGAAGTGCATGCAAAGTTTCCTGGCCATTTTTAGGATTTAATAAAGAATCGACACTCATACACTCTCTGTAGTAATGGTTTGTACGATAACTACTCACTGTTTCGAGCTGGCTCTTATTCTCAGTGGGGAAGAAGTAGAGATTACTTTGAAACGTGTCTGGAAAAGCTGGGAAAGTATTTTCATTCACAAAAGTTCTTGGAGCATGGCCATGCGATTTATAAGAAACCAATAAGGACTTCCACATTGAAACGCCCTCTGTAGAGACTATTCTTACGATATTTGGAACATACAATATACAAGTTGCGGGCTGACACTACGCCCGGTTCTACTTACTTCATTGCGAACTACAAACTACCGAAAATTCGCAATAGTCAAATAAATTAACAACCGAAAAACTATTTGAATTACACCAAGAGCACAGAGCACTTACACGTGGGACGCCACAAGAATAAGAGCCAGCTCGAAACAGTGAGTAGTTATCGTACAAACCATTACTACAGAGAGACTATTCATGCACTTTAACAACCATCCTTGGCGTTTTTTTAACATCTCATGCACTTTTACCACTATCCTATGCGCTATTATCCTGTGCGCTTTCTTTATCATCATATGATCGAGTACAAGTGATCTTGGGAGGACACCGTTTGAGGATACTGTACTACTATTGGAACCTTATCTAATGATAATCCAGTACATTTTTATTATTTGTTATGCATTTTTATTATTTGTTATGTGTTTTTAATGTATAATTTCATTGCACTTTTTATTAAATAGCTAATTATATTTTTTATCTGTCTCACATTACTCCCAGTGTATGAGTGCCGGTCGATTCTTTTTATACCTGCCTGCTTTTGAATAGAGTGATTCAAATCAGACCAGAGCACCTGACCCTGATTACAAGGAGTGAGCCGTCTTGTGCTTGCCATAGACATTTTTAGGATGTCTTGCAGATGGGTGGAAGACTTCAGGAAACGCTTGACAACCAGATTAAACACGTGCACCATGCAGGGCTCATGGCTCAGAACTCCTTGACGCAGCGCCGACACTATGTTCTTCCCATTGTCGGTCACCATGGTTCTGATTTTGAATTGTCATGGAGAAAGCCAGGATTCGATTTCTTGATGAAGGACGCGGAGCAGTTCCTACCCTGTGTGACTCTGTTCGCCCAGGCAAACTAGGTGCAAAACAGCGTGACACCGTTATGACCTGCATATGTGGTATGCTGGTGGGGCACTGTGAATTGTCCCTGCAGTGAAGGCTGACGATAAGGTTGGTGAGGAGGCAGAGGCGGACATTGTCGCCGACCAACGGCGTGGGAACCTGGAGGCGGAAGCGGCGTCTCCTGGCCAAGTTGCTGGTGTGGCTGTGCAGGAACCACATAAAACCAGTGGGCCATAAAGGACATATATTGTCCTTGACCGTATTTACAGCTCCACATGTCGGCGCTGCCGTGCACTTTGGCGGACACAGACACGTTTAAAGACTGGCCCACCTTCTGCTCTACATCCGTGTGCAGGGCTGGACATGCTTTTTTTGCAAAAAAATGATGGTTTGGGACTCTCCACCTCGGCTCGGCACAGGCCATCGGTTCTCTGAAAGATGCAGAGTCCATAACTTGGAAAGGGAGGGACTGCAGTATCAGCAACTTGGCCAGGAGCACGTTTAGCTTCTGCGCCGTTGGATGAGTGCATGCATACTGTTGTCTCTTGGCAATCGCTTCGGTGATCGATTGCTGACGGAATGACTGACGAGGAGTAGGAGGAAGAGGAGCAGGAACATCAGGACCAGCAGATGATGGGAAGGACAGACAGCTCCCTTCTGCTGAGGTGGTGGAGCCTTGACTGCCTGAAATCGGGTGCGTGTCACTGTGTGATGCAGCGGTTGCTGCAGCAAGCTGGACAACCACATTGGAGCCACAGTTCTCCCAGGCCACTTTATGTGGATGCTGCATATGTTGACGCAGGGCCGTGGAGCCAACATTGGAACTCTGGTCACGCTTTACCTTCTTCCCACAAGATTCGACAAATGGCCATATTCACCTCCCCCGCCGGCTTAACAAAAAACTGCCACACCGCCAAGTAGGTGATTTTACCCCCAACATTCTGCACTGACTGACTGCTACCACCGCTGCCTCTGTGAACCCTTGCACCACTAGGTAGGCACGTTTGGCTCCCGACCTCCCACTGCAGCCACCTGCTGACTCCTGGCCACACTTCTGACTAGGTGGCTCCATCGCTGCCTCACGAGCAAGCTACCACCCTCTTATCCCGATGATGATGAAGCCCCTTTGTCACCCTACTCCCAATTGCGATTGGCTACATCAACATCCAGTACTGTTTGCATGTCACTGATGTCCTCCTCAACAGTCTCTGAGCCAGGAAACTGACCGCTCGCAACACCAGCTCCCATGCTACTGTCCTCATCACTACTTCGGATATCTCCTCCGGATCTTGGCTGGCCAGTAGCTGCTGACTGTCCTCTAGTAGCTCATCCTCGCTGTATAGTGGAGCTGAGTCCATAGCATATAATACTTCTCTGGCTGAGGGAGCAGAAAAGGACAGAGGGAGGTTGAGGACAGATGAGGGCACAGGGCCTGCTTCCGGGCTTTGCCAACTAAAGGTTGTGTCTGACGGACCCACCAACTTTTGGCTGGGGGTGTCTGATGTCACTTGTGACAAAGTTGAAGATTGAGTCAACCATTTAAGAACAGCTGGGTTGAGGGTCAAGACACGACCCCTAGCTGATACTGGGAGCTCAGGCCTCTGGAAATAACCCCTGCTGCCACGCCCCTTACTCTGCTGCGACCTCTGCCTGAGCCAGAAACATTTAGGCCTGTGCCCCCCTCCCTGTGCAGGGCCTAGCACTTCTCTGTCTGACATACTGTTAGATCAAATAAATAACTAAAAAGGAAATTAAACCCCCCTCAAATAAGTCTGTAATTTTTACTTTACCACACAATGGCTAATAAGCTCTTTTTGTTTCCCCCCACTAATACATGCCAAAAAAAGGCTTTAGAGCATATAACTGCGGCCGTGAATGGCAAATAATATATATTTTTTTGCCACTAATACACGCCAAAATGGGCAGTAATTTTCTCACTTCAACACACAACAGCTAATAAGCCCCCCTTTTTCCCCCCACTAATGAATGACAAAAAGGGCTTTAGAACATATATATATATATATACTGCCCCACACAAGGGCTAATTAGACTCCAATAACAAGAACGGTTTGCTGGAATTACTGAGCTGTATAATGGCAATTTGGATCCGCAGTCAGTGCAGCAAGGTGTAATAGGATTGTTCCTATTAGCCAGCTGTAACCTTCCCTACTGAACCCTGTTCTACATAAATATTGTGAAACTATTCCTCCCTATCCTTTCCCTGAACTTCTATACAGCAAAATAAAAGTTTTAAATTCTTTCCTAGTACTGTCCCTAGCGCCTGCTGATGTCTCTTCCTGCAATAACTACACTGGAAAATGGCAGAATCTAAGATGGCTGAGGCTATTTATAGGGCTGTGACATCACGGGGCTGCTGGCTGCTGATTGGCTGCATGCATGGCATTGTGGGTGATCCCTCGTTTCCAGAGTTCCTTGCTTCATGTCCTGACATATGCAGCAGCCATTTTGTGAAAAAATGCAATTCGTTACCACGAAGTGTGAGTAAATTTGGATTCGGTACTAATCGAATAATTCCTGAAATTCTGATCGAATTCCACTTCGTCAGCGTCGATTCGCTCATCTCTGATTATCGTAGGTTATATACTTGTACATAGGAGCAGTATTATAGTAGTTATATTCTTGTACATAGGAGCAGCATCATAGTAGTTATATTCTTGTACATAGGAGCAGCATCATAGTAGTTATATTCTTGTACATAGGAGCAGTATTATAGTAGTTATATTCTTGTACATAGGAGCAGTATTATAGTAGTTATATTCTTCTACATACTTGGCAGCATTATAGTAGTAATATTCTTGTATATAGGAGCAGTATTATAGTAGTTATATTCTTGTACATAGGAGCAGTATTGTAGTAGTTATATTCTTGTACATAGGAGCAGTATTGTAGTAGTTATATTCTTGTACAAAGGAGCAGTATTATAGTAGTTATATTCTTGTACATAGGAGGCAGTATAATAGTAGTTATATTCTTGTACATAGGAGCAGTATTATAGTAGTTATATTCTTGTACATAGGAGCAGTATAATAGTAGTTATATTCTTGTACATAGGAGCAGTATTGTAGTAGTTATATTCTTGTACATAGGAACGGTATTATAGTAGTTATATTCTTGTACATGGGAGTATTATTATAGTAGTTATATTCTTGTACTTGTACACAGGATTAGAGATGGCCCGAACTATCCGCCAGCGAACAGTTCCCGGCGAACATAGCTTGTTCGCGTTCGCCGCAGTGTGCGAACACATGCGATGTTCGGTCCGCCCCCTATACATCATCATTGAGCAAACTTTGACCCTGTAACTCACAGTCAGCAGACACATTCCAGCCAATCAGCAGCATACCCTCCCTCCCAGACCCTCCCATCTCCTAAACAGCATCCATTTTAGATTCATTCGGAAGCTGCTGTCTTAGTGAGAGGAGGGAGAGTGTAGCTGCTGCTGATTTAATAGGGAAATCGATAGCTAGGCTAGAGTATTCAGTGTCCACTCCAATCCTGAAAGACTCATCTGATCTCTGCTGTAAGGACAGCGTCCTGACAGCACCCCAAAAAGCCCTTTAGGGCTGCAACATTAGTCTGCTTTTTTTTTTTCTCCATAGATATTGTGCAGTTGCCTGGCCTGCCTGTGTGTGAGGAGCTGCAGACCCACAGACTGTAGTGTGCCCACTGCCAGTGCCAACCCCTGTCATCCCGTGTGGCACAGGACTTTGCATCAAAAAAAGACATTTCATTTTTACACTTTAGTGTAATTTCAGTTGCTTGCCTGCTAGTGTGTGTCAGGCCGACTTCCACTGACTGTAGTGTGCCCACTGCCAGTGCCCACCCCTGTCATCCCATGTGGCACAGGACTTTGCATCAAAAAAAGGCATTTAATTTTTACACTTTAGTGTAATTTCAGTTGCTTGCCTGCTAGTGTGTGTCAGGCCAAACTTCCACTGACTGTAGTGTGCCCACTGCCAGTGCCAACCACTGATACCGGGTGGCACAGTAGCTTGCCTATAAATAAGGCATTTAATTTTTAGACAGTAGTCTAAATTCAGTTGCTTGCCTGCTGCCAGTGTGTGTTAGGCCCACTTCCACAGACTGTAGTGTGCCCACTGCCAGTGCCAACCACTGATACCGGGTGGCACAGTAGCTTGCCGATAAATAAAGCATTTAATTTTTAGACAGTAGTCTAAATTCAGTTGCTTGCCTGCTGCCAGTGTATGTTAAAAAATGACAGGCAGAGGCAGGCCACCCCGCAGGGGCCGTCGTGGTCGTGGTGCTGTGATTTCCACTGTCCCTGGAATAATGCCTAGTGTTCAGAGGCCACGTACCCTGAACCCGAAAAATTCTGAGGACATAGTTGACTGGCTTAGACAGGACACCCAATCTTCAACAGCTTCCGCTAAGAACCTTGACGCACCATCCTCCTCCAGCTCAGCTTCGGCCGCCGCCACCACCACCACTACCACCACAGCCGCTTCACTTAATCCGTCAGAGGAGTTATTTACACATCAGTTGGATGCAATTAGTGATGCGCAACCATTATTGCCAGATGATGTAGATTACAGGGATATGTCTCAGTCAGGCAGGATTACACACATGGACGTACAGTGTGATGATGATGATGATGATGTTGTACCCGCTGCTGCTTCCTTTGCTGAGGTGTCAGATACAAGTGAAGCGGTTGATGATGCCGATGTGTCCATGGATGCCACGTGGGTGCCTGCTCGAAGAGAAGAAGAGGGGGAAATTTCAGAAGGGGAGACAGAGAGAATGAGGAGACGAGTTGGAAGCAGGGGGAGGTCGTCGCAAGGAGTTAGTGGCACAGTCAGACAGCATGTATCGGCACCCGGGGTCAGCCAGAAAGCACGCCAGTCAACGCATGCTGTTGCCACCACCAGAATGCCGTCATTGCAAAGCTCAGCAGTGTGGCATTTTTTGTGTGTGTCTGCCTCAACTGAGTCGTGGGAAGTCCAACACCCACCTTGGTACAACTGCTTTGCGAAGGCACATAATCTCACATCACAAACGCCTATGGGATCAACACATACAGTACAAGCAGCACACAAACTCAAAGCCACCATGCTCCTCCTGGTCCAGCATCTTAAGCCACGTCAACCACTGCTGTCCTCCCTGCCCCCTCTCAACCAACCGCCACTCCGCCTTTCACCTTCAGCAGTTCCTGCTCATCTGCCCACAGTCAGGTGTCTGTCAAGGACATGTTTGAGCGTTAAAAGCCAATGTCACAGAATCACCCCCTTTCCCGGCGACTGACAGCTGGCTTGACGGAACTCTTAGCCCGCCAGCTTTAACCATACCAGCTGGTGGAGTCTGAGGCCTTCAAAAAAATTGTCGCTATTGGGACACCACAGTGGAAGGTTCCCGGATGAAATTTTTCTTCAAAAAAGGCAATCCCAAACCTCTACAATGTCATTGAAAAGGAAGTCATGGCATCTCTGGCATACAGTGTTGGGGCAAGAACCATCTGACCACTGATACCTGGTCTGCAAAGCATGGTCAGGGCAGGTATATCACGTACACTGCACATTGGGTCAACCTGCTGACAAGCATGGAATGCGTGGCTCCGCAGCGGAGTTGGTGACACCATGACGACTTGCAGGTGTAGCATCCCCAAGTCAGGGCAATGTGTGGAACTAACCTGGGGAATGCCAGTGATGGAGAGGCCGGCACGCTGTTCCTCTGGGGCACTCTCTGGGTTCTTGAGGGACACAGCCAGGTGGAATGTGAGGTGCCCTTGGTGTTGTAGTTTAACGTGCCTATGGCTAAGTCCCTGATGTTTCGTGACGCCAGTGCCAGTAAACGGTGGCACACCGTATTTATAGTAGGAATAATAGAGGTGCAGACTTGTAACTTGAAAACAGAATTCCAACTTTACTGAGAACAGTGGAAATTACAGCAGGCAACCTCTTAACACAGTTCTTGTTGCAGAAAATAGACGTTTGTACAGTCGCAGTTACAGCAGGCTTACATCCAGCAAGGTATAACAGAGGGTAAAATAACAGGACTTAGAATTGCAGGTGAACCTTACTTTCTTCCTGACTTGTCCTGACTGGAATTGATGCTTCAAGGCCCCAATGCCCTACTTCTGGCTTATATCCTTGAATCTCCAGTTGACAGTGTACCTCCTCTTGACATTCAGTACCTCTTGCTCTAGGGATTGCCTCTGCTTGACTTCTGCTGACTTGCTTAGGCCTGTGACATGTGGCCTTCACAGACTCCAGGGTCTGCACTCCTTCCCAGGCCCAGGGCCTGGTGTAGACTTCACAGGCTCATGGCCTGGAGTAGACTGAACTGAGCTGTCTGACTGAGCTTTCTTTCCCTGACTTGGCCTTATATAGACTAGGGCTACCTAGCTCCCTCTAGTGACTAGAGCTGGAATTACATCCCTAGCCGGCCTGCACATAACACATTTCACAGTAACAGGGAATTAAATACCATAAATTACATTGCATTATATAAATAGGACCTTTACCAGCCTCCCCATAAATGAGAGGAGCGACAGCAGCCAAGTGACCCTTCTGTAGTGACGGGTAGTACAACTCCCGTACACTACATACCCCGCTGCTTTAAGCTGAGTACGCCCTCGTACTCCAACAGGGTACCGCCCAACTGGAATTTTACCTGAAAGAGACAAAAGAAACATGCAGGCATACATACTCATCAGTAATCAATTCCATCTGCATTGACAATTATTATCAGGTCCAGTGGGTAACGGAGAAGTGCGGTGACAAGGGGCGTCGCTCTCTTTCTTCAGGATAGTGAGTGGAACTGGGGCGCTGACCTGGCACAGCGGATGTTAGGGAATACCAGGATAGTCCATGACAATGACTGAGTCCATAATAAAAGAGTTATCTAAGAGGCTCACACATAGGAAGTCCATCTCTGGGCACATAGACTTGGATAAAATTTTTGAGCAATAAATACGGTCAGCAGCACATACATAAAATGACAATACAGGACTCTGACAATACCAGGGAAACACCTTCCTGGCAAGTCCTGCGTATATTTTAAAGTGCTGACATAAAAGCCCTTTTCAACCTGAAATGGGGGTTAAAAGGGGATAAAGTGCAAATAAAAGCACAACTTGGAAGTATTAAAGTACTTGACACCAAAATGGTAGCAGCAGGCAGGATGTCCCGGAACAGAAAGAGGCAGGCTGGGAGCAGTGGTTCCACAGTGGCAACTTATCTTCACAAACATGCCACCGGCCGTGGGGAACTGGCAGCAAGCTCCACCAGCCTGGCAAACTTAAAGGAACAGTTCCTGCAACATGTATGATGTCCCTGTGAGGATGAGCAAAAATGGCCTAGCAGGCCTGCTCACAGAGTACGTATCAAATGATCCCTGTTCATCAGAGGTAGTGCAGCCCTGTGCTGCGGGTAGTCTGGGCCATGCACAAGGGCCACTTGGAGGGGGTGCCCACCAAAGAGAATGGGCTGGAAACATCACCGGTATTGGGCCTACCCACCTCACTGGCCCGCTGGGTTGCGGACACATAGGAGCTGCTGGTCTCGGGACACGGGCCGGCGCTGGGGTAGACACTTCCTCTGGCCGGGACATAACGCTCCCGTCAAGGCGGACTCGGCTCCTGGCATATGTCAATTTATCCGCTTTACACGGACCTTGGGTGGCTCAGCGTTAGCGGTAGGACCTTGGACTACGGGTTCGGGTGGTACAGGGGTCACAGGTAACTCACCACCGCTGGACTGCTGCGCTGTCTTCTTAGCATCTGCCACTTGCACGCAGGCCGTCCAGGTAAACCTGTAAGGACGCGATCCGCTCCTCCAGGCGGAGATCTCACTGCTGGATTCCGGCACACTTGCAGCAGGCTCAGACGAGGTTCTTTCATGGCGGTTCCTCCGCAGGTCATCCATCGCTTCACTAAACTGGGCCATCCGCGCCCAATCAGCGGCTGTCTTCTCTCGTCGCGGCAGCTCTGGAGAGGATAAGGACTGGGAGGCTTGTCCAGGACCGTCGGCTGCCAGAAGATGTTCGGGCCGAGAAGGAACTCTTCTCCTGGTACGTATTCCGGATGGGTCCCAGCGGGTCCTCTGCCTCCACCGGATCTTCTGCTTCTTCCCAGTCCTCCGGTACCGGTCCGGGACGGGTCACCGCAGTGGCATATGGGCCTCGCAGGCCCTCCGCGGAGTGAACTCCACTCTCTCTCCGACCGCTAGATTATGCAGTCGCCCTGGGAGATAGCTGCGCTTGACGGACCGGCGATTCACATAATAGTCCCGATTGGTGCCGGTTTCTTGGATGAATCCAAATCCTCTGACCTTGTCAAACTCTAGCACGACTCCGGTGCGGCGTTCGAGCTGGGGCTTGCTGTCCCTGGAGTCCTCATAAATCCGCTTAGTGACTTCCTCGAAGTATTTCTTCTGAGTGGTAGTTTTTAAAGTTGCCGCCACTCGGATCTCGGCCATCAGGGCCGACCACGCGAGGTTCCGCGGGAGGAAGCCTTCTCGCTGCGGGTGGAAGCGGCAGGGCTCGGCTTGTGGCCATGGACAGGTTTGGGCCATGTCGCTGGGAGTATACGCTGGGGCGCAGGGCGCTCCTTAGTTGCTCCTGGGGTCGCCTCCATTGCTCCAACTACGGCTCCGGATCCCTCTGACATCACAGGTAGGAAGCCCCGTAGCAGGGTGAGCCACTGTTCCTGCAGGCTCCACCCCGTCGTTTCTTGCACGCCCCTAGGTATTCCAGTATAGGGTAGGCGGTGTCCATATTATATTCCTCAAAGGAAGGCGTTACCTCCAGGTCGTCTTCTCCTCCCTCTTGGAGGGTTTTGGCGCCAAATTTTCGCGCCACTGAGGTCAGGGATGGCGCAAGAAGAAGTCCAATGGCGCCGGCGCTATCTTGGGCGCCATGATGCATCAATTCAATGACAGCAAGCAGCGGTAGTAAAACAGCATAAAAGTCCACAAAAATGCACTTTGAAGTGGCGATTTTCTTCCTCTTGATAGCGCAACACTGCCCAGCGCTTTTAGAGGTTTTGGGACACTTTTCTGTACGTTTTAGGTCCACAAAGTTTACTTCAAATAAACAGGCGTTTTGTCACTTGGCAAACTGGTTAAGGCACAAAGTTCACGTTTTTGCTCACAGTCCGTAAACGTGCGTATCCTGTTCGTGACGCCAAAATGTAGCATCCCCAAGTCAGGGCAATGTGTGGAACTAACCTGGGGAATGCCAGTGATGGAGAGGCCGGCACGCTGTTCCTCTGGGGCACTCTCTGGGTTCTTGAGGGACACAGCCAGGTGGAATGTGAGGTGCCCTTGGTGTTGTAGTTTAACGTGCCTATGGCTAAGTCCCTGATGTTTCGTGACGCCAGTGCCAGTAAACGGTGGCACACCGTATTTATAGTAGGAATAATAGAGGTGCAGACTTGTAACTTGAAAACAGAATTCCAACTTTACTGAGAACAGTGGAAATTACAGCAGGCAACCTCTTAACACAGTTCTTGTTGCAGAAAATAGACGTTTGTACAGTCGCAGTTACAGCAGGCTTACATCCAGCAAGGTATAACAGAGGGTAAAATAACAGGACTTAGAATTGCAGGTGAACCTTACTTTCTTCCTGACTTGTCCTGACTGGAATTGATGCTTCAAGGCCCCAATGCCCTACTTCTGGCTTATATCCTTGAATCTCCAGTTGACAGTGTACCTCCTCTTGACATTCAGTACCTCTTGCTCTAGGGATTGCCTCTGCTTGACTTCTGCTGACTTGCTTAGGCCTGTGACGTGTGGCCTTCACAGACTCCAGGGTCTGCACTCCTTCCCAGGCCCAGGGCCTGGTGAAGACTTCACAGGCTCATGGCCTGGAGTAGACTGAACTGAGCTGTCTGACTGAGCTTTCTTTCCCTGACTGGGCCTTATATAGACTAGGGTTACCTAGCTCCCTCTGGTGACTAGAGCTGGAATTACATCCCTAGCCGGCCTGCACATAACACATTTCACAGTAACAGGGAATTAAATACCATAAATTACATTGCATTATATAAATAGGACCTTTACCAGCCTCCCCATAAATGAGAGGAGCGACAGCAGCCAAGTGACCCTTCTGTAGTGACGGGTAGTACAACTCCCGTACACTACACAGGCAGACCTACTGCCACCTCCTCTACTCCATCCTCTTTGATATCCTCCTCGGCTAAGTCCTCTTCTGCTGTGGCGTCTGGCTGCACATCAACTGAATCCCCCCAGCTCCCCAGGGGCTATTCCACATCCCGGATACGACAGTGTCACGCTGTCTTGGGGTTGACTTGCCTTAAAGCAGAGAGCCACACAGGACCAGCACTCCTGTCCGCCCTGAACGCACAGGTGGATCAGTGGCTGACCCCGCACCAACTGGAGATCGGCAAAGTGGTGTGTGACAATAGAACAAATTTGTTGTCGGCATTGAATTTGGGCAAGTTGTCACATGTGCCGTGCATGGCACATGTGTTGAATCTCATCGTACAACGCTTTGTGTCTAAGTACCCAGGCTTACAGGACGTCCTCAACAGGCCAGGAAGGTGTGTGGCCATTTCAGGCGTTCCTACACGGCCATGGCACACTTTTCCGATATTCAGCGGCGAAACAACATGCCAGTGAGGCGCTTGATTTGCGACAGCCCGACATGTTGGAATTCAACACTCCTAATGTTCGACCGCCTGCTCCAACAAGAAAAAGCTGTCAACGAGTATTTGTATGACCGGAGTGCTAGGACAGCCTCTGCAGAGCTGAGAATTTTTTTGCCACGTTACTGGACGCTCATGCGCAATGCCTGTAGGCTCATGCGTCCTTTTGAGGAGATGACAAACCTAGTCAGTCGCACCGAAGGCACCATCAGCGACCTCATCCCATTTGTTTTCTTCCTGGAGCGCGCCCTGCGAAGAGTGCTGGATCAGGCTGTAGATGAGCATGAAGAGGAAGAGTTGTGGTCACCATCACCACCAGAAACAGCCTTGTCATCATCGCTTGCCGGACCTGCAGCAACGCTGGAAGAGGAGTATGAGGAAGAGGAGGAATGTGGCGGCTTTGAGGAGGAGGAAGACCAACCACAGCAGGTACCCCAGGGTGCTCGTTGTTGTCACCTATCTCGGTCCCATGGTGTTGTACGTGGCTGGAAGGAAGAACGGACAGTTAATGACATCAGTGAGGACGAGGAACGGGAAATGAGTAGCTCTGCATCCAACCTTGTTCAAATGGGGTCTTTCATGCTGTCATGTCTGTTAAGGGACCCTCGTATAAAAAGGATGAAGGAGAACGACCTGTACTGGGTGCCACGCTACTAGACCCCCGGTATAAGCAGAGAGTGGCAGAAATGTTACCAAATTACCGAAAGTCGGAAAGGATGCAGCAGTTCAAAACCAAACTAAAAAATATGCTTTACACAGCTTATAAGGGGGATGTCACAGCACAACGGGAATCTAACAGGGGAAGAGGTGAGTGTAATCCTCCTTAGTGTTGAGCGAACAGTTCAAGCATAGTTCGGGTTCATACCGAATTTTGGGGTGTCTGGGACACGGACCCGAACCCGGACATTTTAAAAAAAGTTCGAGTTCGGGTTCGTTGTTCGGCGATTACTTCCCGCTTTCTGAAGGGCTGCACAGCAGCCAATCAGCTAGCGTTTTACTTCTTGCCCTAAGAGCCCATCAAAGCCATGCCTGCTAATGACATGGCTGTGATTGGCCAAGTGCAGCATGTGACCCAGCCTCTATTTAAGCTGGAGTCACGTAGTGCCGCACGTCACACTGCTCTGATTAGTGTAGGGAGAGGACGCAGCTTCTGTGAGGGCGAGATTAGGCAGGGAAAAGTCAGCAACAGCACCTAATGAATGGATCGATCTACAGCTGTGAATGATTGAACTTCTGCTAGTTACTTGCTCACTGGTTTTTAGGCTGCACAGAGCGTTTTTCTGTCACTTATTTTCTGGGGTGATCGGCGGCCATTTTGTGACTTGTCAGGGGCTTGGCTGTGCTAATTGTCACCCCTAGAAACTCAGGATAGCAATTTCTATATTTTATTAAGGGGTTAAATACAATTGCCCAAATACCAATCCCCTAAATCTGGTGTTCCAGCTTTGGCTAGCCAAGTATAATATTGTCTGCTGTCTGGCAAAGGATAGATTATTTTATGTGGTGAAATTCAATTGCCAAAATAGCAATACCATAAATCAGTGGTTTCAGCTGTGGCTGGCAAAGTATAATAGTGTCCGCCAAACATATATTTTGTTCTGGAGTGAAATTCAATTGCCAAAATAGCAATACATTGAATCTGGTGTCCCAGCTGTTGCAGGCCAAGATTCATAGTGTCCGCAAAAACACAAATTTTGTTCTGGGTGAATTTCAATTGCCAAAATAGCAATACCCTGAATCTGGTGTCCCAGCTGTTGTAGGCCAAGATTCATAGTGTCCGCCAAAACATATATTTTGTTCTGGGGTGAAATTCAATTGACAAAATAGCAATACCCTGAATCTGGTGTCCCAGCTGTTGCAGGCCAAGATTTATAGTGTCCGCCAAAACATATATTTTGTTCTGGGGTGAAATTCAATTGCCAAAATAGCAATACCATAAATCAGTGGTTTCAGATGTGGCTGGCAAAGTATAATAGTGTCCGCCAAAACATATATTTTGTTCTGGGGTGAAATTCAATTGCCAAAATAGCAATACCCTGAATCTGGTGTCCCAGCTGTTACAGGCCAAGATTCATAGTGTACGCAAAAACATATATTTTGTTCTGGGGTGAAATTCAGTTGCCAAAATAGCAATACCCTGAATCTGGTGTCCCAGCTGTTGCAGGCCAAGATTCATAGTGTCCGCCAAAACATATATTTTGTTCTGGGGTGAAATTCAATTGCCAAAATAGCAATACCCTGAATCTGGTGTCCCAGCTGTTGCAGGCCAAGATTCATAGTGTCCGCCAAAACATATATTTTGTTCTGGGGTTAAATTCAATTGCCAAAATAGCAATACCCTGAATCTGGTGTCCCAGCTGTTGCAGGCCAATTGTAAATCTGTCCATAAAAGGATACCTTTCATCGAGGGCCTAAATACTAGCTCTGAAAGAGATATTCCCTTAAATCAGTGGTTACTGCTGTGCCTGGATTAGTGTAATACGCTATATAAATAAATAGGCAGATAGTGTTAGGTGCCTGTAAAAAAAAGAACTGAATTTGAAATCAATACATTGGGCCAAATATTTTGCTTAGTGAATGGTAACAATGAGGAAAACATCTAGTAAGGGACGCGGACGCGGTCGTGGTGGTGTTAGTGTACCCTCATGTGCTGGGAGAGGACGTGGCCATTCTGCCACACGTCCTAGTGAACCAACTACCTCAGGTTCCAGTACCCGCCAGAATTTATAGCGATATTTGGTGGGGCCTAATGCCGTTCTAAGGATGGTAAGGCCTGAGCAGGTACAGGCGCTAGTCAATTGGGTGGCCGACAGTGGATCCAGCACGTTCACAACATTATCTCCCACCCAGTCTTCTGCAGAAAGCGCACAGGTGGCACCTGAAAACCAAGCCCATCAGTCTGTCACATCACCCCCATGCATATCAGGGAAACTGTCAGAGCCTCAAGTTATGCAGCAGTCTCTTATGCTGTTTGAAGACTCTGCTGGCAGGGTTTCCCAAGGAAATCCACCTAGCCCTTACCCAGTGGTGGAAGACATAGAATGCACTGATGCACAACCACTGATGTTTCCTGATGATGAGGACATGGGAATACCACCTCATCGGAGTCCGCACGTCTCTGATGATGACGAAACACAGGTGCCAACTGCTGCGTCTTTCTGCAGTGTGCAGACCGAACAGGAGGTCAGGGAGGAAGACTGTGTGGAAGACAATGCAGGGGACGATGAGGTCCTAGACCCCACATGGAATGAAGGTCGTGCCACTGACTTTCATAGTTCAGAGGAAGAGGCAGTGGTGAGACCGAGCCAACAGTGTAGCAAAAGAGAGAGCAGCCGCACAGCCGCCTCCAAGAGAGTTTGCCTGCTACTGGCCACCGCCACCAGGGACCGAGCATCCCAAAGGCAACTTCAAGGAGTTCCCTGGCATGGCACTTCTTTAAACAATGTGCTGACGACAAGACCCGAGTGGTTTGCACGCTGTGCCATCAGAGCCTGAGGCGAGGCATTAACGTTCTGAACCTTAGCACAACCTGCATGACCAGGCATCTACATGCAAAAGCATGAACTGCAGTGGAGTAAACACCTTAAAAGCAAGGAACTCACTCTGACTCCCCCTGCTCCCTCTTCTCCTGCTGCCTCGGCCTCTTCCTCCGCCTCGGGAGAAAAGTTGGCACCTGCCGCCCACCAAACAGAGGATGTGCCAGCGACACCACCACCTGCGTCACCAAGCATCTCCACCATGTCACACGGCAGCGTTCAGCTCTCCATCTCACAAACCTTGGAGAGAAAGCGTAAATTCCCACCTAGCCACCCTCGAGCCCTGGGCCTGAATGCCAGCATTTCTAAACTACTGGCCCTTGAAATGCTGTCATTCAGGCTGGTGGACACAGACAGCTTCAAACAGCTGATGTCCATGGCTGCCCCACAGTATGTTGTTCCCAGCCGCCACTACTTCTCCAAGACAGCCGTGCCTTCCCTGCACAACCAAGTATCCGATAAAATCAAGTGTGCACTGCGCAACGCCATCTGTGGCAAGGTCCACCTAACCACAGATACGTGGACCAGTAAGCATGGCCAGGGACGCTATATCTCAATAACTGCACACTGGGTAAATGTAGTGGCGGCTGGGCCGCAGGCGGAGAGTTCCTTGGCGCACGTCCTTCCGCCGCCAAGGATCGCAGTGCATCATTCTTTGCCTCCTGTAGCCTCCTCCTCCTACTCGTCTTCCTCCTCCTCTGCTTCCACCAGCTCATCCAGTCAGCCACACATCTTCACCACCAACTTCAGCACAGCCCGGGGTAAACGTCAGCAGGCCGTTCTGAAACTCATATGTTTGGGGGACAGGCAACCCACACCGCGCAGGAGTTGTGGCGGGGTATTGAACAACAGACCGACGAGTGGTTTCTGCCGGTGGGCCTCAAGCCCGGCCTGGTGGTGTGCGATAATGGGCGAAATCTCGTCGCAACTCTGGGACTAGCCGGTTTGACGCACATCCCTTGCCTGGCGCATGTGCTGAATTTGGTGGTGCAGAAGTTCATTCACAACTACCCATACATGACAGAGCTGCTGCATAAAGTGGGGGCCGTCTGTGCGGCGTTCACATCCTGCCGCTGCTCGCCTGTCTGCGCTACAGCGGAACTTCGGCCTTCCCGCTCACCGCCTCATATGCGACGTGCCCACCCGGTGGAACTCCACCTTGCACATGCTGGAGAGACTGTGTGAGCAGCAGCAGGCCATAGTGGAGTTTCAGCTGCAGCACGCACGCGTCAGTCGCACTGCGGAACAGCACCACTTCACCACCAATGATTGGACCTCCATGCGAGACCTGTGTGCCCTGTTGCGCACGAGTACTCCACCATCATGACCAGTGGCGATGACACCGTTATCAGCGTTACAATACCACTTCTATGTCTCCTTGAGAAAACGCTTAGGGCGATGATGGAAGAGGAGGTGGCCCAGGAGGAGGAGGAGGAGGAGGATGAGGGGTCATTTTTAGCACTTTCAGGCTAGTCTGTTAGAAGTGGCTCAGAGGGAGGTTTTTTGCAACAGCAGAGGCCAGGTACAAATGTGGCCAGCAAGGGCCCACTACTGGAGGACGAGGAGGATGAGGAGGAGGTGGAGGAGGATGAGGATGAAGCAGCTTCACAGCGGGGTGGCACCCGACACAGCTCAGGCCCATCACTGGTGCGTGGCTGGGAAGATACGGAGGACAATGACGATACGCCTCCCACAGAGGACAGCTTGTCCTTACCTATGGGGAGCCTGGCACACATGAGCGACTACATGCTGCAGTGCCTGCGCAACGACAGCAGAGTTGCCCACATTTTAACGTGTGCAGACTACTGGGTTGCCACCCTGCTGGATCCCCGGTACAAAGACAATGTGCCCACCTTACTTCCTGCACTGGAGCGTGATAGGAAGATGCGCGAGTACAAGCGCACGCTGGTAGAGGCGCTCCTGAGAGCATTCCCAAATGTCACAGGGGAACAGGTGGAAGCCCAAGGCGAAGGCAGAGGAGGAGCAAGAGGTCGCCAACGCAGCTGTGTCACGGCCAGCTTCTCTGAGGGCAGGGTTAGCATGGCAGAAATGTGGAAAAGTTTTGTCTCCACGCCACAGCTAACTGCACCACCACCTGATACGGAACGTGTTAGCAGGAGGCAGCATTTCACTAACATGGTTGAACAGTACGTCTGCAGACCCCTCCACGTACTGACTGATGGTTCGGCCCCATTCAACTTCTGGGTCTCCAAATTGTCCACGTGGCCAGAGTTAGCATTTTATGCCTGGGAGGTGCTGAACTGCCCGGCGGCCAGCGTTTTGTCTGAACGTGTATTCAGCACTGCAGGGGGGCGTCATTACTGACAAACGCAGCCGCCTGTCCATAGCCAATGTGGACAAGCTGACGTTCATAAAAATGAACCAGGCATGGATCCCACAGGACCTGTCCCTCACTTGTGCAGAATAGACATTTATAACTGCCTCCCCCTCAACCATGTATTCTTGTACTCCGGGGCACTTCTTTATTGAATCCTCATTTTTTTAACTTTACCATGATCTTGCGGTGCAACCCAAAGTTGAATGAACCTCTCCTCTGTCTGGGTGGTGGGGCCGAAATAACTGAAAGTGGCCTTCTCCGGTGGTGGGTGATATGACGCATGATTCCTTGCTGTGGGACCTCTCTCCTCTGTCTGGGTGCTGCGTCCGAAATAACTGAAAGTGTCCTTCTCCAGTGGTGGGTTATATAACGCATGATTCCTTGCTGTGGGACCTGTATCCTCTGTCTGGGTGGTGGGGCATAAATAACTGAAAGTGGCCTTCTCCAGTGGTGGGTGAAATGACGCATGATTCCTTGCTGTGGGACCTCTCTCCTCTGTCTGGGTGCTGGGCCGAAATAACAGAAAGTGGCCTTCTCCAGTGGTGGGTGATATGACGCATGATTCCTTGCTGTGGGACCTCTCTCCTCTGTCTGGGTGCTGGGGCCGAAATAACTGAAAGTGTCCTTCTCCAGTGGTGGGTTATATAACGCATGATTCCTTGCTGTGAGACCTCTCTCCTCTGTCTGGGTGCTTGGGCCGAAATAACTGAAAGTGGCCTTCTCCAGTGGTGGGTGATATGACGCATGATTCCTTGCTGTGGGACCTGTATCCTCGGTCTGGGTGCCTGGCCTAAATAACTGAAAGTGGCCTTCTCCAGTGGTGGGTGATATGACGCATGATTCCTTGCTGTGGGACCTCTCTCCTCTGTCTGGGTGCTGGGGCCAAAATAACTGAAAGTGGCCTTCTCCAGTGTTGGGTGATATGACGCATGATTCCTTGCAGTGGAACCTCTCTTCAATTGATATTGGTTAAATTTTATTTATTTTATTTTAATTAATTTCCCTATCCACATTTGTTTGCAGGGGACTTACCTACATTTTGCTGCCTTTGGCAGCCCTCTAGCCCTTTCCTGGACTATTTTACAGCCTTTTTAGTGCCTAAAAGTTCGGGTCCCCATTGACTTCAAAGGGGTTTGGGTTCAGGATAAAGTTCGGGTCGAATTCGGATTCCGAACCCGAACATTTTCGGGAAGTTCGGCCGAACTTCCCGAACCCGAACTTCCAGGTGTTCGCTCATCTCTAATCCTCCTCCTACCACGACGGCAAGGACTGGACGATTTACAGATGTGTTGTTGATGGAGGACATGCAGAGCTTTTTCAGTCCTACTCATCGCCACAGCCCTTCGGGATCCAGCCTTAGAGAACGACTCGGCCGACAGGTAGCAGACTACCTCGCCTTAACAGCAGATATCGACACTCTGAGGAGCAATGAACCCCTTCACTACTGGGTGTGCAGGCTTGACCTGTGGCCTGAGCTATCCCAGTTCGCGATAGAACTTCCGGCCTGCCCTGCTTTAAGTGTCCTGTCAGAAAAGACCTTCAGTGCAGCAGGAGGCATTGTCACTGACAAGAGAAGTCGCCTCGGTCAAAAAAGTGTTGATTACCTCACCTTCATAAAGATGAATGAGGCATGGATCCCGAAGGGACTGACAGTGGGGGATACGTTTGACTAACAAAAGGCCTGATGACATGCCTTGGCCTCAAAAAGGTCCCCACGCTGCTGTATTTAATGTCTGCATACCGGATGACTTTCGTGAATTCTCCACCACCAACTAGGGTTCAAGCCGCAATGTTTTCGTCACTTTTCTGCCTTGAAAACATCAATTTTTCCGGCCGCTGCTACAATAGCGGCTGCAACAATGCCATTATTTTTCAGGCATGTGTACATGCCTAATTTTTCTGTCCTATGGTGCAGCACTGTGGCTGCAAAAACAAACAAACAAAAAAAGGCACATACAAGTGTCAATTCCCCTTCGTGATGGTTACCTTGTTGTGGTGAAGGGGCTTGCGTATCACAATGAAGCAATATCACCTCTATGAGTGTGGTGGCAATGTTGCCACACCCCAGATGATAAGGCCGTTGCTTCGTTATGGTCAGACCAAAAGCGATCGGACGGCTGGATAATATTTAATAGAAAAAACATTATTTACCTTTTTTTTTTTTATATGTTGTATGGGTTTTTAATACATAAAATAAAAAATCATAATAAAGTCTCTTAATAGTTTATTAGAAATAATGCAGACAATTAAAAAAATCCCCATCAATTCCAATACAAAGCAAGTACAGAGCTCAGAACTAAATTATTTCATGGTTCGTAATGGTTCGCTAATTCGACAATGATTAATCAATTCGACCGGATAGGGTCCGTAACAGGGATTAAACTGATAGGAATAGTACTAGTTAAGACACCACTCATATAGGGTGTCACAGCACATTGCTCTGTGCACACGCAGTGCCCCAATTTGGGAGTAAGAGGACCGACCAAGCTGCTTTTTCCATCTCCCGGTTCCTGAAATCAATTCAGTTTGGTGTATGAGAGTTTGGTCTGTCACTGTGAAGGCAGTCGAAGGTACCCGGCCTAAATTTTTTTTCACAAAAGGCAATACCTGATATGGGATGTAACAGGGATTAAACTGATGAGAATAGTACTAGTTCAGACACCACTCATATCGGGTGTGACAGTAAATTGCACGGTGCAGACGCAGTGACCGTGGATAAAAACAAAGGGGAGGGAGCCAGCGTTTTTTTTAACCATCTCCCCGTTCGAAAAATCAATTCAATTGACCTTTCGGGGACCCTTGATGTTGTACGTGGCTGGGTGGAGAAAGAAACCTTCAATTAAATCACCGGGACATGGCTCGCTTGGTATCCAACCTTGTGCAAATGGGGAGTTTGCGGGTGTGCAAATGGACTGTTTGCGGTGCATTAAAAGGGGAGTTTGGTCTGTCAATGTCTGTGAAGCAGGCGTAACCCTTACACTACCTGATCGATACAACATCATACCTGATCGTATACACACACTGGATGTTTTAAACCACGTTGTTCAAAAAAAGTTAGGATTGTTAGGTGATTTATGCCTTTTATGGATTAAAACCCAACTCTGCGTCAACTATGTAATTTTTCATGGGAGTTTTGCCATGGATCCCCCTCCGGCATGCCACAGTCCAGGTGTTAGACCCCTTGAAACAACTTTTACATCACTATTGTGGCCAGAAAGAGTCCCTGTGGGTTTTTAAAATTCGCCTGCCTGTTGAAGTCTATGAAGTCGCCCGTTCGCGAACATTTGCGGAAGTTCGCGTTTGCTGTTCGCGAACGGAAAATTTTACTTCGCGACATCACTACACAGGATTAGTATTATAGTAGTTATATTCTTGTATATAGGAGCAGTATTATAGCAGTTATAATCTTGTACATAGGAGGCAGTATTATAGAAGTTATATTCCTGTACATAGGAGGCAGTATTATAGTAGTTATATTTTTGTACATAGGAGCAGTATTATAGTAGTTATATTTTTGTACATAGGAGGCAGTATTATAGGAGTTATATTTTTGTACATAGGAGGCAATATTATAGGAGTTATATTTTTGTACATTGGAGCAGTATTATAGTAGTTATATTATTGTACATAGGAGGCAGTATTATAGTAGTTATATTCTTTTTTATGGAAGGCAGTTTTAGAGGATTTATATTCTTAAAGAGGACATCTTTCCTTCAGTATTTTCATTCAGTATTTTAGATACTTTTATAATTTTTGTTTGTTGTTTGCTCTTGCATTTCTGAAATGTTCCTCCATGGTTCTATCTGTTGCATAGTGGACTTTTTCTCTTTCCTGCACAAACTTAATTTTAGTTCCTCCCACTTAATCAGCAGAAAATATGAGTGGACTCTGTGATGTCATCATGCCCACTGATTATAACAACACCTGGCCACTTGTGGGGTGGATTGTTTTTAACACCTTCAGGACCCTGCCATTTTTCACCTTAAGGACCAGGCCATTTTTAGCAAATCTGACATGTGCCACTTTATGTGGTGATATCTTTAAAATGCTTTTAATTATCCAGGACATTCTGAGATTGTTTTCTCGTCACATATTTTACTTTATGACAGTGGTAAAATTGAGTCAAAAAATTAAATTTTTATTTATAAAAAAAAATACCAAATTTACCAAAAATGGAAAAATTTGCGAATTACAAAATCTTAAATTTCTCAACTTTTATAATAGATAGTAATAACTCCAAAAATTGTTATTACTTTAAATTCCCCATATGTCTACTTCATGTTTGGATCATTTTGTATATGCCTTTTTTTTCGGGGGGACGGACGTTCGAAGGCTTAGAAGTTTAGAAGCAAATCTTGACATTTTTAGGAAAATTTCCAAAACCCACTTTTTAAGGACCAGTCCAGGTTTGAAGTCACTTTGTGAGGCTTACATAATAGAAACCGCCTAAAAATGACCCCATTTTAGAAACTACACCCCTCAAGGTATTCAAAACTTATTTTACAAACTTTGTTAACCCTTAGATGTTCCACAAGAATTAATATAGATAAAATTTCTGAATTTAACTTTTTTGGCAGATTTTCCATTTAATCTACTTTTTCCAGTAACAAAGCAAGGGTTAACAGCCAAACAAAACTCAATTTTTATTGCCCTGATTCTGTAGTTGACAGAAACACCCCAGATGTGGTCATAAACTGCTGTACGGGCACACGGCAGGGCGCTGTATGGTTTTTGGGAGGCAGATTTCCCTGAGATAATTTTACTCTGACATGTCACATTTGAAGACCTTTTTGGAAACTACTGGATAAGGTGGCAGTTTTGTTAGTACTATTTTAGGGTACATATGATCTTTAGTTGCTCTATATTACACTTTGTGTGAGGCAAAGTAACAAAAAATAGCTGTTTTGGCACCGTTTTTATTTTTTGTTATTTACAGTGTTCATCTGACAGGTTAGTGGTATTTTTATAGAGCAGGTTGTATTTTTATAGAGACGCGCCAATATAAAATATGACTACTTTGTTTGTTTCAGTTTTTTACATAATAAATCATTTTTGAAAAAAAATATTTTTAATTATTTTTTTGTGTCTTCATATTCTGAAAGCCATATTTATTTTTATTTTTTGGCCGACAGTCTTATGTAGGGGCTCATTTTTTCAGTATGAGATGACAGTTTGATTGGTACTATTTGAGGGTGCATATAACTTTTTGATCGCTTGCTATTAGGTCCCTTTCACACGGGCGAGTTTTCCGCGCGGGTGCAATGCGTGAAGTGAACGCATTGCACCCGCACTGAATCCGGACCCATTCACTTCTATGGGGCTGTGCACATGAGCGGTGATTTTCACGCATCACTTTTGCGTTGCGTAAAAATCGCAGCATGTTCTATATTCTGCAATTTTCACGCAGAAGTGAATGGGGCTGCGGGAAATTCGCAAGCATTCGCAAGCAAGTGCGGATGCGTTGCGATTTTCCCGCATTGTTGCTTAGCAACGGGACCCAATCTCTATTATTTCCCCTTATAACATGGTTATAAGGGGAAATAATAGCATTCTTAATAAAGAATGCATAGTAAAATGAAGAGGAAAGGGTTAAAAATAATAAAAGTTAACTTACCTTAGCCACTTGATCGCGTAGTCGCGATCTCTCCTATCTTTCCCTGCAGCATCTAAGATCTAAAGGACCTGTGATGACGTCACATCACATGGTCCAATCACATGGTCCATCACCATGGTAAGATGGACCATGTGATTGGACCATGTGATGTGACGTCAGTTGATTGGGTATGATTTTGGGGTGCTTAGGACTTTTTGATCGCTTGCTATTACACTTTTTGTAATGTAAGGTGACAAAAAAATGGCTTTTTTTTACATCGTTTTTATTAATTTTCACAGTGTTCACCTGAGGGGTTAGGTTATGAAAGTTTTATAGAGCAGGTCGTTACGGATGTGGAAATATCTAATATGTCTACTTTTGTTTTGTTACATTTAATACAATAAAAGCTTTTTTTAAACAAAAAAAAATCATGTTTTAGTGTCTCCATAGTCTGAGAGTCATAGTTTTTTTATTTTTTGGGCGATTGTCTTAGATAGGGGCTCATTTTTTGCGGGATGCGGTTTTGGTTAGATTGGTACTATTTTGGGGGGCATACACCTTTATGATTGCTTGGTGTTGCACTTTTAGTGATGTAAGGTGACATAAAAATGTTTTTTTAGCACAGTTTTTATTTATTTTTATTTTTATGGTGTTCACCTGACGGGTTAGGTTATGTGATATTTTTATAGAGCCGGTCGAGATGGACGTGGCGATACCTAATATGTCTACTTCTCTTTTTTTCCCTATTTTTAAAAAAAAAAATTAAATTAACTTTATTTTGTGAAAAGGCCATTTTTTTTTAAACTTGAAACTCAATTTTTTTTTTTGCAAAACTTTATTTTTTTAACTTCTTTTTTTACTTTATTTTTTTTGTCCCACTATGGAACTTCAACATTTCAGGGTCTGATCCCTGTTTCAATACAGCACAATACATTTGTATTGTGTTGTATTTAACTGTCAGTGTCTTACACTCTAAGGCTCCATTCACACGACCGTATGTTGTCCGCAAAAAAACGGATCCGTGTCCGCAAAAAAACGGATTGCATTCCGTTTTTTTGCTGATCCATAGACTTCAATAGGGCCATGTCCTATTGAAGTCTATGGATCAGCAAAAAAACGGAATGCAATCCGTTTTTTTGCGGACACGGATCCGTTTTTTTGCGGACAACATACGGTCGTGTGAATGGAGCCTAAGGGTACTTTCACACTAGCGTTATTTTTTTCCGGTATTGAGTTCCGTCCTAGGGGATGACAACTGTAGAGACGGATCCGGTATTGCAATGCACTTGTGGGACAGATTTGCATCCGTATCAGTCTACAAATGGTATACGTTTGCAAGTGTGAAAGTACCCTAAGACGCTAATAGTTGCCTAGGAGACCCAGCCTTGGGGTTGGATCTCCTGGGCTTCCGTAGCTGGCAGTCCCAATGCCTGTTCAAGGCATCGGAGCTGCCATAGCAACCATCGGGTCCCCGTCACCGCAGCACGGCGACCCGATGGGGAGGTACAAGCTGCCGCAAACCCCCTGTATGCTGTGGTCAGTGTGACCGTGGTATACAGGGAGTTAATCCATGTTTTCACCGATGCTGGCAGATACAGCAGGGGCCCCGCTGTCAGTATCAGCTGGGCCCCTGCTGCTGATCGCGGCAGCGCGTGTGGGTCAGCAGGTTAACCTTAGGACAAGAATGCTCATCCTAGTGTGTTACGTACCAGCTAGTTAGGATGAGCATTCTCGTCCTCGGTTGGGAACGTATTAATTTGCACCAGGCGTACTCTTTTTGTTGTTTTGGGGAGGCAGTTAGGGACATGAGCTATTGTTTAATGTGTCTTTCCTGGAGCTGTATGACTTCCACAGCAACTATGCGGTGCCTTTTGGTCTGACTAACAAGCCAGCAGATGTATGGGAAAGGACCTGCTGATGACATCACCTATGGATTGGATTAGCACACCCTGCTGTGTATTAGGAGCCGTTCAGCCTGTCTGGCTGAAGTGGAAAAGCTGTGTCATCAGAATAACATTATGCAGTCGGATTGAACTGACAACCAATGATGGAACAGCTACGATTATCTCCCACCAATCCTATGGTGACAAATGCACTGAAATGGGACGTCATCCTAGGGACTACGGTTCTAGCTGGTGGACTTCAGAACTGCTCTTTTCCCCAACCTTGACCCTACGGGTTCAGTTGGAGAGTCCAGGTTGAGACGATGGGGTTACCTGGCCACATGCCTCGCTGTGCAAATCCGGCTCCCTCAGCTTGCTGCTACCTTCTCTCGGTGGGTGCCGGCCCAAAGTGGAGTGCTACTGGCTGGGATAGCTGGTCCTGGGTCCCCCAAAGTTGCGAAGGTTTAATCCCTGGTGAGTCAGGGAAGGGTGAATCGCTGTCACCTGTGCCATCCTGTGTCCGTCCTGGGACTGTACTATATGTTGCTGACTGTTGGTTATCCAATAAAGTCCTCCTGGAGCGTTGTACCCTCACCCTGTGTTGGATCACGGACGTCCAGTCGTATGAGCCCTGGCCAGTGGACTAGAGCACCCACTGACCCTTGCATCTCCACAGACTCCAAAACAAATTATGCATCTTGAAGATGAAAAGATCATAGACAATAGGAGAATTAAACACTTGTTAGGTTAGCAGTCCTTGCCTGCCGCTTCCCTGCTACTCACCATGCTGCCCGGCATTCTCTGCACGCTGCTGTCTGCATTGCTCCAGTCTATGTTCTTTTAAGGTGCACAATGTGACCTCTTAAAGGACCAGGCGGGCATCTGCAAATCCTTCCCCAGCCAATGGCTGAGCGACCCTGGGTATATAAGGAACTGTCTCTAGGCAGAGGGTGCCTGAACTTTAGGTTCCCTGTTACTAACAAAGGTGTTTGGAAAACTTGTGCTTCAACGATTCTCTTGAATTATCTTGCCAGTGTTCTCATTTGTGTTCCTGCCATGTACCCTTCCTGCCTGTGTGCTCCTGACCTCACAGTTCAGCTTTTACTTCAAGTCTGTGTTAAAGTTTTCCTAGTCTGTCTGCCTGTCTGTGCTACAATCTTGGCTCCTGTCTGCCTTGTTCCAGAATCCCACACTGTCCTGCCCGCAAGCTCTCCTAGTGTCTCCGGTTCTGTGTTGCCATTTTTTGCAGTTCCCGCGCGATTGTGGTGTGCGTTCCTTGTGTCTAACCAAGTTTTCTACAGGGAAGTTGGTCCAAAAACCACATAATCAGTATGTGACTGTTCAGAGTGTACCTGCTTTTTTGGTGCCTAGAGCTTCTGGAACTTTCACCAGAGCTCCTGACTGCAGTGTGTCAGCTACCAACTATACTGGGACTTTCTCAAGAGGAATAGTCCCCAGCAGCGAAGGCCAGATCTCTGTACAGAAGTTTAAGGGTTGAATACCAAGAGGGCACCGGAATAACGTCCTAAGGGTTTAGCCCAAAGCCAAGCAAGTTAGTTGGCACAGTGGGTCCAGACTCACTGATCCATGACATTTTGTTTCTGAGATAACAAAATTTCTAGGTTAGCATACAATACTGCAATGCTGGAGTGGCTATGTGTGGGCCTATAGTGAGAGGGGAATTGTTTGATCTGCTTACATATTTCTGTCATTGGTTTGAGGTGTATTGGTGCATTATTGTTCTTTTGAGTCACGGGTATTTAACAAGATGGCAAGGGTGCTGCCGGGACACCTGCACTTTGTCTGAGTACATGTTGACCATGTAGTGCCGTGGAAACATGATGGCTTTAGCAAATCGTGCCCTAAAATCAATGAAGAACATGTATAGATTATTACAGGCAGCAGGTCAACCAACAGACTTGACTTTTGGCTAGTCCAGAGGGTGTTATCCTGGCAGCCCCATTTTTTACCCTTTAACCCCTGTACAGGTATCTGCAGGAGAACCACCAGACCACTACCTATTGGAGTTGTCTCTGTGTGTGGTTAATAGCTGAGCCAGGGGGGTCAACAAACTGGTGTGGAGCACTGAGGGGTCAGGCAAGACCCTAGTCAGGAACAGGCTGAGGCCAGAGCAGGTAGTTAAGGGTTAATATGGTAGATGCGCAAAGTTCAGGTCAGGTAGCAGAGGGTCATATTCAGGGAATGAGTTCAGTAAATGAGCAGAAACATGGAACAGCACACCTTTGCAAGAACTAACAAGCTAGATGAACCTATTGCTCAGGCACAGGGGAAGGTGCCTTAAGTACCCTAAATTGAATACAGGTTGGGTAGCGCTCCACTTGGTGGACGCGGGTCTCAGGGAATGGTTCCTTACGCCAAATACTCATGTAAAGAAAGGATGGTTCCTGGACACCACTTTACTTTGCTCAATATAGGTTTATTGCATACATAAATTGCGGATTGCCAGTAACAAAAGTCGACATTTCGGCATAAATGCCTTCATCAGAACACTGGGAGTGCCGCAGTATGGGAATTGGTATGTGGCTCTATGGCCTCGATGGCTAGATTGGTAGGGCAGTGTCTCTGCCGCTGAGGCTGCCATCTCAGCGGCAGAGACACTGCCCTACCAATCTAGCCATCGAGGCCATAGAGCTACATACCAATTCCCATACTGCAGCAAAAATACATGGGGTGACAGCACCATTGTAGGTAAATACCCAAAGTCCATATAGTGGCGGTGCCTGCAATGTTAGGACCTGACCATTGGTCTCCAATACGATACCAAAAGGAAAAGATCGCGGCACTCCTTCGTCTGTTCGTACACGTTCAGTTATAACTACGGACAGGATTGACAGAAAGACCAAAAAGGGTTGCTTCCCTTGCTAGAATTTCTGCAATTGAAACAGCATGCTGAAAGGTGACTCTTTTGGACATCCTCGGGCAGGTCAGAAGTATGTGATTAGGAACACCTACACCTGTGCGTCCGATTTTGTCATCTACATACTGCAGTGCCCGTGTGGCCTGTTGTATGTAGGGGAGACAACACAAGCCTGTCGGCTGAGACTCAACCAGCATCGCTACACCATTCGGAAGCTCTTTGAAAAACAGGCCATCAATCCCACTACATGTGATGGTGAACCTCCGGTCCCCACACATTTTTTTAAACAGCGACACAATGTAGCCCAACTTAGGTTCAGGATAATAGATGGTGTACCTCCACTACTGAGAGGGGGAGATCGCGAGAAGCTTTTGAAAAAACTTGAGCTTAAATGGATTTATGAATTAGACACATTGGAACCAAAAGGGCTGAACCGCGATTTCAAAATTGGGACCCTCTTTTGACTTACCATTCTGGATGTTTGTTTTATGTATATACTCGTTTTTAATCCCTCTATTGTCATTTCTTTCAGGTTCCTCCGTGGTTCGGTTGGACGGGGTGGATGGGTGCAGTCCCCTTTTTCCAGATGGATTGATGTCACCATGCACACCTATGATAGCGGTAATGTCCCTATGGTTGCTACAATGGGAGATTTAGGCCCTGGACCATTGTGATTGACTTGCTAAATACGCCCGTAGATACTAATGGGGGTAACCTAATGATATGTATGGTTAATGAATGGCATTGGAATAATACAGGCATCTGCTAGCGTTTCCAAGCTGCCATTGGCGATGTGATCATTGCCAAGACGGCTGATTTACGGCTGCAGATATGCCGACTGAATATCCGAATGAGTTGTGCATGAGAAAAAGTATGACTTGGTTTTCCCACCCTGTAGGGCGTGAGCTAGAGAGATATACATGTATTCATACATGTATATCCGCATAAGCTCTTTTTACATTAATGTCATAGCAAGTCTTGATTGTTCCATGGGTCCTTTCTCTCCATGTATGAAGAGTGCTTTATGGACTGACATCTGTCATTGATTAAGTATATTTGAGATCATTGCGTCTCTCTGTGTGATGGCATTCACCCACCTCTTTACCGGTCCCTGGATGAACTTGATCACGATATGGCACGGAGATCGGGGCGATCATTTAAGTTATCAGAAACTGTGATAAAATCCGGAATTTCATGTTTACTATGTGCAGTCATGTGATGGTCACATGATCGGAGCGGCGGTGACGTCATCTCTGACGCGCGTGGACACGTGACCTGCTATGAAGATAAATGAACTCCCGACCCGGAAGGAGTAGACAACGCTATTGTTTATGTCCGCTTGTATATTGCTGCGCTATGATTTTCGGCTAGCGAGATTATTATAACTTGGTTGGATTTAACCCTGATGCTCTCATGTTCCATATTTATATATATTTCTATATTATGTTTTATTTTTTACTTGATGATGTCACAGGAAGAGGGAGGGTGTTTCCCTTCCACTCACCAATGATGTCTGGGGGTGGGGTATATATATCTGTCACTTACTCAATTGTATATGCTTGATAAAGACTTGATTGAAGTCGAAACATCGCACTTTAAGGTGGAATCAAGAATATCTTCTACAGACGAAGGAGTGCCGCAATTCCCATACTGCGGCACTCCCAGTGTTCTGATGAAGGCATTTATGCCGAAACGTCGACTTTTGTTACTGGCAAGCCGCAATTTATGTATGCAATAAACCTATATTGAGCAAAGTAAAGTGGTGTCCAGGAACCATCCTTTCTCTACTTAAGTACCCTAAAGTTACCAGCTATTAAATGTTGAAGATCAGGGTCTGCACACCGGCACTTTAGGGACCTGAAAGTGTGTGCATCCCATGGTTAGAGTTAAGGGGTCAGACTGGGAAGAAGGAATATGTGAGTGCGGGAGTGCAGAGCGGGAACAGCAGGTCCAGACTGCTGGACCAGTGGCAGAGGCAGGGTGAGTGCCTGCACAGGTAAGCGGGACAGCGTTGGGCGGCAACATAACATTAACAGTTTTCTTCCAGCCCAAAACCTTTACAGTCTATCAAGATGTTTTTACCTAACGTCATGTCCAAGATGTTCTACAACCTGCAGAGCTGACTAGTGAGGTCAGACACTTTGTAATAATGATTGAAGATCACTGGCTTGAGGAATGAGACATGAAAAGATTTTGGTATTTGTGAAGAGGCTGAAAGACGTGACTTGTAACAGACCAGATTCAATTGTTTTAGCAACTTGAATGGACCCAGGAAACAAGTTGCCAGCTTGTACGATGGTACTTTAAGTCTGATGTTCTAAGAAGATAGCCCAATTTTATCTCTGGGAGAAAATTGTGGTAGAGCTCTACATTTACGATCAGGACTACAGCAGAGAAGCTCTAGTTACTTGCTTTTTCTTGTAGATTCAAGAAAAAATGTTTACTGTAATGTCTGCTGGCAGAATTCCCATGGAGACAGGTTTTGGCAGAGGAACTCTCATTTGATGGCCATAAACAATTGAAAATAGATTATTGTATGAAAACTTTTACCTGAGAAACAAGGTAGCCCAGTCATTGTGGCGAGTTGGAGACAAAATGTTGCGGATAATTGACTAAGACCTGGTTAATACAGTCTTCTTGTCCATTGATCTGTGGGTAGTGGTTAGTGGAGTAACTTGTTTCCTATAGCTTGCAAGCAGCTTTCCATCTTAGAGGTGAACTGCACACATTGGTCAGACATGAATATGCAAGGGTAAGCCTTGGAGACAAAAAATATATATCATAAACAATTTAGCTAGTTGACTGGCAGATGGGAGACCAGCCAGAGGAATAGGGTAAGTCAGTAATGAAATCCATGGCCATATGCTGCCACAGAACTTCAAACATAGGCAATGGAAGAAGGAAGCCTGTAGTTTTCTGCTTCGGTGTCTTGTTTTTAAGCCCAAGTAGTACAGGCAGAAATAAAATCTCAGATGTTTTTGGAAAGAGTAGGCCACCAAAAATAGCGAGTAATCAGATCAGTGGTTTTACAAAGACCAGGATGCCCCATGTGTTTGGATCGATTACCCCAGGCTGTAGTCTCTTCTTGGCCACAGAAACAAATGTCTTGCTGGACAGAATATCTTTTAGCTGGACAGGTGTCACAGAGCCAATACAGCTCCTTCCAATCAGCTGGATCGAAGGACCTGGACAGGGCATCCATCTTGGTATTCTTGTCTGCGGGACAGAAATGCAAAACAAAATTAAAGTGGGAAAAAAACAAAAAGGGGGTTAAGAAGTTGAGCAGACAGGAGGTAAGTTTTATGGTCTATATAAATAATGACAGGATGACCAGCACCCTTCAATAAGTGACCCCACTCTTCCAGAACCAACTTGGTAGCAAGCACCTCTCTCCGCAGAGAAAATCTTTGAAAATAAGCCGCAGGTGACCATTTTGCCCGAAGTGCCCTTCTGAGCTAGCACAGCTCCTGCACCCATAGAGGATGGTCCACCTCCAAGAAGAATTACTTGGAGACATCTGGCCAGTGGAGAGCCAATGTAGAAGAGAAGGCATACTTTAGGGGCTGGAAGACAGATTCGGCTTCTGGAGTCTACTCCTTGGCATTCACCCCTTTACAGTTACGGCAGAAATGCGGTCAAGGTGGAAAAATGAGGAATGAACTGTTTGTAATAGTTCACAAAACCTAGGAAACATTTGGTAGCATATGTGCTAGAAAGACATGGTCAATCCAGTATTTTTCATCTCAATGCCATGGTTGGGAATAAAATAACCCATGAAGGGCAAGGACGTTTCACCCTTTAACCACTATACAGAGATCTGTACTTTGCTGCCGGGGAATAACCAGATCTCTTGGAGTAGTCCCTGTGTGGTTGATAGCTGATCAATGGGGTTAGAAACACCAATGCAGAGCACTGAGGAGTCAGGCAAAATTGTAGTCAGGGACAAGCGAAGGTAAGGGCAGACAGAGTTTGTGCAAATCCATGAAAAAAGTCCAGGTACAGGGCAGGCAGCGGAGAGAGAAAGAGTCAGGAAACAGGCAGTGGTCGGTACACGGGCAGGCAAATGGAGTAGCACGCCTTCGCAGAAACTGTGGGAAGGAGCCATTGGTTACTGAAGGTTAGGGAGCACACATACTCTTTAGGAGTCTGGAATCATGCTTGCCCTAAGGGCAAAGTAGAGAGATCTATCTATCTATCTATCTATATCATATCTATCTATCTATCTATCTATCGATCTATCTATCTATCTCTTATTTATCTCTGAGCGTATGGTTTTATTGCTTGAGAATTGAACTGAAGTGGGAGCTATATGGCAGAATTACGTGGGTTCTCTAAGGGAGTATTATTTGGATACTATACTATCGTACATTTATTTACACATTATTTGGGCTGAATATGTAGATTTTATAAGACAATCTTATCTTACTGTTTTGTGGGATTTATATGGCAGTATGATCTTGACACTATTTGGTGTTATTATGTAGGATTGATATATCAGTAATATTTTGGTGGTATTATTTGATATTTATAAGACAGTGTTATCTTGGCACTATAAATTGGTATTAAGTCTTTACATACTGTATCAGTATTATTTTGCCACTATATTGTAATATTATCTGGGATTGGTATGGCAATTTTTTATTGGCACTCTATGGTGGTGTTATGGGGCTTACCTATCAGTATCTTTTGGCAGTATATGATGGTATTTTGAGTGATTTAAATGGCAGTGCTATCTTAACATTTTATGGCTGTTTTATGTGGACTTTATATGCCAGTATTATGTTGGAATTATGTGGCGGTATCTTATGGTCTACCGATCCAGCACCGCCTGGTGTGATTACAGCGGTGACACCCAGATCATTACATAGATGCTTTAAAATATTCAACAGTGGCCACAAAGACCCTTTTTATACTATGTAGAACCAGCCGCGGCCCCCCACAGTGATCTCTGCCCCTCTGAGATGCCTTGTTTGTCTTCTGGTGCTATATGAGGACACTTAGAAGGCTCCTGAGAAGCTGTTGAGGCGGCATATCCGCAGGGTTAAATGAGGCATCCGCGGATAGCTGCAGGTGCCCGCTGACTTCCATATAAATGTGCACGACTATCCGTGTGTGATTTCCATATCATGTTTATTCAGGATAAACGCTGTTTTGCTCCCCGCAGCCCTGCAGGGTTAATGCACAATATGAAATTCAAATTGTTTTTTTCCTCCATCCTGATGCGATTCCTTTATCTGTTGCTCATTTTCTTCCCAGAGTTATCTTGCTCCCCCTCCCCCCCCATGTGACAATTCCCCCGCGCCTCTCACGCTCCTCTATAATCACTCATCTTCACGGCCCGTTCTCTTCACTCTTCCTCCCTTCACTCCAATTTACGCCTTTGTTTTTGTTTTTTTTTCCCAGACGGCGATTGTGACTTTCCCATTTTTCATCCTATTTGTGTTCGTTTCCTGCCGGCGACGTTTCTCTATCTGGTGATATTTTACAGTCGGAAAACTAATTTTTCCCCAGACTTACATCTATCATTAAAATGCGTTTCCTTGCAACAAAACATGAAAGAAGACAACAGCTGGAAGCAGATGCCCCTGAGTCGTCCTATTTTATAAAGTCCATTCAGCTATTTTTTTGGAGTTGATTTTCTGTATTTTACATGATAATTACTAATTTTGACTATTATTGTGCCCATCAGAGTTTAAATTACTTCCTCAGAGATCATGGATGCCATAAGCATTTCCCCCCTTCCGTCTCTTCAACATGTGTCTGTCTTTACTGTATTTCTCGCATTCTATTCATGAACCAGGAAGCACATGACAAAAGTGTGATGCATCTGTCTAAACACTGGCAGCGCTAAAATTCATGTAATTGAAAATGGACCCAGAAAAAGTGAATTTCAATGGTAAAATTTATATTTTCTTGAAATGGCATTGATAAGTTCTATAACGGGGCTGTGATCTATCTTTATATTAAAATAAGTACAATGTAATAAACATAACCATGCATTAAAAGCTAAAACAAATTTTTTATATGCTGGTCTCTGCTATGTAACCCTTATTGTTTACACTTCTGAGCAGCTCTGCATGGGCGGAGCTAGAATTTGGGCATAAGCAGAGGCGTGTCCATAGGAGACATCAGTATGTGTCTGCTGGTGCATAAATGCCCCTCTGCCCAGGCACTATATATATACTCTTATAATCGTCACATGGTAGGTGGAGGCGATGACAACTCTGAGTATCACCGACAGGAAAGGGTTAATTGATTGGCCCTACCCGGGTCTGACCATACATAATATGGTCGGCCCCGACACCCCCAGATCTGGTCTCTGGTGTGAGGTGTCACTCCCCGTAAACAGAAGATACATATGCAAGCGACGAGCACATAATCTCCATGCCTCCTGTCCACTGATGCTTTAATCTTGACGTTCTGGTTTAGAATCCGCGGCCTCTTCTCCACAGCTGGATCGGAGCTGATTGCCAGTCCTGGGAATTTTACGAGACATCTGCTGGTTGCTGTTGTCTTTTCTTTTATTAATGAGAAGATGGAGAATCTTAAAATGCTAATTTTTGTGAACTATAGATCCCTGTTAACTTCTGTAGAAGAATATTGTGGGCATGCTCTGTGACCTGTGCAGAGGTCATTATACAGGGAGGGGGAGTAGATAGGCTGTGACCATCACCTATTGTGAATGCTAGATCCTGTGTTAGGTGTTATACCGCCTGTGATGATGTAGGTGACTGTAGAGAAGTGATTTTTGCTGAACAGGAAGTATCAGCCTATTATTAGGCTTAGTGACCACTGTGGAAATTGCAGGATTTTAGATTTTTTTTGCAAATCTATTCAAAAGGAAAAACTAAAATCTTGCACTGAGATAAGTGTTCAGACCAGGCTCGGACTTGTCCACAGGGGAACAGGTGAATTCCCCGTTGGGCTCTTGAGCAAGGTGGGCCCCTAGTCTCCCACCCCCTGCACAAGTGGCACATGGCACAGTAGACTGACTCCACTACATCTAGATAGGCAGTGTACACTATCTCAACCAGCCTATGTTCATATAAAAAAGACTGAGTAGCCTAGCAGGGTGTAACTATAATTCATAGGGCCCCATAGCAAAATGATATGGGGGCCCCAACCACCTAGTGTTAGAAAGTTAAAACAGCAGCATAAGTAACAATAAGTAAAGGAATGCATAATAGCACAATATCAGAAAACCCACATTACATCAAATATAGTTATTCCCCACAAAAAGGTACAATGTTCATGCACTTGATTGGCTGAGATGACTTCGGTCCTCTTTCCACAGACACCGGCCATTTCAGTTGGTGCAGGTACCCCCATGATTAATCATCTTGTAGCATCTTGTTGCTAATATTTTCATGTAGCTGTACAGTAATTTTACTTGTGGGCCTAGGCATCCCAGTCTGAAACTGATTCAGACCCTTTACTCCGTACTTAGTTGAAGCACAGTCTTCTTGGGGATGATGCCACAAGGTTTGCACACCTGGATTTGGGGATTTCAGCCATTCTTGTCTGCATTAGTGATGAGCGGCAGGGGCAATATTCGAATTCGCGATATTTCGCGAATATTTGGGCGAATATTCGCCATACATTCGAAAATTCGAAAATTCGTAATCTCCAGACATTATTTTCTTGTTTGCGAAAATTCATATAAAAATTAGCATAAATTAGCATAAAAATTCGCATAAACTGGCAATTTTTACACTAATTTATGCGAATTTTTTATGCAAATTTTTGCTAACAAGAAAATAATGACATTATTTTCTTGCATGCGAAAATTTGCATATAAAAAATTCGCATAAAGCGAATATTCGCAATTGCGAATATATTTTGCGATATTCTAAATATTCGCGAATTCTCGAAGTGCTGATATTCGCGATTAAAATTCGCAATTCGAAAATTCGTGATCAACACTAGTCTGCATATCTTCTCAGGCTCTGTAAGTGTGGACAGGGACCATCGGTGGACAGCCATTTCAGGTCTCTCCAGAGATGGCTGGGCCACTCAATGACACTCACAGAGTTGTCCCTCAGCCGCTCCTGTGTTGTCTTGGCCGAGTGCTTAGGGTCATTATCCTGTTGGAAGGTGACCCTCCGGCCCAGTCTGAGGTCCAGAGCTCTGGATCAGGTTCTCATTAAGAATATCTCTGTACTTTGCTCCATTCAGCTTTCCCTCCACCCTCACGGGCTCGCTGTCCTCCAGTATGACGCTGCCACCAACATGCTTTACTGTAGGAATGGTATTGGTGATGGGCAGGGCCTGGTGTCCTCTAGACATGACGCTTAGAATTGAGGTTAAAAAGTTCAATCTTGGTTTCAGCAGACCGGATAATCTTGTTTCTCACAGTCTGAGAGTCCTAACAGGTGCTTTTTTACAAACGTTCATGTGTCTTTTACTGAGGAGAGGCTTCTTTCTGGTTACTCTGCCATAAAGACCAGATTGGTGGAGGCTGCAGTGATGGTTGGCCTTCTGGAAGTTTCTCTCATCTGCCCATAGGATCTTTGGAGTGACCATTGGGTTCTTGGTCACCTCTCTTATCAAGGTCCTTCTCCCTGAATTCTTAGTTTGGTGGGGCAGCCAGCTCTAGGAAGAGTCCTGGTTGTTTCAAACATCTTCTATTTAAGAATTATGGAGGCCACTGCGCTCTTGGGAACTTCCAGTGCAGCAGAAATGTTTTTGTCCCTTCCTCCATATCTGCGCCTCTGCACAATCCTGTCTCTGAGCTTTACAGACAGTTCTTTCCTCCCCATGGCTTGGTTTTTGCTGTGATATGCAGTCAGCTGTAAGACCTTCATATATACCGGGTTGTGTTTTTCCAAATCATGTCCAATCCACTGAATTTACTACAAGTGACTCCAATTAAAGGGGGAGAAACATCTCAAAGATGATCCAGAGAAAGGGGAGGTCTTAGAGCTAAATGTTATGTGTCATAAAGGATTCTTTACGGTTAGAGCAGTGAGACTATGGAGCTCTCTGCCTGAGGCGGTGGTGATGGTGAGTACAATAAAAGAATTCAGGAGGGGCCTGGATTTATTTCTGGAGTGTAATAATATTACAGGCTATAGCTACTAGAGAGGGGTCGTTGATCCAGGGAGTTATTCTGATTGCCTGATTGGAGTCGGGAAGGAATTTTTTCCCCTTAAGTGAGGAAAATTGGCTTCTGCCTCACAGGGGTTTTTGCCTTCCTCTGGATCAACTTGTAGGAAATAGGCCGAACTGGATGGACAGAGGTCTTTTTTCAGTCTTATATACTATGTTACTATAGTAAAGGGTCTTAATAATTATGTCCAGGAGAAATTTTAGTTTTTTTTGCTTTTTAATAAATTTGCAAACATTTATAAAATTCTATTTTTACTTTCTCATTATGGGGCATTGAGTGCAGAATGCTGGGGCAACTAATTATTATTATTTTTTTTTTTAGCACAAGAAGCAACAAAACAAAATGGGAAAAAAGTAAAAGGGTCGGAAGACCTTCCAAGTGCACTGTAGATAGTGATATTAAAAATTGAAAAAAATAAAAAAAAACAATCATCAAAAACACTACAACCTAGTTTGATTTACACAATAGGTCATTTTCTGATTACATTTTTCAAAAACTTCAGGTTGAAAAGAATTTTTGTGATTCGATTTGGGAGAATCGAGATAGAAATTTTGGGCACTAGTGATTCTTACATCGGACAACTGATTTGGTTGAATTGGACTCGAATTTTAAGAAATCCACTCCTCTTTAGAGTCCACCATGATTAGTGCTCAGAGTTAAAAACTCCTCCGGGACAATCCCACTCTATTGGAAGCAGCATTATTATGTTATCCTCCCCTAGAAGCATTGCTGGAGGCACCATAAAGGAGTGTTCCTCCACTAAGTGAGTCTCCATATAGATATCCCTCTGTGGACTCCATTGTTTTTGGCCCGCTTGACTGTCACTCTCATGAAAAGAAAGGACAAGCCAGTCCAAATCCTGGAAACTGCAGAGGGAATGCCTGGCTGGACTGCGGCTTTCCAGGGATGCTGGGAGCTAGACCTGTGGTGCTTGCATTTTGAAAGGGTCTGATGACTTAAAAATTTAATATAAAAAAAAAAATTATTAGTATGAGACAAGGGTACCAAGAGTCATGAAAAGTGTGAAAAAGTCCTTTCTTTCTTGGATGCTAAACCAAAGCACCATAATGGGGTGCCCAGTTGATCTTTTCTACGGGGTCCTCAACTCTGAACAATTTTATTTCGTTTTCCACTTAATTAAAAAATTCTAAATATTCTTTCACTGCTTGTGATACCGAAGCCTTGGAACACAGTCAAGCAGAGTTCTCCCGGATCTGCTTGACGTTGCTCCTCGCCCCATATGTTCTTGGCATTTATCTATATTGGAGCTCATAGTTTATGTTTCACGTTACATTTCGAGATTAGCATATTCCTTCCTTCCAACTCGCAAAAACAATTAGGGCAGTTTGGGAGTTTTCAGAACGATCTGCTTCTGTTGACAGTACAGCTTTGTAGTGAGAAGAAAACGTAGGAAATTTGTTACAAAAATCACTTTGTTCTAATTGTGTTTGTTATTGTTCCGTCTTTCGTTTAGTGTAATTGATGATATTGTTGTTTCTCCCTTCTTGTATTTGGTGCTAATTAGTCTGGCTGGTTGCCATATTGATAAAAGAATTACCTCTTGTAGCCAAGTGACTCCACTACTCTGTCTTTTAGGAAAATTATATACAAGGTCTTCTTGCTGTACGAAACATAATGTGCGCTCCATACGGCAGTGAGACTCAATCACCAAAATTGGTCTTTTTTGTTTTTGCTTTTCCTTTTACAGTTACTTTTTTACAGTGTGATTAACTCTGTCCTCTTAGGCATTCTGCTATAGGCAGAGGTTAATTATATACTGATTGATTAGGAATTGAAAACTTTTCACAAGGGGCGAATGATTTTTACAGTCTTCCTTCCTTCATTGCTTTTTAGAGCCCTTGTTATTCAGTTTACAACCCACTTCTGATTTCAGACTTTTCTTCTATGAACATGTTCCTCCAAGTAATAAAAGCTGATGTGAGCTCTGTGTGCCTAGGATGCTGCCATCTTCACTAGCTCCCATGTATCAGCAGAGCTTCATTCTTGTATAGACTCTACATTCTTATATTGATTTTCCCTTCTACAGCCATAGACCTCTTCCTTGTGCCGACAGAGGAATTTGTGATTTCCACCGTACTTCCCCTGGAGATGCTGCCATGGGTTCTTTCTTCTCTTTGTACATGGATACACAGTCTGTGTGATTCTCTATATCCCCCTTCAGGCTGCTATGTATGTGGTGTCCTCCCTACAATACAGATTGTGTGATCTGGACTCCCTGAAGACTTTGGTGCTTTCCATACTCTGCTCTACTGTATACAACTTCCTCCCCTCTCTGTTATTGACTCTAATACTGACCTACATTCAGAGAAGGGAGCAGGAGAGCAGAGAGAGCAGAGCCTGGAACATCCTGCTGTCAGATCTATCTCAAAAGCAGCAGGACTGTGAGCTATGTAAAGGACTTATACAGACTCTGCAGCATCAAAATGGTAGGACAATATATAACCTAGCGTACTGACGTCATAAGGGGTCATCGGACAAGGTCAGCTGTGCTAGTGCTCGTAACTATGATCTTATAAATGATGGGAGAGATGTCACCGCTGATAGGGAAAGTATTCGCACTATCCATTCCCTGTGGTGATGTATACTTACCTCCCCCCTCTTCCATCGGCACTGCGTTATACTTGCCAAAACGTCCTGGAGGTTCGGCACTTTCTTGCTCCTTGAGCGTGTTGGTACTGCTCATGTCTTGGAACTTGCCCGAGTAAACTGCCTCCTCCGCATGCGCTTGGCTGTAATATATTGACTTGTTACTTTGTAAGATATTTATTAGAACTATCTGACAGTAGATACTTCTCTCAATTTAGGTGAGAGAGGTGAATTTGTAACAAATGAGTTGTGACTAGAGATGAGCGAACATTTAAAAAAAGTCCGTTGTTCGGGGTTCGGTGGTGGTAAGATTGCATCCGGTTATGGATTCCACAATAGCGCATATGGAATCCATAAGGGGCGGCTGCCACCAACTCGAACTGTAGAACAGCTGAAGGACCTGGCGTGACGTCACTGTCATGTGATCAGGCAGGGCGTGGCTCAGCACGGGATTTGATCCCGTGCTGAGCCACGCCCCCTGCACTGATCACATGACAGTGACGTCACGCCAGGTCCTTCAGCTGTTCTACAGTTCGGGTTGGTGGCAGCCGCCCCTTATGGATTCCATATGCGCTATTGTGGAATCCATAACGGGATGCGCAATTAACCACCACCCGAACCCCGAACAACGGACTTTTTTTAAATGTTCGCTCATCTCTAGTTGTGACTTGTTACAATTTATTCAAATGCTCTGCAGAGAGGTTAATGATAAAGTACAAACAGATTTGATGACCTATTTTGCTTTTCACATTTATAACATACTAGCAGAAGGACCAGGCTTCACATTGTATATATTTCATTTAATGTTTGTGTGTGTCGTTAAAAGATATTGACAGAATCCATTATAACAGTGACATCTACAGTACCCCGCCCCTTTAACAGTGACCTCCACAGCGGCCTGCCCCTTAACAGTAACATCCACAATGCCCTCCCCTTTAACAGTGACCTACACAGCGGCCACCCCTTTATTAGTGACCTCCACAATACCCCGTCTCCTTAATTATTTCCACAATAACCAGCTTCCTTAACAGTGACCTAAACAGAGCTCCGTTTACTTTAAAATGTGATCTCCACAACACCCCGCCCCCTTAACAGTGAACTCTACAGCACCCTACCCCTTAACACTGACCTCCATAGCGGACCGTCCCCTTAACTGGGACCTCCACCATTCCCTGCCCCCTTAACAGAGACCTCCACAGCGCCTGCCCCTTTAACAGTAACTTCCACAACATCCGGCCCCCTAAACACTGACCTGCACAGCAGCCCGCCCCTTTAACAGTGAACTCCACAGTACCCCATCTCCTTTACAGTGATTTCCACAGTACCCCGTCCCCTTAACAGTGGCCTCCACACCAATCTGCCCCTTAACACTGACCTCCATAGCGGACCATCCCCTTAACTATGACCATGAGTGGCCAGAGGTCTGGTTTTAGACCGGACAGTCCGGCTTTCAGACTCCCAGTCCTCCGTCCTGCGCAGGGCCTAGACGGACACAGGGATGTCCTTTTAAACAGCTCACTCTCAGACAGCAGCACTGTGCTGTCTGGGTATTAGCTGCAGGGAGAAAGTCACCCTCCCTTCCAGGGCTGTGGAGTCGGTAGATAAATTGTCCGACTCCGACTCCAACTCCGACTCCTCAGATTTTGAAACTTCCGACTCCGACTCCGACTCCTCGACTCCGACTCCTCTGTATTTAATATGCAAATACGAAGCTGTTCCACCAAGTTCTTTTAATCTCCTCTAGCACAGAGAGGTAGTTGAGCAGAAGCTGCTGCCTTCTCCTTTGTGTGCTGATCTTCTGCTGAAGATAGAGCAGTGGGAGGATCCAGGAAGGGGCAGGGGAAGGGGCATTTATTTTAAAACATGATTTTCCTAGTAGAATCCCATAGTCATGTTTAAAGTTTAAGCTAACAATCTGAGTTTACATGTTTTATAGCCTTAGCTGAATGATAGCAGTTTTTCAAATGGTTTACAGCTTCAGTCTTGAACTATTGACTATCCATTCCCTTCACTTATACAAGTGTCTCCAGTCCTTAATCAGTTATCAGTGAGAGGCTAGGATAACCATGGGTTCCTTGTAACAGCAGACCACAAGACAATGGAAAGTGTAAGTATTGCCGCTCCTTAAAGGGACACTGACAGGCTGATTTTCCAGCTAAAGATATATATATACTGGTATTCATCAGAGAATTAGGAATAAAACTATACTAATGTTACCCCCAGTTAAGCTGTACTTGTGTTTAAAAAACATTTTAATCAGTATGCAAATTCACTATCTTTGTGCCAATGGGGCAGCGTCTCCTGCGGCTTTGTGCCCAGCCGCGCCCGAAGTACAGCTTCCCAGCGCTGTTCCCCTCGTTATTATTCACTGCACTGGCCTTTTTTTCAGGCTAGCCGAACGCTGAATTCCTGCGCAGGCGCACGTGTAGAGTGCTGGCAGCAGCCTCGTCTGGCTATGCTGAGGCTGTGCCAGCTTTCTCTCTTCCTCCTCGCTACCTAGTCCTGTCTAGTGCTGCCAGTACTCTACATGTGCGCCTGCCCCCTTGGGCACAAAGGATAGAGAATTTGCATATTGATTAAAACGTTTTTAAACACAAGTAAACCTCAACTGGGGGTAACAGTCGTCTAGTTGTATTCCTGATCCTCTGATGAATACCAGCAGATATATCAGCCTGTCAGTGTCCCTTTAACTGCATAGTAAAGCATATGAAAAGCATGCTTCTTCACGGTCACTTAACGTCTTTGTTTAGCGGTAACGTGACGCACTGCATGCATTGGCCTTTATTCTTACAGTAGAGAAGTAATTAATTATAACTTTATCTGAATTGGGACATTTAAACTTGCTTTTTTTTTATTCCAATTTTTTTTTATTCCAATTTAAATCTAGTAGGAGTCCATTTTTTGCCGACTCCGACTCCAGGTACCCAAAATTGCCTCCGACTCCGACTTCTCGACTCCGACTCCACAGCCCTGCTCCCTTCCACCCCTGCAGCTGACAGAAGTTGATTTTTACCTATATTTTTTCAATCCCAGTTGACTGCGGAGTGAGAGGCCTGGGGGCGGGGTTTTTAAGTCCGTCTTTTAAGGGTGGCCTGAATGGCAACCCTACCTGCCCCTGAACTGTGACCTCCACAGCACTCTGCTCCCTTAACAGTGTCATCCACAGTGCCCCGGCCCCTTTAACCTTTTCCCGACCAGCACCGTAATAGTATGGCGCTTGCCGTGCCTGTTCCTGCCCACTGCGGGTGGCCGCCTGCTTTTTATAGCAGACACCTGCGGCTCATGTCCGCAACCGGCAGTAATTCCGATCGCGGAAATAAAACCCCTCAGATGCCGTGGTCAATCCTGACCACAGCATCTGAGAGCACTGAAAACCGAAAGTGAAACCTTTCGGTTGTGCTCCGGCTTCCCCGTGTGGCAATCGGAGAAGCCAGAGCGTGTATGCAGCAGCCCCTGTCTTTATGAATGATACGAGGCTGCTGCATAGTACTATTTTCTATGGAGCCCTTGCCTGTAATAGGGCTTCATAGGAAACTAGTAAAATGATCATAGATTCCAATGCAAGTACATTGGAATCTATGAGAAAAGGAATTTAATGATTGCATGTTATATTTTCCTAGGGGAACTATAAAAAAAGTGTAAAAATAAATAAAAAGTCCAATTCACCCCCCTTTTCCCAAAATAAAAATAAAAGAACTAAATTTTTTTTTAAAAAATACACATCATGGGTGTCGCAATAAAAAATATGTTCCCCATATGACAAACAGCAAAACGGAAAAAAACGTCCAAACGGCCAATTTGCCGTTTTTGGTCGCTTCATTTTCTACAAAAAATGTAATAAAAAGTGATCAAAATGATCACTTTTTAATTTTTTTATCACTATCAAAACGCAAGAAAAACTATACATATAAGGTATCGCCGGATTTGTACTGACCTGTAGAATAAAAGTATCCGGTCAGTTTTATTGTACATCGAATGTCGTAATTAAAAAAAAACGTAAAACTGTGGTGGAATTTCTTATTTTTTTGCAATTTCACCCCATTTGGAATTTTTTATCCTGCTTCCCACTACATCATATGCAATATTAAATGGTGGCGTTGGAAAGTACAACTTGTCCCGCAAATAACAAGCCTTCATATGGACAAATAAAAAAGTTATCGCTCTGGGAAGACAGGGAGCGCAAAACGAAAACTCGAAAGCAAAAAAACCCTCCGGGGTAGAAAGGGTTAAAGCTGACCTACAGCAGTGAAGAAAAATGCCTGGGTTGTTATGGAAACCTGGTGTAAAACTGTGTGTATGTGGCGACTAACGGCCTGTGAGCTTCTATTGGCTGATAAGGGTCATGTGACCAGGCTTCTATTAGCTAATGCATTTTTGGGGAATATCTCAGGAACGGTACATCCTGGAGAGCTGAGACCTGGTCTGAAACCTTCCCGGACACCTGACGTACCCGTGTGCCAAATTTCGTGATTGTAAATGCGACGGTGCGGATTCCTTTAGCGGATATACATACACACACACATACACTCTGCTTTATATAATATATGGAGCAATTTTAGGGCCCCCAGAATTATTAATTTATTTACAGATGTAATTTACTGCAGTTTATTTTTCTTTTCTTTTGAATTGATTACTATTGTTTACGTCTATTGATATTTCTCCGTAGAATGGTATTCTATGCTTCTTGAGACTCAGGATGTCTATGGGTCTTCCTATTATTAAAAATCAGATTCTCACAAGTTTTTCTTCAGAGAATTTTTATTGTGCTTATTTTATATTGATTGTTCGTAATCATTCAAATCCACATTTCTTGTCTCTTTCACGGAATTATTACTAAATAGAGATTCTACTGCAGAAAGACATTATCTATCAGCCTTATACCTTGCCCGGTCCACTTGAAGTTCCAGAAGTTGGGTACTTATACCGTATAACCCTCTATTAACTAAATAAATTTCGTTTTAAAATGGTCCCGGTCTATTCATTTCCCATATGGTTACACAGTAGTAATTCCTCTTTGAGTTTTAGATCTTTATGTTATTGTGAGCTTATCACAGGAAGGACGAACAGGTAAAGCTTTCATTTAGGCCGTGAGGAGCGAGACTATTGAGACGGTAAATCCATCTCGTCTCCTCCTGTTGCAATCTTTTCTCAATGTTCCCTTGTCTCGGGCCAGATTTAATTTTAGTGATGCCCCAGAATGTGAGGTTCGAGGTGTTTCCCTGATGTTGAGATCTTCCATGCCTGGCTATAGATGTATCCTCCTCTGTTTTGATACTGCTCAGGTGACTTGAAATCCGTCTCCTCAGCTTATGTATTGTTTTTCCTACACAGATTTGGGGACAATATATTTGATATAGTTGATTTGCAATTTATATAATCTTTTATTTGATATATTTTCCTATCAGTGGGATTTCATAGGTTTTGGTTAGGGTCGTTAGGGTTAGGCCATGTTTCGGTTGTTTTCTTTTTGTATAATTGAAAGTGGCTATGCACTAATGTTTCTCGTAAGTTTTTCCCCGTTCTATAGGTGACGCTGGGATTTTTTGACAAGACCTCATTTATATCATCATCAGCTTGCAAGATGTGCCAGTGGCGTCTCAGAATTCTGTAGAGTCTCTCATGTTGTACATCGTCTGTCCCAATACAGAGTATCTCCTTCCCTTCTTGCCTTGTATGTCTATCCATCAGTAGTTGGTTTCTTTCTTTATTCTATGCCCTGCGTAGGCTTTTTATGGGATAACCTCTATTCACAAACCTTTTGTAAAGAAGTCTGCTCTCTTGTTCAAAGGCCTCTTCCGTAGAATAGTTACGCTTGGCTCGCAAGTACTGTCCTTCTGGAACCCCCTAAGGGTACTCTCACACTTGCGTTGCTGGTTTCCGTCACGCGATCCGGCAATCTGTATGCAAACGGATACCATTTGTAGACGGATCTGTATGCGGATCCGTCTCACAAATGCATTGCAATACAAGATCCGTCTCTCCGGTTGTCATCCAGAAAAACAAATCCAGTATTTACCTTTTTACATTTTTAAATGTCTGTGCATGCGCAGACCGAATCCCTCAATGCGGATCCGGCACTAATACATTTTATTCAATGAATGCAGATCCGGCATTCCGGCAAGTGTTCCAGAATTTTGGACGGAGAAAATACCACAGCATGCTGCGGTATTTTCTCCGGCCAGAAAACGTAACAGGGACTGAACTGATGCATTCTGAAGGACTGCTCTCTATTCAGAATGCATTAGGATTAAACTGATCAGTTTTTTTCCAATATTGAACCCCCGAGGATGGAACTCAATACTGGAAAAGAATAACGCTAGTAGGCCTCTTTCACACGGGCGTCACGTTTGACGCCCGGATAAGAGGCGGGTGCGGTGCGGGAAAATGCGCAATTTTTCAGCGCGAGTGCAAAACGTTTTAATGCGTTTTGCACGCGCGTGGGCAAAAACGGCATGTTTGGTACCCAGACCCGAACCCGGACTTCATCACTGAAGTCTGGTTTCGGGTTGAGTATTCTGTAGATTTTATTATTTTCCCTTATAACATGGTTATAAGGGGAAATAATAGCATTCTCAATACAGAATGCTTAGTATGGGGCCTGTCACTGAATTCCTGCTGCTCCTTACACAAATCAACTGCCTTTTCTCAAAGCAGCCACTAGGGGCTGTCCAGTGCAATAAGATTTTCACAGCTTCCATTAATTTAAATGGAAACTGTATTCAGTAAAATGCACAGAGCTCCCCCTAGTGGTGGAAGTCATTTTTTTAATATTACAATATCCTTCACTTAATCTTAAATTCTGCAGAATCTTCGCTGGGGTGGGAATTGGGGCTAAAGGTTCATTTTAAGTTTTGCTTAGGGGCTCTATGAGATCTGTGTACTCATCCCTGCCATTTCCATTCAAGCCCAGGAGATGTATACATTCTGATTATATGGTCACCCTCCAGATACAGGCGAGAGTGTAAAGGATCAGACGATTCAGTCACTTCTCAGTTTATGGAAAATTCTTCCGGCGCCGGTGATAAAAGCGGAAGCTTCAATGTCTTAGGCGTGCATTCACGTTGCAGTCGTGTTCATCTCTCTGTCAAAATTTTTTTTTTTTTAAATGCTATAAATTATTGAAGCCTTTTTCACCACGGAGGTGAATACCGATAAGGAAGAAAGAGAATAAAAAAAATTACAAAGAGCCTTATCCAGAAGGAAATTTCACAGTTACTATCAGATAGCGCAGGGCTCCTTTAACGCGACGATGCAAAAAAAAAAGAGCATCGCCATTTTGCGTACCTTGTGCCATCAGCTCCCCAGCCTGGGACTCATTCCTGCTTTGAATGGTTTTATCTCAGAGAAACATGAATACCTTCATCAGAGCGTGCTGCACCTTTCAGGTGAATGGCTCTGTTTTCCCACAGATAAGATACCATGAGCGTAATTAGAAAAAAAACACGTCTCAAGGCCAGAAAATGAGCAGGATCCTTAGTGTAATACCACAACGCACCAGCAGATGGCGATGCAGGACTTAACATTTTTTGCTGCAAGTAAAACAAAAAAAATTGTTTTTTTTTGGTTAAATAATGATAAAATATCAATTGTAGGATTGTACATTTATGGGAAATATTGTGCATGTATCTGTTTTATCTAATACAAAAAAACTAGAGACCCTATTAAGGGAGGGTTCCATAGCAACAAAAAAACTTTGCTCAATTGAGCTCAATTCACCACTTTTACCCTTAATATTTAAATCAGTAAAACTTCACTTTTATTAGTAGTTCTCTAAAAATGTTTGTGAGTTTTGACACACTTGTTAAAACTACTGCTCGAATTTGCACACTGCTATCGCACAGGTTGCTAGTGGTAACGGAGGGTGTGCACTACCCTCCTAACCTTCCCACAAGTTTGCAATCAGTGTATAACTACCTGCCTGACTAATCCTGCAGGGTACTCGGTGCTGTGAACATACACCCTACAGTAAATAACTGTTTCCTACTGTTTCCTACTCAGTGTTTAGCAACTCGAGCAGAGCTAAAACCAACAGATTCTGTCCCCCAACATGTTTCACCAGATAAACTGGCGTCTTCAGGGAAAGGACAGACTTGAAACACCATGCTGAACACTCCTATTTATAGTTTGTAATCCTATAATTGGCCAATAGTACCATTGGCATTAGACTGACAGTTTAAAGAGCCAGTGAACTGGTCAGGTTTAAATTTATTGGTTGAATCATTGGATGCCTGCCAGATAACGTGCTGCGCAGACCCAAGCTGCGCAAACACTTATTCCACACTCAAGTTGGATGACTGGTTATTGAGTAACTACCAGATAATGTGCTGCGCAGACCCTTGCTGCGCTAACACTTATTCTGTAGTCAGGTAAAAGCTACTCACTATATATGAATCACCCAGCAGCCCCTGCCAAGTCTGCCACACTGCGACTACACAAGCGCTGATACCACTAGTTCTTACATACTACCAACATGGACGATCCCCTGTTTACACACATATAATCAGGGGCAAAGAATGTAGAGGATATAAAAAAAAAAAAAAATAAAAAAAAAAATTTTTATATCCCCGTCCATAGTACTAAATGCACCAGACCTGGTTGCAAACATTGTAATGTCGGAGTATATCATCCTTAATAGGTACAGGCTTAATTACCAAGGTATCAGACACAAGGGGCAACATATGAACTAAGCGCGTCTAGATACATCAAGACGCGCCTGGGTCCCTCAGATAGTGGGCACAAGCTTAATTATAAGCAGTGTCAAAATATAGATAGTAACATGTTGAACAAACGCGCCTCGATGTATACAGACGCGCTTGGATCCTCAGGTAATGTATATAAGGGGTTCCGAGTCCTCTCTCTGTTCCCATGAGGCGACCTTGCCCTTAAAGGGATTTTGTCTTTTCTTTTAAAGGGTATTATTTTGAAATACGATGATATTTAGCAATGAAATCTTCTATGTTGTCCCAGTGATGTGATATCTATGCAGTTAGGGGACATCACCTTTCTATTTTCAAGTAGCTTCTAAGAGAATTCTGAGTTAATAGAGGGGCAGGGGTCTCCCATTCAGGACTCACTTCTGTCCGAAGAAAGTGTCTACAAAGAACATCTCTCTGTTTGGAGGATTCGGTATGTTAGAGCATTACACGGACAGATCATTGGTTTCAATGGAAAATGTGTAATGCTTCATTTCACCTGTGGCGGCGCTGTAGGGAACCCGAACACTTGCTAGAGAAGCCCCCAAGATTGCAGCTAAAGGTCCCGGCCGCTTAGTAGTGTTTTTACATTAGCTGGAGGTCCACAGCTTGCAGACCCCTGATGTAAAGTCTTCAGATAAATGAACTCTACATAAAAAGTGGCATCAAGGCTGCACCCAAAAAAAAAAATTATAAAAAATAAAAACAGCTGATCATCACAAATGTGGCTCAACAGCTTGGGAATTTTTGTGTGACCAGTGCATTAACAAATAAGGCCTCATGCACGCGACTGTTGTTGATTCTGTGTCCGTTGCGCCGTTTTTCGTGCTTTTCTGCAGACCCATTGGTTTTCAATGGGTCCGTGGAAAACGGAACAACAGAACCCCGTTTTGCAGACCGCAAAAAAATACTGCCGTGTGCATGAGGCCTAAATGAGTGACCATGTAACACATTAATGCACTGGATCAGCCAGACTGGGAGTCAATTTTGCTTAGGCCTCATGCACACGACAGTATTTTTTTGTGGTCCGCTAAACAGGGTTCCGTTGTTCCGTGATCCGTGTCCGTTTTTGCTTCCGTTGTGTTTCCGTGTGTCTTCTGTTTTTTTTAGCGGACATGACCCAAAAGATATTGCCAAAAGACAGGCTGACAAGTTGCCAAATGCCTTCCAAGAGAATGAGCAAAAAAATGTGGACGCGGAACGCAGATGACACATGGATGGCCATCCGCATTTTTTCACGGTCCCATTGACTTGAATGAGTCTGCGAACCGTTTTTCGCAGACAAGAATAGGACAGGTTATATTTTTTGGACGGACAGTAATCACGGATGCGGAGGACAAACAGTGCATTTGACGAGTTTTCCACAGACCCATTAAAAATCAATGGGTCCGCAGAAAATCACGAAAAACGGTGCAACGGACACAGAATCAAACAACGGTCGTGTACATGAGGCCTATCCTCGTCCGCAAATGAGAAAAAGTAGGACATGCGCTACTTTTTTTGCTGAAGGGATACACAGACAACGGATATGGAACACAAACGGATGAACTGTCAGCATTTTTTTGCTGACCCATTGAAATGAATGGGTTCCTGTCCTATTCGCAAAAAAACCTGAAACGGATGCCGAGAAAAACAACCGTCGTGTGCATGTAACCTGACTGGCCGTGGGTCAGTAAATAAAATCACGGAGACATGCACTACTTTGATCTGTGATGCGATCCAAGCACGTCCATTGAAGTCTATTGGTCCGTGAAAATCACTGACACACATCCGTGTTGTGTCCATGTTGCGTCCGTTTTTTACTGAAAATTAGGCCTTGTGCACAGGAATGTATTTTGGGTCCGCGTCCGAGCCGCATATTTTGTGGATCGGGGCGCGGACCCATTCACTTTAGTGGAGCCGCAAAAGATGCGTTCAGCACGTCCGTTCTGCGGACAACAATAGGCATTTCTACAATGACCCACGTTACGTTTCGCAAATTGAGGAACTGAACGCGGAACAGCTTCTGTGTTTTGCGGATCTGCAGATTGCGGACCGCAAAACACCTACGGTCGTGTGCATGAGGCCTTAATAGGAGAGTCTTTGGAAATTAACTTTCAGCTGAGCAACATCAGTGAATTATCGATGACACACGGATGGTAAAAAAGGACAAAAGGACCAACCTAAGATCCTTCATGGACATATTCACGGATGTAACACGCACGCTTTTTTTCACGGATGTGATACTGACACGGAAATGTAAACGAGGCCTTAGCGGCTCTTCTTTTTAAACCAAAAGCCCTATCTTCAAGACAGCCCCTTAAGTAACTTTATGAATGGACCTAATTATTTATCTTATACTGATTCTAAGTTACCATCTCTATTATTCTCCAGAGCTGCATTCACAATTCTGCTGGTTCTAATTGGAAACAGTCAGCAAGCCAGTTGTCAGATACACCCCTAACAGCTTTGCTGAGCCCCCTTAATGCAGATGTTGTACATTGACTGGTGTAAAGATGGGAGCAAACAGTGAGCAGCCACTGAACAAGCAAGGAGCGTGCAGGCGATTTCTCCTTTAAGTGGAAGAACTTGTGTTAATGTTAATGTTTCCATTTTACATAAAGAAATAATGGGCGTTCAGTATGAGGTTCCCCCATCGACTACATTGGAAGAACTCTCAGCTGCAGTTTTCATCCTTTGCCGTCCATGAGTGATTGTGTCTGAGGCAATTTCCTTTCATTTCATAGACTGCGGAGAAGAAAACACAGTGGATTGTTCTTTTCCCTTTTCCCAGCACTTGATTACACTGCAGTGTTATTTCTGTGCCTCTGCTCCAGCTGTGTGAGGTTTACAGTACATGTATTACTTCTGGACTTCTGAGATGCACCAACTTTTATTATCACAGAGGTAAGGAGGAGGAATCACTGGATACAAAGTCCCCAAAATATTGTAAATAAATAGAAGCAAATTCGATTACTTATCCTGGACTGATCCTGTACCCTGAATGGGTAACATTCAGGTGCACCTGGGTATCCTGCGTCACATGAGCCCGTTATAGGTGGGACTCACAGCCTCCTCCCATTGTATGTGTGATTTCACGCTGGAGGTAACTGGGAGCTGTTGGCCGTGTGTCGGACTTTATGCACCTATCATAAACTGTGCATACGGCATAGGTAGGTTAGCGTTAGGTCCCGTGCCATATTGAGAGACCTTGACGGGGTGCGTGGGCTCTGGTATGTTCTTGATATATGAATATATTATATTGTGATATATAGTAATATAGTATATAAGGCCGAAAAAATACATTTATCCATCCAGTTCGGCCTGTTATCCTGCAAGTTGATCCAGAGGAAGGAAAAAAAAAAAACCCTGTGAGGTAGAAGCCAATTTTCCCCACTTAAGGGTAAAAAAACTCCTTCCTGACTCCAATCAGGCATCAGAATAACTCCCTGGATCAACGACCCCTCTCTAGTACCTATAGCCTGTAATATTATTACACTCCAGAAATACATCCAGGCCCCTCCTGAATTCCTTTATTGTACTCACCATCACCACCTCCTCAGGCAGAGAGCTCCATAGTCTCACTGCTCTTACAGTGAAGAATCCATAGTCTCACTGCTCTTACCGTAAAGAGTCCATAGTCTCACTGCTCTTACCGTAAAGAATCCTCTTCTATGTTTGTGTAGAAACCTACTTTCCTCCAGACGCAGAGGATCTCCCCTTGTAGATCACAAAAAGTGTAATAGCGTAGCGAGCCATCAAAAAGTCATATGCCCCCCAAAAATAGTGCCAATAAAACCGACATCTCATCCCGCAAAAAATGAGCCCCTACATTAGACAGTCACCCAACAAAAAAAACAACTGTAGCTTCCAGGCTAAGGAGATACTAAAATTATTTAATTTTTGTTCATAAAAATGATGATATAGTGTAAAATCTAAACAAATTTAATAAAGTAGACATAATATGTATCGCCGCATCCGTAACAATCTGCCCTATGAAAATAACATTTGACCCAATCCTTCAGGTGAACAGCGTTAAAAAAAAAAATTAAAACCGTGTAAAAAAAAGATTTTTGGGCAAAATTTCCATTTGAATCCATTTTTTCCAGTAATAAAGCAAGGGTTAACAGCCAAACAAAACTAAACATTTATTGCCCTGATTCTGTAGTTTGCAGAAACACCCCATATGTGGTCGTAAATGGCTATATAGCCACACGGCACGGCGTACAACAAAAAGCGTTTTAAAGTTATCATCACCACATAAAGTGACACTTGTCACATTTGCAAAAAATGGCCGGGTCCTTAAGGTGAAATAGCGCCGAGTCCTTAAGGGGTTAAAGGGTAACTCATATTTTTTTTTATTTGCTAGTTTATTAGAGCTAGGCATGTATACCTGAGTTAGTCTGTCAATGATTGTCAAAAGATCTGTAATTACCTTATAATAACAGCTTTCATTATTGTCCTCTGTCCCTTTCCATTGGTCCCTTAAAAGACCGTTGCTAGGGCTTGTCTGTCTTCCTTTTAGTATAAACAGAAGACAGAGGGGCGGTCCTTCACACTGCATGGCTGCATTAGGCTTCAGAGTGAGGAGGCGTGTCTCTCATTAATCCAATCTGATTGGCTGGCAGGGAGCTGCTGGCTACAGCAAGTGTTTATGTGAAGAGAGGGAAAGCAGTTTTGGCCTCAGAGAACTGGCAGAGGAGCCATCTTGAGAAGGTCCTCATATTGTAAATGTTTAAACAGTCGTAACTAAGAGAAAAACTCAAGGAAAACAGTGGTATGTAAAGAAACTAAAGATTGCTTTATGCATAATGCTGCTAAGCAGTAACATACGCTAAAATTTATTTTTTTGGATGAAAACATGAGTTATCCTTTAAGAGCACTCCAAGTAATCGTGGATTCCCTGCCTGATGGTAGCTTGGGGGTGCCCTTTTAATGTCCATGTGGGTGCTAGGAAGGGAACGTGATGGAAGTGCAATGGCCAGTGTGTGGTGTTAGGAGAGTTAGTAACCAAACCAGATTAACCAAACAAAAGTCTTTCATTACTGTGTGTAAAATAGGAGTTGTAGTACATCCAGCACTTATCTGTACACAGTGCAATTTCCTTCCAGATGTCCAAGCATGAACTGAGCAAGCAGTTTGCAGCAATAGCCTTCTAATCACTCCTTCTCTGGCTAAAGTCTCAGTGTCTGAAATCTCTGGCTAGCAATTACAAGCTGGCAGCTGTGGCTGTTGTGTCCTTTATTATGGGGAGTACCCTGGAGAGAGGCACTACCATTTAGTCACCTGGCTATTGGTTACAACTGTATGTCTATCAATATATCCCATCAGTGTATTTATTGCAAGGTCTTCTCATTTAGTGCCTTAATATTGTTATGCAACTGTTTTTACATGTGATGTGCCTGGTTTTCAGGAAGTTAGAGGAGTTGAGTGATAGAGTCCAAAGAGACCAGACAAGGCACGTTTTCCCCTCATGCTGCAGGAGCGTTAGGAAAGCAGCTCGTAGAGCAGCTAACTCCTGATATTAATAGGACTTTGTATCTTAGAGGGGGAAAACGGATCCAAGACATCCCACTTTGTTTTAGACAGTAACCAAAACTTGAAACTCAAGATAGCATTATGGAATAAACAGTCAAGGCCAACCGCCAGAACCGTGCATACTGCTGGAACCAAGAAAGAGAAATATAATGTACCGTTCTGTTACTGCAAGTCTATTCCAAGCAAAGGAAAGTTAAACTTCACAAAGTCTGGACTTCATTTCGTTCCTCTCTCCAATTCTATCTCTGTAACGGAGACTGAACCCCAGGAAGCGACAGCTTGAAGGTTGGAGCAACGTGACACAAACATTAGGCCACAGTATGCCATTCACATTTTACACACTGGGACTACTCTACTGAGCACAGCGTGCTGCACATAGGGTGTCTTAACATGTTATCCCTTTGTAGCAGCAGGGTCTGGAACACATAAAGCTGGGTTACCTTGTTGACTTGGACACTGGGGCCATGCAGAGCCTCCTTCAAAACGTCTACTCTTTCATCTCCTGGAGATCTTGGTGAACGCTCTTGGGTTTGAAGCTGGGGGAGAAGAGCACATCAGGTCTGCCCCCTACCTCCACTCTACTCTAACTGGAATCTTCTGTAACCAGGGGGAGGGCCAGCCCTCATCTTAAACCCCTAGAGAGGGCTGGGCCAGGATTTTTAGCTCTGGGCACGCCTAGCACATGCAGAAATTTACTGAATACATTAACATTACAAACAGTACAAACCATTTGCAGATACCCCCAGTTGTACTAGGGTACTGTTACTATATCATGTAACCACAGCACATGTGAAGAACGGACAAGAATACCCATATTTGCGCTTTCACCAGCGCAGGAGTCACAGTTCTGATGGAATTGGCAGTGAAAACAATCAACGAGCCTGTCATCGACATACCCCTAATGCTAGTTTCACATCTCGCGTCAGAACCTCCAGCAAGCTGTTCCGGTCTGTTGGAGTTCTCCAGATCTGGCAATGCTGGATACTGCCGCCTGTCCTCCAGGCCCCATTAGAGGCAATGGGAGATCCGAATGCTACCTGGGAAATATGCCAGTATGTGCAGTGGTTTTTGTCTAGCCGATTACCGGCATTCTCTGCCGAAACAGCCGGCGTCAGATGTGAAGATAGCCTTAGCTGAGCTCCTATAATGGAGGGGACAGTTAATTACAGCAGATCATTGTGCAAAGTAAATATATAACTTCCCAGAATGAAATTTACCATAATGAGCTCTGTGCAGACAGTGAATAAGCAGGGGATGCTGGGAGATTTCAGTGCTTGTCTACGTTTAGCATTGATGTTTATGTATTATATCTGTTGATCATTTGACAGTTTATAGGCTCCCAGTTGTTTACGTTACCGTCCTGCAGATTTTTCTATCCAACGTATCATCCCCCCGATACATTGTGTCAAAGACTTTAACATGGAATAGGTCAGGTTACAGTGTGTACACTAACTTTCAGTTTGCCCCTCCCCTTTACGAGCTCTCACAGCCATTTAGCAGAGCTTAGAGGAGTCACATGACACAGTCCCTGCCCCCTATGAGCTACTCCGGGTGACAGGTTCCCTTTAAGAAAAGCACTAATAATTTTCTTGCTGTTTCAAAGTCCCAAAAAACAAAGTAAAAGTTATTTTTTTAATATTTCATCGCCTCGACTAATACACGCGGAGCCTCATTACTTCTGATTTCTCATTCATAAAACCAGAGGGGGGTTTTATAAAGTAATATGAAGAAGAAGAAAGGACCATCAATTATCCAAACGATCCGTGACGCATTGTAGTCATTTATCCTCCGCGATTATTCTAAACAGAGCAATTTATATCAATTACATGGAGAGACGCAGAAGCCATCGGTCACGTGACTTTATTTGCATAAAATTACATTCAGCACAGTTGCATTGTAATGACTTCATGGGTAAACTACTCTGACCACCCCCAGGACCTGGACGTGAATGTGCCATCATATGGGCAGTATTTAATAAGAATACATGAGGGAAGACTGTTGCAATGCTTGTAGGAAAGGCCTGATATTAGCAAAAGATGAAAGGTCGTCCAGGACTTTAGAAGAAGAAGCAAAAGTCCTGTGACCTTTACTTACCGAGGCCCATGATGGACTAATATACAGATTGATGCTGGTATAGTCCTGAGGGAGGCAGATGTGGGGCGGAATATCCAGAGATGGCACCACTTTCTCTACGCATCGCAGTATCTTTCTTAGACTTTTCAAGAAAATCAAGAGAAAACAGTGATCGCCCCAATCTCTGTGAAAAAATATATATATAAGTCGATGTGTTAAAGGGACACTAACCTTCCAACATACAGATGTCCCCACACTTAACTTCTCTTGAATCTGGTTCTGGACTCCAATTCCATGTGAAACTAATTTGATACAATATTGCAACATATTATCTAAACTCTTGACAAGCTGCAGTTCACTTGATAACCACTGGGTGGCCACATGTTCACACATATAGCATAGACATCTCATGACAATATATCAAAAATAATTTATTTATTCATTTGTAAAATATGTTGAGCCAATAGGAAAGGTAAGAAAGGTCATATCGGCATATCTTTATATATGCTTCAGCTGCATTGCGGTCACCTAGGGCTTAAAAGCAACGTACACCATTGAGCGCCTTTTGTATTATTGCATTTTACTCATTTTGGGGAAAAATATTTTTTTAAATTGATCTTAATTAAAAATGTTCCACCATTTTTAAGATACAAGGGTTAAAAATCAGTCTTCCAGTGTTTCCTTTTAATCCTGTCATCTGACGGCTCATGTGCAGCTCTTATCTCTTATCCCTTGACCTCATAAACACTCAATATAGCTCACTTCTTATCAAACTGATAATATGTCTTAAATAAGTGTTTATGAGGTCCGTAGCTCAGAGATAAGAGCTACACATGAGCCATCAGATGACGGGATTCAAAGAAAACAGACTGTGACAGCATGCAAACAGACAGATTTTTAACCCTTGTTTCTGAGAAACCTTTTTAATAAAATGAGTTATGGCCCAAAATGAGTAAAACGCAATCATAAAAAATTGCCCCAAAAGGTGTCCATAGCGTTTATATATAGCGGAAGAAAGGGTGAAAAAGATCTGGGGGTGCTTGATACTTCTCCGATCCCAGGGGTCTGTCAAAAATGTTTGCAGGTGAAACCATAAATCACCCCATCTTATCGTCCTTGTTATTTTTTAATGGTTCACACTCTTCAGACACAGCAGAAGGAAGGAGAAGCCAATCACCTGCCTTGATTTACTCCGAAACGGCAAAGTTGTGACAACAAGGTCAAGGGTTGGTTGTAATTTTTATTCCTTTCACTTACGATCCAGCAAAGCAATTCTTCACCCGACATCCAATTTCTCTTCCATCTGTGAATGTAGTTGTCATTGAAAGCTCCGGTTCCACAGACTGACAGGGCGGCATATGTTCAGGGGGAGAACATCACAGAGACATGCTAAAATCCAGCAAAGATAATTTGCTAATTGCGGAATATTGAGATTCCAGGTGCATTTCCTTTTTTTGCAACCAAAAAAAATTATGACTATAAGGAATGCACTAGAACATGACCAGATCAGGGAGTATTGAGGGCAACACATATCGTAAGGAGTAATAATAGCCAAATGTTACAGGGTGAGGGCAGATTGATTGACCATTTGGTCAATAGCCTATGGTCAGAGAGGTCCTACGCCTAGACTTCAAACATTTTAGGTATAGAAATAAAGAAGGAAAGAAAAATACAAAACAACCAGTGAAATGTACTGCCCAAATAACACCGCTAAACAATGCCAATTCCTCCTAGGCTGGTGGGAGGTCCAGGTAGCCCTCCCAACTAGTCACCCTGCCTGGACACCATACATAATTATTTGTTTAAGAGGCATCAATGACATCCTAATTTTTTTGGTCCGGGACTAGACAGTCAGTGGACGAGTTTGTAGGTTTTTTAAATATAATTTCGGACTACATTTTATGTTTAAGTTTTGGGGTAATACCGACCATTTCCTGGATTTAACACTTACCAGAGGTTCCCGGGGATATAGCTTTAGCATTATCTTTCAGAAAGCTACCCCAACATGTTTACGCATTCTTCCCTGTCCATGAGCTACACAGAGACTAAGCAATACTACCAAACAGTGCCTCATAAAAGTGCCATATTGTGCCCAAATAACAGCACTATACAGAGACTTAATAATACTACCAAACAGTGCCCAATAGAAGTGCCATAGGATGCCCAAATAACAGAGTTACCCAGAGGCTAAACAATACTACCAAATAGTGCCCAATAGAAGTGCCATATGGTGCCCTGTAGTGTTGATCGAGCACCACAATGCTCGGGTGCTCTTGACGAGTATAATGGAAGTCAATAGGAGAACCCAAGCATTAAACCAGGCACCCCCTGCTCTGAAGATGGGAGAGTGCCTGGTTCATAGGAAAAGGTCAGAAATTGATGTATACACCACCGAAATGGTTCGGGAACAGCATGGGGAGGATGTCTGGATACATTTTGTACTTACATGGCGCTGCTGGGAACAATGTTGTCCGAGTAGTACGCCACTTTTACAGACTGACAATAATAGGAAAAATTGCTAGGAAACATTCTTTCCTGTATATTTACTTGTATATAAAGTGCAAAAAATTTTGTTGGTTTTCGGAACTGGGGCCATGATTAAGAGGGACAGCCGGTAGCATCCATATTGCACCGGTAGAGGTGAAATTCTTGGACCAGCGCAAGATAAACCACAGCGAAAGCATTTGTCAAGAATGTTTTCATTAATCAACAACGAAAGTCGGAGGTTTGAAGACGATCCGATCCGACAGGCGATCCGGCGGCATTATTCCCATGACCCACGAGTAGCTTCCGGGAAACTAAAGTCTTTGGGATTCCGGGGGAGTATGGTTGCAAAGCTGAAACTTAGAGTAATTGATGGAAGGGCAACACCAGGAGTGGAGCCTGCGGCTTAATTTGACTCAACACGGGAAACCTCTCCCGGCCCGGACACGGAAAGGATTGACAGATTGATAGCTCTTTCTCGATTCTGTGGGTGGTGGTGCATGGCCGTTCTTAGTTGGTGGAGCGATTTGTCTGGTTAATTCCGATAACGAACGAGACTCCTCCGTGCTAACTAGTTACGTGAACCCCGGCGATGAGGATTGTGTTGACCAGACTCTTGGATAGTGAGACTGCACTTGTAGGTGAGGGCCTGCTGGTGAGCTGACCCTCTAAAACATTATGGTTGAGAGACTGCAGCTGAGCTGACCATCGAAAACATTGTGGGCGAGTTCCTGCTGCCGCTTTGTTGACTCTAGATATCTTCTGAGTGATGGCACGTCCTGTGATGTCGATGATCCATTTGGATGTCTGCCCTATCAACTTTCGATGTTATTTTATGCGCCTACCATGGTGACCATGGCCGGTAACGGGGAATCAGGGTTCGATTCTGTAGAGGGAGCCTGAGAAATGGCTACGGCTGCCACTTCCAAGCTAGGCAGCTGGGGGCACGCAAATTACCCACTTCCGACTCAGGGAGGTAGCGACAAAAAATACCAATTCAGGACTTTTTCTAGGCCCTGTCATTGGAATGAGTAATCAAAAATTACAGGCAATATCACAGGTGTTTAGGATGAGGAAACGTTATACAGGAGAGGTACCACAGGTAATGTTCGCAGTGTCTATAAAAAAGTACACTGTATCTCACAGATATGCGAGGGCCTGCAGGTGAGCTGACCATCGAAAACATTATGGGCGAGGGCCTGCTGCCTCTTTGTTGACTCTAATTAACTTCTGGGTGATTGCACGTCCCCGTGACGTCGATGTTCCATTTGGATGTCTGGATCAACTTTGTAGCAATTTTTCCACAAGGACTTTCTGGTATAGCACCGTTTTGCTTGTCCTCTCCACCAGAGGAATTGGAGATGAGAAGTACTCTTTGTAGCGGGGGTCGAGAAGGGTGAACAACCAGTAATCCGTGGTGTCCAAAATGCGCATAACGCGCGGGTCACGGGAAAGGCAGCCTAACATGAAGTCAGCCATGTGTGCAAGAGTACCAACAGGCAGTACTTCGCTGTCGTCATCAGGAGGTGAGCTGACCCTGTAAAAGATTGTAGGTGAGGGCCTGCAGGTGAGCTGACCCTGTAAAACACTGTAGGTGAGGGCCTGCAGGTGAGCTGACCCTGTAAAACACTGTAGGTGAGGGCCTGCAGGTGAGCTGACCATGTAAAACACTGTAGGTGAGGGCCTGCAGGTGAGCTGACCCTGTAACAGATTGTAGATGAGGGCCTGCTGGTGAGCTGACCCTCTAAAAAATTATATTTGAGGGCATATATGCGAGGGCATTATATGTGATGAATAGGCATGTTGATATGATGGAAGAGGACGAGGAGGATGAGAAAAAGAAGATTCAACCATATACCCAATTCGTAAAAAATCTATTCACACAATGAATCAAGTACTGATCAGATGCAGTCAGAGGCAGAATAAACAATGACATCCAGTGACTCACAATTACTTCTCCATTGGGCCCAGCTCAAGTTCTGTGGTATTGCCACAACAGGGTCAATGGTAACCCATAGCAACAAAACGCTGAAAGGATACATTTGAACATTTGATACATGTGTGTCTGTAGTGGTCATATACATGTGCCCTTATTTGTTATGATTTTATGATGGCTAGCCATTATGACATCGGTACTGTATTGGGACATCTATCTCACTGTCATTATCACAAAATTTCCAATATTGACAAGGGCAGCATGAGAGGTAAATACTGGCTGGACATATTCCCATACAGTATGTGAATCACAGGGTGACCAGCTTTAAAATAAAAAGTAAAAAAAAAAACATAATTTTGTAATACTGTTTATGTTTTATGCATCTATATGTGGCCACCCGATGGTTGTGATGTGGTGCGCAGCCTGGAAGGGTGTTTAAAAGCATCACGACTGGATTAAGTGGCCCAAAGGCCCTGGGCAGTTCCTTAAACTTGGGTTTAGCAAGTAAAAAAAAAAAAAAAGTATACTTTAGTGTATACTACTAACTAGAGATGAGCGAACTTTTAAAAATAGTTCGGCGTTCGGGTTGTGGTAATCGCCGCTTCCCGTTATGGATTCCACTACCGCGGACTATCCCGGCATATGGAATCCATAAGGGGCGGCTTCCACGAACCCGAACTGTTGAAAAGCCGAAGGACCTGGGGTGACGTCACCGTCAGGTGATCAGTGCAGGGCGTGGCTCAGCACGGGATCAAATCCAGTGCTGAGCCACGCCCTGCACTGATCACATGACGGTGACGTCACCCCAGGTCCTTCGGCTGTAGTGGAATCCATAACGGGATGCGGCGATTACCACAACCCAAACGCCGAACTATTTTTTAAAGTTCGCTCATCTCTACTACAAACCCTAATGACATATTTAGATGGTGTAATGCCGTGGACTCCTATGACCAGTTTTAAAGACAGGCAGGAGCACAACAAAGTCACTTCAATACAGTTTATTGCTTGTTCCAGCCAACTTAGTTCAGTTCAGCTGGATTGCAGCCGGGACAAGTAATCAGTTCATGTCATCCACAATAAAGTCATGCAGGCTCGGGACTCCTTTAGAAGCGTCCACAGGCTAGTGTTTGCTTGACACATGCCTTGCAGTGTTTGATCTGCAGCCTCTCACACAACAGACACACCCTGCTTCCTGCTGCTCACTTTTGAAACACAATCGTGGACATGAGCCACGTATAAACCCTGGAGCGGATTGTGGGGAGTAAGCACCAACCCAGCTCTTTGCTTACCCCCAGTAAAAGCCAGGCCCGGATTAGCTGTTACCAGTTATACTAGGTAACAACAGTGTCCACTATCTATCTTAGTGGACACTCTAGCTTCTGGCTTCCACTCCACCAAGGCCGGGTACCTTCGTGGCACGTCTCAGGTGCACCACAGCAAACCACAATATGTATCTCCTTAATAGGTTTCCTGCACCATTCTGGGAGATACGTAACGTCCTTTATATATGAGGCCTGACACTGCCTCACATACCCCACCCCCTGTTCAAACCTTTGGGGGTGAACATTTGCATAAAAACATGATGCTCATAACAGGGCATCTGCATTACCCTGTAGTTTTCCCACTCGATGTTCCACCGAGAAATTAAAATTCTGCAAGGAGGGAAATCACCTGGTGACCCGAGCATTTCTCTCCTTGGAATTCCTCATCCAGAAAAACGGTGAATGGTCCGTCACCAGGTGAAAATGTCGCCCCAGCAGGTAGTACCGTAAGGACTCCAAGGCCTACTTGATGGCTAAGCACTCCTTCTACACTACACTATGGTTATTTTCTGCTGAGGTAAGCTTTCTGCTCAAATAAGTGATGGGATATTCATCTCCGTTCACTTTTTGAGATAGAACTGCTCCTAGCCCTACTTCAGACGCATTCGTTTGGTTGATCAATTCGTTCTTAAAGTTGGGGTTGGGTAGGACGGGCTGTTCACAAAAAGCCAATTTTAGGGCCTGAAATGCTTCTTCTGCCTGAGGATTCCACCGAATCCTGACTGACTTCCTTCCTTTCAGCAGATCGGTCAGAGGTGCAGCCCTCCCGGCAAAATTGGTTATAAACTGCCTATAATCCCAATTATGCCGAGAAACGTTTTGACTTTCTTCGTCGTGAGAGGTCGGGGCCAGTTTTGAATGGCCTCGACTTTGTTTATTTGAGGTTTGATGATCCCACGGCCAATCAAGTACCCCAAAAAACAAGCCTCTTCTAGCCCTATGGTACACTTTGGATGATTTGCAGTCAAGCCTGCATCTCGGAGTGAGTCCACATGGAACAAATGCGACTGCCAGTCGCCGCTATGGATAATGATGTCATCCAAGTAGGCGGATGCGTACTACCAATGAGGTTTTAAGACTATGTACATCAGCCTGTGGAACATGGTGGGGGCCCCATGCAACCCAAAAGGCAAAATAACATAGTGATAAAGTCCCTCCGATGTGACAAAGGTGGTTTAAACCTTTGCTGACTCTGTCAGAGGCACCTGCCATTACCCTTGGTTAAATCCAGAGTCGTAAAGTACTGGGCCTGGCCCAGTCTTTCAATCAGCTCATCAACCCGGGGCATTGGATAAAGGTCAAACTTTGACACTTCATTTAATTTCCGGAAATCGTCACAAAACATCGTAACCATCCGTCCGGCTTTGGAATCAACACAATGGGGCTTGCCCACTAGCTCTTGGATTCCTTGATAACTCCAAGGCTAAGCATCTTCTGTGCCTCTTCTGTAATGTCGGGCCTCTGGCACATGGTACGGTTTCACTCTTACCCTTACCTGCGGCTCGGTGACAGTGTCATGCTGGACCGCCGATGTACGAACGGGCTTTTCTGAAAAGACATCGGTATGTTGCTGCACTAACTTCCTGACCTCCCGTTTTTGTTGTTTTGACAGGGTGTCTGCTATTTTTACTCCGACCTCTGTCGGGACTGACGGAGGGTCTACACTGGTCCCAACCAGCGCCTCAGTCGCACACAGGGATTCTCGGTCCTTCCCCGCCTTTAGCAAGTTTACGTAATATGTTTGTTCTGGTTTTCTCCGCCCAGGCTGATATATTTTATAGTTAACTTTGCCCACTTTTTCCCAAACTTCATAGGGCCCTTGCAACTTGGCCAGAAACTTACTCTCAGCAGTGGGTAAGAGTATGAGAACTCCATCTCTTGGGGAAAAGGTCCGGACTGTGGCTTTTCTACTGTACCTCCGGCTCTGAGCTGCCTGAATCTCTCCTCGATGTTCTCTCACAATGGGCATCACTGATGCAATCCGGTCTTGTATATCTGCAATGTGCTCTATCACACTCTTATGGGGAGTAGGCTCCTGCTCCCATATCTCTTTGGCAATGTGCAGCAACTCTCTGGGATGTCTGCCATATAACAGTTCAAACGGGGAAAACCCCGTTGAGGACTGGGGTACCTCTAGGATGGGGAACTTTAAAGATGGCAGCAACTAGAGATAAGCACATTTTTCAAAAATTCGATTTGGTCGGGTCGCCGAATTTTCCGAAAAGATTCGATCTGAATTAATTAGTGGCGAATGGTATTAAAAAACAGCTATTTCCTGGCTTCAGAGATCCCTTACAGTGGTGTAGAACACTGTGCCTTGCAGTTACACGCATAGAGTGTCTGCTCTGGTAGTGAAACAATACTGTGCGTTAGTATGACATGCAGATGACAGGCGTCCCTCTTAGAATCACTGCACACTTTACTTCTTTGGGCAGTTACAGAGCCAAAACTGACCAATAACTCAAGTGTGAACTCAGCCTTACAGGTCGATGTTAGCGCCAGGTATAAAGAACTGTACAGAGGCCCAAGATCCTACTATAGCGTGAAAGAGCGCACCTCTTTTACACCGTCGTCAGCTGATTCCACATAGATCTCTACCGAACCTGTTCTATTAAATGCCTACAAGTAGAGCCCTCCTGACATAGTGGAGAGGGTGTCAGCAGTAAGTTTGCTCATCACTGATTATTTTGACCTTCCTCTGATCCGTCAAAACAATAACCCCCAAAAAAACGGATCCTGTCTGTTGAGCATCCGTCTTCACTCGGTCAGCATTTGGTCAGTATACCATCAGTATTGCAAATGACAAAAAAACAGGAGTGGATCCAAAACAGAGATGACACGTGAATAGAATATTTGCATGTCTTCTGTGTTTTGTACCCACTCAAGGTTTTGGCTACCAAATCATAAGCCAATTCTGATGGGACCATACCGGCCTTACAGCTGCAACACAGACAGGATCCGTTGTGTGTATCATTTTTCCTTCCTTCTGACAGATTAGAAGAAGGGTCAAATAAATGATGATGTCAACCAGGCCAAAAAGGCAAAATAGTGGCCCAGTCATGAAGTGGGGAGGGTGGGAACAGCATGAGAAGTCCACATAGTGGCCCAATGACATAGTGTGGAGGTGGCAGCAGTATCAGGAGACCATAGAGTGCCAAGGTGACATAGTGTGGAGGTGGCAGCAGCATCAGGAGACCACAGAGTGACAAGGTGACATAGTGTGGAGGTGGTAGGAGCATCAGGAGACCACAGAGTGGCAAGGTGACATAGTGTGGAGGTGGAAGCAGCATCAGGAGGCCACAGAATGGCAAAGTGACATAGTGTTGAGGTAGCAGCAGCATCAGGAGACCACAGAGTGGCAAGGTGACAAAGTGTGGAGGTGACAGCAGCATTAGAAGACCACAGAGTGGTAAGGTGACATAGTGTGGAGGTGGCAGCAGCATCAGGAGACCACAGAGTGTTAACCTGACAGTGTGGTGGTGGTGGCAGGAGCAGCATTAGGAGACCACAAAGTGGCAAGATGACATAGTGTGGAGCTGGCAGCAGCAGCAGCAGCATGAGGATGCCACAGAGTGTCAAGGTTGCATAGTGTTGAGGTAGCAGCAGCATCAGGAGACAACAGAGTGGCAAGGTGACATAGTGTTGAGGTGGTAGCAGCATCAGGAGACCACAGAGTGGCAAGGTGACATAGTGTGGAGGTGGGAGCAGCATAAGGAGACCACAGAGTGGCAAGGCGACATAGTATGGAGGTGGCAGCAGCATCAGGAGACCACAGAAGGGCAATGTGACAAAGTGTGAAGGTGGCAGCAGCATCAGGAGACCACAGAGTGGCAAAGTGACATAGTGTGGTAGTGGCAGCAGCAGCATCAGACCACAAAGTGGCAAGATGACAAAATGTGGAGCTGGCAGCAGCAGCAGCATGAGGAGGCCACAGAGTGGCACAATGACAGAGTGTAGAGGTGGCAGAAGCAACATGAGGATGCCCCAGAGTGTCAAGGTGACATAGTGTTGAGGTGGCAGCAGCATCAGGAGACCACAGAGTGGCAAGGCGACATAGTGTGGAGGTGGCAGCAGCATCAGGAGACCACAGAGTGGCAATGTGACATAGTGTGGTGGTGGCAGCAGCAGCATCAGGAGACCACAAAGTGGCAAGATGACATAGTGTGGAGCTGGCAGCAGCATGAGGAGGCCACAGAGTGGCACAATGACAGAGTGTAGAGGTAGGAGCAGCAGCATGAGGAGGCCACAGAGTGGCAAGGTGACATAGTGTTGACGTAGCAACAGCATCAGGAGACCACAGAGTGGGGAGCTGGGTGGCACTAACAGTACCTGCTGATGGCTGTAAGAATGAGCACTTGGCATCAGATGTGTGGCATCAGGCGGGTGGCAGCATCAGAATAGTAGCTAAGGCAGGTAGCCAGAAGAAACCGGTCTCTTTTGTCAAGGTTTGAGTGAGTGCTGCCTCATCTGCTTCAGGTACCGCTGGTTACCACCAGCCCCCCCCCTTACACTATTGACCATTCATTAATACCTGACTTTTTTCTGGTGAACCCCTGATGAACCCTTGAATAGGGGGAAACGCATCGGGGTACGCAGGTGTTTTGAGGGATATTCAGGGTTATAGGGATAGGTACGAGGACTCGGGCTTAGGGATACAGAAGGGATATGGTAGGGTTACCTCACCTGCCTCCCCCTAGCCGTTTATCTGTCATAATCTGCCTCTCCCTCCCTGATGGGAATATATTTATAGGATTTTTCCTTTGGGGAATCTCTTTGGGCATATAGTCTATTGGGCGTTTGCCTTTTTAATGCATATCAATAAACTTATTGGTTTTAGAGTCTACCACTTATAGGGCCTTACAAGGTTTGGGTGAGGCAGCATGGGTGATCTAATCTGATGCATCAAGCATTGGTGGGTGGAAATCCTGGCTGATCCACGCCTGATTCATCTTCACAAAGGTCAGTCTCTCCACATTTTGAGTGGACAGGCAAGATCTCCTTGGGGTAACTATGGCCCCTGCTGCTCTGATGCCATACTACTGGCTGGGCAGGATAGCTGTTCCAGGGCAAATTCGGCCAGTTGCGGCCACAAATCCAGTTTGGCTGCCCAGTAGTCCAGCGCATCTTCAATGACGGCTGGCAGGGTGCACTCCAAGTATGCCACCACCTGCTACTTCAGGTTCTGCTCTATGTCTAGCTGCTGGTTTCTTCACTATGCGGGTGAAAAAAGCTTCTCATTAGGGACTCTAGACTTAGACTGCTGCTGATGGAGCTGGTAATGCTCCTCCCACCCCTCCCCCCACCTCTCCCCCAGCAGCCATGGCAGTGGAATGTGAGCGCAGAGAGCTCCCCCGGTCAGACCTGCGAAAGGATGGACGATGGCGCAGATAGGCAGCAGCCAACTGACTACATAGGTGTCACAGATGTTCCCGCGACATGTGGCCGGAGATCGGTGAGACTGGAAACACGTGTTTTGGTCTGACAGGCTTTCTTGTGGATTAATAGGAGTCTATGTTGTTTCTGGTAATGGCCACACCCCTTGCTTCAGGTGTTGCTTATGTAATCATTAACCTTCCTTATTTATAGTTGCTTCTCCCACTATGCTGTGCAGTTTATAGATTCAGTTTCAGCTGTGGATTGCTGTTGTGTGGATCTTGGCGGAGTTCCTGGTGCTTCCATTGCTCCTTTGAAGTTAAGTCTTTCCTTTCCCTCTTTGCATTTTGTTTGAGTTCTGTGTGTTGCATTTCCCTGTCATTTGTATTTGGGCTTGAGAGGGAATCCTGTTCGCCCTTCCTTTTGGAGGAACAGGTTGTCTCAGTCCTGACACTACCAGGGTCCTATAGTGGGAGTTAGCACATTAGGTATTCCTGTGTATGAACTCACCTACCTCTGGGGTCTGTTCATACTGGTAGTTAGTCAGGACTTTGATTAGGGTTTTACTAGGAAGTGTCCATCTCCTTTCCCTAGTTTCCAGGCCTTATTCCCTCACCCCTTTCCCTCCTATGTTTGGTGTGGTGTTTCCCTCCTACACCCGAACGTGACATTATAAACACCAAAACCGTAATTTTTTGCTTGTTTCAGTACAACTATGGATCCTATTGCTGCACTGGTCGGACAGCTGCAGGGATTGTCTTTGGAGGTACTGTAGCTGACCTCAGCACGACCGTCTCGCAGATCCAGAGACCACAGGCTGCTGGTCCTAGTGGTGGTTACCAGGCCTGTCTCGAGCCTAAAGTTGCCCTCCCGGACAGATTCTCTGGGGGAAGTGATAATTTCAAATTGTTTAGGGAGGCATGCAAATTGCATTTTAGGCTACGTCCACACTGATCTGCGGATGGGATTCAGAGAGTTGCTTAAAGGGGAGGTTCAGTCATTGGATTTTCTCTGTCACAGTCTGATCACAGTCTCTCCGGTCGGTGGATGAATTTTACAAAGCTCTGGGTCTCATCTATGATGACCCGGATCGGACCTCCCAGGCCGAGACCAAGCTACGTGGCCTTCGTCAGGGAGAGCATTCTGCTGAGATCTATTGCTCTGAGTTTAGGATGTGGGCTATGGATACTGAGTGGAATGATCCAGCTCTCCGTAGTCAGTTTTGTCAGGGATTATCAGAGAGGCTTTGGCCTTTCGTGAGAATCCCGAGTCTCTGGAAGACGCAATGTCTCTTGCTGTACGCATTGATAGACGCCTGAGAGCGAGATCTAGCGGCCCTCACTCTCAGGACGTACTGAACCCATGCAATTAGGGGAGCCACTCCTGGATCCGCTTTTAAGCATACTGGTGGTAATAGGAAGGGAGTGTGTATTTTTCTGCGGACAAAAGGGACGATTTATCAGAGTATGTCCATACATTCAACGGCAAAAAAAAAAAGGGACATTTAATTCCCATCTGACTCTTGGAGGAGTGAGAGGAGAGTCAGAAAATGTGCATTTGTCTTTGACTGGTAGTACCCGATTTCTCCTGGCTGCTGAGGTAGCGCTAGAGTCAAAAACTGTGGGAATTGAGGTGTTTATCGACAGCGGAGCAGAGGTGAACCTGATTGATGCTCAGTTCGTCCTTATGCACCGGTTGTCACCGAGTGCATTAAAAAAAAACATTTCTGTTTTTGCTATTGATTCTGCACCTCTAGCTCAGAAGTGTTTATCTCAACTGGTGCATGATATCAGATGAAGAGTGGGTGACTTTAATCATGAATTTATCTCGTGTTTTGTATTGGAGGGTCTCCCTATATCTGATTTTGCCGATGTGTTTTCTGAGAGTGGATGCTAGGATATACCTCCTCATCGGAAATAAGATTGTCCTATCAATCTTATTCCCGGAGCTAAGTTGCCAAAATCTAGGTTGCATAACCTTTCTGAACCTGAAAGACTGGCCATGAGAGAATATATTGCCGAGAGTTTGGCTAAAGGACACGTAAGACCTTCCAAGTCCCCAGTGGCAGCAGGGTTCTTTTTTGTTAAAAAGAAAAGGTCGGTGGTCGGAGTTCTTCGGCCATGTCTGGATTTGAGAGGCACTTTGAGAACCTGGTGATGCTTTCGGATTGACCAATGCTCCTGCGGTTTTCCAGCATTTTGTGACTGACATTTTTCATCACCTTGTGGAGAGGTTTGTAGTAGTGTATTTGGTTGACATTCTAATTTAGCAGTTTTTGGGCTACCTGCTGTCATCTTCAGTTTTTCGAATGGATCCAGAGAAAGTCCGTGCTGTAATGGACTTGCATCGACCCGAAAATCTAAAGGCTTTTATGCTGTTTTTGGGGTTTACCAACTATTACCGAAAATGTATTCATAATTATTCGACAATAGTAAAACCCTAAACGGATTTTCTACCGAAATTCTTCGGGAAAGACAGTTATTCAGGTGGTAGTTGATCGCTTTAGTTAAATGGTGCACTTTATAGCATTGCCGGGCCTACCTAATGCTAAAAAACTTACAAAAGTGTTTGTTGACAACATTATGAAACTCCATAGCATTCCCTCTGATGTGGTCTCGGATCGTGGGACTCAGTTTGTTTCCAGATTCTGGAAGGTGTTCTGTACTTGACTGGGGGTACAACTGTCCTTTTCTTCAGCTTTTCATCTTTAATCCAACGGACAGACGGAATGCACTAATCAAAGTCTAGAGACTTACTTGAGATGTTTTGTCTCTGAGAACCAGGAGGAGTGGTCTTCGTTTTTGTCTTTGGCAGAGTTTGTCATAAACAATTGTAGACAGGAGTCCACTGGTAAGTCGCCGTTTTTTGGGGCATATGGGTTTCATCCGCAGTTTGGCATATTTTCTGGTTCTGATACTTCTGGTATCCCTGAGGAGGAACGTTTTTCGTCATCATTGTCATCTATATGGCGGAAAATTCAAAATATCTTGATGAATATGGGCAAGTATAAACGTGTGGCTGACAGGAAACGTATGAATGGTCTGACCTAAGAGTGGGTGATTCTGTGTGGCTGTCCACAAGAAACATTAAGTTGAAGGTACCTTCTTGAAAGTTGGGTCCAAGGTTTATTGGTATATAAGATCACTGCCAATATTAATCCTGTAGCTTTTCGTCTTGAACTTCCTCAGGCCCTGAAAATTCATAATGTGTTTCATAAATCTTTGTTGAAGAGATATGTTGAACCTTTGGAGCCGTCTTCCTTGCTACCTGCTCCTGTCATGGTGGAGGGTAGTTTGGAATTTGAGATCGCCAAGATAATTGCCTCTCAACTTCTCTGTAGATCTCTTCAGTATCTTATTCACTGGAAGGGTTATGTACCAGAGAAGAGGATGTGGGTACCAGCATCTGATATGAATGGCAGTCGTTTGGTGAAAGCTTTTCACAGGTCTCACCTGGATAAGGTTGGTCCTGGGTGCCCGAAGATCACCCGTAGAAGGGAAGGGGGGTACTGTCACAGACATTCCCGTGACAGGTGGCCCGAGATCGATAAGACTGGCAACACGTGGTTTGATCTGACAGGTTTCCTTGTGGATCAATAGGCGTCTGTGTTGTTTCTAGTAATGGCCACACCCCTTGCCTCAGGTGTTGCTTATGTGGTCATTTAACCTTCCTTATTTATAGTTGCTTCTCCCACTATGCTAAGCGGTTTACAGCTTCAGTTTCAGTTGTGGATCACTGTTGTCTGGATCTCGGCGGAGTTCCTGGTGCTTCCATTGCTCCTTTGAAGTTAAGTCTTTCGTTGCCCTCTTTGTATTTTGTTTGAGTTCTGTGTGTTGCATTTCCCTGTTATTTCTATTAAGGCCTGAGGGAGACTCCTGTTCATCCTTCCTTTTGGAGGAACAGGTTGTCTCAGTCCTGACATTAGTACCAGGGTCCTATAGGGTGAGTTAGGACATTAGGTCTTCCTGTGTATAAACTCACCTACCTCTTGGGTCTGTTTATACTGGTAGTTAGTCAGGACTTTGATTAGGGTTTTACTAGGAGGTGTCCATTTCCCTTCCCTAGTTTCCAGGCTTTATTCCCTCACCCCTTTCCCTTCTATGCTCGGTGTGGTGTTTCCGTCCCACACCCGAACATGACAATAGGATGTCTCTATAGTAGTTCAGTTTGTCCTCCATCTCTGTGGTCCGTTGCTAGGGGCAATCAACAGCAAAAAATGCATACAATGGAAGATGCCAGCAATGGACTACAAGTACCACAATAACCATCCTACATACGATAACAATAATGTGGATGTGGAGAACAATCAAGCAACGGACTACAAGTGCAGGATGTTCTCTCCTATATACATGCACAACTGCATATGGGTTGAGCATATCCTGCTGGTTAAACACCACACCGCTTTTTCTAATGGTTTGTATAATATGTTTGGAGGTGTATAAACTCCAATTTAAATGTGCCTGCTTTTCATCTACAGGCTACATTCAGGTGCACTTGGTAGGCTCTGGGCCATATTAGCCGGTCTCGGGTGGGGCTCACAGGCACCTCCCACCTCCCATTGCAAGCATGGTTACATGCTGGAGGTCACTGGTGAGCTGTTTGTGAGTCAGGCCTTACGCTCCCGTAATGCCCAACGGCCCCTGGTATCGCCCATATGGCACAGGTAGGTTGAGTGGTAGGGCCTCGGGCTACTTGAGAGACCTTGACGTGGTGTCCGAGTTTAAGACATGTCCTCCTAGTAGGATGTGTCGAACTAACCTCTCAATTTTATCAGTGTGAGGGTTTAGTATTGCCACAGAGTGCACCTGCCTTTGCTATGGTTGTGTCTGACGAACCCATCGACTCTTGGCTGGGGGTGTCTGATGTCACTTGCGACAAAGTCGAAAATCGAGTCAACCATTCAAGAACCGCTGGGTTGCTGGTCAAGACACGACCGCTAGCTGACACTGGGAGCTCAGGCCTCTAGAATTGACCTCTGCTGCCACGGTCCCTTACTCTGCTGCGACCTGTGCCTGCTCCAGAAACATTCAGGCCTGTGCCCCTCCTCTGTGCAGGGACTGGCACTTCTCTGTCTGACATACTGTTAGATAAAATAAGTAAATATAAAGAAAATTAATACACACCAAAAAGGGTTTTAATTTTCTTATTTCACCACACAACAGATAATGAGCCCTTTTTCTTTTTCCCCACTAATACACGCCAAAAAGAGGCTTTAGAACATATAACTGCAACCGTCAACGGCAATTAATACTTTTTTTTGCCACTAATACAAGCCAAAAACGGCTGTACTTTTCTCACTTCACCACACAACAGCTAATAAGCCCCCCCCCCAATTAATGCAAGACAAAAAAAGTCTTTAGAACATATATATATATATAACTGCACTGCACAAGGGCTAATAAGACCCCAATAACAAAAACGGTTTGCTGGAATTACAGAGGTTTCATTTATTGCAAACCTGAAGCAGCAGTATAATGGTAATTTGGAACCACAGTCAGTGCAGCAAGGTGTAATAGGATTTGTTCTGTCCTCCTTATGTGTGAAGGTGCATAGCTTGACAGACAGCTAAACCTTATCCTGGCAATGAATTGACAATGGAGTATCGTCCAACTCTATCTTTATTGCAAGGATGTAAATGCGCGGTGAAACTGGGGAACAGAAAAACAATGCACTTACTAATGGGGTCTGACATATAGCAAGGCATATAATACATTTCTGTGCATAGCAATGCACATACAAACACAGATACATGGAAATTAGGAAACAAAAAGTGATGGCACACCTGTTCGATAGCATGCACTGGTGCTCACCTCACAGTCTACCCGTAGACTGAAGGAAAAAAATGGCAATAATGGAATAGAGGGGCACTCAATAATACCTGAGTAAATGATCAGATACTAATCATTTAAAATGGATACAACTATTTATTCACAACACCTTAAAAATTGATAATAAATCTTATACCATTCATTTCCCCAATCATAAATATACACGTAAAATACAAACTAAAATTGCGACTCCCAAAATATTGAACTTTGCACTGTGTATGATTGTTCCTTTCTTCGTTGTTGACCGTGTTTGGTAATTGTAACAACCATATGTAACCGACCAGTCTTTCAATCTAAGTAGTGTGTATTAGTTATCATCACTAGTGATTTATACGTAAGTACTGTCCGTTATCTCCGTGTTCTTATTAGTAGTATATCAATCCCAAAGTCCAATATTGAACCTCTCAATATGCATTAAACCATAAGCTTATTGTATTTTTGTTACGTTACCGCTCCTCAGATGCTCGGCCGCAGCACATTTACTCACTGCTTCTACCCTTCCAGGACCTGTCGTGGCATCCCACGTGGTCCTCCGCGTCATGCACTGTGGCGTCCCACGTGACTCGGGTCTCCGATGCGGATAGGTTGCGTCTCTGTGGAAGAACTATTACAATGACGTACTTTCGTCGATTATCCTAATGCAATTAGCAGTGGTGTTTTTTGGAATAGCGGCTTCTATGCGATCATCCTCTTACGAATACAGCTCTCACTACTGCATGAACCTATGGGCATCTGAGGAGCGGTAACGTAACAAAAATACAATAAGCTTATGGTTTAATGCATATTGAGAGGTTCAATATTGGACTTTGGGATTGATATACTACTAATAAGAACACAGAGATAACGGACAGTACTTACGTATATATCACTAGTGATGATAACTAATACACACTACTTAGATTGAAAGACTGGTCAGTTACATATGGTTGTTACAATTACCAAACACGGTCAACAACGAAGAAAGGAACAATCATACACAGTGCAAAGTTCAATATTTTGGGAGTCGCAATTTTAGTTTGTATTTTACGTGTATATTTATGATTGGGGGAATGAATGGTATAAGATTTATTATCAATTTTTAAGGTGTTGTGAATAAATAGTTGTATCCATTTTAAATGATTAGTATCTGATCATTTACTCAGGTATTATTGAGTGCCCCTCTATTCCATTATAAACACAGATACATATCTAACCGGAGAAAGTTATCTTATCTGCATAACATGCATGGTCCCTAGCTGCTAACTGTAAGCTGCTATAAAACAGAGGAAAAAGATATGCAAAATACATATGCAAACAGATGCAAACTAAGTGGCTATGTGACATACCAGCAATGCTACCGTGAGCTTAGATGTGGAGGATGACTCCAGAGACTTCCAGACCATGTGCTAACCTCTGGAAAGATGGCTGTAAATGAGGAAGATGGCTGCTATGTGCAGGGCTGATGATGTCACTGAGGTATGGGAGCTGAAATAGACCAAACTTCTAGTACGAATAGCTGCAATTGTATGTAAAACTGCCACTAGAGGTTGCTGTTACACAATTAACAGATAATTATACATAAAACACATTAACTATACATGAAAAACTATGAATAAATTAACAATAAACTTGCTTAAGGCATGACAAGATTGTTCCTATTACCCAGGCTGTAACCTCCCCTGTTGGACCCTGTTCTGCTTCAATACTGTGGAATGATTCTTCTCTATCCTTTCTCTACACTTCAAATGCTCTTTCCCTGAACTTCTATTGAGCAAAATATAAGTTTTCAAGTCTTTACTAGCACTTTCCCTAGCGCCTGCTGACGTCTTTCCCTGCACTAAGTACACTGGAAAATGGCTGAATCCAAGATGGCTGAGACTATTTATAGGGCAGTGACATCACAGGGGCTGACTGACTGCTGATTGGCTGCATTGGGTGCATTGTGGGTGATCCCTCGTTCCCAGAGTTCTTAGCTCCATGTCCAAACACGTGCTGCAGCCATTTTAGGAAAAAATGCGATTCGTTACCACGAAGCGTGAGGAAATTCGGATTCGGTGCTAATCGAATAATTCCTGAAATTCTGATCGAATTCCACTTCGTCAGCTTCGATTTGCTCATCTCTGGCATCAACATATCCTATTCCTTCCCGTCTTGAGATACTAACCTTTTTTAACATACTTTTTAGTGTTTTATTAAACCTCTCCACCAGCCTATCTGTTTGTGGGTGGTACACTGATGTACGTAACTGCTTGATTTGAAGCAGTTTGTCACTTTGGACATAAAAGGAGTACCTTGATCCATAAGGATCTCTTTGGGCAACTCAACGTGGCAAAACTATGGCAAATAATTCCCTGGCAATAAGTTTGGCTGAGGTATGGCGGAGAGGAATGGCCTCCGGACACCGAATCGCATAGTCCAATACAACTAATATGTGTTGGTGGCCCCGAGCCGACCTTACCACGTGCCCCACGAGGTCCATAGCGATCCGCTCAAAAGGTACCTCAATAATGGGAAGAGGCAACAGTGGATTACGGAAATTCGCTGTGGGAGCAGTAATCTGACACTCTGGACACGACTCACAAAACCTCCTAACCTCTTCAGAGACACTAGGCCAAAAGAACTGCTGGAGTATACGCTCTAGTGTCTTTTTGACCCCAAGATAACCTCCCATTACATGTGTCTCTACATGTGAACATCTAAAAAACCATGGGTTGATTGATAAAAAACAGCATGGGTTTACTTCAGGGAGATCATGTCAAACTAATCTTATTGACTTTTTTGATTGGGTGACTAAAATAATAGATGGCGGAGGTGCAGTAGACATCGCTTATCTGGACTTTAGTAAGGCATTTGATACTGTCCCACATAGAAGGCTTATCAATAAACTGCAGTCTTTGAGCTTGGGCTCACATATTGTTGAATGGATTAGGCAGTGGCTCAAGGACAGAAAACAGAGGGTTGTAGTCAATGGAGTATATTCAGACCATGGTATTGTTACCAGTGGGGACCTCAGGGATCGGTGTGTCTTTTTGCTGATGACAAAGATTTGTAACAGGGTTGATGTTCCTGGAGGGATACACCAAATGGAAAAGGATTTAGGAAAACTAGAGGAATGGTCAAAAATCTGGCAACTAAAATTTAATGTCGATAAGTGCAAGATAATGCACCTGGGGCGTAAAAACCCAGGAGCAGAATATAAAATCAGTGATACAGTACTAACCTCAGTATCTGAGGAAAGGGATTTAGGGGTCATTATATCAGACGACTAAAGGTGGGCAGACAATGTCATAGAGCAGCAGGTAATGCCAGCAGAATGCTTGGGTGTATAGGGAGAGGCATTAACAGTAGAAAGAGGGAGGTGCTCGTGCCGCTCTACAGAGCACTAGGGAGACCTCATTGGGAGTATTGTGTGCAGTACTGGAGACCAGATCTGCAGAAGGATATTCAGAGAAGAGCTACTAAACTAGTACATGGATTGCAGGACAAAACTGACCAGGAAAGGTTAAAGGACCTTAACATGTATAGCTTGGAAGTAAGAAGAGACAGAGGGGATATGATAGAAACTTTTAAATACATAAAGGGAATCAACACGGTAAAAGAGGAGAGAATATTTAAAAGAAGAAAAACTGCTACAAGAGGACATAGTTTTAAATTAGAGGGGCAAAGGTTTAAAAGTAATATCAGGAAGAATTACTTTACTGAGAGAGTAGTGGACGCATGGAATAGCCTTCCTGCAGAAGTGGTAGCTGCAAATACAGTGAAGGAGTTTAAGCATGCATGGGATAGGCATAAGGCCATCCTTCATATAAGATAGGCCCAGGGGCTATTCATAGTATTCAGTATATTGGGCAGACTAGATGGGCCAAATGGTTCTTATCTGCCGACACCTTCTATGTTTCTATGTGTCTGAGCCAAGTCCAATACTGCCCAGCGGTAGGGCTCTGGTACTACTAGCTGCTCCATTACCTCCTGACGGACCTTGTTAATGCTGTACAATATGTCCTGGGAAACAGCCATATGGGGAAACACCGCTTCTGCGCCCGGATGTTGGGCTACCCCATTGATTACAGTCACTCTCTCTCTGGCCCATACCAGAATGGGGTCCTGGAGTTGGGCTGTCCCAAATCTGTCCCAGGACACCTCCAGCTCCGGGATAGATGTGGCCTCAGTGGCCTCACCTGCCAGTACCTCTAAGGGACACCTGTCGGAGTTACACTCTAGCCCTATGATAGGGAACCCTATGGCCGTTATCCCAGAATTGGGAATCGGGGTCTTCGGGTTCAGGACCCAGAGATTCTTTCTCCACATGAGATCGCGCTATGACCAACCAGTGACCCATGCACTAGGGTCACTAGACTCTTGGAGTCTAACAGTGCGTTAATCCGGTACCAGTTAACTATCACCTGGCACATGGGAGGTTCACCAGCGCTCAGCAGGGGTTCTGTGGTACCGACAGGTCTGGCGTAGAATGAGGACTGGCGCGCAAACCCGCAGTCCATGGGCTCAGTGGTCAAGGGGCAGTTAATGGCCCTATGTCCAGGCCCCTGGCACCACGGGCATCGGATAAATGTGTCTTCATGAGCCCATGGGGCACACTTAATGGGCCTTTGGGTTGCATTTTCCCTGCATTTACAGGATCCTACAGAGCTGAACTCCAGCAACTGCTGACATGAAGATGGAAGATGGCACAAGAATAAACGTACAGTCCAGTGGTCAGTAACAATGGTATAGCAGAGCTAAGTATGCGGTACAGAATCAGGAAGCAGAAGAGTAGTCATACGTTCCAGGGTCAGCAACAGGCGTCAAGCAGGGCCGAGTGCAACGTACAGAGGGATCATCCAAAATCATAGTCAGAAACAGATCGGGTCATAACTGAAATCAAATACAAAATCCAGGATCAGAACCAGCGCTACCAGGTCAGGGGAAAGACCCCAATAACTGGTCCTGGGGCCAATACACAAGGGGGTGACATAGAGCGCCCGGCTGTGCATTCTGCGTGTGCATCACCTGACAACCCCACCAGCTCCTTGGTAGTCGCTGATGAGGTGACTTCTGTGTGAGGGGCTTATTCTATACAGGGCACACAATCCACATACCATATCCGTCCTCCGCAGAGCAACTTCTCTCCAGCAGTCGTTATTTGGTCAGCAGCGGAGAGCGACACAGGGGGCAGACTGGATTCTCTAGGAGCCATGGCTCTTATGCAGACTCAATGGGAGCAGGGAAGAGCGGTGACTGACTCCCCCACCTCAAAGTCCGGGAGCCAGATCACACACCCTCCTCTGGAGCCGGCTGTGCCCACAGTGTAAACGGGCAGATTCATTCAGTGCCTGGTATAAGTGGCTCACTGCCTGCTGGGTCCTGCTGGGGGCAGTACAGGGTCTTCCTAGTCGCCCTGCGGTGGACTCCCGTCCTCTCCTGCCATGGCTGTCCTCTGTCTATATGGCGCCGCTCGAGCATTACGTCCTCTGGTGTTAGCAGCGCCATAATCTGAGGAAGGCTGTCCTCCAAGAAGCCCGCGGGTACGAGCATGTATGTTATGGAGGAGATCACTTACCTCTTCAGAAGGAATATCCAGGATTCTCCACCAGTAAAGACTCCAGATATAAAACGTAGAAGATGAGATTCCCAAAAATGGGGAGCAGTCAATGATACGCTGCAGTCTCCTAAGCAATACCAATGGAACTGCATAGAAGTGATGGTTCCGATGTTGGACATAGAACTCGTGAGTGATGTCACAGTCACCTGGGGCGGAGCCATTCTAGAAGGTGATGTCATCACAGCTATCAGCAGCCAGTGGCTCAGCCCAGATCTTGTAAAATTACAATATCAAATATGTTTTCTGCAATCTTTAGTGAAAAAAAAAAAATGTTTGCTAATCACATTCCAACTACAACTCTCAACAAAAGGTGTACTACACCTACCATTGACATTCAACCTTTTAGATGCTACTGTCAATTCATTTATAGAGACAAAGGTCCCTCTGAGGCCCAAACATCCCCTTCCTCGAGAGATGTTCCTATTGAGCCCTGTCTCATACATTTTTGCCATAGACAAAAACAAAATACGGTAATTAAAAATAAATAATTAAGCATCGTTGGTCTTTCTTATGTGAAGAACCCACAATTTCCATCGCAATTTCCTATATTTTGAAGAGAGCTCCAGTCAGCTGCACCAAGAAGAATGAAGCCTGGATGCTCCACCACATACGGGTGACATATACCACAGACAGGAGCTAGAAGCAGCTGGAGGGTCTGGGCCGGGTTCACATCTGCAGCTGGTGCTCCATTAAAAACACATTCTGCTCTATATTTTATGATAAAATGATGGACACCAAGATGGAAACCTGATGGAACCCATTATAGTCGGTTGGTTGTCTCTGGTCTCCATCATATGACTGATCCTTCATTTTCAGTTTTTTGTTATTTTGGCGGAACATAAAACTGGAGATGCTGAGGAACCCGGCCTTAGCTCTACTACTGTGTATTAGAGACATGTAACTACCGGGAGCCGTAATATACAGTCATTGCCAAAAAATCCTGCACCAAGAAGATGTTGGAATTAAGCCTTCTCTGTGTGACTGTAATGATGAAAAATTGAAGTGATTCCAATATAAGAGGAAAGTAGAAGATTATAGGGAAAGATACAAGATGAGATACAGTCTCTAACCTGGATACAAGATGAGAAACGACCACTAGCCTGGATACAAGATGAGATACAGCCTTTAGCCTGGATACAAGATGAGATACGGCCTTTAGCCTGAATACAAGATGAGATGCGGCCTCTAGCCTGGATACAAGATTAGATACAGCCTCTAGCCTGGATAAAAGATTAGATACGGCCTCTAGCATGGATACAAGATGAGATACGGCCTCTAGCCTGGATACAAGATTAGATACAGCCTTGAGCCTGGATACAAGATTAGATACGACCTCTTGCCTGAATACAAGATGAGATATGGCCTCTAGTCTGGATAGAAGATGAGATACGGCCTCTAGCTTTGATAAAAGATTAGATACAGCCTCTAGCCTGGATACAAGATGAGATGCAGCCTCTACCATGGATACAAGATGGGATACATCCTCTAGCCTGGATACAAGATGAGATATGGCCTCTAGTCTGGATAGAAGATGAGATACGGCCTCTAGCCTTGATAAAATATTAGATACAGCCTCTAGCCTGGATACAAGATGAGATGCAGCCTCTACCATGGATACAAGATGAGCTACATCCTCTAGCCTGGATACAAGATGAGATACGGCCTCTATCCTGAATACAAGATGAGATACAGCCTCTAGCCTGGATACAAGATGAGATATGACCTCTAGCCTGGATACAAGATGAGATACAGCCTCTAGCATGCATACAAGATGAGATGCGGCCTCTAGCCTGGATACAAGATTAGATACAGCCTCTAGCCTGGATAAAAGATTAGATACGGCCTCTAGCATGGATACAAGATGAGATACGGCCTATAGCCTGGATACAAGATGAGATACGGCCTCTAGTCTGGATACAAGATGAGATACAGTCTTGAGCCTGGATACAAGATTAGATACGACCTCTAGTATGGATACAGGATAAGATATGGCCTCTAGCCTGGATACAAGATGAGATACAGCCTCTAGTCTAAATAAAAGATGAGATACAGCCTCTAGCCTAGATACAAGATGAGATACAGCCTCTAGCCTGGAAAAAAGATGAGATACGACCTCTTGCCTGGATACAAGATGAGATATGGCCTCTATTCTGGATAGAAGATGAGATACGGCCTCTAGCCTTGATAAAAGATTAGATACAGCCTCTAGCCTGGATACAAGATGGGATGCAGCCTCTACCATGGATACAAGATGAGATACATCCTCTAGCCTGGATACAAGATGAGATACAGCCTCTATCCTGAATACAAGATGAGATATAGCCTCTAGCCTGGATACAAGATGAGATATGACCTCTAGCCTGAATACAAGATGATATACAGCCTCTAGCCTGGATACAAGATGAGATATGGCCTCTAGCCTGGATACAAGATGAGATATGGCCTCTTGCCAGAATACAAGATGAGATACGGCCTCTTGCCTGGATACAAGATGAGATACGACCTCTTGACTGGATACAAGATGAGATACGACCTCTAGCCTGGATACAAGATTAGATACAGCCTCTAGCCTGGATAAAAGATTAGATACAGCCTCTAGCCTGGATACAAGATGAGATACAGTCTCTAGCATGGATAAAAGATGAGATACTACCTCTAGCCTGGCTACAAGATGAGATATGGCCTCTAGCCTTGATACAAGATGAGATGTGGTCTCTAGCCTGTATACAAGATGAGATACAGCCTCTAGCCTGGATACAAGATGAGATACGGCCTCTAACTTGGATACAAGATGAGATACAGCCTCTTGCCTGGATACAAGATGAGATACGACCTCTAGCCTGGATACAAGATGAGATACAGCCTTTAGCCTGGATAAAAGATTAGATACAGCCTCTAGCCTGGATAGAAGATGAGATACAGTCTCTAGCATGGATAAAAGATGAGATACTACCTCCAGCCTGGATACAAGATGAGATAAGATAGGGGCCAAGCAGTGAAAGCATGATAACACCTGGTGCTTCAGCCTTTAGCTGCCAAGCACACATGTAACACGTCAGCCAGTTTCATAGCCACAAATCTGCTGATAGGTGCCCTTTAATAAAGATTATTTTTGCACATTTATACTATTTTGGACTTATATATCGTTTGTAGGCATTATGGATTTGTATCAGATATATGGATCATGTTATTGAGAAATATGGTGCCACTCTTTTTGGTTGGTTTTCATTTGTGTATATTTTGTTTCAGATTTTCCTCTGATAACTGTGGATTTCCATAGTGGGGAAACTGGTTGGTTGTCGTCACAGTTATTGACTTTTTTAAATATGATGCCTAGAGATAAGCAAAATTTTGAAAAATCTGATTCGACAGCCAACTTTTTAGGAAAACTGATTCCTTACCACGAAGCGCAAGGAAATTCTGATTCGTTTGGAATCGAAGTTTTCCTAAACGTCGGACCGAGTTCCACTTTAGATGCTTTACTTCTCTCAACACTAATGATGCCACGTCTCCCAATGCTGGGCTCCAACCTGATCTTTTGGAAACCCAGAAGACCCTTAGGGATTTGCTTAGAGACGTATAAAAGCTTGGTGGAATAAGGCTGCTTTCAAACAATATCTGGCTAAGGAACTTATTCCTAGGGGTCTGAGTATGTAAGTATATACTTCCTTTCCGTTGGATGATGAAATATTGTGATCAAGAAACTTCAAGTTATGCTCCCAGACTTTTATTGAACTGTTAACTGGATATGAGAAAAAGAACTGAAGAGCATTGAATCTTTGATTATTCCATTACAAGAGAAATTGAAGTCTTCTCTAAACTCTGAGGCTTTAAGTAAGTCTGATGAGATTCTAAACACAGACGTGAAAATGGGAAAAGGAGATACAAGAAGTTAAATCAAAGAAGTTTTAGAGGGATCTTAAAGATTTTCAGCAAAATAAGATCTTCAGATGGAATAAGCAACACAAAAGTCTGCTCTCCAGATCTGACTTAATTTCATCTGTTGATAGCTCCACTTTAAGTTTGGGACACTCTAGTGCGAGGCACCTTGATAGACATCCTACCCCCATTAAGAGAAAATGTAATAATTTAAGTGATAATACCAGTGGAGTCCTGAAGGTAATCAAGTTACCTGACACTCCTTTGACATCATTACGCGGATGAGCTGCCACTACACAACCTGGAAACAACACATGCCCCTTGCTGCTGAGATGGTCTGGTGCATGAGCAGGGCCGGACTGGGGATAAAAACCAGCCCTGGAAAAAGTTGCATACCAGCCCCGGAAAAAGTTGCATACCAGCCCCAAACACACACGCCGCGAGCGTGTGTATGTAAGTGTGTGTATATATATATATATATATATATAATTATATACACACACACAGGCCGGGCCTTACCCTAGCGTTGCCGTGACTTGGCCTCTGCGCAGTGGCAACTCTAGGAACAATATATGGGAGGCACATAAGATACCACAGTCAAAATGGGGGGCACTAATAATTTTCCCCACTTAAATTCATACAACTGAAAAAAAACGAAATAAGTATATATAAATTCAAAATACGAGAGTATTACGGTATGCAGGGATACATTTATAATAAAATAATTTACTTACAAAAGAACCTATTCCATCTTCTGCTGTGCTGTCCTCTGCTTGCTTCCACGGATCTTCCCCTCTTTTCAATCTGTCCTCAGTGCGCAGGGCAGGCACACTGCTATGGGGATCTGTGGATGACACACTGTTATGGGGGATCTGTGGATGACACACTGTTATGGGGGATCTGTGGATGATACACTGCTATGGGGATCTGTGGATGACACACTTTTATGGGGGATCTGTGGATGACACACTGTTGTGGGGATCTGTGGATGACACACTTTTATGGGGGATCTGTGGATGACACACTGTTATGGGGATCTGGGGATGACACCCTGTTATGGGGATCTGTGGATGACACTGTTATGGGGGATCTGTGGATGACACACTGTTATGGGGATCTGTGGATGACACACTTATGGGGGATCTGTGGATGACACACTTATGGGGGATCTGTGGATGACACACTTATGGGGGATCTGTGGATGACACTGTTATGGCGGAATCTATGGATGACACTGTTATGGGGGAATCTGTGGATGACATACTGTTATGGGGGAATCTGTGGATGACATACTGTTATGGGGGTACTTTTACACCTGCGGCATGGCTATCCGACCTATCCGGGCTGTTCACCCTCCTGATCCGCCATGCCGCAGTACCCGTGCACTGCCGTGCTGCTGCTCTGTCCCCATTGACTATAATAGGGGCAGGGGCGGAGCTATGGTGCAGCATGGCAGAGATCGCCGGACTAAAAAGTCGGACATGCAGTACTTTTTAGTCCGCGATCTCTGCCGTGCTGCGCCATAGCTCCGTCACCTGCCCCTATTATAGTCAATGGGGACAGAGCAGCAGCACGGCAGTGCACGGGTACTCTGCGGCATGGCGGATCAGGAGGGTGAACAGCCCGATAGGTCGGATAGCCATGCCGCAGGTGTGAAAGTACCCCCATAACAGTATGTCATCCACAGATCCCCATAACAGTGACATCCACAGCGCCCCATAACAGTGACATCCACAGCGCCCCATAACAGTGACATCCACAGATTCCCCATAACAGTGTCATCCACAGATTCCCCATAACAGTGTCATCCATAGATTCTGCCATAACAGTGTCATCCACAGATCCCCTCATAACAGTGACATCCACAGTGCCCCCATAACAGTGTGCCAGTAGCCGTCCCCTTTAGTGCCAGTAGCCCCTTTATGTGCCAGTAGCCCCTTTAGTACCAGTAGCCGTCCCTTTATGTGCCAGTAGCCGCCCCTTTATGTGCCAGTAGCCGCCCTTTATGTGCCAGTAGCCGTCCCTTTAGTGCCAGTAGCCCCTTTATGTGCCAGTAGCCCCTTTATGTGCCAGTAGCCGTCCCTTTAGTGCCAGTAGCCCCCTTTAGTGCCAGTAGCCCCCTTTAGTGCCAGTAGCCCCTTTATGTGCCAGTAGCCATCCCTTTATGTGCCAGTAGCCCCTTTATGTGCCAGTAGCCCCTTTATGTGCCAGTAGCCCCCTTTATGTGCCAGTAGCCGTCCCTTTATGTGCCAGTAGCCGTCCTTTAGTGCCAGTAGCCCCCTTTAGTGCCAGTAGCCCCTTTATGTGCCAGTAGCCATCCCTTTATGTGCCAGTAGCCATCCCCTTTATGTGCCAGTAGCCCCCTTTATGTGCCAGTAGCCCCTTTAGTGCCAGTAGCCCCTTTAGTGCCAGTAGCCCCTTTATGTGCCAGTAGCCCCTGTTTGGTGCCAGTAGCTCCCTTTAAATGGCAGTAGCTCCTTTAAGTGGCAGTAGCCCGCTTTAAGTGGCAGTAGCCCCTTTATCTGCCAGTAGCCCCTTTTATCTGCCAGTAGCCCCTTTATCTGCCAGTAGCCCCTTTAGTGCTGCCAGTAGCCCCTTTAGTGCTGCCAGTAGCCCCCTTTAGTGCTGCCAGTAGCCCCCTTTAGTGCTGCCAGTAGCCCCTTTATCTGCCAGTAGCCCCCTTTAGTGCTGCCAGTAGCCCCCTTTAGTGCTGCCAGTAGCCCCTTTAGTGCTGCCAGTAGCCCCTTTAGTGCTGCCAGTAGCCCCCTTTAGTGCTGCCAGTAGCCCCTTTAGTGCTGCCAGTAGCCCCTTTAGTGCTGCCAGTAGCCCCCTTTAGTGCTGCCAGTAGCCCCTTTAGTGCTGCCAGTAGCCCCCTTTAGTGCTGCCAGTAGCCCCTTTAGTGCTGCCAGTAGCCCCCTTTAGTGCTGCCAGTAGCCCCTTTAGTGCTGCCAGTAGCCCCAAGAAAAAAAAAAAAAAAGAACACTTATACTTACCTCCAGCGATGCGATGCAGGCCTCTTCCGGCCTGTGTCTCGAAGCTGTGCGTCGGCGGCGCGATGATGTCATCGCGCCGCTGGAGCTGCCTCTGATAGGCTGCCAGCCTAGTGCTGGCAGCCTATCAGAGGAACAGGGAGAGGTCACGCCTCTCCCTCCTCTGCTGCTGCTCCGCACGGAGATGAGCGCAATGCAAGCGCTCATCACCGTCGCCACTGGTGCCCAGTGTGCCTGCGGCCGCCGGCCGGCCGTGCGGCAGTCAGGGCTACCGGCCTACCGGGAATTTTCCCGGTATCCCGGTAGGCCAGTCCGGCCCTGTGCATGAGAAAGTCATCCACGCCTTTCCACTGCTCGTACAGACGCTCAAGCATGTGCAATGGTGAATGGTGAACAGCCCGGATAGGTCGGATAGCCATGCCGCAGGTGTAAAAGTACCCCCATAACAGTATGTCATCCACAGATCCCCCATAACAGTGACATCCACAGCGCCCCCATAACAGTGACATCCACAGCGCCCCCATAACAGTGACATCCACAGATTCCCCCATAACAGTGTCATCCACAGATTCCCCCATAACAGTGTCATCCATAGATTCTGCCATAACAGTGTCATCCACAGATCCCCCTCATAACAGTGACATCCACAGTGCCCCCATAACAGTGTGCCAGTAGCCGTCCCTTTAGTGCCAGTAGCCCCTTTATGTGCCAGTAGCCCCTTTAGTACCAGTAGCCGTCCCTTTATGTGCCAGTAGCCGCCCCTTTATGTGCCAGTAGCCGCCCCTTTATGTGCCAGTAGCCGTCCCTTTAGTGCCAGTAGCCCCTTTATGTGCCAGTAGCCCCTTTATGTGCCAGTAGCCGTTCCCTTTATGTGCCAGTAGCCGTCCCTTTAGTGCCAGTAGCCCCCTTTAGTGCCAGTAGCCCCCTTTATGTGCCAGTAGCCATCCCTTTATGTGCCAGTAGCCCCCTTTATGTGCCAGTAGCCCCTTTATGTGCCAGTAGCCGTCCCTTTATGTGCCAGTAGCCGTCCCTTTAGTGCCAGTAGCCCCTTTAGTGCCAGTAGCCCCTTTATGTGCCAGTAGCCATCCCCTTTATGTGCCAGTAGCCATCCCCTTTATGTGCCAGTAGCCCCCTTTATGTGCCAGTAGCCCCCTTTAAGTGGCAGTAGCCCGCTTTAAGTGGCAGTAGCCCCCTTTATCTGCCAGTAGCCCCTTTTATCTGCCAGTAGCCCCTTTATCTGCCAGTAGCCCCTTTAGTGCTGCCAGTAGCCCCCTTTAGTGCTGCCAGTAGCCCCCTTTAGTGCTGCCAGTAGCCCCCTTTAGTGCTGCCAGTAGCCCCCTTTAGTTCTGCCAGTAGCCCCCTTTAGTGCTGCCAGTAGCCCCCTTTAGTGCTGCCAGTAGCCCCCTTTAGTGCTGCCAGTAGCCCCCTTTAGTGCTGCCAGTAGCCCCCTTTAGTGCTGCCAGTAGCCCCCTTTATCTGCCAGTAGCCCCTTTAGTGCTGCCAGTAGCCCCCTTTAGTGCTGCCAGTAGCCCCTTTAGTGCTGCCAGTAGCCCCTTTAGTGCTGCCAGTAGCCCCTTTAGTGCTGCCAGTAGCCCCTTTAGTGCTGCCAGTAGCCCCTTTAGTGCTGCCAGTAGCCCCCTTTAGTGCTGCCAGTAGCCCCCTTTAGTGCTGCCAGTAGCCCCACTTATACTTACCTCCAGCGATGCGATGCAGGCCTCTTCCGGCCTGTGTCTCGAGCTGTACGGCTCGGCGGCGCGATGATGTCATCGCGCCGCTGAGCCGGCCTCTGATAGGCTGCCAGCCTAGTGCTGGCAGCCTATCAGAGGAACAGGGAGAGGTCACGCCTCTCCCTCCTCTGCTGCTGCTCCGCACGGAGATGAGCGCAATGCAAGCGCTCATCACCGTCGCCACTGGTGCCCAGTGTGCCTGCGGCCGCCGGCCGGCCGTGCGGCAGTCAGGGCTACCGGCCTACCGGGAATTTTCCCGGTATCCCGGTAGGCCAGTCCGGCCCTGTGCATGAGAAAGTCATCCACGCCTTTCCACTGCTCGTACAGACGCTCAAGCATGTGCAATGGTGAATTCCAGCAAGTTGGAACATCTGTTGCTTCAAGTCCAAGAGAGCATTCCTTGCCACGTAAAAATGGCTGAAACGCGATGACAGCCTGCTGGACATTGCCAGCACCTTACGTATTTAAAGAGCATTGTACCACTAGGTTGATGACTTGTGCCATGCAGGCAGCATGTTTTATTTCCCCGAAGTTCAGGGTGGCCATGATGTTGTGGCCATTGTCGCTGACCACCTTGCCCAGTTGGAGCCGGTGGATGACAGACAATAGGATGTTTTCTGCTTGATGTACTTTAGGAACTGCTTGATGGTTTGGCTACTCTCAATCAGGCCAATAAGCTCCAACACGGCGTGGCAACACTTGACTTGACATATGTGATAGGAAGGAGGGGGAGTGGGAGTGACGCTGTACCCTGCTGCTGTTGGGGATGGGAGAGTGTCCATAGAGGAGGCGGATAAGTGTCTGGTATAGGAGTGGGCCACATATTTGGTTATGGATGTCTCATGATAGAGTGAAGGACAAGTGGGTTGGTTGCCACAAAGAGGGCCAGGAGAAGGATGACATACTTGTCAGTTGTACTTCCCAAAAGAATTTAGTGATACCGTCTCATGTGCTGCAATAGAGCTCTGATACCTATGTTTGTGTTTGAATGCCCACGGCTTATTTTAATCCTGTAGAGCTTGCACACGGCTGTGGTTTTATGTGCCGGACTTGTGGAGAAAAAATTGCCATACCGGAGTTGCTTACACACAGTTAGTGAAAGCCGAGCTTGGTCTAGGTCTGGTACGTTTTGTGCCTGTGTCCACAGTATTAGCGGCATCACCAGTTTTCAAACTGTCCACAATATAAGCAGATCTAACCCTTCCTATTCTTTGGGAGGTTTTGGCTATACATTGCCTCCAGTCTAAATTGCCACCGTGGCCACCACCCATCTCCTCAGATTTCTCCTCCTCCATTCTGGCACTATGATCTGATTCCCATGTCTTTCCCAACACACAATCATCATGGGAGTCTTCTCTCTCCCTGCAACTTTTATCAGACTGTGAGATATCATGATGTTCTCCTTGGTTCCTCTTCCCATTTCCTACTCTGTATTTGTACTGACTGCCTCTGTCGCTGCCCTTACCGCTAATATCATGGCTATGGGTGCCACTATTTCCACCATCAACACAGGTATGCATGGGGTCCCTAGCTTCCTCCTGAACCTCTTCCTCAGGGCAGTACAAATACTAACTACTCTCACACAGTTCATCAACAGGGACTCTCTTGACTATCTAAGGTGTGGTGGATTTTTCTTGCCACCTTTAGGGAAAGAGGATTGTGCCCCACTAGGAGGGGGGAATTAAGACAGAGAAGACTACACTGAAAGCCTTCTCTGGGACTGCAAGGAGGAGTAGAAGGAACGCTGAGACCCGTGGTTCCATGGAACAATGTCAGACTTTAAAGTCACCTCCACGCCATCTTGCTGTGACTTAGAGAAGCAGTGAGCCATCCAATCCACAATCTCATAGTCTTTCTTCTCAATGATAATGTTATGCCTTTCCAAAGCCAGGGACAACTGTTGCCTACTACTATTAGTGCTACTACTTCTGGCCGGATAGCTGCTACTATCCACGTTCTGGCTGTGGGAGAATAAGGCCTGGCCTTGGGCCGTTTGTTTGGAACCCTTCTGTATTCCTGGCATTTTTGGGCCTAAATATACACAATCACACAAAGTATGGAATGGTTTGCAAGTCTGTTTTCTGGAACTTAAAGAATGGAGGCGCAATACAATGTCCTTCCCTTTTCACAAGCACACTGAAGACACTCCTACTGACAATTCACTTTGGAAATAATGGAGTATCGATGTGACTGACAGATTTGGGCCAAATGTCTTTAGTGCGTTTAAATACGCAGATTCTGAAAACAGCTTTCTTAAGTGTAAAAGTTACCAACTTACTATGAGATTATTTCCCCTCCACCCAGACCAACACTGGAACTGCCTGGAGATGCTCTGACACAGGCTTTGAACTAGTATTTTTTATTTTTTTTCACTCGCTATCTGTCTTCTGGATGGTAAAACACGTGTTGTACAATTTTGGGTTTCTGCAGCAGCTGCAGCTGTGTTATAAGGCAGTAACTGCAGATACAATGTACTGCCAGGCACACCCAGCCTCAGCTCCTCACATCTCACTCCCTGGCTGACAGCTTTTGAAGTACCCCAGAGGGGGCATTCATACACATAGCTACTGTCTTTAATGGCTAGCAAAGAATGTCATTTGTGTATTTATTTCCAGGTCCTCTGATATTGTGCCTTAATAATATTGTTATGCAACTGTTATTACATATTTTGTGCCTGGATGTCCAGTAGGTGTCAGCGTATCTGGTATACAGTACCGTTAGATAGAATGGAACCATTCCATTCTCCCCTTTTTGGGCAAAAGTGGGCTAGTCCTGCTTCCCACCAAAGGAAGGGTTGCAGGAAGCTGCAGAGGGAGTGGAGTTTGGAGTCCAAAGGGATCAGACATGGTCCAGTAGTGGAGCGTTCCCCCTTCTCCTGCAGGAGTCTTCCAGGGGGAGCAGCTTGGAAAGCATCCTGACTCCTTGCAGCTCATAGACTGAGTATTAAGAGGGAGTCAAAGGCCAAAAGCACCCCACTCAACGGTACCAGAACTGCTAGATAGTCCAGTAACCAGACTGAAGGCAGAGATTAGCACAGGAGCAGAGAGAGAAAGCAAAGTATTAAAGTTTATCTGCCAGTTTACCCTTATCCTGCTGGAACCAAGAGAAAGATCAAGAATTGTTTGGATGACACAAATGTAATTGCAAGTTTATTCAATTAAAAACTGTTAAACCTCAGTAAGTCTGGACTCTACTTACTCCACCAACTACAACTCCTTTGTTGCTGCAGAGCCTAACCCCGGGGAGTGACAGTATCCAGGTAGGAGCACCGTGACACAAACTATTAGGGCCGCATCTCTAAACAGAGCCTGAAAACTACAGGCCGATAACATTTCTCGTAGGCAAACTGTTTGCAGGTTTTCTAGGAAATGTTATCTTGGAAAATCTCAATAATAATAATAATAAAATCATATCATCACAGGTTTATGAGGGATCGGTCATGTCAAACTAATTTAATCCCTTCTACCCCAGGCCAGTTTTCACCTTCCAGACCAGACCATTTTTTGCAAATCTGACATGCCACATTTATGTGGTAGTAATTTTGGAATGCTTTTACTTATCCAAGCTATTCTTAGACTGTTTTCTCATGACACATTGCACTTCATGACAGTAGTAAATTTGAGTCGATAAAGTTCACCTTTATAAAAATCCCAAATTTACAAGAATTAGAAATTTTAACTTCTCTGCTTTTAAGACAGATTTGCCATACAGTAGTTCTACTTTATGTTAGCATCATATTTTAAATGTAATTTTATATATATATAGTCAGGAATCAAACCTGTGACCAGTCATGTCCCAGGCGGTAGCTCTAGCCACTAGACTACCAGCCCGTCTGGACTTTTCCTCCTGCTGAACTCTTTGATCTATCTTGCTCCAGCCTACTCTTGTTCATCAGTCTTGATTCCGTGCACCTGTTACTTCCCCTTTATAAGCCCAGCCTCTAGCACCAGACCTCTGCTGGTTATTGTGCCTCCAAGCCTGTAGCAAGCTTCCTCTCTGCTCCTCCACGACTACTGCTGTTTACCGTTGTTGCCGACCCGGACCGTTTGACCTCGCTGAACTGCCGCCTGCATTGACCCTTTGCCTTCCACCGACCACGCCTCTGTCTACTCTTGCTGTTACCTCGCTGCCATCTCTACTGCCGACCCGGACTGATCGACCACGCTACCTGCCTCCTGCTTCTGTGGGTCTTTGCCACTGGACTCCAACCACCAGCCGGCTGTCCTCTGACTCAGGTGAGCCAAGGACCGTTACAGAATAACCAGCCCTACCATGGAGTCCGCAATGGCCACTCTGCGCAAGCAGGTCTCCGAACTTCAGGAGTTTGGCACCACTGCCCAAGAGGAAATTACTCAACTTAAAGGCGCAATCCAGAGCCAACAGAGGGAAATTATCGACTTGCAGCGTCAACTACTGGACGTACGCGGCGCGGTCACCGACACCCGTATGCCTCTCCCGTCAAAGTTTAACGGCGATCGGAACCAATTTCGGGGGTTCCTCAACCAGTGCCGTATTTACTTTCAGATGCAGCCGGGCTCTTTTACCTCAGACAGAAAGAAGATCCTGTTCATCATCAACCTTCTAACTGATGAGGCCCTGGCATGGGCATCCCCATATGTGGAATCCCACAGTCCCGTATTGAATAACCTAGACAACTTCACCACAGCCATGATCCAAGTGTTCGACGACCCTAACCGCTGCGCGACGAGAACAACATACCACTGGTAACCAGGGCAGCCCCCTTCGATCTGGAAAATGTCGATGGGACCCCGCTCTCTTCTGGGCCGGTTACGCACCAGACCGCTGACCTTCAACTCTTCATCAAACCCGATCATCAGGAGACCATTCACTTCTCCCTGATCACCTCCCCAAAGTTCCCGGTGATCCTGGGCATTCCATGGTTGGCCACCCACAACCCCTCGGTGGATTGGGAAACCCGCTGCTTACGGTTTCCGTCTGAGTTTTGTTCGCTCAATTGCTCCCACAAACCCGTCCTTCCATCCGAAGACACGACTATCTCTGAAGTATCCGTCAGGAATCTACTACCCCCTCAATACCGAGAGTTCCAAGATGTCTGCGACAAGAAAAACACAGACAAGCTGCCGCCACACCGACCCTACGACTGCCCAATAGAACTGTTGCCCGGGGCCGAAATACCCTTTGGCAGTATCTATTCCCTCTCAGAGCCTGAACTCAAGGCTGAAAGAATACCTGGACGAGGACCTAAAGAAAGGGTTCATCCGGCCCTCTACCTCCCCAGCAGGAGCCCCCTTTTTCTTTGTGGAGAAAAAAGACTCATCCTTGCGTCCCTGCATTGACTACAGGAAGCTAAATGACATAACCGTTAAGAACCGGTACCCGCTCCCGCTGATTTCTGAACTCCGAGAGAGACTCCGGGTAGCGAAAATCTTCACCAAACTTGACCTTCGAGGGGCCTACAACCTTGTCCAAATCCGCCCTGGGGACGAATGGAAGACCGCCTTCCGGACACCTTATGGTCACTTCGAGTACCTGGTCATGCCTTTCGGACTTTGTAATGCTCCCGCCACCTTCCAGCACTTCATTAATGATGTCCTCAGGGACATGCTGGATCTGTTTGTAGTCGTTTACCTGGACGACATCTTGATCTTCTCAGAAGACCTCGAACAGCACCGCGAACATGTCCGCAGGGTATTGCATAGACTCCGCCAGAACTCTCTTTATATCAAACTCGAGAAATGTGAGTTTGAGCGAACCACCACTCAGTTCCTCGGGTACATCATCTCCCCAGAGGGCCTAAGTATGGACCCAGGGAAGGTCCAAGCCGCGTTGGACTGGCCCATTCCAAGAAACGTGAAGGAGGTACAAAGATTTATTGGCTTCGCCAACTTCTATCGGAAGTTTATCCCGGACTTCTCCAAGGTCATCGCACCGATCACCCAACTCACCAAAAAGGCAGTCGCCTTCTCCTGGACACCCGAGGCCCAGGAGGCCTTCACAAAGTTGAAACTCCTCTTCACTTCTGCTCCAATCCTAGTCCACCCGAACCCCGAGTTGCCTTTTACTATCGAAGTGGATGCATCTGACTCCACGGTAGGGGCAGTTCTGTCACAACGGACAGGGGAGAAGATGCTACTACACCCGTGCGCATATTTCTCTCGCTAGATGTCCCCCTCCGAGAAGAACTACGACATCGGGAACAAAGAACTACTGGCGATCAAGGAAGCCTTCTCCGAGTGGAGACACCTGCTGGAGGGAGCTGCCAACCCCATAATCGTACTAACCGACCACAAAAACCTCGAGTTCATCCGCAGCGCTAAGAGACTCACAGCCAGACAGGCCAGATGGAGCCTATTCTTTTCCCGCTTCAACTTTCTCATCACATATCACCCCGGATCAAAAAACGGCAAGGCTGACGCCCTCTCCAGAATGTTTTCGGAGCCCTCACAGAGTAATAAGGGCCAAGACAACATCCTATCCGAGAAAAGTGTTGTGGGGGCCACCTACTCTAAAGAAGTCCTGGTCACAATCAAAGAAGGATACGAAAATGACCCCTTCCTCACCCACCCCACAAGGAATGTCAGCCTCACGTTTAAAAATGGTCATTGGTTTCATCAGGACCTACAACTTTATGTACCAGAAATCGCACGACTCGAAGTGCTCAAACTTAACCATGACTTCAAGCTGGCCGGCCATCTGGGCAGAAGAAAGACCCAGGAGCATCTCTCCCGCTCCTTCTGGTGGCCAACATACAAGGAGTGCAAAAAGATTGTGGAGCCCCAGTTATGGGTCTACAACACAGTGAAAGCCAGATATCCCTCAAAGGAAGGAAAAACAAGCAAAGGGGTGTCTCCATTACAGAGATCACCAAAACCACCATATTAAGTGGCCCCTATGTCAAAATCCCGCTCTTTTACAAGCTTTAAGGATGTGACAGGGAAGACCTAAGCAAGTTATCCATCCACAGACAGCTGTTTCGGGGTGTTGCCCCTCATCAGTGTGGAGTAGGATTCTGGCTAACCGGGAGCGATGCTTTGGTGACTACTCAAACAAAGCAATAGCTGATCTTAGGGAGACCAGCTACAAAAATACCGTGGAGCCTCACTTAAGAGTCTCAAACACAGCAATCCAAAGTGCAAAGCTCCCTGGGAAACATAAAATGCAAAAGATTGTGGAGCCCCAGTTATGGGTCTACAACACAGTGAAAGCCAGATATCCCTCAAAGGAAGGAAAAACAAGCAAAGGGGTGTCTCCATTACAGAGATCACCAAAACCACCATATTAAGTGGCCCCTATGTCAAAATCCCGCTCTTTTACAAGCTTTAAGGATGTGACAGGGAAGACCTAAGCAAGTTATCCATCCACAGACAGCTGTTTCGAGGTGTTGCCCCTCATCAGTGTGGAGTAGGATTCTGGCTAACCGGGAGCGATGCTTTGGTGACTACTCAAACAAAGCAATAGCTGATCTTAGGGAGACCAGCTACAAAAATACCGTGGAGCCTCACTTAAGAGTCTCAAACACAGCAATCCAAAGTGCAAAGCTCCCTGGGAAACATAAAATGCAAAAAGATTGTGGAGCCCCAGTTATGGGTCTACAACACAGTGAAAGCCAGATATCCCTCAAAGGAAGGAAAAACAAGCAAAGGGGTGTCTCCATTACAGAGATCACCAAAACCACCATATTAAGTGGCCCCTATGTCAAAATCCCGCTCTTTTACAAGCTTTAAGGATGTGACAGGGAAGACCTAAGCAAGTTATCCATCCACAGACAGCTGTTTCGAGGTGTTGCCCTCATCAGTGTGGAGTAGGATTCTGGCTAACCGGGAGCGATGCTTTGGTGACTACTCAAACAAAGCAATAGCTGATCTTAGGGAGACCAGCTACAAAAATACCGTGGAGCCTCACTTAAGAGTCTCAAACACAGCAATCCAAAGTGCAAAGCTCCTGGGAAACATAAAATGCAAAAGATTGTGGAGCCCCAGTTATGGGTCTACAACACAGTGAAAGCCAGATATCCCTCAAAGGAAGGAAAAACAAGCAAAGGGGTGTCTCCATTACAGAGATCACCAAAACCACCATATTAAGTGGCCCCTATGTCAAAATCCCGCTCTTTTACAAGCTTTAAGGATGTGACAGGGAAGACCTAAGCAAGTTATCCATCCACAGACAGCTGTTTCGGGGTGTTGCCCCTCATCAGTGTGGAGTAGGATTCTGGCTAACCGGGAGCGATGCTTTGGTGACTACTCAAACAAAGCAATAGCTGATCTTAGGGAGACCAGCTACAAAAATACCGTGGAGCCTCACTTAAGAGTCTCAAACACAGCAATCCAAAGTGCAAAGCTCCCTGGGAAACATAAAATGCAAAAAGATTGTGGAGCCCCAGTTATGGGTCTACAACACAGTGAAAGCCAGATATCCCTCAAAGGAAGGAAAAACAAGCAAAGGGGTGTCTCCATTACAGAGATCACCAAAACCACCATATTAAGTGGAGGACACCAAGAAGTACATCTCCTCGTGCACGGTCTGTGCCCGCAATAAGACTCCTCGTTCCTCTCCCGTGGGTCTGTTACAGCCCCTCCAATTTCCCGCCGGCCCCTGGGGCTCGATCTCCATGGACTTTGTGTTAGACCTTCCTCCTTCAAAAGGGATGAACACCATCCTGGTCGTGGTCGACCGCCTCACCAAAATGGCCCATTTCATCCCCTACAAGGGCCTACCCACAGCCAAACAGACGGCTGATCTTGTCCTCAAAGAGGTCTTCAGGCTGCATGGGATTCCGGACGACGTGGTCTCAGACCGAGGCGTACAATTTACCTCAAAGTTCTGGAAGGACTTCTGCCTGGCGCTCGGGGTTAAAGTGAACCTTTCCTCCGCTTTCCACCCTCAGTCAAATGGGCAGACGGAGAGAACTAACCAGACCTTAGAGCAGTACCTACGCTGTTTCAGCTCCCACCTGCAGGATGACTGGCTTGACCATCTCCCCACAGCCGAGTTCGCCTACAACAATGCTGAGCACAGCTCAACCAAGCACAGCCCTTTCTTTGCTAACACAGGTTCGCACCCTGTGTTCATTCCCCACCTGCCCGTTGCCTCCACCCTCCCAGCAGTGGCCAAGCGCCTAACAACCCTACAGGAGGCACAAAAGGACATAATAGACAACCTCCAGCTCGCCCAGAGGCGCTTTAAACAGGGAGCAGACAGACGCCGCAAACCCACCCCGGGCTTCCATGTAGGAGACAAGGTATGGCTGTCCACCAGGAACCTCAGACTGAAGGTCCCCTCCAAAAAGTTAGGATCCACCGAGGAAAATTGCAATATCTAATTGGGTGGGAGAGCTACCCTCCCGAGGATAACTCATGGGAGCCTGAAGAAAATGTCCACGCCCCCAGACTGGTAAAAGAGTTTCACCAACAGCACCCCGGTAAGCCTGCCCGCATGGTGCCCGGAGGTCACCTTGGAAGGGGGGGGAGTACTGTTAGGAATCGAACCTGTGACCAGTCATGTCCCAGGCGGTAGCTCTAGCCACTAGACTACCAGCCCGTCTGGACTTTTCCTCCTGCTGAACTCTTTGATCTGTCTTGCTCCAGCCTACTCTTGTTCATCAGTCTTGATTCCGTGCACCTGTTACTTCCCCTTTATAAGCCCAGCCTCTAGCACCAGACCTCTGCTGGTTATTGTGCCTCCAAGCCTGTAGCAAGCTTCCTCTCTGCTCCTCCACGACTACTGCTGTTTACCGTTGTTGCCGACCTGGACCGTTTGACCTCGCTGAACTGCCGCCTGCATTGACCCTTTGCCTTCCACCGACCACGCCTCTGTCTACTCTTCCTGTTACCTCGCTGCCATCTCTACTGCCGACCCGGACTGATCGACCACGCTACCTGCCTCCTGCTTCTGTGGGTCTTTGCCACTGGACTCCAACCACCAGCTGGCTGTCCTCTGACTCAGGTGAGCCAAGGACCGTTACATATATATATATATATATATATATATTTAGATGGAGTACATTTTTAGATTCATTTTTTAAAATTTTGAAGAAAATTCCAAAACCTGCTTTTGGCTACTTTCACACTCGCGTTTTGTACGGATCTGGTCAGATAATACAACCGTCTGCATCTGTTCAGATCGGATCCATTTGTATTACTTTTAACATAGCCATGATGTGGCAGTGAAAACGGATCCGTCCCCATTGACTTACAGGGCTGTACGTGTACGGCGCTGGTCGGGTGTTTAAAGATGGCGCCCGCTCCTGCCCGCTGCGGGCACCATAGCCACGGGTGGCCGCCTGCTTCTTTTAGCAGACACCCGCGGCTAATGTCCGCAACCGGCAGTGATGCCGATCGCGGACATTTTACCCCTCAGATGCTGTGGTCAATCCTGACCATGGCATCTGAGCGCGCTGAAAACCGAAAGCTTTCAGAGGAGCCGGAGCGTGTATGCAGCAGCCCGTGTCTTTATTAATGAATTGAGGCTGCTGCATAGTATTTCCTATGGAGCCCTTGCCTGTAATAGGGCTCCATAGGAAAGTAATATCCTATGGAGTCTATGATAATAGCAATCAGATGATTGCCTGTTATAGTTCCCTATAGGAACTATAAAAAAGTGTAAAAATAAATAAATAAATAAATAATAAAAAAGCATTAAAATTCAAATCAGCCCCCCTTTTCCCAAAATATAAATAAAAGAACTAAAAAAATAAAAAAAATACACATCATGGGTGTCGCAATGTGCAAAAACGCCCATAGTATAAAAATATAAAAATATATTCCCCACACGGCAAACAGCAAAAAAAGCATCCAAATAGCCGATTTGCCATTTTTGGTCGCTTCATTTTCTACAAAAAATCACATAAAAAGTGAGCAAAAAGTCATACACACCCCCAGAATGGTATCAATGAAAAGTTCAGATTACCCTGCAAAAAATGAGCCCCCATACAGCTCCGTACACATAAATACAAAAAAGTTATAGGGGTCAAAATATGGTGACAAAAAATAAAACTGATTTTTTTTCCCCACATTTAAATTTTTTTATCACTATCAAAACGCAAGAAAAACTATACATATAAGGTATCACCGGATTCGTACTGACCCGTAGAATAAAAGTAACCGGCCAGTTTTATTATACATCGGACGTTTTTAATTAAAAAACCCGTAAAACTGTGGTGGAATTGCTTTTTATTTGCAATTTGACCCCATTTGGAATTTTTTTGCCGCTTCCCACTACATCATATGCAATATTAAATGGTGGCGTTGGAAAGTACAACTTGTCCTGCAAAAAACAAGCCCTCAAATGGCTATGTGAACAGACAAATAAAAAAGTTATGGCTCTGGAAAGGCCGGGAGAGCAAAACAAAAACACTAAATAAAAAAAAGGCCTGGTCCTGAAAAGATTAAAGGACCATTTTAGTTATGAAGTCACTTTGTGAGGCTTACAAAATAGGCATTGGTATACAGTTTGATCAAAGAGCATAGGCCCACTTACCACGACAAGGTTGCCTCTGCTCCCCATTTTTGGGAATCTCATCAGCTACATTTTGCATCCGGAGTCTTTACTGATGGAGAATCTGAGAAATCCTTCCCGAAGAGGTAAGTGATCTCCTCCATAACATACATGTTCCAGCACCAGTTACACCAGACGCTGGAGAATCTGCCCGTCTACACCATGGGCACAGCCGGCTCCAGAGGACGGTGTGTGATCTGCCTCCCGGAGTTCGGGGCGGGGGAGTCAGTCACTGCTCTTCCCTGCTCCCATGGAGTCTGCATAAGACATTGGCTCCTGGAGAATCCAGTCTGCCCCCTGTGCCGCTCCTGACCAGATGAAGGCTGCTGGAGAGAAGCCGCTCTGCGGAGGATGGATATGCTGTGTGGTTTGTATGCCCTGTATATACTGTATCTGAGATGCTCACCAGTCTATGGACTGCAGCAGCGCACAAACTACCAATTCAGGTTAAAGTATATAAGACAAAAGTAGAACAAGGGCCGGTCACAGTCAACTTGCATAGACTTCGCTAAATCAATACATATACATTTATTATAAAAAATCATAAAAATAATATTCCCATTATAAAATTATTAAAAACACATTCACGGCCCCATTAGGTATTAAAATGCGGAGCTATCGCATAAAAACCTCAAAATATGGCCTTGTTGTGATCCTTCTAGTTTCTTATATCGATATATCTTATGCGCACTTAATTGTATCTCATTTATGTCAGCAAGATCATACATTGTTACATTTCAATCTATGCTGTTACTATGTATATGTTTATACATGCTGATATACCATACATATTAAATAATCCTTAATACATGGATATAAATAAGCATACAAGCATGAATAAACAATAAAATGTCAAAAATAGATAAAAATAAAAAAGAGGAAAAAAATATATACAAATAAAATAAAAATGGAAAAGTAATAAAATATGATAAAGTGTACAGTGTCGGGGTAGATGTATGGGGGTGAGGGGAAAGACACAAAGAGCGTCAATACGCTGGTAACGAGCCTGGTACAGTGGTACCTACGGCCTGTGAGGAATACAAGCCGCACAACAATAACTCAAAATAATCCCCACGAGGAGACCTAAGGTGGTTTCGGCGTTCCTGTAACACAAGGGCGCATGCGCGAGAAGATCGACGGAGCCGGCATACAGAGAAGAAGCATACAGCCAATGCGAGCCAACAATACGGACTCAGCGCTGTGGGTCTCGTGATTAATAAACCACCATTAACACAGAAGGAGCTAACATATGATAAGTCAGACATAGTGGGACATTCTAGGCATAGCTCGTGAGGACTATGAGTCCCAGTCCGAGCGCAGGAGCGCTAGACTATTGAACAGTTATTTACAACGGGACATTTCATAATCGAATAGTACTATAAGCCCCAGCATAAGTGCAGGAGTGCTAGACTGTGGATATCAAGACATCTAGATAAATAAGATATAAATATGTGTGCATTAGGCTACTTTAACACTTGCGTTATTCTTTTCCGGCATAAAGTTCCGTCGTTGGGCTCTATGCCGAAAAAAAACAGATCAGTCACATCCCTATGCATTCTGAAGCATTAAAAAAAACACAACGACGGATGCAGCATACTGTTCTGCGCATGCGCAGACCTTCAAAAAATTTGAAAAAAATAAATGCCGGATCGTTTTTGCCGACACCGGAAAAATGGATCTGGCATTGCAATGCATTTTTTCTGAGTGATCAGGCATAAAAATGCCTGATCAGTCAGAAAAGATGACATGCGTTTACATACAGTTTGCTGGAACTGCCTGCCGGAATCCTCTGCCACAAGTGTTAAAGTATCCTAAGATATTTATCGATTATAAGAAATAGTGTCAATCGCGAATATTCTATATGCGAATATCGGCACTTCGAGAATTTGCGAATATTTAGAATATAGTGCTATATCTTCGTAATCGCAAATATTCTAGATTTTTTTTCCTCTGAATCCATGATCCTTCACTGCTTTTTGCTTGTGGACCAATGAGAAGGCTGCAATGTCTTTGTCTGAGCTTAGCAACATCCCTAGCAACCAATAGGAAAGTTGCCGACCCCTTACTATATAAGAACCGCCCCAGCAGCCATTTTCTGCAGTATATTGCAGTTCTGAGAGAGAGAGCAGTGTCATTGCTGTGCTCTGTGCTTTGCTGAGTCATTACATTAGATAGTTAGTTAGTCAGTTAGCTTATATATATAATACAGATAGTCAGGGCTGCCATCAGAAATTTTGGGGTCCCTTACACAGCTCAAGGCGGCCGCCACCCCCTCACCTACACTGCCCCACTGGTCTTTGGAGAGGCACTTCCCCCAGGAATAGGAGGAAATCATGGGTGATGAGCAGCATAGGCAAAATTCATTTTCACGATATTTTGCGAATTTTTGGACTAGTATTCGCCATAAATTCACAAATTCTACAATTCGTGCTCTCCAGACATTATTTTTTTGATTGCGAAAATCGGCAATGTAATATGCGCGGATAGAGCGCGCAATACAGGCGTGGGTCACTTTTGCTACATTTTTCATGCAACACAGGCTCCATAGAAGTGAATGGGAATGCGGGAAAATCGCAAGCATCCGCAAGCAAGTGCGGATGCGGTGTGATTTTCCCGCATGGTTGCTAGGAGACGATCAGGATGGGGACCCGATCTTTATTATTTTCACTTATAACATGGTTATAAGGGAAAATAATAGCATTCTAATTACAGAATGTTATGTAAAAAGGGGAAGAGAGGGTTAAAATAAAAAAAACTTTAACTCACCTCCTCCTCTTGATCGCGTAGTTGTCGGGATCATTCTTCTTTCTTCTTTCTGCTGGGTAAAGGACTTTCCGTGATGTCACTGGGTCACATGGTCCAATCAAAAGCTTCCATGATTGGACCATGTGACCCAGTGACGTCACCGAAGGTCCTTCAACTAACAGATATGAAGATAGAAGATGTTCCTTGCACCTACACGATCAATAGCAGGAGGTGAGTTAAATTTTTTTTTATTTTTAACCCTCTATTGCCCTGCTAACATAGCATTCTGTATTTACACTCACCTAAAGAATTATCAGGAACACCTGTTCTATTTCTCATTAATGCAATTATCTAGTCAACCAATCACATGGCAGTTGCTTCAATGCATTTCGGGGTGCGGTCCTGGTCAAGACAATCTCCTGAACTCCAAACTGAATGTCAGAATGGGAAAGAAAGGTGATTTAAGCAATTTTGAGCGTGGCATGGTTGTTGGTGCCAGACGGGCCGGTCTGAGTATTTCACAATCTGCTCAGTTACTGGGATTTTCACGCACAACCATTTCTAGGGTTTACAAAGAATGGTGTGAAAAGGGAAAAACATCCAGTATGCGGCAGTCCTGTGGGCGAAAATGCCTTGTTGATGCTAGAGGTCAGAGGAGAATGGGCCGACTGATTCAAGCTGATAGAAGAGCAACGTTGACTGAAATAACCACTCGTTACAACCGAGGTAGGCAGCAAAGCATTTGTGAAGCCACAACACGCACAACCATGAGGCTGATGGGCTACAACAGCAGAAGACCCCACCGGGTACCACTCATCTCCACTACAAGTAGGAAAAAGAGGCTACAATTTGCACGAGCTCACCAAAATTGGACTGTTGAAGACTGGAAAAATGTTGCCTGGTCTGATGAGTCTCGATTTCTGTTGAGACATTCAAATGGTAGAGTCCGAATTTGGAGTAAACAGAATGAGAACATGTATCCATCATGCCTTGTTACCACTGTGCAGGCTGGTGGTGGTGGTGTAATGGTGTGGGGGATGTTTTCTGGGCACACTTTATTGTTTCTGACCATGTCCATCCCTTCATGACCACCATGTACCCATCCTCTGATGGCTACTTCCAGCAGGATAATGCACCATGTCACAAAGCTCGAATCATTTCAAATTGGTTTCTTGAACATGACAATGAGTTCACTGTACTAAAATGGCCCCACAGTCACCAGATCTCAACCCAATAGAGCATCTTTGGGATGTGGTGGAACGGGAGCTTCGTGCCCTGGATGTGCATCCCTCAAATCTCCATCAACTGCAAGATGCTATCCTATCAATATGGGCCAACATTTCTAAAGAATGCTATCAGCACCTTGTTGAATCAATGCCACGTAGAATTAAGGCAGTTCTGAAGGCAAAATTGGGTCCAACACCGTATTAGTATGGTGTTCCTAACAATTCTTTAGGTGAGTGTAGAATGCTATTATTATCCATATAACCATGTTATAAGGGAAAATAATAAAATATACAGAATATTAAACCCGAAACCGGACTTCAGTGATGAAGTCTGAGTTCGGGTCTGGGTACCAAACATGTGGATTTTTCACACGCGCGTGCAAAACGCATTAAAACGCTTTGCACTTGCACGGACAAAGCGTGCATTTTCCCGGAACGCACCCGCCTCTGATCCAGGCGTCAAACATGTGAACCCAGCCTAAGAGCAGGAAGATCTGTTCACCAAATAAAGAGCAGACATTTGTAAGAACATGGCGGCCGCAGGTATATATATATCTCAGACTGGTGAGGACACAGGACACATGTGAGGAGGTGACACCATTAATGGAGCAGAGGGATCGGAGCTCTTTTTACTGGACCTCCACACCAGACAGTAATGTCGCTGATTATCTGTGCAGATTTGTAAATCCAGTAACAGCAAAGTGGATGAGATTTTCCAGAATTTCCTCCTCGTTGCAGAGATTTTTCTCCTAGACATTGATCTGCGGGACGGATTTATAAATCCGCAGATTATTTATTTCTGATATGGAAAGAGCGAGGATTGCTGGTGAATTTTCCTCATTGAATTCAATGGAGAAGAAGAAATCTGCGGTCAGGTGGTCATGCGGCGGATTTATCTGTAGATTACCTGCAGACACGGATTAGCAATCACTAAAGCCATAAACTCCCGATCCCTTGACCTCCTGGGGTGACTCTTGCCCAGTGCCCGGTGCTGGCTTCTAGAGATGACGTATGAACATGTGACTCCTGCAGCCAATCATCTCTGGAGGCCGGGATACAGAGGGCAGCGGAGGACAGGCGAGTTTTAAACAGTAGCGCTCCAGGGGGTCAGTAAGGTAAGTGCGCTGCTTTCTTCAACACCGAGCGTGGTGAGATAGATGCACGCTCCGGCATGCGATCACCGCTGTACGACCTCTGGACCCTGGAATATACTGTATGGTTCTTACTGAACAGAACCCAACAAAATGAAAAAAAAGGTCACAGCAGTCCCCAAAACCCTGCAGTCCTGTACTGGAGGAGAAGTCTGCATGAGAACCGGCCCAGTTCTGAGCTACTTTGCATAGTTTTTCCCATGGAGCATTGCCTTCCAAATACATCTCCCTACAACCACTGTGTCTCTTCAATGGGAACTAATTCCTTTAGAGCTGAGTATTGATCATGATCTTCCAGACATGTGGAGGTCACTGTGCAGATGAGTGTGGACCTCATTCACATCTTTGAGGCTTAAATATTAAGGGCGCCCTTACTATGGCGGTAAAGAAAAAAAATTGTTACCCAAAAGCCCAAAGGGAGACCAAGGACTGGACCCACAGAAGTAACCTGAGAGTGGAGCAGATAAAGCTTCACTGACCCCTTCTCTGACCTAGACCAACAAAGACTCCATCATCAATCCCTTTACTGTCCCAGACCACCATATCATTTGCAGTGAACTTCTTCACTGCTAGCTCATTACATTCCCTCGAAATCAAAAGGGCAGTTTACATTTCTCCAAATCTTAAAGAGGTATCCCACTGCAAACATCTAGAAATGTATTTCTGTCACTCCTCAGACTTTAAAGAAAAGACCCTCATACGTAAGTATGGCCATAACTCAATTCCATCTCCTCTTATAAGCAGGGGTCAGTTGACTCACCTCTGGATTGTCCATTATTGCCTAATAGTTTGCAGAGACCCTTAATTCACAAACCAACTGAAAGGTGGAATGAAGCAGGATGTGCTTAACCCAAGATGCAATTGTGCATATATATACAGGGGAGCAGATCCTGCACTTGTGGCCCATTGCTAATGGCGATCCCCAGCAAAAATGCATACGGTGGAGGATGCCCGCAGTGGACCACAAGTACCACAATAGACATCCTACACAAGATAGCAATAGTGTGGATGTGATAAATAATATAACAAATGACAAGATAGGTGCACACTGCGGTCTTACTAAGCCCTCAAACTGATGTTAATATTGAGAGATTAGTCAACATGTCCTACAGTGGAGGACATGTCTAAGCCCAAGCACCACGCCAAGGTCTCTCCAGTAGCTCGGGACCTAACACTCACCTACCTGTGCCAGATGGGCAATACCAGGGACCAGTGGGCTAAATTACAGGAGTGTAAAGGCCGACTCACAGCAGACTCCTCAGTTACCACCAGCATGTAACCATGCCTGCAATGGGAGGAGGGAGAAGGCTGTGAGCCCCACCCAAGACTGGCTGATATAGCCCAGGCCTCCATATCCTCCACAGCAGGATATGTTGACCAATCTCTCAATTTTAACATCAGTTTGAGGGCTTAGTAAGACCGCAGTGTGCTCCTGTGTTGTCATTTGTTATTGCTATATTGTTATATTATTTATCACATCCACACTATTGCCATCTTGTGTAGGATGTCTATTGGTAGTGGTACTTGTGGTCCGCTGCGGGCATCCTCAACCGTATGCATTTTTGCTGGGGATCGCCATTAGCAACGGGCCACAAGTGCAGGATCTGCTCCCCTGTATATATATGCACAACTGCATTTTTGGGTTGAGCACATCCTGCTTCATGCCACCTTTCAGTTCTTTTGTGTATATATAATTGTTTGGAGGTGTATAAACTCCCATGTAAATGTAGCCTATTTTCCATCCACAGGCTACATTTAGGTGCACTTGTGAGGCCTGGGCCATATCAGCCAGTCTTGGGTGGGGCTCACAGCCTTCTCCCTCCTCCCATTGCAGGCATGGTTACATGCTGGAGGTGACTGGGGAGTTTTCTACAAGTCGGCCTAATACATTCCTGTGATGCCCACTGGCCCCTGGTATTGCCCATATGGCACAAGTAGGTGAGTGTTAGGTCCCGAGCTACTTGAGAGACCTTGGCGTGGTGCTCAGGCTTAGACATGTCCTCCACAGCAGGATATGTTGACTAACCTCTCAATTTTAACATCAGTTTGAGGGCTTAGTAAGACCGCAGTGTGCACCTGACTTGTCATTTGTTATTGCTATATTAAGACCCTGAATTTCAAAAATTCCTATTCAGAGCTGCCTGACGATCTGGTGTCTATTATGGTCCTGCCGGCACTGCTGCAGCTTCTTCTTCCTCCCATTCTCCATATAAACACTATTAGGCGGTGATACGCGTCATCAGTAGCAGACATGGTGGATGGTGTCTCACTGAGTTCTCAGCATGGTGCCACCTCCATCGCCTGCGTCTGAAGAGCTTAATGGCACTCAGATGAGGGAACCCAGGAATTAAAGGGTTTCAAAAAATAGTATTCATTGTTTATCTAAAATATGGAGAAAAGTTCACCATTTTCCTGGAAACAGACATTCAAAGAAAAATGGATTTTAACGTTATTTTCACTGAATTATTTCCCCTCAACCTCAATGTACTTTTACCAATGTTGCTTTTCTGTGCTGTTACTGTTGGGTTTCTGCCATGGTAATTATGGAACCAGCGGAGTGCCAGCACTTGGTGCCAGCTAAGGTGGAGATCGGAATACTCCTGTAATGTCCATTTTTCACGGGGTCAAAGTTAGTTAAAGGGTTAATACCAATTTCCCTTGTGGACTGATCTAGGTTAATAAAAGGTCCATTTACTTGGAGTTTAGGGTAGTGGAGGGGTGATGTCCATTTCCCTGGTGGCATAAAGTACTGAAAAGCATAATGCTTATGTTCCTGGTGGTGTAGGAAGCTGAAGGGGATAACGCCCATTTTTATGGTGGTGTAGAATAGTGAAGGGGATGCCCATTTCCCTGTGTAGTTTAGTGAAAGGGATACTATCCTTTTCTCTAACCGTGTAGGGTAGTGAAGGGGATAATGCCTATTTGCCTGGTAGTCTATGGTAGTTCAGTGAATTATGGCAATTCCCTGGTGGTCCAGAGTAATGAAGGGAATGTTGCTTATTTACCTAGTGGTGAAGGGTAGTGAAGAGCATAATGTCCATTTCCCTGGTGGGATAGGGTATTGAAGGGTATAAGTACTATCTACCTGGTGGTGAAGGGTAGTGAAGAGCATAATGTCCATTTTCCTGGTGGGATAGGGTATTGAAGGGTATAAGTACTATCTACCTGGTGGTGTAGGGTAATACAGAAGATAATGCCTACTTTCCTGACGGTGTAGGATAGTGAAGGGGATACTGTCCAATTCCATGTAGTGAAGGGGAGACCTGTGGTATAAGGTTGTGTAGTGGTTGATACCTTTTGAAACAAACACAGAACCAGAGATAGGTGCACACTGCCGTCACACTAAACCCTCACACTGATGTTAAAAATTGAGAGTTAGTTTGACATATCCTACTAGGAGGACATGTCTTAAGCCTCGGGCACCAGCGTCAAGGTCTCTCAAGTAGCCCAAGGGCCCTAACACTCACCTACCTGCGCCATATGGGCGATATCAGGGGCCAGTGGGCAATTACAGGAGCATTAGGACGACTCACAAACATCTCCTCTGTTACCTCCAGCATGTAGCCATGCTTGCAATGGGAGGTGGGAGGTGTCTATGAGCCCTACCCAAGACTGACTGATATAGCCCAAGGCCTAGCAGGTGCACCCAAATGTGACCTGAAGATGAAAAACAGGCACATTTAAATTGGAGTTGTTTGTGAGTCGTCCTAATGCTCCTGTAATTGCCCACTGGCCCCTGATATCGCCCATATGGCGCAGGTAGGTGAGTGTTAGGGCCCTTGGGCTACTTGAGAGACCTTGACGCTGGTGCCCGAGGCTTAAGACATGTCCTCCTAGTAGGATATGTCGAACTAACTCTCAATTTTTAACATCAGTGTGAGGGTTTAGTGTGACGGCAGTGTGCACCTATCTCTGGTTCTGTGTTTGTTTTGAATTCTTGCCACATCCACATAAATTTCATCTTATGTAGGATGTCCATTGTGGTACTTGTAGTCTGTTGCTGGCATCATCCATTGTATGCATTTTTTGCTGGTGATTGTCATTAGCAACGGACTACAAGTGCAGGATGTGCTCCCCTATAGAAATGCACAACTGCATATGGGTATGAGCGCATCCTGCTTTCTTATCACCACATTTTTTGATGGTTTATATGTTGATACCTTTTGTCCAATGGTTTATTCACTTCCGGAGGCTCAAGCAACGTCTGCTGTGGCCTGTCTCTCGGACAAGGAGTTGAATTTGATTGTCTCATCATGGTCTATGTTTCCCTTCACTCACAGATGCAGAACTGCTGTGATTAAACTGTGTCACAACTCCCTGTATGACGGTTTGAAAATCCTTCTTGAGTATCTAAAAGGGATTGTCCAGTTTAGAAAACTCAGTGTCAAATCTTACGGGATTCTGGGTTAATAAAAGGGGTCCTCTGTTCAGGATCCTCATCTGTTGGCCAGAGTGGAGAACCTTTACAACGAGTGTCTATCACTCTGGAGGACCTGTCCTGTCCTGGATGGATTAAATGGATTACACAATCCATTTAACTCCTTCAGGACCCTGCAGTTTTCCATTTTTGTGTTTTCGTTTTTTACTTTCTGCTTTTCAGAGTCATAACTTTTTTAATTTCCCATTTATATAGTCATATGAGGGCTTGTTTTTCACAGGACAGGTTGCACTTTTGAATGGCTCCATTTACTATTGCATACATTGTAGTGGGAAGCTGTAATTTTTTTTACAAATGGGGTGGAATTGGGAAAAAAACACACAATTCCACCACAGGTTTTATATTTGCAGCGTTCCTTATGTGGTAAAACTGACCTGCACCCTTAATTCTCCAGGTCAGTACAATTACACATTTATAATACCACAGTTTTTCTTGTATTCTAATACTGAATTTTTTTTAATAAAAACTTTGGAAAAAATAAATTTTTATTTTCATCGCCGTATTCTGACCCCAGTAACTTTTTTGTAATAGTGAACTTATAGTTAGGGACCATTTTGGAGTGTGTACTACTTTTTGATCACTTTTTATTCAATATTTTTGGCAGGTACGATTCACCGTATGAATAAATAATGATAAATATTTTTACATTTGAATAATATGTGTGTTTTGCCCATAGTGTTTAATTTCTTATTGTTTATTTAGGTAAAGGGAGTTCATTTAAATTTTAATATTTTTTATATTTTCGAAAACTTTTTATTTCTTTATTAAGTCTCAGTAGGTGACTATAGCATGCAATCATCGCATCTTGTATTCTGTAATACATATCTTTGCATTACAGAATACTGAATTCAGTACATTCCAAGGCAGTGCTGCCACCTGCAGGCTTGCATTGGAATATACTAATAATCGGCCCATAAGTCTTGCACAGGCTTAGGCCTATAACTTGTATTGGCTTCCTTCCCCAGTCTCAAGCAAATGGTTAAATGTATGCATTACCGCCGATTGCAGACATTAGCCCCAGGCCTCTGCTGTATAAATCAGAAGAAACTTGGTGATTATGGCACTTGTGAGCTTAAAGATCAGACTTCTGCCATACATGTACACAGAGATCTGGAAAGGGTTAAATGAACACACTGTACTGCTAAATTTCTCCTGTGGTGGCGCTGCAGGGGAAATGAACACTTACTGCAAGGTTTCTCAAGTAATTACAGATGATCGATAGGGGGACACCCTGTAAATCATCTTATTGCCATGAGACCCGTCAAGTAAAGATTATCCAAAGTGAAGACCCCTTTAAACATTTATTGGTGCATTTACATTGATGGCTGCGTTGTGAGGTGTGAATCCCACCAAATTCCAGCTTCTCTATTCTCCAATACACACCTGCCAAAACACTTCCAAAAGTTCTTTAAAACTTTTTGGAGCAATAGGGAAACCCAATGAATATCAGTTGTCATAGTGTTTTCCAGCTGCTACAAATGATCTAGAAATCTTCTTTCTTAGATAAACTGACTGTATCAACAATAGGCATTCTGATTAGGGATGAGCATCCGAACATCACGAACCCGAGTTCGGGAAATGTTTTTTTTACAGTATAAATCAATTTTTAAAGGTATTATGCGAAGTCTCGCGAGACTTCGCAAAGTAATAACTTTGACTCACCGGAGCCAATACATTCTAATACTGTACTGTATGTTTCCCCCGAAGTCGATTCGCTCATCCCTAATTCTGATCTCAGAGGTCGATAAGGCAACCACCTACATACAGATGTAGCAGAAGCTAACAGTCATATTTGGTGTGTTATCACATATAGTTATCGCGTTATGACTGTCCTGTTAGCTCTGCTACATCTGTATTACGCCCTCATTCTGGAGGATAGTTAGCTGGCAGCCCGACACAGGGTATGGGGGGTGCTCGATGGCAGCTGCACTGTATTTGGTAAAACTTTTATGATGATGTCATTTGGTTACTGTATCATTAATATCAATAGACACGTGCTGCTCTCAGATATGATAGCTTTAGAGGGTGGGGGGTATCTTGCTTTGTCTGCTGCTGGGTGTCTCAGGTCCAGATTTATTATTATATTATGGGTTTCTGGTGATAATTGATGTCTGTTTTTTCCAGGATTTGATGCATTTGTTTCCATACTAATTACAAACGCAGTCGTTGGCCAAGTGACAAAACATATCACAACAGAGTACGAGAATCTGGAGCCCCCAGTGCGGATTAAACACAAGTTACGATGCTGGAAATTCAATGGTTGACAGCTCCTGGCCCTTCTTCTCCCCGCTGTCTTTTGTTTTTTTGGGATTAGGCGATTGTGACACTAATTAGCGTAATCTAGGCTGACTGCCACAATGAAGCAATTAGAGAAGACGATGGAAACATTTACTTTACATTTCCATTGCTGCAGTTTGAATCTATTTTTTCTGGCCATGCGTGTTACATACAGTAACTGAGTGAACGTTCCACTTTTCTCTGCTTCTAACCCATGCTTCCATTCACACAACTATAAAGTTGAATGATACATTTCCTACTGCCCGCAGACGCCACTAGAGGGAGCTCTCTGAAGGTGAATTTATGTATTTTATGATTTATGGAGTTCTGTCATGTGCCGGCCTCTGCCCCACTCATCCCCTTCTGCCATGTCCTGTGATTCTAGGAGCTGCTGTCCTGCTTGTAATGTTGTCAGTCTTTATAGAAAGGATCTTTTTGGCCCTGAGTAGTATGAATGGTCCCCTATGCAAGGATGCTGGAAGGAATCAGGCTGACACAATTGTAACTTAATGGAGGTGAACATTACTTGATTCACGTGGGAAAGCAATTTTAATGGTTACAGGAAGAAGGCTTAGGGGTTACAGTCTCTCATCGAGGGCATGGGCCTAGTAGAATGTACCAGGTTAAATAGGGGTCTCTTAAAGGGTCAACAGGCAAATATACCATTGTCATAGCCAGCTTCTTTGTAGCCCTTACCTGACCTGTGGCCCTATCTGTGCCCTAAAGTGTTATATCCTTATTACTAGTACCAATCACCCTCACTATCAAGCTGGTTACATGCAGGATTATTGGTGGTTTTGTTTCCAGCAGCTGCTTTCCAGCTCACTCTTCATTCTCCTGCCTGCTGCTCACATAAGGTACACAGATCACCCCTATGTAACATCTTTCTGCCATATGCTCCTAAAATAATGTTAGGACTTGAATAGGACTTGAATGAGGTCTGCATGCCTGCAGCATCCTATGCCAATACCTGACATATTGGTATGGACTTTTTTATGGATCTTCTGCCATATTTGTGATCCCTGGTGATATGGGTGGTGGCTTCCAGCTTGTATGGAGTAGGTTACTTCTTTCTACCCCTTACGTCTGGTCTCAATTCCACTACAATATTTGGCTTCAGATGCCTTAGTTAGCACCTCCTGAAACCTTATTACTAGTGCAAATCACCTCCACTATCTAGTTCATTATTCACAGGATTATTGCTGGCTTTATTTCCTTCTGCCTGCTACTGACTGCTATTTATTCTTTCTGCCATGTGCTCTTGCAGGGCTGATCATGTCCCAAGTTTATAGGAATGCTGAGTGGTGTGGTGGGGCCTTAATAGTCTCTGTGTGTGTCATGGTGATCCTAGCTGGATAACATCACTCCCCACGTCTTGGCTCTGAAGCAAGAAAGAGGATGAGTAATGGTGGAGGTGGAGAATAAGTCGAGTCCAGACCTTTGTAAGGTTGAACAGCTTTACTTGAGTAAACTTGCATCCAGACAATATTTAGGCTTTCTCTTGGTTCCAGCAGGCTTTGGCGTAAACTGGCAGGCACACTTAAGTACTCTGCTTTCTCTCTCTGCTGCGCTAAACTCAGCTCTATTCTGGCAGCTGGACTTTTGGTCTGCTCTCTGTCTATGGAGTGGGGTGCCTTTGGCTGTTGACCCCCTCACGATACTTTGTAGGTAACTCTGCAAGGAGTCATGGGGCTCTATCTATCACAGGTCCTTCTATCTTCATTCAGCAGGACCTGCAATGACGTCACCATGCTCACCACGTGGTGACATCATTGCAGGTCCTTTTGCAGGTCCTGCAGAAAGAAGAAAGAAGAGGATACTGGCTGAGTGATCAAGGGGATGAGGTAAGTTATTTATTATTATTTTTAACCACTCAATGGCCATTTTATTTAGCATTCTGTCTTAAGAATGTTATTATATTCAATTATAACCATGTTATAATGGAAAATAATATCACACAAACACCGAACCTGAATCTGAACTTCAGTGAAAAAGTCCGGGTTTGGGTCACGGTACCCGAACTCGCAAAGTTCGGTAACAACCCGAACTTTGCAGATCGGGTTCGCTCAACCCCAATTATAAATGCACAGTGACAAAGGACTTGGAATAAATACACAGATGACATTGTGGTTAGCGATTAAAGACAGTAGCAGAGTAAGGAAATGGAAATACCATTCTGGGGTATTACACAGTAACTTAAAAAATTAATGGAAATCAGATCAGATGACACAAAAGGTTATTGAACATGCACACACAGGGGCCAACTTGGCATTTCTGGGGCTTAAAGCAAAGTTATGCCTGGGAGCTCCTGTTGCATCACTAATCTCTGCCCCATTGTATCGCTAAGCTTTGTCCCCAATAGCCTGCTAAGCCCCACTCTGAGCTTAGTAGTGTGGTTTGGGCACTTGGGCATCCCTGCCCCCCTTGGTCCCAATGCTGTTCAATCGGTACACAGGTGGTATGTCCACCCTTCAGTCTTTTATTTTTTTTAATAGCAGGGACCACATTCATTTCTAGGTTGTCAAGCATTTGCTTGGTTTGTGTAGTGGTTAAATCCGCTCTTGCCTACACATATTATCCATCAGTAATAATATAATTAGTCAGTAGATGACAGCATAACCTCAGTGTTTCCCACAACACACAAAAATATCAATTCAATACAGTGCAATGCACTATTTAGGGTGCATTCACATCACTGTTTAGCTTTCCGTTTTTCTGGTCCGTCAGAAGAAGAGAGAAAAAAGCAAACAGGGATCCTGTAAAAAAACGGATGATGTTGCATCAGTTGTCATCCGTTTGAGCCATTTCTGTCTGCGATCCCTTTTTTTAGGGTACCTTCACACTTATGTTGCTGGATTCTGGCAGCAATCTGTATGCAAACGAATGATACCATTTGTAGACGGATCCGGATGCGGATCCGTCTCACAAATGCATTGCAATACCGGATCTGTCTCTCCGGTTGTCATCCGGAAAAACGGATTGGGTTTTTATCTTATTCACATTTTTAAAGGTCTGCGCCCGGAGACCAGATCTGTCAATGCGGTAATTTCAATGGAAATTAGTGCCGTATCCGGCATTCCGGAAAGTGTTCTGGAATTTTGGACGAAGAAAATACCGCAGCATGCTGCGGTATTTTCTCCGGCTAAAAAAGTAAGAGGGACTGAACTGATGCATCCTGAACAGAATGCTCTTCATTCAGAATGCATTAGGATTAAACTGATCAGTTTTTTTTCCGGTATTGAGCCCCTACGACGGACCTCAATACCGGAAAAGAATAGCGTTAGTGGGAAAGTACCCGTGAATGGAAACAAAAGTACTGCATGCAGTTTTTTCCTGTGTAAAAAACGAATCTTAGACGGAAATGGCTCAAACGGATGACAACTGATGCAACAGGATCTGTTTTTTCACCGGATTCTGTTTTTTTTCTCTCTCTCTCTTAGGCCTCATGCACACGACCGTTTTTTTATGCTGTCCGCAAAAAGGGGTTCCGTTGTTCAGTGATCCGTGTCCGTTTTTGCCTTCCGTTGTGTTTCCGTGTGTCTTCCGTTTTTTTTAGCGGACATGACCCAAAAGATTTTACCAAAAGACAGGCTGACAATGTTTCCCAAGTGCCTGCCAAGGGATCCGCAAAAAAAACGGACACGGAACGCGGATGACACACGGATGGCCATCCGCATTTTTCACGGACCCATTGACTTGAATGGGTCCGTGAACCGTTTTTCACGGACAAGAATAGGACAGGTTATATTTTTTTGACGGACTGGAATCACGGACCACGGACGCGGAGGACAAACGGTGCATTCGCCGAGGTTTCCACGGACCCATTGAAAACCAATGGGTCCGCAGAAAATCACGAAAAACAGAGCAACGGACACGGAATTAAACAACGGCCTAATTCTGACAGATCAGAAGAGCGGAAAGCTAAACGGTGATGTGAATGCACCCTAACCCCTTTAGGACTGCTGCTGTTATTAGTAGGATTTATTCTAGGTTGCCATCTTTTTACTGCAGCCTAACATAAGCGCTGCACGGGTCTCCTGTGCAGCGGAGAGCAGGCTCCTGCTCTAACGGCCTAGATCCGCAGAAAAGTAGTTTAACCCCATAGAGGCCATGATCAAAAGCGTTGTTTAGAGGTAAGGAGCTTCATCTCTCAGGTATCGACACCCCACAAATGAGATCATAGGTGCTGATGTCCCATTATGGTAGCCAGGGGCCCAATGAAGGTTCCCAAGACCACCTGCAATGTATTCCTATCGGGCAGTGCCAGAGGGGAAGCCTGATAGTGCCTGTCAGAATTGTACTTGTCAAAATTGTACTGACAGTATTATACACTGTACAGCATAAGCACTACAGTGTATTATAGAAACGATCAGGTCACTTGTCAAAGTCCCCTTGTCGGACCAATAAACTGTAAAAATAAAAGTTTTCAATGCAAAAAAATCTAATTAAAAAGACTTTTGATTTCCATTGAAAAAAATTGAAAAGTAAAATCCCTTCCAGATATTTGGTATTGCCATGTCCGTCAACGACCCGCAATACACAATTATAACGCAATTTATCCTGCATAGTGAACGTTGTAAAAAAAAATATGTTTTTTTGCTTATCCAGCACCAATGAAAACTTAATAATAAGTGATCAAACAGTGAATCAAAATGATACCAATGAAATCTACAGTCTGTCCCGTAAAGATCAAGCCCTTAGCTCTGTGGAAGGAAAAATAAAAAAGTTATGGGTCTTGGGATGCGGCAATGCAAAAGCATTATTTTTTTTTAAAGGGGATTTTATTATGTAAAACTTTTTAAAAAAAAATATGTATATAAAATCAGTGTAATTGTACTGACCTAGAGAATAGAGTTATTTATTTATACTGAAAAATGAACGCCACAAAAGTTACAACTAGAGATGAGCGAACTTTAAAAAAAAGTTCGGCGTTCGGGTTGTGGTAACTCGCGCATCCCGTTATGGATTCAACTACCGTGGACTATCGCGGCATATGGAATCCATAACACTGGGTTCAGACCTGAGCGTTTTGAAGCCTAGCGTTTTTGGTGCGTTCAAGACTGGCGTGTAGGCGCGTTTTTTCAAGCGTTTTGGTAAATAGTGTAGGCGCGTTTGACGCGCGTTTATGTGATTGACTGCATAGTTGGCCAATGATCAATGATATAGTTTGGCCAATCTGAGTGCTTTAGAGGTGTGACATTCCATGGTGGTTGATGCAGCATGTTGCAAACTTTGTAAAACGCGCATCCATAGGCGCGTTTTACGCTGCACAAACGCCCGAACAACACGCCTATCGCGTTTCCCATTGAAGTCTATTGGAACCAAACGCTGGATAAACGCCCGAATTAACGCGAACATACTTGCCTATGCGTCGGACGTTTATAGGCGCCTACGAACGCGCATTAAAACGCGCAAGTGTGAACCACCTCCATTGGAATGCATGGTTCCTGTACTGTTGCGCGTTCGAAAGCGGCGTTTTACGCGAAAGTGTGAACTGAGTGTAAGGGGTGGCTTCCACCAACCCGAACTTTTGAACAGCCGAAGGACCTGGGATGACGTCACCGTCATGTGATCAGTGCAGGGGGCGTGGCTCAGCACGAGATCAAATCCAGTGCTTAGCCATGCCCCCTGCACTGATCACATGACGGTGACGTCACCCCAGGTCCTTCGGCTGTTCAACAGTTCGGGTTGGTGGAAGCCGCCCCTTATGGATTCCATATGCCGCGATAGTCCGCGGTAGTGGAATCCATTACGGGATGCGCGAGTTACCACAACCCGAACGCCGAACTTTTTTTTAAAGTTTGCTCATCTCTAGTTACAACATTAAAACTCAGTGGCAGTATTGCTGTTTTTTCCCATCCCCTGAGAATGAGGGAATATAAGTTAAACAATGAGCTTTGTGTATCCCAAGATGGTGCCATAAAAAAACTACAACTTGTCCTGTAAAAAAGCAAGCCCTCACACAGCTACACCAACAGAAAAATAAAAAAGTTATTGCTCTTGGAATACGAGGAAAATTGGAACATAGAAACATATAGAAACATAGAATGTGTCGGCAGATAAGAACCATTTGGCCCATCTAGTCTGCCCAATATACTGAATACTATGAATAGCCCCAGGCCCTATCTTATATGAAGGATGGCCTTATGCCTATCCCATGCATGCTTAAACTCCTTCACTGTATTTGCAGCTACCACTTCTGCAGGAAGGCTATTCCATGCGTCCACTACTCTCTCAGTAAAGTAATACTTCCTGATATTACTTTTAAACCTTTGCCCCTCTAATTTAAAACTATGTCCTCTTGTAGCAGTTTTTCTTCTTTTAAATATTCTCTCCTCTTTTACCGTGTTGATTCCCTTTATGTATTTAAAAGTTTCTATCATATCCCCTCTGTCTCTCTTGCTTCCAAGCTATACATGTTAAGGTCCTTTAACCTTTCCTGGTAAGTTTTGTCCTGCAATCCATGTACTAGTTTAGTAGCTCTTCTCTGAATATCCTTCTGCAGATATGGTCTCCAGTACTGCACACAATACTCCCACTGAGGTCTCCCTAGTGCTCTGTAGAGCGGCACGAGCGCCTCCCTCTTTCTACTGTTAATGCCTCTCCCTATACACCCAAGCATTCTGCTGGCATTACCTGCTGCTCTATGACATTGTCTGCCCACCTTTAGGTCATCTGATATAATGACCCCTAAATCCCTTTCCTCAGATACTGAGGTTAGGTCTGTATCACTAATTTTATATTCTGCTCTTGGGTTTTTACGCCCCAGGTGGATTATCTTGCACTTATCGACATTAAATTTTAGTTGCCAGATTTTTGATCATTCCTCTAGTTTTCCTAAATCCTTTTCCATTTGGTGTATCCCTCCAGGAACATCAACCCTGTTACAAATCTTTGTGTCATCAGCAAAAAGACACACCTTACCATTGAGGCCTTCTGCAATTTCGATGATAAAGATATTAAACAATATGGGTCCCAGAACAGATCCCTGAGGTCCCCGCTGGTAACAATACCATGGTCTGAATATACTCCATTGACTACAACCCTCTGTTTTCTGTCCTTCAGCCACTGCCTAATCCATTCAACAATATGTGAGCCCAAGCTCAAAGACTGCAGTTTATTGATAAGCCTTCTATGTGGGACAGTATCAAATGCCTTACTAAAGTCCAGATAAGCGATGTCTACTGCACCTCCGCCATCTATTATTTTAGTCACCCAATCAAAAAAGTCAATAAGATTAGTTTGACATGATCTCCCTGAAGTAAACCCATGCTGTTTTTTTATCAATCAACCCATGGGTTTTTAGATGTTCCACAATCCTCTCCTTGAGTATGGTTTCCATTAATTTCCCCACTATTGATGTTAGGCTTACTGGCCTATAGTTGCCCGATTCCTCTCTACTACCTTTCTTGTGAATTGGCACAACGTTTGCTAATTTCCAATTTTCTGGGACGACACCTGTTACCAGTGATTGGGTAAATAAATCTGTTAATGGTTTTGCTAGTACACCTCTAAGCTCTTTTTATAGCTTTGGGTGTATCCCATCAGGCCCCTGTGATTTATTTGTATTAATTTTAGACAGCTGACTTAGAACCTCTTCTTCTGTAAAGACACATGCATCAAAGGATTCATTAGTCTTCCTCCCTAACTGAGGTCCTTCTCCTTCATTTTCCTTTGTAAAAACTGAACAGAAGTATTCATTGAGGCAGTCAGCTAGTTCTTTATCCTCTTCCATATACCTTCCTTCTTTTGTTTTTAATTTGGTAATTCCTTTTTTTTTATTTCCTTTTTTCATTTATGTATCTGAATAATGTCTTATCACCTTTTTTCACTGACTGAGCTAATTTCTCTTTTGCCTGAGCTTTAGAAGCTCTTATAACTTACTTGGCATCTCTCTGCCTCATCTTATAGATTTCCCGGTCATCCTCGTTTTGGGTGTTTTTATACTTACTAAATGCCATCTTTTTGTTTTTAATAATTTTGGCCACTTCTGCCGAGTACCACAGTGGTCTCTTCCTTTTTTTGCCTTTACTGACAAGCCTAATGCACTTTCCTGTTGCCTTCAGTAGTGCCACTTTTAAGTAGTCCCATTTCTCTTGGACTCCATTGAAATTGTTCCAGTCTGATAGGGACTCGTATACCACTGATCTCATTTTAGAAAAGTCTGTTTTCCGAAAATCTAAAACTTTTGTTTTTGTGTGGAGTGACTCAGTCACTGTACTTATAGTGAACCTCACTGACTGGTGATCACTGGATCCTAAGCTTTCCCCTACAGTGATATCAGATACCAAATTGCCATTTGTGAATACCAAATCTAAAATGGCCTCCTTCCGGGTTGGCTCCTCAACTACTTGCTGTAGAGATAATCCCAGTAGGGTATTTAGAATGTCTGTACTCCTGGCAGAACTAGCTATTTTGGTTTTCCAGTTTATATCAGGAAGATTAAAGTCTCCCATTATGACAACTTCCCCTTTCAATGTCATTTTAGCCATTTCCTCAACTAGTAGATCATCCAATTCTTTGACTTGGCTTGGTGGTCTGTATATGACACCTACACGAGTTACCTTATGATTTGGCTTGTATTAGATTCGATTTTAAGCTATTTTTCACATATAGGGCCACTCCACCCCCTTTCTTGCCTTCTCTGTCTTTCCTATATAGAGAGAACCCAGGTATTGTTATGTCCCAGTCATTACTCTCATTGAACCATGTCTCAGTAACAGCCACTAAATCTATATTCTCAGATGCCATTACAGACTCAAGTTCGTTGATCTTATTCCCTAAACTGTGAGCATTTGTAGACAAGACTCTCAGCTTGTCATTTCTTATCCTATCAGCTCCTGGCATCTTCTGGCATTGTTTTTTCGGGGGGCAGCCGAACTGATGGATTGTCTCTTTTGTGCCCCCCTTTCCTAGTTTAAATGTTCCTTAGCAAAAACTTTGAACTGTTCACTGAGGACATTCGTTCCCTTGAGAGAAAGATGCAAACCATCTTTCTTGTACAGTTCTTTTCCATTCCAGCTAGAGCCAACATGAGACACAAAGCCAAATCCCTGGTTCAAACACCATTCACCAAGCCATGCATTGAATTCCTTAATACGCAACTGCTTGTCATGCTGACGGTTATGCACAGGCAGAACTGCAGAGAATGAGACAGTCGATGCAATCTCCCGTATATCATTACCAAGTGTGTGAAAATCTTCCTTCACCTTTGAAACTTCATTGTTAGCCAGACCATTTGTCCCAATATGGACAATAACATCCACCTCCTTTTCCATTTTTGCTTGCTTAATAATGTTAAGGATACGTCGTCTGTCCCTGCTGGCAGTAGCACCAGGGAGACATCTCACAAAACCCTTTTCTTCAAACTTCACACCTCTTATGATAGAATCGCCCACCAATAGCTGCTTACTATTAGTACTCACTATATCCTTTTTGTCTTTGTCAGTCGTCTTGCATACCTTAGGCATAGGAGATGATTGTTCCTCACCCACTGTGCCTGGGCCATCCTCCATGTTGCTCTTGCATTCTGAAAGTGCTGCAAATGAATTACAGAGAGCCACAGTCTGTGGGACATGTCTTCTATCAACAGCTCTAAGTCTACCAGAACCTACAGTAACCCATCTTTCATTTCTGGAACAAAATTGCTTGGTCACTAAGCCCTAAAATGCATACAGGAACAAGGGGTTAAATCACTCCTAGGACTAGCACCTATGCAGAATGGGGCCTCCAAGGTGAATGGAGAGTGCACCGCACATGCCCAGCCACCTCTCCATTCACCTCTGCGGGAGTTCCAGAAATAACTGAGCCAGCGCTTGGCTGTTTTCAGGCTCCTGTAGAAGTGTATGGAGAGTAGCGGCAGTGGCAGTGTATGCCCTTGTTTACTTTGGGTGCCCCATTCTAGAGAAAGGTCCAGGCCACTGAAGTGGGACCCGCACTGAAATGAGACAAGCCCTTTAACCACTTGACAGCTGCCATAGGAAAAAAAAATGCGGTTGTCTATCTCTGAATAGACGTTTCTGAACGTCCATTCAAAGACGGCAGCTGCACGCTAATCGTGCAGCTGCCGAGCGGGTTGCCTGCTGTCAGTGACAACAGTGCAACCCAGAAAGAAAGCAGGGACAGTGCCCAAGTGCCCCTGCCTTCTAAATCGCTGCAGACACAGCGCTCCCTTCTATGCGCTTCCTGTCCCGGCCCGATGGTCATGAGCTGTCGGCCCTGCACTGAGGCTGTACAGCGCAGTATTCTGCTGTACAGCCTCTCTGGGGGGTGTATTTCACCTGTAACTGGGGCTACTATGTCAGCCCCAGTTATAGGAGAAATCAATAGATTAAAATAAAATTAAATAATAATTAAAATAAAATAAAATAAATTAAGTTAAATGTCCCCCAGAGGTCTTGTATGACCTTATGAGGGACTCAAAGTAATCCACAATTAAAAATAAAAAAACATTGGACACATTTGGTATTGCCGCATCTGTGACAGCCGGCTCTATAAATATATCACATGATCCACCCTGTCCAATAAACACCATAAAAAATAAAAAACTGCATCAAAATAAGCCCTTTTTGTCATCATATATCATGAAAAGTGCAACAACTAGTGATCAAAAATGCGTATGTCCCACAAAATGAAACCAACATAAGAAATTCGCTCAAAAAATAAAAAAAACTATAGCTCTCAGAACATGGAGACATTAAAACATCATTTTTTGTTTAAAAAATGCTATTATTGTGTTAAAGTGAAATAAATTAAAAAAAAGGATACATATTATGTATTGACACATCCGTCACAACCTGTTCTATAAAAATATCACATCATTTGACCTCTCACATGAACACCGTAATAAAAATAAAATAAAAACAGTGCCAAAAAAGCCATTTTTTGTCAACTAACATCCCATAAAGTGCAACACCAAGCGATTAAAATGGCATATTCCCCCCAAAATAGTACCAATCAAACCATCACCTCATCTCGCAAAAAATGAGATACTAAGTAAGACAATCAGTCAAAAAGTAAAAAAGCTATGGCTATCAGACTATGGAGACACCGAAACATCAATTTTTTGGTTTAAAAATGCCATTATTGTGTAAAACTTAAATAAATAAGAATAAGTATACATATTATGTATTGCCACGTCTGTAACAACCTTCTTTATAAAAATATTACGATTTAACCCCTCACATGAACGCTGTGCTAAAACAACCAATTTTTTGGTCACCTTGCCCCATAAAGTGTAATAATGAATGATCAAAAAATCGTATGTACCCAAAAATGGTACCAATAAAAACATCAACTCTTCCTGCAAAAAGACGATCGGCAGAAAAATGTAAAAAAATATGGCGTTCCGAAAATGGAGACACAAAAACATATTTTTTTTTTCAAAAATGCTTTATTATATAACGCTGAAACAAACCAAAAAAAGAAAGTAGACATTTTTGATATAATTTCGTCCGTAACAACCTGCTCTATAAAAAAAAGTACATGATCTACACTGTCAGATGAATGTTTTTTTAAAAAAAAAAAACAGTGCCAAAACAGCCATTTTTTTGTTATCTTGCCTCACAAAAAATGTAATATAGAGCAATCAAAAATCATATGCATCCCAAAATAGTACCAATTAAACTGGCACCTTATCCCCTAGTTTCCAAAATGGGGTCAATTTTGGGGAGTTTCTACTGTCAGAGTGCATCAGGGGGGCTTCAAATGGGACATGGCATCTAAAAACCAGTCCAGCAAAATCTGCTCTCCAAAGACCATATGCCGTTACTTTCCTTCTGCGCCCTGCCGTGTGCCCTTACAACAGTTTACGACCGCATATGGGGTGTTTCTGTAAACGGCAGAATCAGGGTAATAAATATTCAGTTTTGTTTGGCTGTTAACCCTCGATTTTTAAAGAAAAAAATGGATTAAAATGGAAAATCTGCCAAAATAGTGAAACTTAGAAATTTCATCTCCATTTTCCTTTAGTCCAAGCGTTTTTCTTCCATTTTTCATCGTCTCGTTCCAAGAGCTATAACTTTTTTTATTTTTCCGTCTATATAGCTTTATGAGGGCTTGTTTTTTGCGGGACAAGTTGTAGTTTTTAATGGCGCCATTTGGAGCACAAATAACTTTCTGATTAACTTTTATTAATGCTTTCTGGGCGGGAAATGGGAAAAATAGCAATACTGCACTACGTTTTTATATTATACATTTTACGGCGTTCATTTTTCAGTACAAATAACATAATATCTTTATTCGCCGGGTCAGTACGACAACAGTGATACTAAATACATATAGTTTTTTATGTTTTACAATTTTTTTTGCAATAAAGCCCCTTTTTTAACAAAAAAAAAAGATTTTGCATTGCAGCTTCCTAAGACCAATAATTTTTTTTTTTTTGCATGTAGTTGTTTGAGGACTTTATTTTTGCGGAACGACTTATATTTTTCATTGGTATCATTTTGGAGTAAATGGCGCATTTTGATCACTTGTTATCACGTTTTTTTAGGTGGAAACTAAGAATAATTTAGAAATTCTGTCTTTTTTTTTTTTTTAACAGCGTTCACCATAGGGGATAATTTATGTGATATTTATGTAGTCCGGGTCGCTACGGACGCGGCAGTACCAAACATATGAGGGATTTTTATTTTGCAATTTGTTTCATTGAAAAGCGTATTTTCAATGGAAAAAAAACATATTTCTTTATTTTATGGAATTTTTTAAATTTAATAAATGTGTCTTTTTTTTCTATTTTTTTTACTACTTAATAGTCCCACAAAGAGACTATAACATACAGTATTTTGATTGCTTTTAAAATGTAATGCATTATCTCTATAATGCATTACATTTCAATAGCAATGCTATTCTAACATTGACCAGCAGGCTGCGCCAGAGAGCCACAGCCTGCTGGAAATAACTAAATACAGGCTCGGGGCCCTGACTGGAAGCCTGGTAAGGCTTCCCAACGCATCAGCACCCCGCGATCGCATTTGCCGGGTGCTGATGGGAGACAGAGGGAGTCCGCTCTCTCTGTCACCACTTTACATTCCGCCCGACATGTAAAGGGTTAAACAGCCCGGATCAGCAATCCTGCTGGTCCGGGCTGTTAGAGCAGGGCCCCAGCTCTCATGTGAGAGCCGGGTCCGCGCTCCCGGACTGGGCCGCCGTAAAAACGTGGCAGCCCAGCCTAAGGCCCGTTAGTGACCTCCGTAAAAAGGCGTATGGGTGGTCACTAAGGGGTTAATTCTTGTGGAATGCCTAAAGGGTTAACAAAGTTTGTAAAATCAGTTTTGAGTAACTTGAGGGGTGTAGTTTCTACAATGGGGTCATTTATGGGAGTTTCCACTGTGTAAGCCCCACAAAGTGACTTCAGACCTGAACTGGTCCTTAAGAATTTCATCTAAACTTCTAAGCCTTCTAACGTCCTAAAAAAATGACATTTACAAAGTGATGCCAACATAAAGTAGACATACGGGGAATGTAAAGTAATAAATATTTTATGAGGTATCACTTTCTGTTTTAAAAGCAGAGAAATTGAAATTTTGAAAACTGCTAATTTTTCTAAATGTTTGGGAAATTTGGGATTTTTTTTATAAATAAAGGTGAAATATATTGACTCAGATTTATGACTATCATGAAGAACAATGTGTCACGAGAAAACAATCTCCGAATGGTTTGGATAAATAAAAGTGTTCCAAAGTTATTACCACATAAAGTGACACATGTCAGATTTGCTAAATTAGGCCTGGTCAGTAAGGGGGCAAATGGCCCGGTCTGGAAGTGGTTAAAGTATAACAACAATTCAACAGTTCAGCTAGGTGGAGTTGCTACCATAACAGGATCAACAGTAACCTATAACAGTTCATACAAATGATGCATGTATAATTGTAAGAATTTCATTTCATTCTTCTGAGAAGAGTCCTCCCAGGCTCCAAGAACAGTTGACAAATCTCCCGGGCAATGTAGAAGCCTCCCAGAAATCAAAGCCCAATGTAAGTTTACTCTGGATGCTGCATTATCAGTCTGAACCCTGGTGTTGAATTGCACATTAAGGGTCCATACCTCAGAAAAGGGTGTCCCGTACATAAGGAGCCTTGGTTAAGGTAAAAAATTTGGAGCACCCTTCTTTGCGTTTTTAATTTCTGAAAGTTGATAAGATGAGTTACTCCTATAGTTCAACATATGGTTTCTGACCGTCTTTAACCCACATAAATAAGGTGTTGTGTACTGTACAGATGTAGCAGAGTTAAAAGTTACATTCATAACGCGTTAACTAGATGTGCCTGTTAACTTGCATAGACTTACATAAAAGGTACTGTACTTGGCTAGTAGAGCAGCAGCTACCCTTGCTGCTGGGCACCTAATCATGCCCTACTGTACCTCTCCTAGGAGGGAATAAACTTCTTTAATTAAAAACTATTCAATGCAGATAATCAGGACCAGAGAGTCAGTGAGAGGCTGATTGTTTGTGGGAGGTTTTATGGTCCAAAATGTCTCCAAAAATATAGAATGAATCAAGACCGGAGAATTGGCAATGAAGAATGCATTATCATGGGCAGACGGCATGAGGTGCTTGTTCCTTTACTATCTTAATAGGCTTGTTGAGACCTTCAGCTGCTCCTGGATCGCACAATGTGACACCAATTTCTACCTCTGTGACGCTCGGAGATGTCTGGAGTGCAGACAATCCCAATGCTGTACACTTACGATAAAAAAGAAAAATGAAGAAATAACAGCTGAACCTTGGGAGAAATGTGGGTGGAGGGGGTGAGAAAATACCTTTAAACAGTGAACATTCAAGGGCGAAATTCACATCAGAAATCCATTTCGTTTTTACAAATGATTTTAGGCCTGAGATGGCGGCTGCCTGACCTCAGCTGTTATCAGCATTGGGCTCATTTGACCTTCCGATGCCTTCAGGCTTAAAAGCTTTTCCTTTCTATCTGTTGTATCATATCAGGCTTTTTTCTCCTTCTCTTTATAATCTTTTAACGAGTCAAGAGCTCATCAAAATGCAAATTTACTGGCTGGATTGAAAAAGACGAGATATAGAGTGTGAAGGTATGGGGGAGATGTGATGGGCGGGAAACAAGACAGGTCTGATTTTACATGTAGTAAACAAAAAAAATATCTTGTATTTCATAAAATAACCTGGAAATTTATTTTGAAGGCAGTTGAGAAAAAGTTTTGGAGAAGCTTTGACTTTAAAAAAAATTGGAAGGCTTTAACTTTTGAAATTTTTGGGAGGCATTCATTTTGGAACATTTTTTAAGCAAACTCCTCACCCACATATTCCCATAAATGGCACCATTAAAGTGACCAAAAGTTATGTTCATGTGTTCTAGTAGTGATGTACATGAGTCAGCCAAGCTTGGTGACCATTTCATTCCTGAGGGACAATCATGCATTTAATTACCCATGTACAGTACTCAATAAAATGGTTCGTTGGCCATCTTTCCACATGTCTATTGTAAGATCCACCATATTGGTTTCTTTATTTGGCTAGTTAAAGACATTTGGAGGTAGATAATTTTTCACCCATACATTGCCTGGCCATAATGGTGCAGTATTAGGAGGAAGCCCAGCCATGTACAGTCTTATGTAGTCCTCAGTAGTCCTGTGTAGTCCTATGTAGTCCTGTGTGGGCTCTGTAGTCCTTTATAGTCTTATGTGGTCCTGCATAGTCCTTTGTAGTCATCTGTATTCCTGTGTAGTTCTCTGTAGTCCTATGTATTCTTTTGTAGTCCTACATAGTCTTTTGTAGTCCTATGCAGATCTGTGTTGTCCTGTGTGTTGTTCTTTAGTCCAGTGTAGTCCTCTGTAGTTCTGTGTTTTCCTCTGTAGTCTTGCATAGTTTGTTGCTGCCAAGTTTACCAACTCAGCTGCTGCTAAATGGGTTGTGGAAACACTATGGGTAAGGTCAAATGTACATTTTGATGCAGCTTTTGAAACCAATCAGAAGTGAATGATAAAAGCAGAGAAATGAAAGAACTTATATGACTTCTCCTCTTTTTTGAATCCATTCCTGGTTTTGGCTTAGAATGCTGAAAAAAAAGTAACAAAAAAGAACCCAAAAAGCTAAAAAAAAAAAACCTGTATACTTGACTGTACCCTTAGAGCTAAACTTACTGTATATGCATAGACTTGGGATGGAATTTCTTTGTTTTCCTGCTTTTCCCTCCAAAATAAAAATGAATAGGAAATATGATTTGTATTTCATAATATCACTTAAAAAAATAAATAAAATAACATTCGTCATGCTAAAACAAGACCTTGTACATCTGCATCTATATAAAAATACATGTCGGAATGTAGAAAGGTATTGGTGGTATTCCTGTAATGAGATGAAGGAAGTAATAAGGAATTTACGGTTAAAGGTTCCCCACTGTAACTATCACTATGTCTGTGTCTCCCTGCCTTTACAAATATAGACCAATGTGAAGACCAACTTCAGTTCGTCTCGTGTTTAGAAATAAAGGCCTTTTTTCATGAATTATTTAAAAAAAAACACCTGACTTAAAAAGGAATGAACTCTGGTTACTTTTTAAAATATTTATGAATATTGCCAAACTCACTTTTAACTTATTTTTGGATCTTGACTCCATTATGAAGAATGTATTACAATCCCTACATTTTCTTCTGAAATGAGGTTTCAAAATAGATCCCAAAATTCTGTCTAATTGAAGGTATAGCCACTTAAAATCACAAAAAAGAGAATTGATATACTTTAAGAGCCTCAACAATCAAACTTCAGTGATTGAGGTCTGCTTAAAATTCAAAAATGCAGAAAGAGACGTCTGATGTTCCTTTGATATAGAGACTACTTCTCATGATGATTTAATCAATGGTAGAGGAAAATTAGGCCCAGATTGGGACTCCCCACTGGAAGAAAAAAAACATTTTTTCAAAGAAACTCATAAAACCTACTTTTTTGATTATTGCATTTGTTCTCTAACTGTATGGCATTCGGAAGTTTAGCAGAAAAAAACAAAATGGAGCAAATTTATGTTTTCAAATTACTCAGACGCCTTTGGACAGAAAAATAATTTGACTTGTCAGTCAAAAAGAAAAGTAAAATCTCAATTTAAGTGGAATGTGGAGAGCAGATGCTCTGACAATGAATATGTAAATTTTTTTATTTCATATTACTTTTTTTTTTATTGGACGTCTGTGAGTGGCACTTTACAAAAGAAAAGGTTTAACCTAATTTTATGTTTTTGTCAGGTTATGCAACAGAAGTATATCTGTCCCCTGATATCTGAATCAACCCCCCCCCCCTTAGAAATTCACTTGTCACTCTTCGTTGTGGGAGAGAAACACCACACCGAGCATAGGAGGGAAGAGGGGAACAGGGAATCAGGCCTGAGAACTAGGGAAGGAAGATGGACACCTCCTAGTGAAAACCCTAACCAAAATCCTGACTGACTACCAGTATGAACAGATCCCCAAAGGTAGGTGAGGTTATACGCAGGAATAGCTAGAGTTATACCTAGCCCTATAGGACCCTGGTACTAATTGCAGGGACGAGACTACCAATTCCTACAAAAGGAAGGACGAACAGGAGTCTACCTCAGGCCTAATACAAACAATAAGGAAATGCAACACACAGAACCCAAATAAAATACAAAAGGGAAAGGAAAGACTTAACTTCAAAGAGGCTATGGAAGCACCAGGAACTCAGCCGAGATCCAACTAGAAAAAATCCACAGGCATAGCTATAAACCGCACAGCATAGTCGGAGAAGAAACTATAAATAAAGAAGGTTAAATGACCACATAAGCAACACCTGGAGGCAAGGGGTGTGGCCATTACCAGAAACAACACAGACACCTATTGATCCACAAGGAAAGCCTGTCAGATCAAACCACGTATTGCCAGTCTCACAGATCTCATGCCATTCACTGTCGCCAGGAAGTCGGTATGTCTCGGTACATCTGTGACATTATTATAAATAAGTCATATTATATATATTTTTTTAACAACACATTTCAGGAAAAGAATAAAGAATTGCTGCAGTTTGTCCTTGGAAACCACTTGTCAGAGAGCGCAGCAGGGAATGATTTATTAACTTTTCATTACTTGTTTCTACATCTTCTTTTACTTTTGGAGACAAATTTTCCATTGTGATTACAAGTTTAACTCTCTATATTTCCATTCAAAGCAGCTTTTTGGGCACAGGACCAATACTACGTTATTGCGTTTTTGAACACTAAATTCCTAGTAATTAAAGATCAATTAAAAGAATATTCAATTTGCTTGCTGGTATTCCTAAGCGTGTACATGCCATGGGGGCAGACCATATGGCTCCTATGGAGCCTTTGAAAAGAGGACTTTTTTGGGGGTGTTTTAATTTCCATTTTATTTATTTATTTGATCTAAAAGTATGTAGAGAAGTGCCAGGCCCTGTACAGGGGAGTGGCAGAGGCCTAAATGTTTCTGGCACAGGCACATGTCACAGCAGAGTAAGTGGGCGTGGCAGCAGGAGTCGCAGCGAGATGCCTGAGCTCCTGGTGTCATCTAGCGGTCGTGTTTTGACCAGCAACCCAGCAGTTCTTGAATGGTTGACTCAGTCATCCACTTCATCCCAAGTGACATCAGACACCCCCAGCCAAGAGTCAGTAGGTTCGTCAGACACAACCCTTAGTTGGCATGGCCCGGGAGCAGGCCCTGTGCCCTCACCTGTCCTCAACCTGCCATTGTCCTTTTCTGTTCCCTCAGCCAGATAAGTATTATATGCTGTCAGCTCAGCTCCACTATACAGCAAGGACGAGCTACTAGAGGGCAGTCAGCAGCTACTGGCCAGCCAAGAGGTGGAGGACACATCTGCTGCTTCCTCCGGTAGGCGGGCAAGTAGTGATGAGGAGAGTTGCGTGGGAGCTGGTGTTGCGAGCAGTCAGGCTCCTGACCTAGAGACGGTTGAGGAGGACATCAGCGACGTGCAGACAGTACTTGATGATGATGATGTAGCTGATCGCACTTGGGAGCTGGGTGAATTAGGGGCTTCATCACCATTGGGAGAAGAGGGTGGCAGCTTGCCAGTGAGGCAGCAGCGGAGCCAGCAAGTCGCTAGCATGGCCGGGAGTCAGCAGTGGGAAGTCGGGAGCCAAACGTGCCCGGGGTAGACCACCCGCTTCGCAGGAGCCTAACTGCCCATAAAGTAGTGGTGCAGGAGTTCACGGGAGCGACGGTAGCAGTCAGTCAGTGCGGAGTGTTGGGGGTAAAATCACCTACTTGGCGGTGTGGCAGTTTTTTGTTAAGCTGCTGGAGGAGTTGAGCATGACCATTTGCAGAATCTGTGGGCAGAAGGTGAAGCATGGCCAGGGTGCCAATGTTGGAACCACGGCCCTGCATCAACATAAGCAGCATTACCATAAAGTGGCCAGGGAGAACCGTGGCTCCGATGTGGTGGTTCAGCCTGCCACAGCATACGCTGCATTACCCAGTGGCATGAACCCGATTTCAGGCAGTCAAGGCTCCACCTCAGCCTGGAGGGAGCTGTCTGTCCTTCCCATCATCTGCTGGCCTTGATGCTCCTGCTCCTCCTCCTCATCAGTCATTCCATCAGCAATCGATCACCAAAGCGATTGCCAAGAGAAAACAGTATGCGTGCACTCTTCCAACGGCATAGAAGCTAAATGTTCTCCTGGCCAAGTTGCTGGTACTGCAGTCCCTCCCTTTCCAAGTGGTGGACTCTGCACCTTTCAGAGATCTGATGGCTTGTGCCGAGCCGAGGTGGAAAGTCCCAAGACGTAATTTCTTTGCCAAAAAGGCAGTACCAGCCCTGCACACGTATGTAGAACAGAAGGTGGGCCAGTCCTTGAGCCAGTTGGTGTCTGCAAAAGTGCACAGCAGCGCCGACGTGTGGAGCTATAACTACAGCTAGGGACAATACATGTCCTTTACGGCCCACTGGGTGAATGTGGTTCCTGCACAGCCATACCAGCAACTTGGCCAGGTGACGCGTAGTGAAAATTTTAGTACACATTTTTGTCCACAAGATGGCCACTATCCAGATGTGTGAGCATGTGTGTAAGGTCACTGTGAAGAGGGATGGGGAATTAGGTTGCAGTTTTCAAATCTACCTATGAACTCAGAGTTGATGTTGCTGAAACCACTCCTATGAAGTTAAGGAGCCAATTACCTTTCCTTAAGGAACACCCCTTATGTGATGTCATGTCTACTATTTAAGTGAACATAGTTTTGAATAAAGGTCTCTTGGCTTGGGGGACGAGAAGTGCTTTGAATGGAACCAACTTGTCTCTGGTCTCATTATGAAAGCAGTATGCTGTACACATACTTATAACTTCTATTTATTTGGCACCACACAAAAAAGATGAGAAGCGCATGAATTGCGATAACAAAATGGCGCCCAACATGGGGCAGATCAGCTTGCGTAATTTCCAATTCAAACGCCACGAGAGGACTTGGCCAAAATTATCAGATGAGGTCATGCCGGTTAAAATAAGGTAAGAAGCTTTAATTCTTACACCTCCTCTGAATCTTTTGCCCAAGTTAATTCTCAAGAGTTTAATTGGTGTTATTGCGATAGAAGGGTTCACATTATAAACGATCTGTCCATTAGAACTAAAAGAACCCGTTAATATATTCCTTCTTTGTGTGGTAGGACTGTACATTGCTGAAACTAAGCGGAAGAGGTTAGACAGCTGAGTAGGATATCCGTGATATAGAATTGGATCCCAACCAAGCTCTGACGAGAGTCTTGGAGGAGTGACCAGTAGGATTAATGCCAATCACGTAGTACATAGGCGATTGGAAATTCTTAAGATTGTGTATCCCTACAGAGAGTTCTGAGTGTGTAGAATTGACACGAAATTGCATATTAAATAAGCAATTCGAGGTTATTAAGTTGGTGCCCTGCACAAGAGATATTGTGGGATCAATATTGTTTAGCTGTTTAGTGACTTGAATAGCAATCAGATATTGTTAAGTTGGTGCCCCACAATAAGGGGCCAATTCTAATGTTACAGGACATAATGAAGAGATGTTAAGAGCAGCTCAGCTGATGAGAGAAAAAGAGGAAAAGTTTCAGTTAAAATAAAGAAAAGTTGAAAACATTATGTAACACTATGTAGCAGAGATTTCCGGTATTATCCGGAAATACGTAGTATTGTGTAATAAAACAACGTAACTGTATATTAAACCAACGTAAGAAGGAAAGTGCAGTAGGAGGTAGACTAAATGAAGGATAGTAATAGGCTGGTGCAAGTTGAGTTATGGTAAAATTGTCTATGGAAGTGATTGATAGAAATTGAAGAAAGTGAAGAAATGAAATTAGCAGTATGTCTATGCAAGATGGAGGATTTTGAATCCTATAGAGAACAAAAAGTCTGCCATGTGGCATCCCTTCCCCCACCACATCTTCTGTAACCAAGAATGGTTATTTTGTGCTTGTAGTTCTACAAAAATTCCTTCCTTCCTGTTGTGCTCTAGTGAAACCCCCTCCTCATAAATTCGACACCCCCCCCCCTTATTGTGGGGGCTGGTAATTGGGAATGCATCTTTAGACTGTGAATATCGTAACATGTGTGTTCATATTATAGGTTCCAGTATGTTCCAATTGTATGTTCCACTAGTTTAAAATGTGCCTGCAGAGATTATCCCTATGATGCCAATTGGAAGTGTCCAATCCTATTAAATTAGGGACTCTTCATCCTTATTTAGAATTGGATTCCAATCACAGGAAAATGTGAGATTTCTAGCATCTTTTTATGATGAAATCCGCTGTACCCATTATTAGTGATGAGCGGGAGGTGCCATATTCGATTTCGCGATATTTCGCGAATATTCGATTGAATATTCGTCTTATATTCGTCGAAATCGAATATTCGTCATAATGCTATTTATCGCAAATAATATGCGATATAATTAATCGCATATTGCGATTTTGTGTATTTTACGAATATTCGCCATATTGCTATATATTAGTTTTTTAGAATTTTCGTCATATTCTAAAACAAGAATATATAGTAATATGAGTAATATTCGTAAATACACATATAGACTGTACTCACTATGTAGCGTTATAATCTTTTTTAGTTCATTTTTTTTGTCTCTTTCTGATTCAGAAAGAGACAAAAAAATTAGACTAAAAAAAAGATTATAGCACTACATTAGTGAAATTGCAGTCTAAATGTGTAATTTACTGAATATTCGGTATTGTCTGACAATCTGACGAATATTCTAAAAAACGAATATATAGCACTATATCACATATATTAGTTTTTTAGAATATTCTTTTTTCCCCAATTAGTACAGTTATTGCCCTTGGCATACATTTCCTGACAAGCGCCCTGTCACCATGGGAACGCCTGGTAGTTAGAATATACTATCGGATCTGAGTTTTCACGATCTAACTCAGATCCGATGGTATATTCTAACCACCAGGCGTTCCCATGGTGATGGGGACGCTTGAAGTTAGAATATACTGCCAGGGCGCTGGATCCGCGCAATTAACCCCTCAGGTGCGGGTTAATTGCGCTAGCGCCTCCCCACCTCCCCAGTATTAAATAATTTGTAGGTCAGTGCTTTCCTCCCAGTATTAAAATACTTTAGGCCAGTGCGCCTCCCTATTCCCAGTATTAAAATAATCTGTGGCCAGTGCGTCTAACCCTCCCTCCCCAATAATAAATCATTGGTGGCCAGTGGCCACAGGGTCCCCCTCCCCGGCAGCAGGCAAGCCACTCGGCAGCATTTACTAGTGGGTTTCCTCCTTCTGAGAACTGACAGGTCTATGCGCCGCATATGCCTTCAGCATTGCTATGCGGCGCAGAGACCTGTGAGTTCGCAGAAGGAGGAGAGCCCTGCAGGTAGCAAATGCTGCCGACAGTGCCGAGTGATTAACTCAACCATGGCAGCCAGGACTTTACTAGCGTCCTGGCTGCCATGGTAACCGATCGAAGCCCGGCCATCACGCTGGGACTCGATCGGAACTGCCTGCTGCCACCAATGACGGGGTGGAGGGGAAAGGGGGAGCCTGTGGCCACTGACCACCAATGATTTTAATACTGGGGGAGGGGGTTAGGGCGCACTGGCTACAGATTATTTTAATACTGCGGAGGGCGGGGGACGCACTGGCACGAATTATTTTAATACTGGGGAGGTGGGGTGGGGTGCGCACAGCGCAATTAACCCGCACCTGAGGGGTTAATTGCCCGGATCACAGCGCCCTGGCAGTATATTTCGACTTCAAGCGTCCTCATCACTATGGGAACGCCTGTGGTTAGAATATACCATCGGATCTGAGTTAGATCGTGAAAACTCAGATCCGATAGTATATTCTAACTACCAGGCGTTCCCATGGTGACAGGGACGCTTGTCGGGGAGTAGTATGCCAAAGGGCAATAACTGTATTAATTGGGGGAAAAAGAATATTCTAAAAAGGAATATATGTGATATAGTGCTATATATTCGTTTTTAGAATATTCTTAAATGACGAATATTCTAAAAACGAATATATCCGATATAGTGCTATCTATTAGTTTTTTAGAATATTCTCATTTTTTACCATCTAAACTCTTAATTCCTCTCTGCTTCTTGCTTGTGGGCCAATGAGTCATTGGCCCACAAGCATTTTTAGCAGGAAGAAATCATGTGTTCAGATGGAGAAAATGACGAATATTCGATATAACGAATATATAGCACTATATTCGCAATATTCGCGAATTATCGAAGTTGCGATATTCGCTATTAATATTCGCTATCCGAATATTCGCGCTCAACACTACCCATTATCCCCAAAGAGTAGTACCATCAATTTTACCGATGAGTAGAATTCCCAATTTAGAGGACTTACATATGCTGGTTTTGAAGTAAAAAAAATAAATAAATGGAGAGTTTTTTACCGATGAGTAGAATTCCCAATTTAGAGGTTTTGAAGTAAGTGATTATCCTGTCACATTGTCTGAATGTGCATCAGTTCAAGGCAGAGAGTGTGGAGAAAGTTTTCATTACTCTCCAGGAAACCTGGGTGGATTTGGGCTTTGAAATATCTTGGAGATAAATGAGATAATCATAAGTGCTGTCTTTGTGGATGGTTTTGAGGATCATCTGGAAAGCTCTAGAATTAGCTAGGCCTGAGTGAAGTTCACTATAGCCCTATATTTTGACCCTCCATGTTGTAGAAGTTAAATTGAACAAAGTCCTAGGGCGGGCGTGTCTGCCTATCAGTCCTCACCACAAGAAGGGGGAAAGGAAGACTCTGTATGTACTTGCCCACTTCCTCACCGGTGGGAGGAGCTACAAATGTTCAGCCCTTCAAGTGCAACACCCATAGGGAATCAACAATCCAGAATCAAATACTGGATCCCTATTATCTAAACAATCCTTGGGGTCTGCTTCTATTGCCTCATAGCAAACATGTTCCATGATCTCTCTCATGGCTAAGGGTAGTATCACATGTGTAGGAGTAGATAGTAATGCAGTTCCTACTCCTCTTACCAACTATTCACCGCCTTAAAGGTGCACAAATTTAGATCCAACTGCTCTGCTGCCTCTGGAAGGGGGAGGGAGTAGTACCCCTGTAGTACTGTAGTACCTAAAAAAATAAAAATTCAAATTCACATGACTATCTCCAATTAATAACCATATTTTTGAGTTTCTGGTAGATAATTTCAGGTTCTTGGAAGATGGATCATCTCAGACAGGATATGCTATCCCTACTTAATCTGATGTTGTCAAGAAAGAACCACTCCCTCCAGCAATGTTAGTGCAAAAGACAGAGCTGAAGACACTCTCTGAGGTTTGTAAGATGGCTGAGGGTAAGACTGATGACATCAATATTAATCCAGGTTTGCCTTCGGTATCACTTATTATTACGGTCTAATCTGGAGAAGCAGAGATTGTTAAATCAATGGGTAAGCCCATCAATAATGGATGCTGAGTGTATGAAAGATGTTTGATGCCCTGAATCTGCCTCAGAAGGTAAAGGCTGAACTATTACCTGAAGTCTACGCTAAGTGGAAGTCTGTGTGATACAGGATGGCTTAGGGCCAGTAGACTTTCAAAAAGTTTGTCTTTTCCAGATACAGGCTACAGGAAAGGAAACATCAAAGGATAAAGGTAGAAGTGATGATTGAGAATGGACTCTGGAGGGTTAATAAACTCTTCCTTCAGAGGGCACTCTACCTAAAGAGGATGGATTTAGAACATGGGCAAATCAAGAGAGAGAAGGTATAGTTGGGTTCTGTGGTGGATGGCTCCTGGGTTCAACAATGCTGCCACTAGGTTAGTTGAAGGTGAATGCTGTAATAATGAGGGGAGAACTATGGGAGTTCCAGGAAGGCATATGCCAAGGTCATCTTACCATTTCAGAGACTGTGGATTGACTACATTGAGAACAAAGGTGGAACAGTGTGAATATGTCTGTGTCTATATTGATCTCTTTCCAGGATATTCAGAGATTTGACCTGTAGCAAAGGCTACAGATAAAAGGTACTAACTGAGGTAAGAGTACCTACCCCTGGGGGGCTTTTCTCCATCCGGTACACCCCTAACCGGAAGATAGGCCTAAATCCATATGAAGTTCTCTTTTTGCCCCTAGATTATGTCTCTATTTTCCCCAACAGCTCCAGATGCAGCATAGTAGTTTTCCAAATTATGTTGTCTGTTGCACAAATGTATTTCCAAGTTTTAGTTGTTTTGATGAAACCAGACATGTGTGGAAAGTCCTAGAGCTATGGTTTGAAGATCTACATCAAGTCCTGATAACCACCGCCACTGCTGTCGAATTGGAAGGAGAGCCTGATTGGATCTACGTATCATGTTGCAATCAAGTGCCAGGACTATAAGAACCATAATGTTTTTGCATGTTGTATTGTTTGGTTTATATTGTACAAGGTGGAAATCACAATCAAATCAAATTTCAACTGTGTTATATTATCAATATGAGTCAGGAACAACTAAGTTGACTTTTGCAGTATAATGGACTGTAAGACACATGACAGATAGGACACTTGGTTTTGGTCTGATAAGTACATCTGTGTGACTGGAACTGTCCTGGTTTATGGTAATTGTGTTTAAAGATGACCATACCAACTGTGGATATTAGAGATTAACAGGATAGAACACTAGTCTGAAGTGTTGGGAATATAAACCAGTGGAAACTACCTCTAGAATCAGTAAAGGTGAAGGTTTGTCGGAAAGGATGACTATCCTGAAGGGAACACCACCAAACAGTTGTAACATAATGAGTGTAATCCTCTGTTCCTGTCCATTAGAAATCCTATCCAACAGGATTCAGGGATATATGTTTTAGGAGCATGTGTAAGTGACAAAGATCCCATAGGCAAATTTAGAATGCTGTAAGGGAAAACCTCAAAGTTCAGTTGCATCTGTGGCTCCTACATCCTTACCTATAATTGGCATTAAATATTTGGCCAATTTAAAAACATGAAGACAAACTGGTCTTAGAGACAGGATTTTATACAGGAAAAAGCCCTTTGGTGTTTTCCCTCCAGGATATTGATCTTAAATAATTCAGCTGAATGGGACAAGTAGTGACTCTGATAGCTCCTGACAGGTGGTTTATCAACCAAAATTACCAAAACGCTGATATTTGGTGATTGTGTGGAGATTTGAAACTCCGACCCAGGATGCAGGTAGAATGAAGTGGCCAATGTACCCTGATCAAGTACTGATGCCATTTGTTCTATTCTCGCCTCCTGAGTGGGATCAAATCAGTAAGAAATACAATGTCCGGTCACGATTAAGGAGGTCGCTCCTACATCCTTTGAATCATATGTATACATGGATGCCATAGGAGTCTTTAGAAGAGTTTCAGAAGAATTTAAAGCTAAAAGTCAGATAGCTGCAGAAGTTGAGTAATTAATTCCCACGATGAGTAGTAATAAAAATGTGTAGATTGGATTAACATCATCAACAGACATTTGTGAATTACACCTGTGATGCTGCGAAGGGAATGGCGGAACAACTGAGCACTTTTCCAGTTATGACTCTACAGAACCGACTGGTCCTTGACAGTAGAAAAAGGAGGGATCTACAAGATCGTTGGAAGTTCCTGCTGAATCAACATTCCGGACAACACTGCCCCTGATGGAAGGATCACCAAGGATCTGAAGAAACTGATAGACTTTATTAAATGAACTAATGGGAAAAATTCTGAAATTAATCACATCATGATCAGAATGATGTTTTGGGAACTGGTTCAGTGACTACAGTGTTTTTAGCCTTTGGCTTTAACAGGGTGCTGTATAGTTTTCTGTTAGGAAAATTGTTTTGGAAATGCTTAACCGCTACAGGACCGCCGCACGCAGGATTGCGTCCTGGCGGCGGCCCTGTAGCTCTGATCGGACGCATCGGCGCGTCATCTCGCGAGACGCGAGATGACGCGAGGACGCGCCCGCACATGCGCAATGCGCGCCATCGGCGCGCCGCATGTAGTTAGACTACAGCCTGCCAGCGCCGATCGTGCGCTGGCAGGCTGTATATGGCAGAAAAATCGCAGATCAGACGTTGTTCTGTGAACAGCGCCTGATCTGCTTGTTGCCCGCTTCTCTGGTGGTCCCTTTGCTTGGGACCACCAGAGAAAAATATCAAAGTGCACCAATCACCACACAACCCCCCACCGCCCCCACCCACCCACCACCCCCTGTCACTGATTAACCCCTGATCTCCCATGTCACCCCCTGATCACCCCCTGTCACCCCCCTGTCACTGATCACCCCTGTAAGGCTCATTCAGATGTCCGCATGTGTTTTGCGGATCCACGGATCCGCAAATCCGCTGGATCCGCAAAACACGGACACCAGCAATGTGCTTTCCGCATTTTGCGGATCCGCACATTGCCAGAACTATATAGAAAATGCTTTTCTTGTCCGCAATTGCGACAAGAATAGGACATGTTCTATACTTTTATGATCTTCAATTACGGATCCGCAATTACGGATCCGAGCGGGACAAAGTCTGTCCCCATAGAATTGAATGTATCCACATTTCTGTTCCGCAAAATTTTGCGGAACAGAATTGCGGACGCTTGAATGAGGCCTTAGGGTCCCTTAGCGATCGCAGCTTTATAGCTTTTCCTCTTTTTTTGCACATTTTTTAGAGATTTTTTCATCCACATTGATCAATGTGAATGGAAAAATTCAGACGCTCATTTTTTTCTTTCAGCGCAGAGGCTGAACGGAAAAATTCTCATTACCCGTATGGTCAATATAAGGAGAATAGCAAAAACTCCTAATTCTGGCCATACGTGTAATGATTACGGAGACCCCTAAAATGCCAGAGCAGTACAAACACCTCACATGTGACCCCATTTTAGAAAGAAGACACCCCAAGGTATTCCGTGAGGGGTATGGTGAGTTCATGCAAAATTTTATTTTTGTCACAAGTTAGTGGAATGTGAGACTGTAAAAAAAAAAAAAAAATACCATTTCCGCTAACTTGTGCCAAATTTTTTTTTCTGTGAACTCGCCATGCCCCTCACGGAATACCTTGGGGTGTCTTCTTCCACAATGGGGTCACATGTGGGGTATTTATACTGCCCTGGCATTTTAGGGGTCCTAAAGCGTGAAAATCCAAAATGCGTAAAAATGTCCCAGAAACTTAGCAGGTACCATTGGCTTAGGTCTTTGCTATTTGGCTGCAAAGTGTCATCATGTGATCGCTGCATCAGGAGAAGTAGGCACGTAGTTTGGGGTGTATTTATATATACCCATGTTGTGTGTAGAAATATCGCTGTAAACGACAACTTTTTAAATTTTTTTATTCAAAGTTGTCAATTTACAGAGATATTTCTCTCACCCAGCATGGGTATATGTAAAAATACACCCCAAAACACATTGCCCTACTTCTCCTGAGTACGGCGATACCACATGAGTGACACTTTTTGCAGCCAAGATGCGCAAAGGGGCCCTAAAACCAATGAGTACCTTTTAGGAGGGCATTTTTACGCATTTTTCTTCTCACGCTTTAGGGCCCCTAAAATGCCAGGGCAGTATAAATACCCCACATGTGACCCCATTTTGGAAAGAAGACACCTCAAGGTATTCGCTGAGGGGCATAATGAGTCCATGAAAATTAAACTTTTGTCAAAAGTTAGCGGAAAGGGAGACTTTGTGAGAAAAACAATAAAAATCAATTTCCACTAACTTGTGCCAAAAAAAATCTTCTATGAACTCGCCATGCCCCTCACGGATTACCTTGGGTGTCTTCTTTCCAAAATGGGGTCACATGTGGGGTATTTATACTGCCCTGGCATTTTAGGGGCCCTAAAGCGTGAGAAGAAAAATGCGTAAAAATGCTCCTCCTAAAGGTACTCATTGAATTAGGCCCCTTTGCGCATTTGGCTGCAAAGTGTCACTCATGTGGTCATTGCATCAGGAGAAGTAGGGCAATGTGCTTAGGTGTATTTACATATACCATACTGGGTGAGAGAAATATCTCTGTAAATTGACAACTTTGAATAAAAAAATTTAAAAAGTTGTCGCTTACAGCGATATTTCTCACACGCAGCATGGGTATATGTAAAAATACACCACAAAAACACATTGCCCTACTTCTCCTGAGTACGGCGATACCACATGTGTGACACTTTTGCAGCCTGGGTGCGCAAAGGGGCCCTAAAACCAATGAGTACCTTTAGGATTTCACAGGCCATTTTTATGCATTTGGATTCTCACACTTTAGGGGCCCCTAAAATGCCAGGTGAGTATAAATACCCCACATGTGACCCCATTTTGGAAAGAAGACACCTGTAGGTATTCTGTGAGGGGCATGGTGAGTCCACAGAATTTTTATTTTTTGGCATAAGTCAGCGGAAATTGTTTTTTTTTGTTTTTTTAATTTTGTTTTTTACAAAGTCTCATATTCCACTAACTTGTGACAAAAATAAAATTTTACATGAACTCACCATACCCCTCACAGAATACCTTGGGGTGTCTTCTTTCCAAAATGGGGTCACATGTGGGGTATTTATACTGCCCTGGCATTTTAGGGGCCCCTAAAGCGTGAGAAGAAGTCTGGAATCCAAATGCGTAAAAATGCCCTGTGAAATCTCTAAAGGTACTCATTGTTAGGTCTTTGCGACTCAGGCTGCAAAAGTGGCACATGTGGTCAGCCAGACTGAGAAGTAGGGCAATGTGTTTGGGGTGTATTTTTATATATACCCATACTTTGTGTGAAAATATCTCTGTAAACGACAACTTTTAAAAAATTTTTATACAAAGTTGACAATTTACAGAGATATTTCTCTCACTCCAACATGGGTGTATGTAAAAATACACCCCAAAACACATTGCCCTACTTCTCCTGAGTACGGCGATACCACATGAGTGACACTTTTTGCAGCCTGGGTGCGCAAAGGGGCCCAAATTCCAACGAGTACCTTTAGGTTTTACATGGCGGCTCACAATTTAGCCCCGCCCAAAATGCCAGAACAGTAAACACACCCCACAAATGACCCCATTTCGAAAGTAGACACCCCAAGGTATTCACTGAGGGGCATAGTGAGTCCGTCTGAGATTTTTTTTTTTTGCCAGAAGTTATCAGAAATTGAAACTTTTTTTTTTTTTTTTTTTCTCAGAAAGTGTCATTTTCCGCTAACTTGTGAAAAAAATGAAATGATACATGAACTCACCAAGCCCCTCCGCGAATACTTTGGGGTGTCTTCTTTCTAAAATGGTGTAATTTGGGGGTATTTATACTTTCCTGACATTCTAGCACCTGAAGAAACATGACAGGCGCTCAGAAAGTCAGAGCTGCTTCAAAATGCCGAAATTCACTTTTTTGCACCATAGTTTGTAAACGCTATAACTTTTACCCAAACCAATAAATATACACTTATTGGATTTTTTTTTATCAAAGACATGTAGAACAATAAATTTAGAGAAAAATTTATATAGAAATGTAGTTTTTTTTGAAAAATTTTACAACAGAAAGTGAAAAATGTCATTTTTTTGCAAAATTTCGGTAATTTTTGATTAATAGCAAAAAGTAAAAATGTCAGCAGCAATGAAATACCACCAAATGAAAGCTCTATTAGTGAGAAGAAAAGGAGGTAAAATTCATTTGGGTGGTAAGTTGCATGACGGAGCAATAAACGGTGAAAGTAGTGTAGTGCGGAATTGTAAAAAGTGGCCTGGTCATTAAGGGTGTTTAAGCTAGGGGGGCTGAAGTGGTTAATTCATCAATGCCTATACTATGTATATGTTCTATGTGCCCCTGTCAAAGACAAAGGTTATTCCATCCTGAAGTAAATAAAACCTTGTTGATGGTTGCGGGGTAAATAGGACAAGGTGAAGGCAACCCCTGAAAGGGAGTTGAGGGGATCTGGGTGAAGCAATAAGGAAAGTCCAACTCTTCACTGTTTAGGGCGTTGGGAGAGTACCTCACTTTGCCTGTTCACCTTTGGTCTATTTCCCGCAAAAAGGAGGGATTTGTGAGAGATAAGTTTTATTTATGTATATATATTAATTAGTGAAAATGGTAGTACACATTTTTGTCCACAAGATGGCCGCTATCCAGATGTGTGAGCATGTGTGTAAGGTCACTGTGAAGGGGTAGGGGGAATTAGGTTGCAGTTTTCAAATCTACCTATGAACTCAGAGTTGATGTTGCTGAAACCACTCCTATGAAGTTAGGGAGCCAATTACCTTTCCTTAAGGAACACCCCTTATGTGATGTCATGTCTACTATTTAAGTGAACATAGTTTTGAATAAAGGTCTCTTGGCTTGGGGGATAAGAAGTGCTTTGAATGGAACCAACTTGTGTCTGGTCTCATTATGAAAGCAGTATGGTGTACAGATACTTATAACTTCTATTTATTTGGCACCACACAAAGAAGATGAGAAGCGCATGAATTGCGATAACAGCTTCTACATTGTCATATATGAAAACTTCAAATATAGGTCTTGACGTCCCCTACAGACCTCCCATCACCCTTGTGTATCACTATAGATGGTGTTTGTGTGTAGTGTAATAAATCCTTTATATTAAATACCAATGAATATTATATCACATATTATTTAACAGTCCTCAGCCTCCACTGCAGGGACAATTCAGAGTGCCTCTCCAGCATACCACATGTGCAGGACATGGCAGTGTCACACTGTTCTGCCCCCCCTTTGCCTGGGCGAACGGAGTCACACAGGGGAGGAACTGCTCAGCGTCCTTCATCAAGAAATCGAATCCTGGCTTTCTCCGCGACAACTGAAAATCGGAACCATGCTGACCAACAACGGGAAGAACATTGTGTCGGCACTGCATCAAGGTGGTCTGAGCCATGCACCCTGCATGGCACACATGTTCAATCTGGTTGTCAAGGGGTTCCTGAAGTCTTTCACCCATCTGCAAGACATCCTAAAAATGGCCAGGAAACTTTGCATGCACTTCAGCCACTCGTATGCCGCAAACCACACCCTCCTTGAGCTGCAGCAGCAGAATGTCATCCCCCAACATAGGCTGATATGCAACGTTTTTACTCATTGGAATTCCACCCTCTATATGTTGGACCTATACAAACAGGTCATAAATGATTTCTAGATTATCCAAGCGGACAGGAGTACTCCCCTGTAACTTCGATGTCAGCCAGTGGCAGCTCATGTGTGACACCTGCCATGTGCTCAGGCCCTTTGAGGATGCCATGTTATTTGTCAGTCGCCAGGACTATGGGATAAACAACGTCATTCCACTGCTTCATGTCCTGAAACAGATGCTGGTAAATCTAACTGGTCAGGTGACCAGAGACGTGGCTCCTAAATCTCATGGCCACATGAGTCCTGTGGGGGCTGAACTGGAGGAGGAGGACATTGGAGAACAAGCAATGTGTAGCGAAATGGGTGGTTTTTCTACACAGGTGACAGGAGAGGAGGAGCAGGAGCAGCCGGAGGAGCTACAGGGCGATGAGGAAGATAAGCCAGAGGACCCAGACACATTATGGCAGTATACAGTGGAGGTGGAGGCAGGGAGTCCCTTCGAGTCACTTGCACAAATGGCCCAATGCATGCTCACTTGCTTGCATAGTGACAGCCGAATTGTCACCATTGTGGTCTCCTGATGCTGCGGCTACCTCAACACTATGTCACCTTGCCGCTCTGTTTTGTATCCATTCCTTGTTTTTTTGGCTCTAGCAATATTGATGGATTACTGACCAAATACTGACCGAGTGAAGGCAGATTCTCCACAGACAGGATCCGTTTTTTGGGGGTTATTGTTCTGACGGATCAGAGGAAGGGCAAAATACACAGTGACATCAACACAAACTTTCTGCTGACACCCTCTCCACTTTGTCGGGGGGACTCTACTTGTATAAGCGTTTAATAGAACAGGTTTTGTAGACATCTATGTGGAATCAGCTGCCGACGGTGTAAAAGGAGTGCGCTTCTTCTTGACGCTAACTATTTGGTCAGTTTTGGCCCCATGATTGCCCAAATAAGTGAAGTGAGCAATCCCTGTCATCTGCATGTCATACTGACTCACAGTATTGTTTTACTACCACAGCTCCCTATGTGTGTTACTGCAAGGCACAGTGTTCTACACCCCTATAAAGGCTCTCTGCAGCCAGGAAATAGTAGTTTTTTAACGTGATTCGCCGCAAATAAATTCAGATAGAACCAAATTTTTTCAAAAAATTCGGCGAACCGGCCAAATCAATTTTTTTAGAAATTCGCTCATCTCTAATTGGAATATTCCCAGCATCACCAGCAGCATATACGTATGTTGCTGCATATGCTGCACAATTGTGCCTTTTTTGTTCCATAAACCTGCTTTAATTTTTTTACTGTTTATAAATAATCTTATTTTAGTGAATTATTAGCAGTGTACAGTGTGTTTCTAGCAGGGCACTTTTATTTGGTCCTGTATTTTCTTACAAAAAAAAAATTTGCAATTTGTTGCAAAATCTCTTGCTTATTGAGATTCCTCGGTGGTTCATACTTTATAATTGCTATTGTAAAAGATGATGACACAATTGTAAGCTTTCCTGACTACTTAGGCCTCTCTCTCAGGCAACTTTTAACGCAGTATTTGGAGAATCATATATTTATACACTAAAATACATAGGAATAATGAGGTGGATGAAACAAGTGATTTAAAGCAGATGAACATGAGCGGAGGGAAACAACAGTTGTAGCAGTAAAGTGTTGCAGCAGTTACAGACAAGGATGCAGATAAGTAGTGTGAAAGTTATATTGTCCTTTAATAGATACCCAGTCCATACATGCGATGAACTCAAGAGGTCTGAGGGGCACAATGCTTAGTAGATATAAAAGGACAAAAATGCATGAGACACATTCATTCCTGATCTAAGTGTGTAAAAAGGTCATGAGTTTGCATTCCCAGACTCCTGTCCCTGTGAGATTTGAAATTCAATTTTAATACCAAGACTTTTTTTGTCTGTGATGTTTTAGTCATGGCTGCAAATAGGAAGTTACATAGAAATCTTTGGTCCTCAAAGCAAGAATCTGAATTGTACTCCCATGCTCTGCCCCCTCCCACTACCCACCCCTAGGCCCTACCGCTACTTACCCTGTCTTCTCCCTGCCCATACAGGGATTGCCAATCATTCCTGTCAGCCACCAACCAGTCTCCATAGCAAATTCTAGCAAAATATAAAGGACACAAGAACACTGCTTGCATGGGTATTACTTCCGGAAAATGCTTGTACTCACCCCGGATCCCGAAAGACTCCATCACTGTGAGCATCCAGCATATGCCAAATCTTATGATTCTGGTATTCTGCTCCTATGTTGAAACAGAATACAAGAACCTGTCTGCAAGTGTGCCTTACTCTATGAACTGTGCCTGCTGCCTTTTATATAGTATGCTATCCTTCCCCTATGAACTGTGCCTGCTGCTGTTTTACTATCCCCCAGTGCTGACTTACTATTTGTGCTGCTGCAGTCAGAGCCTGGAGCAGATCTTCACAGCGCTGGACTGGATCTGGAATGGTGATGCTGCTGGAACAGGTCAGGTCCGGGATGGTCAGTAAGGTCACAGTGCAATGCGTGCTAGTAAAGGGACAGGGTTGGGACAAGGTATTTTGGTGGTCCAGGTAGATTAGGTAAATTATGGCACCTCTGTAAAAAATCATTGAAAACGCCCTTACTTGCTAATAAAATGAATTTTAAAACATTTTACAAGGTGCAGTCACAAAATACTAAAATATTTAATCCAGTCACAACTGATGATTCTCTGACTGCTGCACAGCCTCCTAATACACATACTATATATAGCTGGGGTTTGCCAAATCAGAGTAGTGTGAGAAAGGAGAGGAAGTGTTAAAGAGGAGAGAGGAGAAGGAAGTATATGGAGGAGAAAAGCCGGCTCAGTCCAAAATGTAGCTGACTTTCTTTCCTCTGGGCCCTGATCAAGCCTAGGGAGGTCAAAGTATTTAATGCAGCACAGCAGAGACAAGTAAGTCTATGTCTGAATATAAAGCATGTCTAGTGAAGATTAGAGCTGAGTGTAGCCAAGGGACTTCACAAGCACCAGTGACCGGGAGGAACTTAAAGGTACCTGGACACAACTGGATGATTAGTGCACAGAATTAGCCCTTTTCACTAAATGCCTTCTGGGATATAGTGAACCTGAATACCTCAGGAGAGCATCCTACATCAAATAATGTAGCAGAGAGTTTGCCTTCCACGAGGGAGAACGCCCTTATTGGATTGCTCAACATAAAGTAAGGAAACCATTATATTCAGTACCTGTCACGGTGGGGTGTGGGGGAAACCCCCCACTGCACAATGTCTGGAAAACACGAATGTCATTAGGCCAAGAAGCCAGGATAGGGAAGGCATAAACCTCCTATGCAACCCTCATCCTAGCCCTGAGCCCCTGAATGTATGAGCTGCCCTCTATGGTAGCGGGGCTCATACCGAATAACCTGAGCCCTACAGACCCTATCTGTCCCTGAAATATGGTCAGGAATGAGAGACGACCAGTTCATCCCAACCACAGATGAACCAGAGTCTCCCACTGGCCTAGCAACAAATACGGGAAAGATAAGCCAAGTGGGATGGCAGGTAAGTATCCAGTGGTGGGGATAACCACTGAACCAAGAACCCCGGAAAGCATGGTAACTTACCTGCCACAGCTAAGACCACACCAAGGTGAACTGGAACCCATGCAAACGTACTAACAACTGAACAAAATGCTTGACTCCGTACATACTGACACACATAGGAACCAGCACTCCAGCAACTGCACACTGACTGACTTCTGGTTCACCCCTCTGGGAAACCATGGAGCCCACTTCCGCAGGCACAACACATCGGGAAACGCCTTGCATTCAAGCCGGACTTAACACACCAACTGACCAGACATGAAACAACAACAAGACGTACACCACACCCTGAACATAAACCCAAACCAAACATCTACACATATAAGGAAGGGGAACATGGAAGATACATAAGGAAGACATTGCTGGAAACATTGATGTCCCACTAGGTGACCCTCAAAGACTGGGCAGGTGGAAACGCGTTGCCCCTGGCAACCGGCATGCACTGCAAACTTGTCACGTGCACAACACCGAGGCCGTGACAGTACCTGAGTGCTAGAGATTGGACTTAGTGCAAAACTATTTAAGCAAGAAGTGTCTTTATGCCTGTTAAAACTAAAGTCTTGAGAGAACTCCTGAACTGACAATTTCCTGACCTGTTATAAGGAATTCTAGTTAAACCAACATCTGGATTATTGGTTTTGCTGTATTTATGAACTGTAAAAACTTCCCTAAGACGATTGATTCAGTAAATGTTCAACTGTTTCTTCTACAACTGACTCCTCATCCTTTTAACTACCCCCAACATTTGCACCTTACAGTGCTGGCGTCACGAACACAGGGGCCCAGCCACCAAAGCACCTTAAACACCTATACCATCAAGGGCACCTCAACTTCCATCTGGCTGGTGTTCCCTGCAATAGAGAGTCATTGTGCATGAGCGTTCAGTAACGCGGCCAAAAAATACCCAGCTCCGCAGAGGCTGTTCTCTTTTTTTAAATTGAAAAAATCAGTTGTTACCAGTTTAATCTTTGTTTTTTCCCCTATCAGGGGCCGGTGTATGGAATAGATTTTAGGAACCGGGAGATGGAAAAGGATGGTTGGTCGGTCCTCTTCCTTCCAATTTGGGGCAATGTGCGTGCGCCGTGGAATGTACTGTGCCACCCTATATGAGTGGTGTGTTAAGTAGTACTATTCCTATCAGTTTAATCCCTGCTATGTCCCCTATCAGGGGATGTGTATCAAATAGATTTTAGGAATCGGGAGATGGAAAAAGACCCATGCTCGGTCCGCTTTGTTTGAATTTTAGGTCACTGCCGTGCGCCGTGCAATGTACTGTGCCACCCAATATGAGTGGTGGGCAGTGGGCACAGTACAGTCTGTGGGCCTGACACACACTGGCAGGCAAATGCAATTATATTAAAGGGTAAAAATTAAATTACTTTTTTATCTGCAAGGTACTGTGCCACCCGATATGAGTGGTGGGCACTGGCAGTGGGCACAGTACAGTCAGTGGGCCTGACACACACTGGCAGGCCACTGCAATTATATTAAAGGATAAAAATGTAATTACTTTTTTATTTTAAAGGTACTGTGCCACCCGATATGAGTGGTGGGCAGTGGGCATAGTACAGTCAGTGGGCACAGTACAGTCAGTGGGCCTGACACACACTGGCAGGCAACTGCAATTATATTAAAGGGTAAAAATGAAATGACTTTTTTTATCTGCAAGGTACTGTGCCACCCAATATGAGTGGTGGGCAGTGGGCACAGTACAGTCTTTGGGGCTGACACACACTCGCAGGCAACTGCAATTATATTAAAGCGTAAAAATTAAATGACTTTTTTATCTGCAAGGTACAGTGCCACCCTATATTAGTGGTGGGCAGTGGGCACAGTACAGTCAGTGGGCCTGACACACACTGGCAGGCAACTGCAATTATATTAAAGGGTAAACATTAAATGACTTTTTTATCTGCAAGGTACAGTGCCACCCTATATGAGTGGTGGTCAGTGGGCACAGTCCAGTCAGTGGGCCTTACACACACTGGCAGGCAACTGCAATTAAATTAAAGGGTAAAAATAAAATGACTTTTTTTTTATCTGCAAGGTACTGTGCCACCCAATAGTGGTGGGCACTGGGCACAGTACAGTCTTTGGGGCTGACACACACTCGCAGGCAACTGCAATTATATTAAAGCGTAAAAATTAAATGACTTTTTTATCTGCAAGGTACAGTGCCACCCTATATTAGTGGTGGGCAGTGGGCACAGTACAGTCAGTGGCCCTGACACACACTCGCAGGCAACTGCAATTGTATTAAAGGCTAAAAAATTAATGACTTTTATATCTGCAAGGTACTGTGCCACCCTATATGATTGGTGGGCAGTGGGCACAGTACAGTCAGTGGGCCTGACACACACTGGCAGGCAGCTACAATTATATTAAAGGGTAAAAATGAAATGACTTTTTTATCTGCAAGGTACTGTGCCACCCAATAGTAGTGGGCACTGGGCACAGTACAGTCTGTGGGCCTGACACACACTAGCAGGCAACTGCAATTATATTAAAGGGTAAAAATTAAATGACTTTTTTATCTGCAAGGTACAGTGCCCCCCGATATGAGTGGTGGGCACTGGGCACAGTACAGTCGGTGGGCCTGACACACACTGGCAGGCAACTGCAATTATATTTAAGGGTAAAAATGTAATTACTTTTTTATCTGCAAGGTACTGTGCCACACGATTTGAGTGGTGGGCACAGGTAGTGAGCACAGTACAGTCTGTGTGGGCCTGACACTCACTGGCAGGCAACTGCAATTATATTAAAGGGTAAACATTAAATGATTTTTTTATCTGCAAGGTACTGTGCCACCGTTTATGACTGGTGGGCAGTGGGCTCAGTACAGTCAGGGGGACTGACACTCACTGGCAGGCAACTTCAATTATATTAAAGGGTAAACATTTAATGACTTTTTTATTTGCAAGGTACTGTGCCACCCGATAGTGGTGGGCAGTGGGCACAGTACAGTCTGTGAGCCTGACACTCACTGGCAGGCAACTGCAATTATATTAAAGGGTAAAAATGTAATGACATTTTTATCTGCAAGGTACTGTGCCACCCGATATAAGTGGTGGGCACTGGCAGTGGGCACAGTACAGTCTGTGAGCCTGACACTCACTGGCAGGCAACTGCAATTATATTAAAGGGTAAAAATTAAATGACTTTATTTGCAAGGGTGCTGTGCCACCTTATATGAGAGGTGGGCAATGGGCACAGTACAGTCATTGGGTCTGACACACGCTGGCAGGCAACTGCAATTATATTAAAGGGTAAAAATGTAATGACTTTTTTATCTGCAAGATACTGTGCCACCCGATATGAGTGGTGGGCACAGGTAGTGGACACAGTACAGTCTGTGTGGGCCTGACACTCACTGGCAGGCAACTGCAATTATATTAAAGGGTAACAATGAAATTACAGTTTTATCTGCAAGGTACTGTGCCACCCTATATGAGAGGTGGGCACTGGCAGTGGGCACAGTACAGTCTGTGGGCCTGACACTCACTGGCAGGCAACTGCAATTATATTAAAGGGTAAAAATTAAATGACATTTTTATCTGCAAGGTACAGTGCCACCCGATATGAGTGGTGGGCACTGGCAGTGGACACAGTACAATCTGTGGGCCTGACACTCACCGGCAGGCAGTTGCAATTATATTAAAGGGTAAAAATTTCATGACTTTTTTATCTGCAAGGGTACTGTGCCACCCGATATGAGTGGTGGGCAGTGGGCACAGTACAGTCAGTGGGCCTGACACTCACTGGCAGGCACTTGCAATTATATCAAAGGGTAAAAATGTAATGACTTTTTTATCTGCAAGGTACTGTGACACCCGATATGAGTGGTGGGCACTGGCAGTGGGCACAGTACAGTCAGTGAGCCTGACACACACTGGCAGGAACTGCAATTATATTAAAGGGTAAAAATTAAATTACATTTTTATATGCAAGGTACTGTGCCACCCTACATAAGTGGTGGGCAGTGGGCACAGTACAGTCAGTGGGCCTGACACACACTGGCAGGAACTGCAATTATATTAAAGGGTAAAAATTTAATTACTTTTTATCTGCAAGGTACTGTGCCACCCGATATGAGTGGTGGGCACTGGCAGTGGGCACAGTACAGTCAGTGAGCCTGACACACACTGGCAGGCAGCTGCAATTATATTAAAGGGTAAAAATTCAATGACTTTTTTATATGCAAGGTACTGTGCCACTCTATATGAGTGGTGCACACACAGTACAGTCTGTGGGCCTGCGGCCTCTTACACACGGACAGGCAACTGCAATATATATATATAGAAAAAATAAATAAAAGCAGACTGATGTACCAGCCCTAAAAAGGACTTTTTGGGGTGCTGTCCCTATATTAATTCAGCAGCAGCACTCTCTCTGCTCTAACTAACACTGCAGCTTCAGAATGAATTTAAGATGGATGCCGTCCTTGCTTTTTGATAGGAGGTGGGAGGGTCTGGGAGGGAGGGTATGCTGATTGGCTGGAATGTGTCTGCTGACTGTGAGGTACAGGGTCAAAGTTTGCTCAATGATGATGTATAGGGGGCGGACCGAACATGCGATGTTCACCAGCGAATATTTCGGGACATCTCTACTTCCAATCTTCTGGCTCACGGCCATGCTTACACCCTGCTGGCTGAGCCACAACTCTCCCTATGCTTAGCTTACAGTGAAATGGCAGAGAGACCGAAAGGGATGAGGCTTTTAAAGGGCTTGATTTCACAGGGTTTGGTTAGCTGCTCATTGGCTGTCTACATGGCATTCTGTGAGATCTTGCATTCCCAGGCTTCTTACTTTCAGTTTGTAACACATGTAGCCACCATTTTGGAAAAAAAATGGGTTTTTTTTAGACAAAGAGCCAGGAAATTTGGATTCGGTGCATTTTTCCTAAACTTCGGATGCTTCGATTCGCTCAACACTAATAGTAATATGAACTATGCTGGTATAACCTAGGTATCTCCTGTATATAATTTTATATGCACAGCTGGTATAAGTTATACATCTTCTTGTATATAGTGATATGGAGCATGCTGGTATAACCTGGGCATCCCCTGTATATAATTATATATGTACAGCTGGTATAAGTTATACATCTTCTTGTATATAGTGATATGGACCATGCTGGTATAACCTGGGCATCCCTTGTATATAATTATATATGTACAGCTGGTATAAGTTATATATCTTCTTGTATATAGTGATATGGAGCATGCTGGTTACTGCAGGGGGAGGGGGCAGGTACATCAGGCCCACTGCCATGTGTGAAACGGCCGCATCGGTTTCGTCCGCCTTAGCCCCAGTGACACCCCTAGGTTTCGGCTCAGACATAGCCCCTCCAGGCATCTCCATGAAGGTAGGAATCCATTTGCGCAGCGGAGCCCAGAAGAAGGTGCCCCCCCCATATCTTCACCAGCAGGCAGCGTTGGCAACTGTGGGTTTCTTGCTCTCACTAGTGGCAGTGAGGCCCGCTCAGCGAGGAGGAGAAAGCAAAGCAGCACTGGGACAGAGGCTGGGCACGGAGTGTCCACTAGAAGGCGCAGGTCTCCAAGATTCGACAGGCAGGATAGACCTGGCCTGAGACACCAGGAGGACGAAGAGGCGTCTGAGGGGAGGGAGAGTGCACCCAGTATGGAGGATTCTGGGGTGCAGATTGCAAATGGCTCGTTTCCAGCAGGAGGTTCAAAAGAATCGCCTGTGAGAGTCATTCGTCAGGAGCCAGGACCATTGGCTGCAGGGTTCACAGCGACCGGGCAGCTAGGTGAGACCATATGGGGAGTCTTTCATTCATTAGTTAGCAGCCCGAGGGGTGTGGGGGCTAGGTGCGGAGCTAGTTGGGGGACTAGGGCAGTTATTAGGTAGCCTCGCAGGTTGGGTTGTGGGATTAGGAGTAGCAGTTTTGTCCCCGTTACCGGCTTGGCGGGTAGGTGCGAGGTTGAGTGGGGCCATGGGGTGCTCGGAGTCTGGGGTTGGGGGATCAGTGTCGGTTCAGACTCAGGTTGGAGGTGGATGATGCAGCAAGGGGGGAGGTGCATGTGTGCTTTGAAGGCCTGTTAGGGGCGCATTTGAAGCAGGACCTGCGGGAGCGCAAATCAAAGGGGGAGTACATTGATATTTTTTCACTTCTCCCCCTGGAGCGTTTTAATTTGGATAGGTCAGGATGAGGGGAAAAAGGAAGAAGATGAGACGTGCCGGTATAGACTTATCCCGTGCACTTTCGCCAACTGGTTACAGGCTTTTGCTATCTTGGCGAGTGTTATTGGGGAGAAGACACCTGAGTGTTGCTCGGCTCTCTTCTGTTATCTAGATGCGATAGGGGAGGCATACAGGGTCAATGGGGTTCAGGTTTACTCATGTACAATGAGCAATTTAGGCAGAGAAAGGTGGTTCTCCCTAATATAAGGTGGGACCATAACGATATTGGTTTATGATTAACGGTGACGGCGCCAGGGCACGAGGAGCAGTCCTTTCGGGGGGATGCAGGAGGGTCAAGTCAGTCCACTCTCGCAGCGGCGTCCGCCAGAGGATTGTGCTTCCTCTTTAACGAAGGAAGCTGCAGGTTTGGCGCAAAATGCAAATTCAAGCATGAGTGCTCGTCCTGCATCACGGTGCCAATAGATGATTTAAAGGCAATAGACAAAATCATTTCATCAGGTTGGGTCGGGAATTGAAGAGAGATCTGGAGGTGTGGGCTGGGTTTTTGAAGGATTTTAATGGTAAAGCGTTGGTGATGGGGGATGTGGTGGACAGTTTCGACTTTGAGTTATTTTCGGACGCATCTGGGGGGTTGGATTTGGAGTTTATTGTCACGGGCAGTGGTGTGCAGATTGTTGGCCAGAATTCTGGTTTGTACGGGGGTGGGTTAAGAATTTGGCTCTCTTGGAGCTCTTTCCCATAGTTCTCGCAGTGGTGTCGTGGGGCGATAAATTCAGGAACAGGAAGGTTCGTTTTCATTGCGATAATCTGGGGGTGGCGCAGGCGATCAATAGTTTGACCGCCTCATCTCCTCCAGTGGTGTGGTTGTTGCAACATCTGGTCTTACTTTGTTTATCATTTAACCCATGGGTGGTGGCGGTTCATGTGCCTGGGGTTTCTAAATGCATTGCAGATGCTCTTTCTTGTTCGCAGTGGGAGCGTTTTTGACATCTGGTTCTGGAAGTGGAACTTGAAGGGTTGGAGTGTCCTGGGTCCCTATGGGAGCTATTGGAGGTACAGTAGAAGGGCTTTTGCAGGCTTTGTTGAGTGCAGGTACTTGGGTTTGGATTGAGTGGGAGCAGAAGTACAGTTGCTGTTATTTCGGGGTCATGTCAAGGAGCAGGGTTGGACAATGGCGCAAGTAAACAGATATGTGGCTGGTTTGGCTTTCGGATTTAAATCAAGGGGCATGGCAAACGTTACTAAAGCCTTTTTGGTTGAGCAGGTTTTGAGGGGCTGGAGGAGGGGCAAGCGAACGGAGGATCGGAGACAGCCTGTGTCATTTGCTTTGCTGTAAAAATTGGTCGGCAGGCAGAATTAATATGCAGTTCTTTAGGAGAAGTTTGTTTGTTTCGTTATAAATTATATACATCTTCTTGTATATAGTGATATGGAGCATGCTGGTATAACCTGGGTATCTCCTGTATATAATTATATATGTACAGCTGGTATAAGTTATACATCTTCTTGTATATAGTGATATGGAGCATGCTGGTATAACCTGGGTATCTCCTGTATATAATTATATATGTACAGCTGGTATAACCTGGGTATCTCCTGTATATAATTATATATGTACAGCTGGTATAAGTTATACATCTTCTTGTATATAGTGATATGGAGCATGCTGGTATAACCTGGGTATCTCCTGTATATAATTATATATGTACAGCTGGTATAAGTTATACATCTTCTTGTATATAGTGATATGGAGCATGCTGGTATAACCTGGGCATCTCCTGTATATAATTATATATGTACAGCTGGTATAAGTTATACATCTTCTTGTATATAGTGATATGGACCATGCTGGTATAACCTGGGTATCTCCTGTATATAATTATATATGTACAGCTGGTATAAGTTATACATCTTCTTGTATATAGTGATATGGAGCATGCTGGTATAACCTGGGCATCTCCTGTATATAATTATATATGTACAGCTGGTATAACCTGGGTATCTCCTGTATATAATTATATATGTACAGCTGGTATAACCTGGGCATCTCCTGTATATAATTATATATGTACAGCTGGTATAAGTTATATATCTTCTTGTATATAGTGATATGGAGCATGCTGGTATAACCTGGGCATCTCCTGTATATAATTATATATGTACAGCTGGTATAAGTTATACATCTTCTTGTATATAGTGATATGGACCATGCTGGTATAACCTGGGCATCTCCTGTATATAATTATATATGTACAGCTGGTATAAGTTATACATCTTCTTGTATATAGTGATATGGACCATGCTGGTATAACCTGGGCATCCCTTGTATATAATTATATATGTACAGCTGGTATAAGTTATACATCTTCTTGTATATAGTGATATGGACCATGCTGGTTACTGCAGGGGGAGGGGGCAGGTACATCAGGCCCACTGCCATGTGTGAAACGGCCGCATCGGTTTCGTCCGCCTTAGCCCTAGCGACACCCCTAGGTTTCGGCACAGACATAGCCCCTCCAGGCATCTCCATGAAGGTAGGAATCCATTTGCGCAGCGGAGCCCAGAAGAAGGTGCCCCCCCATATCTTCACCAGCAGGCAGCGTTGGCAACTGTGGGTTTCTTGCTCTCACTAGTGGCAGTGAGGCCCGCTCAGCGAGGAGGAGAAAGCAAAGCAGCACTGGGACAGAGGCTGGGCACGGAGTGTCCACTAGAAGGCGCAGGTCTCCAAGATTCGACAGGCAGGATAGACCTGGCCTGAGACACCAGGAGGACGAAGAGGCGTCTGAGGGGAGGGAGAGTGCACCCAGTATGGAGGATTCTGGGGTGCAGATTGCAAATGGCTCGTTTCCAGCAGGAGGTTCCAAAGAATCGCCTGTGAGAGTCGTTCGTCAGGACCATTGGCTGCCTGGTTCACAGCGCCCGGGCAGCTAGGTGAGACCATGTGGGGAGTCTTTCAGTCATTAGTTAGCAGCCCGAGGGGTGTGGGGGCTAGGTGGGGAGCTAGTTGGGGGACTAGGGCAGTTATTAGGTAGCCTCGCAGGTTGGGTTGTGGGATTAGGAGTAACAGGTTTGTCCCCGTTACCGGCTTGGCGGGTAGGTGCGAGGTTGAGTGGGGCCATGGGGTGCTCGGAGTCTGGGGTTGGGGGATCAGTGTCGGTTCAGACTCAGGTTGGAGGTGGATGATGCAGCAAGGGGGGAGGTGCATGTGTGCTTTGAAGGCCTGTTAGGGGCGCATTTGAAGCAGGACCTGCGGGAGCGCAAATCAAAGGGGGAGTACATTGATATTTTTTCACTTCTCCCCCTGGAGCGTTTTAATTTGGATAGGTCAGGATGAGGGGGAAAAAGGAAGAAGATGAGACGTGCCGGTATAGACTTATCCCGTGCACTTTCGCCAACTGGTTACAGGCTTTTGCTATCTTGGCGAGTGTTATTGGGGAGAAGACACCTGAGTGTTGCTCGGCTCTCTTCTGTTATCTAGAAGCGATAGGGGAGGCATACAGGGTCTATGGGGTTCAGGTTTACTCATGTACAATGAGCAATTTAGGCAGAGAAAGGTGGTTCTCCCTAATATAAGGTGGGACCATAACGATATTGGTTTATGATTAACGGTGACGGCGCCAGGGCACGAGGAGCAGTCCTTTCGGGGGGATGCAGGAGGGTCAAGTCAGTCCACTCTCGCAGCGGCGTCCGCCAGAGGATTGTGCTTCCTCTTTAACGAAGGAAGCTGCAGGTTTGGCGCAAAATGCAAATTCAAGCATGAGTGCTCGTCCTGCATCACGGTGCCAATAGATGATTTAAAGGCAATAGACAAAATCATTTTATCAGGTTGGGTCGGGAATTGAAGAGAGATCTGGAGGTGTGGGCTGGGTTTTTGAAGGATTTTAATGGTAAAGCGTTGGTGATGGGGGATGTGGTGGACAGTTTCGACTTTGAGTTATTTTCGGACGCATCTGGGGGGTTGGATTTGGAGTTTATTGTCACGGGCAGTGGTGTGCAGATTGTTGGCCAGAATTCTGGTTTGTACGGGGTGGGTTAAGAATTTGGCTCTCTTGGAGCTCTTTCCCATAGTTCTCGCAGTGGTGTCGTGGGGCGATAAATTCAGGAACAGGAAGGTTCGTTTTCATTGCGATAATCTGGGGGTGGCGCAGGCGATCAATAGTTTGACCGCCTCATCTCCTCCAGTGGTGTGGTTGTTGCAACATCTGGTCTTACTTTGTTTATCATTTAACCCATGGGTGGTGGCGGTTCATGTGCCTGGGGTTTCTAAATGCATTGCAGATGCCCTTTCTTGTTCGCAGTGGGAGCGTTTTGACATCTGGTTCTGGAAGTGGAACTTGAAGGGTTGGAGTGTCCTGGGTCCCTATGGGAGCTATTGGAGGTACAGTAGAAGGGCTTTTGCAGGCTTTGTTGAGTGCAGGTACTTGGGTTTGGATTGAGTGGGAGCAGAAGTACAGTTGCTGTTATTTCGGGGTCATGTCAAGGAGCAGGGTTGGACAATGGCGCAAGTAAACAGATATGTGGCTGGTTTGGCTTTCGGATTTAAATCAAGGGGCATGGCAGACGTTACTAAAGCCTTTTTGGTTGAGCAGGTTTTGAGGGGCTGGGGGAGGGGCAAGCGAACGGAGGATCGAAGACAGCCTGTGTCATTTGCTTTGCTGTAAAAATTGGTCGGCAGGCAGAATTAATATGCAGTTCTTTAGGAGAAGTTTGTTTGTTTCGTTATAAATTATATACATCTTCTTGTATATAGTGATATGGAGCATGCTGGTATAACCTGGGTATCTCCTGTATATAATTATATATGTACAGCTGGTATAAGTTATACATCTTCTTGTATATAGTGATATGGAGCATGCTGGTATAACCTGGGTATCTCCTGTATATAATTATATATGTACAGCTGGTATAACCTGGGTATCTCCTGTATATAATTATATATGTACAGCTGGTATAAGTTATACATCTTCTTGTATATAGTGATATGGAGCATGCTGGTATAACCTGGGTATCTCCTGTATATAATTATATATGTACAGCTGGTATAAGTTATACATCTTCTTGTATATAGTGATATGGAGCATGCTGGTATAACCTGGGTATCTCCTGTATATAATTATATATGTACAGCTGGTATAAGTTATACATCTTCTTGTATACAGTGATATGGACCATGCTGGTATAACCTGGGTATCTCCTGTATATAATTATATATGTACAGCTGGTATAAGTTATACATCTTCTTGTATATAGTGATATGGAGCATGCTGGTATAACCTGGGCATCTCCTGTATATAATTATATATGTACAGCTGGTATAAGTTATACATCTTCTTGTATATAGTGATATGGAGCATGCTGGTATAACCTGGGCATCTCCTGTATATAATTATATATGTACAGCTGGTATAACCTGGGTATCTCCTGTATATAATTATATATGTACAGCTGGTATAAACTGGGCATCTCCTGTATATAATTATATATGTACAGCTGGTATAAGTTATATATCTTCTTGTATATAGTGATATGGAGCAAGCTGGTATAACCTGGGCATCTCCTGTATATAATTATATATGTACAGCTGGTATAAGTTATACATCTTCTTGTATATAGTGATATGGACCATGCTGGTATAACCTGGGCATCTCCTGTATATAATTATATATGTACAGCTGGTATAAGTTATACATCTTCTTGTATATAGTGATATGGACCATGCTGGTATAACCTGGGCATCCCTTGTATATAATTATATATGTACAGCTGGTATAAGTTATATATCTTCTTGTATATAGTGATATGGAGCATGCTGGTTACTGCAGGGGGAGGGGGCAGGTACATCAGGCCCACTGCCATGTGTGAAACGGCCGCATCGGTTTCGTCCGCCTTAGCTCCAGTGACACCCCTAGGTTTCGGCACAGACATAGCCCCTCCAGGCATCTCCATGAAGGTAGGAATCCATTTGCGCAGCGGAGCCCAGAAGAAGGTGCCCCCCCATATCTTCACCAGCAGGCAGCGTTGGCAACTGTGGGTTTCTTGCTCTCACTAGTGGCAGTGAGGCCTGCTCAGCGAGGAGGAGAAAGCAAAGCAGCACTGGGACAGAGGCTGGGCACGGAGTGTCCACTAGAAGGCGCAGGTCTCCAAGATTCGACAGGCAGGATAGACCTGGCCTGAGACACCAGGAGGACGAAGAGGCGTCTGAGGGGAGGGAGAGTGCACCCAGTATGGAGGATTCTGGGGTGCAGATTGCAAATGGCTCGTTTCCAGCAGGAGGTTCAAAAGAATCGCCTGTGAGAGTCATTCGTCAGGAGCCAGGACCATTGGCTGCGGGGTTCACAGCGACCGGGCAGCTAGGTGAGACCATATGGGGAGTCTTTCATTCATTAGTTAGCAGCCCGAGGGGTGTGGGGGCTAGGTGGGGAGCTAGTTGGGGGACTAGGGCAGTTATTAGGTAGCCTCGCAGGTTGGGTTGTGGGATTAGGAGTAGCAGGTTTGTCCCCGTTACCGGCTTGGCGGGTAGGTGCGAGGTTGAGTGGGGCCATGGGGTGCTCGGAGTCTGGGGTTGGGGGATCAGTGTCGGTTCAGACTCAGGTTGGAGGTGGATGATGCAGCAAGGGGGGAGGTGCATGTGTGCTTTGAAGGCCTGTTAGGGGCGCATTTGAAGCAGGACCTGCGGGAGCGCATATGAAAGGGGAGTACATTGATATTTTTCACTTCTCCCCTGGAGCGTTTTAATTTGGATAGGTCAGGATGAGGGAGAAAAGGAAGAAGATGAGACGTGCCGGTATAGACTTATCCCGTGCACTTTCGCCAACTGGTTACAGGCTTTTGCTATCTTGGCGAGTGTTATTGGGGAGAAGACACCTGAGTGTTGCTCGGCTCTCTTCTGTTATCTAGAAGCGATAGGGAGGCATACAGGGTCTATGGGGTTCAGGTTTACTCATGTACAATGAGCAATTTAGGCAGAGAAAGGTGGTTCTCCCTAATATAAGGTGGGACCATAACGATATTGGTTTATGATTAACGGTGACGGCGCCAGGGCACGAGGAGCAGTCCTTTCGGGGGGATGCAGGAGGGTCAAGTCAGTCCACTCTCGCAGCGGCGTCCGCCAGAGGATTGTGCTTCCTCTTTAACGAAGGAAGCTGCAGGTTTGGCGCAAAATGCAAATTCAAGCATGAGTGCTCGTCCTGCATCACGGTGCCAATAGATGATTTAAAGGCAATAGACAAAATCATTTTATCAGGTTGGGTCGGGAATTGAAGAGAGATCTGGAGGTGTGGGCTGGGTTTTGAAGGATTTTAATGGTAAAGCGTTGGTGATGGGGGATGTGGTGGACAGTTTCGACTTTGAGTTATTTTCGGACGCATCTGGGGGGGGGGGGGGGTTGGATTTGGAGTTTATTGTCACGGGCAGTGGTGTGCAGATTGTTGGCCAGAATTCTGGTTTGTACGGGGGTGGGTTAAGAATTTGGCTCTCTTGGAGCTCTTTCCCATAGTTCTCGCAGTGGTGTCGTGGGGCGATAAATTCAGGAACAGGAAGGTTCGTTTTCATTGCGATAATCTGGGGGTGGCGCAGGCGATCAATAGTTTGACCGCCTCATCTCCTCCAGTGGTGTGGTTGTTGCAACATCTGGTCTTACTTTGTTTATCATTTAACACATGGGTGGTGGCGGTTCATGTGCCTGGGGTTTCTAAATGCATTGCAGATGCCCTTTCTTGTTCGCAGTGGGAGCGTTTTTGACATCTGGTTCTGGAAGTGGAACTTGAAGGGTTGGAGTGTCCTGGGTCCCTATGGGAGCTATTGGAGGTACAGTAGAAGGGCTTTTGCAGGCTTTGTTGAGTGCAGGTACTTGGGTTTGGATTGAGTGGGAGCAGAAGTACAGTTGCTGTTATTTCGGGGTCATGTCAAGGAGCAGGGTTGGACAATGGCGCAAGTAAACAGATATGTGGCTGGTTTGGCTTTCGGATTTAAATCAAGGGGCATGGCAGACGTTACTAAAGCCTTTTTGGTTGAGCAGGTTTTGAGGGGCTGGAGGGAGGGGCAAGCGAACGGAGGATCGGAGACAGCCTGTGTCATTTGCTTTGCTGTAAAAATTGGTCGGCAGGCAGAATTAATATGCAGTTCTTTAGGAGAAGTTTGTTTGTTTCGTTATAAATTATATACATCTTCTTGTATATAGTGATATGGAGCATGCTGGTATAACCTGGGTATCTCCTGTATATAATTATATATGTACAGCTGGTATAAGTTATACATCTTCTTGTATATAGTGATATGGAGCATGCTGGTATAACCTGGGTATCTCCTGTATATAATTATATATGTACAGCTGGTATAACCTGGGTATCTCCTGTATATAATTATATAGGTACAGCTGGTATAACCTGGGTATCTCCTGTATATAATTATATATGTACAGCTGGTATAACCTGGGTATCTCCTGTATATAATTATATATGTACAGCTGGTATAAGTTATACATCTTCTTGTATATAGTGATATGGAGCATGCTGGTATAACCTGGGTATCTCCTGTATATAATTATATATGTACAGCTGGTATAAGTTATACATCTTCCTGTATACAGTGATATGGAGCATGCTGGTATAACCTGGGCATCTCCTGTATATAATTATATATGTACAGCTGGTATAAGTTATACATCTTCTTGTATATAGTGATATGGAGCATGCTGGTATAACCTGGGTATCTCCTGTATATAATTATATATGTACAGCTGGTATAACCTGGGCATCTCCTGTATATAATTATATATGTACAGCTGGTATAAGTTATACATCTTCTTGTATATAGTGATATGGAGCATGCTGGTATAACCTGGGCATCTCCTGTATATAATTATATATGTACAGCTGGTATAACCTGGGTATCTCCTGTATATAATTATATATGTACAGCTGGTATAACCTGGGCATCTCCTGTATATAATTATATATGTACAGCTGGTATAAGTTATACATCTTCTTGTATATAGTGATATGGAGCATGCTGGTATAACCTGGGCATCTCCTGTATATAATTATATATGTACAGCTGGTATAAGTTATACATCTTCTTGTATATAAGTGATATGGAGCATGCTGGTATAACCTGGGTATCTCCTGTATATAATTATATATGTACAGCTGGTATAAGTTATACATCTTCCTGTATATAGTGATATGTAGCATGCTGGTATAACCTGGGTATCTCCTGTATATAATTATATATGTACAGCTGGTATAAGTTATACATCTTCTTGTATATAGTGATATGGACCATGCTGGTATAACCTGGGCATCTCCTGTATATAATTATATATGTACAGCTGGTATAAGTTATACATCTCCCTGTATATAGTGATATGGACCATGCTGGTATAACCTGGGTATCTCCTGTATATAATTATATATGTACAGCTGGTATAAGTTATACCCCATCTTGTATATAGTGATATGGACCATGCTGGTATAACCTGGGCATCTCCTGTATATAATTATATATGTACAGCTGGTATAAGTTATACATCTTCTTGTATATAGTGATATGGACCATGCTGGTATAACCTGGGCATCTCCTGTATATAATTATATATGTACAGCTGGTATAAGTTATACATCTTCTTGTATATAGTGATATGGAGCATGCTGGTATAACCTGGGTATCTCCTGTATATAATTATATATGTACAGCTGGTATAAGTTATACATCTTCTTGTATATAGTGATATGGACCATGCTGGTATAACCTGGGCATCTCCTGTATATAATTATATATGTACAGCTGGTATAAGTTATACATCTTCTTGTATATAGTGATATGGACCATGCTGGTATAACCTGGGCATCTCCTGTATATAATTATATATGTACAGCTGGTATAAGTTATACATCTTCTTGTATATAGTGATATGGACCATGCTGGTATAACCTGGGCATCTCCTGTATATAATTATATATGTACAGCTGGTATAAGTTATACATCTTCTTGTATATAGTGATATGGACCATGCTGGTATAACCTGGGCATCTCCTGTATATAATTATATATGTACAGCTGGTATAAGTTATACATCTTCTTGTATATAGTGATATGGAGCATGCTGGTATAACCTGGGCATCTCCTGTATATAATTATATATGTACAGCTGGTATAAGTTATACATCTTCTTGTATATAGTGATATGGAGCATGCTGGTATAACCTGGGCATCTCTTGTATATAATTATATATGTACAGCTGGTATAAGTTATACATCTTCTTGTATATAGTGATATGGACCGTGCTGGTATAACCTGGGTATCTCCTGTATATAATTATATATGTACAGCTGGTATAAGTTATACATCTTCTTGTATATAGTGATATGGACCATGCTGAGTATAACCTGGGCATCTCCTGTATATAATTATATATGTACAGCTGGTATAAGTTATACATCTTCTTGTATATAGTGATATGGAGCATGCTGGTATAACCTGGGCATCTCCTGTATATAATTATATATGTACAGCTGGTATAAGTTATACATCTTCTTGTATATAGTGATATGGAGCATGCTGGTATAACCTGGGTATCTCCTGTATATAATTATATCTGTACAGCTGGTATAAGTTATACATCTTCTTGTATATAGTGATATGGACCATGCTGGTATAACCTGGGTATCTCCTGTATATAATTATATATGTACAGCTGGTATAAGTTATACATCTTCTTGTATATAGTGATATGGAGCATGCTGGTATAACCTGGGCATCTCCTGTATATAATTATATATGTACAGCTGGTATAACCTGGGCATCGTCCTGTATATAATGATATATGTACCATGCTGGTATAACCTGGGCATCTCCTGTATATAATTATATATGTACAGCTGGTATAAGTTATACATCTTCTTGTATGTAGTGATATGGAGCATGCTGGTATAACCTGGGCATCTCCTGTATATAATTATATATGTACAGCTGGTATAACCTGGGCATGTCCTGTATATAATGATATATGTACAGCTGGTATAACCTGGGTATCTCCGGTATATAATTATATATGTACAGCTGGTATAACCTGGGCATCTCTTGTATATAATTATAGATGTACAGCTGGTATAAGTTATACATCTTCATGTATATAGTAATATGGAGCATGCTGGTATAACCTGGGCATCTCCTGTATATAATTATATATGTACAGCTGGTATAAGTTATACCTCTTCTTGTATGTAGTGATATGGAGCATGCTGGTATAACCTGGGCATCTCCTGTATATAATTATATATGTACAGCTGGTATTCTGTATGTGACAGGTGAGGACCTCTCATTTCCCTTTGTTTGTTAATGATACAGCTGTTTCTTCTGCATAGGTCATACTCTGTTTTATCTTTGTAGACCTCTGGTCTGATTTTTGCTTGTCATTTCAGTATTTCTTTCCCACTATCTCAATATTTGGCACATTCTCTCTGTGTCGGATCGCGCATGGCTGCCCCCAGCATTGAAGAGGTTATGCAGAGGCTGCTCACCCATTCTTACAGATTCTGTTTTAATGAGGCCAGCTGTTCCGGAGAGAGAGGAATCTAAGAGATTAGTGCCGGAATAATGTGAATTGCGTTGAAGCTTTGAACGCCGCTTGCAACCACATTTTTTCCACCGAGCCGCACGTTTCTTCTATTGGCAAGACTGCAAATCAGGGTCCTTAGTTTGTTGAATTAGAAGCTGCTAATTGCCCACTTCATCTCAGTGAAATACGCAATTTGCTTACTTGAAAGTGCAATTTATAGGCCTGCGTTTGTTTGCATGTGGCGAGGCTGAAGTAAGCTTTGAAATCTCGTTCGGATTGGGGAGGGGGGCAGCAATGGAGAACGCGGCAGCTGGGAATATTTAACGTCTCTAATTGGTTGGGGATTGAGTTGTCCACTTCTGTGACATTTACTAATGAAAGTGTCTCCCTGGGACAAACCTATATTATCAGGTGGTGGAGTTCGGATAGAACTCTCATCTCCGGTATTTTTATTATATTCAGATGGGCTATAAATATAACGCAATTTATAGAAGACAGAAATCAGACCTGGAGAAGAGGAGCCTCACTACGCCTCTAGCCGCCTCATGAACGCTCCCCAATAACCTGCGTATTTTACAAAATGTAAATCATCATTTTCATTGAGTATGTCAATATTTGTATTTTTTTCCTTCTAATAAACTACATTTTTCAAAAAAAAAAAAAAATTGTCTTCTGTAAGGGTCATTGGTATACGGTGACCGCCACTTTACAGTTCCGATAGGTGCTATCCCCGAAATTTCAATTTTTTTTTGAAGAGCATACAAAGTAAATGTGCTTTAGGGTACTTTCACACTTGCGTTAGTGCGGATCCGTCTGTTTATTTGCACAGACGGATCCGCACCTATAATGCAAACGTTTGTATCCGTTCAGAACGGATCCGTTTGCATTAGTTTTAAAGAAAAATGACAAAGTCCAAAACGGATCTGTTTTGAATTACATTGAAAGTCAGTGGGGAACGGATCCGTTTTCACATGCACCATATATTGTCATTGACAACGGATCCGTCCCCATTGACTTACATTATAATTCGCAACGGATCTGTTAGGCTCCGCCTCTTCAGACGGACACCAAAATGCTGCATGCTGTGTTTTGGTGTCCGTCTCCAAAACATAATAGAAGTGGAACGGAGCCGAACTGATGCATTCTAAGCGGATCCTTATCTATTCAGAATGCATTGGGGCTTAACTGATCCGTTTTGGACCGTTTGTGAGAGCCCTGAAACGGATCTCACAAATGGAAGCCAAAACGCTAGTGTGAAAGTACCCTAAGTGTACGTGTAGACCTTCCATTGGTCTACGTTTGTTGATGTTAGTTTTTTTTTACTGAAGAATTGGAATTTTGTTTGCCATTAGGAAAACACAATAATCACTGGGCGGTATACTGTTCATAGATTACTCTATATAACAGTGTGTCTGTAAAGGGACTAGAGAGGGTGTATATCTCACCCAGAATGCTTCGATGGGTGAGGTAAAAGAATCCAGGAAAGCTGGGTTACTTCAGCAAAGTGCAGCTTGCTGAGGTTCTTTTCTATGAAGTGTTCTATGGGCTGAATTTTTATGGGATGGTATGTTGGTGTTGGTAGTGAGACATGCCATTCCCTCCTCACTCCAGTACACCACTTTCCCCTAGCCAGAGGCAGACCCAGGTGTAGCTGCTGGGCTCATTGCCGTGGAGATAAATACAGGGCTGAAATGCTGTCAGCCTGGAAACTGCAATGTGCTTGCTATGAAAGCCTCATCTACCATGTGTTGAAGGCATGGCCAAGATAACCGTTTAGTTAGCGCCCAGATGGGCAGGCGTTTTGTTTATGCATTTCTTTTCTTTCAACTTAAGACTTTACCATAGAGTGTTCATAACTATTGGCTGCTGTTATTGTTTGGATGAAAATAAAGTGTTTTGACATTTACCCTGTTGAATCCAGTGGAGTCTGTCATCACTGACATCAATGTCCATACGAACACATCCTTAGACCCATTAGTGACTAATTAGCTTTAAGGTGAGAGAGAGAAAAGAGACATAGGGGGTCTATCATAGCTCTACATTGGTTTTCTGTGAAAAGTCACACATTTTAAATCAACTGCCAGTTTGCTACTAATTTGGAACTTTTTAGCTTTTAATGACACCCTTGCCACTTATCCCAAAAATTGGCTTGGGCATGGACTGCAAAAGAAAGGCAGTGGGTGGGAGCTCTGTGTCACCAGTGGAAAGCCGGTCAATAGTAAATGACCTTCATAAGAGGGATACTGAGAAACTGGAGAGAGAATGGAAGAAGATATAGAAGAAAGGGAGAGAGAAGACTGAAAGGAGAGTGAGAAAAAGTGGGAGGAAGGGGAGAAAGATAAGAGGAGATATAACAGGAGAGAAAAGAGAATATATAGAAAAGGAGAAAGAGAAGACAAGAGAAGACAAGTTAAAAGATATATATAGAAGAGAGAGAAGAAAGATAGAGGAGGAAGAAAATAAGAGAGAAAAAGAGAGGGGAGAGATAGAAGAAGAGAAAATGAAGCTGAAGATAAAGAAAAGGAGTGAGAAAAGAATTTGAGAATGAGAAAAGAAGAAAAAAAAAGACAGAAGAATAGAAATGGATGGAGAGAGAAGAAAAAGATGGAAGAAAAAGAGAGCAGATTCAGTAAAAAAGAGGAAAGAAGAGAGTGAAAAGAAGAGGGAGAATAGGGAAGAGAGAAAAAAGAGATGAGAAAAGGGGAAGAATGGAGAGAGAAGAATCAGAATGGAAGAAGAAAAGATTCGAGAAGCAGAGAGATGGAGTAAGGCCTCTTTCACACACACACACACACACACACACACGTGACGCCCGGATAAGAGGCGGGTGCGTTGCGGGAAAATGCACGATTTTTCCGCGCGAGTGCAAAGCGTTTTAATGCATTTTGCATGCGTGTGGGAAAAATCGGCATGTTTGGTACCCACACCCGAACCCGGACTTCTTCACTGAAGGTCGGGTTTGGGTTGAGTATTCTGTAGATTTTATAATTTTCTCTTATAACATGGTTAAAAGGGAAAATAATAACATTCTCAATACAGAATGCTTAGTAAAATGTGGATTGAGGGGTTAAAAATTAACTCACCTTATCCACTTGATCGCGTAGTTGCTGATCTCTCCTCTCTTCTTCAATCATTAGCTGCCGGCTAAAGGACCTGTGATGATGTCACTGCGCTCATCACATGGTCCAATCACATGGTCCATCATGTGACGTCAGAATAGGTCGTTTAGATGGCAGCTAATGCTTGAAGAAGAGAGGAGAGATCGGCAACTACGCGATCAAGTGGATAAGGTGAGTTAATTTTTTTTAACCCCTTAATCCAAATTTTAGTAAGCATTCTGTATTGAGAATGCTATTATTTTCTCTTATAACCATGTTATAAGGGAAAATAATAAAGATCGGGTCTCCATCCCGATCGTCTCTTAGCAACCTTGTGGGAAAATCGCGCTGCATCCGCACTTAATTGCGGATGCTATGCGATTTTCACGCAGCCCCATACACTTCTATAGGGCCTGCGTTGCATGAAAAACGCACAATACAGAGCATGCTGTGATTTTCACGCAACACAGAAGTGATGCGTGAAAATCACAGCTCATGTACACAGCCCCATAGAAATGAATGGGTCAGGATTCAGTGCGGGTGCAATGCGTCCTCCTCATGCATTGCACCCGCGCGGAACACTCGCCCGTGTGAAAGAGGGAGAAAAAGCAGATTAAGAGATAAGGAGGAGAGAAGGGAGTGAGGAGAAGAGGGAGAATAGAGAAGAGAGAAAAGAAGAAGATATAAGAAGGGGAATAGAGAAAATAATTGGAAGGAGATAGAGGGAAAGGAGGAGAAAGAAAAGAAGATGAGAGAAGAGAAAGAAGACAAGAGATCAAAGAAGAAGAAGAAAAGAGAGAAGAAAGACAGAGAAGTAGAAGAGAGAAAAAAAGAAAGAAGAGGGAAGAGAGAAAGAGGAAGAAGTGGAGAGAGACAGATAGAAAAGGGAGATAAAGTGAGGAGACAAGATGGAGATGAAGGGAAGTGGGAAGAGAATACATAAAGAGAGGGATTGAGAGATGGAGGAGTAAAGCGAAGCTTAGAGAGGAGAAAGGCGAGAGTGTGAATTAGTAATAAGAAGACAGCATTAAAGGGAATCTGTTAGTTCAGAAACTTCCCCCAAACTACAGTAATCGGTGTACGGTGTAATTCTGGAATTCTTCTCTTTATACTCGCTGTTATAAGGACTCTGTGTGCCCGCAAACTGGCTGTAACATGAATGGAGAGGACTCCCGAGCGTGCGCACGTAATCCAGAGGAGTCCAGGAGGAGTCCTCTCTCTGCAGTTTACGGCCAGTTTGTGGGAAAACAGAATCTGAATGCGAGTGAATATAAAGATACAACTTACAGAATAAGAATCATTTATCCTACACACTGAGAGAATTCGAGAGAGGAAGTGAGACGAGAGTGCAAAGTAGGAAAGAGAGTGTGTGACAGATCGAAGACTGGAGAGAAGAGAGAGATGTGGTGAGAGGCAAACAGGGAGAGAGTAGGAGCGGAAGAGAGGTAGGGATAGAGAAAAAGACAAAGGTGAATTTCTTAAGGGTACATTCACATGACCCCTATGGGTTTTGCGGTCCGCAACACGGATACCAGTCATACGCATTACGCAATTTGAGGAACACACACGGCCGGCCCTATGATAGAAATGCCTATTCTTATTTGCAATTACAGACAGGAATAGGGCATGCTCTATCTTTTTTTTGTGGGGCCGGTTAACAAAAGTACGGATGCAGACATTAAAATGAATGCGGATCCATAAATACGGTCGTGTGATTGTTAGGGTGCATTCACACAACCATATGTATTTTGCAGTCTGCAAAACACAGATCCACAAAAAATACGGATGACGCCTGTGTTGCATCCATTTGTTTTGCGGATCCATTGTAACAATGCCAGTCCTTGTCTGCAAAATGGACAAAAATAGGACATGTTCTATCATTTTTTGCGGGGCTACGGAACAGACATACGGATGCGGACAGCACTTTTGCGGACCGCATTTTTAGCAGAAATATTGAAATAAATGGTCCACATCCTATGCGCAAAAAATACGCTCATGCACACGACCATTGTTGTTTTGTAGTCCGCAAATTGAGGATCCGCAAAACACAGATACCGTCCGTGTGCATTCTGGATTTTGCAGTATGTAACGGCTGGCCCTTAATAGAACAGTCCCATCCTTGTCCATAAAGCGAACAATAATAGGACGTTCTATTGTTTTTGCGGGATGGCCATGCAGTCATACGGACACAGAATACACACTGGGTCATTTCCATTTTTGGCAGCCCCATTGAAGGGAATGGTTCTGCATACGGGCCGCAAAAAAACTGGAACGTTTGGGTGCATGAGTCCTGAGAGTGATATTACCTACGCCAATCTTTACTCTGATTCAAGCACATGCTAAAAGTAGGCTGCACAAGAATAAATAAAATCAACTATAACTAGAGTTGAGCGAACACCTGGATGTTCGGGTTCGAGAAGTTCGCCTGAACTCGACCCGAACTTCACCCCGAACCCGAACCCCAACCCCATTGAAGTCAATGGGGACCCGAACTTTTGGGCACTTAAATGGCTGTAAAATAGCCCAGGAAAGGGCTAGAGGGCTGCAAAAGGCAGAAACATGTAGGTAAATTCCCTGCAAACATATGTGAATAGGGAAATGACTTAAAATAAAATACAGAAAAATAATAAATAAACATTCTAAACTTGAGCCCAAGTGAGTGACAGTGGCACCTGTCACCCAGCAAACAGAGGATGTGGCAGCAACGCCACCACATCTGGCACCGTCACCAAGCATCTCCACCAAATCCCAGGGAAGTGTTTAGCGATCAGCCGTCCATCTCCCAAACATTGGAGAGAAAGAGAAATAGTCTCCCCCCCCCCCCCAACCCATGGCTCTGAATGCCTTATTTCAAACTTCCTGGTCCTTTGAAACGCTGTCATTCTGTCTGGTGGACAGTTTTAAAAACCTTATGGCGGTGGCTATCCCACAGTACGTGTATCCCAGCCGCCGCTACTTTTGCAGGCGAGCCATCTCTTCCCTGCACAACCAAGTGGCGGACAAAATCAGGTGTGCACTGCGCAACGCTATCTGTGGCAACGTCCACAAAACCAATAACACAGTGGGTAAATGTAGCGGCTGGCCCAGAGGCGGATAGCATTTTTGCGAATGTTCTTCCGCCCCCGAGGATTGCTGGGCATTTCTCTTTGTATCCTGTCACCTCCTCCTCGTCCTCCTCCTCTACCTCCTCCTCATTCACTCAGCGTAACACCTTCACCACCCACAGCAGCACAGCCAAGGGGGAAACGACAGCAGGTTGTTTTAATACTTGTGTGTTTGTGGGACAAACCCCGCACCGCCCAGGAGCTGTGGACAGGCATGGAACAACAGACCGACCATTGGTTGGTGCCACTGAGCCTCCAGCCCGGCCTGGTGTTGTGCGCTAATGTGCGAAATATACTAGCAGGTCTGGGCCTAGCCGGTTTGACGCACATCCCGTGCCTGCCACATGTGCAGAATTTGGGGTGCAGAAATTCCTAAACACCAGACAGTGAAAATCAATTCAGTTAATCGAACACACAACACCCCCCTCTTTCACTCAAACCATTAACAAACCATTTACAAATTTACTTAAAAACATATTAAAATAACTATAATGCAGCTAAAGTAACCATATAAAGAAACAAGACTATATACATGCCTTATCCTTAACTTAAGGCCAACCAAATACAAGTGGCTCGGAGGGTGGGTATCTGCACCAACATATTCCCTGGCCTGGAACACAATTGTCCAGCCAGGGAACAGTTCTGGAGGATGAGGAAGAGGAGTAGGAAGAACGCTGGGGGATACAGAGGACACAGACGATATACCTCCCTCAAAGAGGATAGCTTGTCGTTGCCTCTGGGCAGCCTGGCAGATATGAGCGACTACATGCTGCAGTGCCTGCGCAACGACCGCCCAGTTACTGCCACATTCTAACTTTTGCTGATTACTGGGTGGCCACCCTGCTGCATCCCAGTTACAAGGACAACGTGCCGTCCTTAATTCCCTCACTGGAGTGTAATAGGAAGATGAGCCCGCTAGTAGACACGCTGCTGATGGCATTCACACCTGACACCGGGGACTCAGTGGAAGCACAAGGTGAAGGCAGAGGAGGAGGAGGAAGAAGTCGCCAACGCAGCTGGGTCACCAGCAACACCTCAGAAGGCAGGGTTAGCATGGGCGAAATGTGGAAAAGCTTTGTCATCACGCCACAACAACTTGCACCACCAGCAGATCTGGAACCTCTTAGCAGGAGGCAGCATTTCAGCAACATGGTGGAACAGTACACGTACTGACTGATGGGTCTGCCTAGGGGAATAACTACAGGGGAAGCAGGGGAAGCAACTGCTTTGGGGCTGTGACCTAGAAAGGGTCCATCCAGGAGGAGGAGGAGGACTAACAGTATTATACAATGAAATTATATACAGTGGCAGTATAGACAGTGTAAAAAGTGAATGGAACAGCTGCTGGGCCTGGTCTTAGAGAGCGATCTTTAGTAGCCACAGGCATAGCGGCATGAAAGGAAGGGGTTTGCGCAAAAATTACTGGGGGAGGGGGACCCATTCAAAAATTTGCTGTGGTGCCCAATAATTTCTAGCTACGCCCCTGGGTCTGCCCCATTCATCTTCTGGGTCATCAAATTGGGCACATGTCCTGAGGTTGCCCTTTACGCCTTGGAGGTACTGGCCTACCCTGCAGCCACTGTACTGTCTGAACATGTGTTTAGCACGGCAGGGGGTGTTATCACAGACAAGCGCAGCCGCCTGTCCGCAGACAATGTGGGACTTGTTTGTACCTTATGCAGAATAGACATGTATACCGGCCTGGCCCAACCACTGTTATACTACCGTGTACTTACACATTGTTTTATTTTTTATATTTTCCCAATGTTTTGGGGTCTACACAAATTTATTTAAAAAAATGTAAAATAAAAAAAACAGTTATTGGCGACTACCTGTGGCTACACAGCCCAAAAAGGCTTTATTTCGTGCAAGAATGTAACCGCCAATTGTAAGTTCCCTGTCAGTTATGCAGTGCAGGGGTTTGTACCTGGCAAAAATGGTAATATTTCACCCAACAATTTAAAATCTATCCTTTGCCGGACAGTATTTAACTTGGCCAGCCACAGCTAGAACCAATGATTCACGGCATTGCTATTTTGGCAATTGAATTTCACGCCAGAACAAAATCTATCCTTTGGCGGACACTATTAAACTTGGCCAGCCACTGCTGGGACCACTGATTTACGGTATTGCTATTTTGCAATTGAATTTCACCCCAGAAAAAAATATATCCTTTGACGGACACTATGAAACTTGTCCAGTCACAGCTGGGACACCAGATTTACGGTATTGCTGTTTTGGTAATTGAATTTCACCCTAGAACAAAAGCTATCCTTTGCCGGACACTATTATACTTGGCCAGCCACTGTTGGAACACCAGATTTAGGGGATTGCTATTTTGGCAATTGAATTTCACCCCAGAAAAAAATCTATCTTTTGCTGGACACTATTGAACTTGGCCAGCCACAGCTGAAACCACTGATTTATGGTATTGCTATTTTGGCAATTGAATTTGACCGCAGAAAATTATCTATCCTTTGCCGGACACTATTATACTTTGCCAGCCAGTGCTGGGACACAAGATTTAGGGGATTGCTATTTTGGTAATTGAATTTCACCACAGAAAAAAATCTATCCTTTGCCAGACAGCAGACAGTATTACACTTGGCTAGCCGCAGCTGGAACCCCTTAATAAAATATAGAAATTGCTATCCTGAGTTTCTAGGGGTGACAATTAGCACAGCCAAGCCCCTGATGTAGGATATAGCAAAAAAAAATAAAAATACTAGTATTGATGTATTGATGGACTTGGTGGCAGCTTGTGCTGGTGCACCACAAGACACAAAATGGCTGCCGATCACCACAGAAAATAAGTGACAGAAAAATGCTCTGTGCAGCCTAAAAACCAGTGAACAATTAACAAACAGAAGTTGAATGATTCACAGCTGTAGATCGATCACTTCATTAGGTGCTTTTGCAGACTTTTCCCTGACTAATCTCGCCCTCACCGCAGCTGCGTCCTCTCCCTACAGAGCAGTGTGACGCGCGGCGCTACGTGACTCCAGCCTAAATAGAGGCTGGGTCACATGCTGCACTTGGCCAATCACAGCCATGCCATTAGTAGGCATGGCTGTGATGGCTTCTTAGGGCAAGAAGTAAAACACTAGCTGATTGGCTGCTGTGCAGCCCTTCAGAAAGCGGGAAGAAATCGCCGAACAACGAACCCGAACATTTTTGAAAATGTTCGGGTCTGGGTCCGTGTCCCGAACACCCCATAATTCGGTACGAACCCGAAATATACAGTTCGGGTTCGCTCATCCCTAACTATAACTTTATTGGATCTAAAAAACTGATTAAAAAACACCATAAAACAGAACTGGAGGACTCCAAATGAATACAGGAGGTCCTCACCCCACAGCAAGGTTCATAATACAACCAATGGAAGGAGATCAGAATAATACAGAAATGTCAAATAACGTAATTGCAATAAATACTAAAGTGATAAGTCGGAATAAAAATCATAAATGATCAATATCATACAATCTGTTGTAGTAATAAAAATACAAGAGGACCTCTTTCACCGTGCTGGGAGATAATACCCCATTAATATCACTGCCCTAGAATGTGCACAGCGTCATCAGGGGTCCTATGCTGATCTTGATGTCGTTTTCACAGGAGTGAGATGTGTCTAATTTTTTAAGAGGGTCAGGTGCATCTCGCCTTCACTGTGGCAGAAAGTCAAATGTATGTCAGCTACGAATTGGGTTAGATTGGAGCTTCCATTGACTACAGCTTTGGTCTTAGATTATAGTGAATTTGCTGGGAAACAGAGGTCACCCCCCCCCCCCTCTAAAAGTAGAAAGTGCAAAAAGTCACAGATTTCGCAAAACAAAAACGGTGCTACAGCTGGCAATATTGACACCACAAAGTGGTGACAATTATTCAATACATTTCCCCAATGTGCTGAAACTGCGAAATAGGAGAGAGAGATCTGAGATCGTAAAAGTAATAGGATGAATAAAGAACAAGAAATAAACACTGGAGGAGAGAATGAGAAAGGAAGAAAGTAAGTGGAGGTGAGGGAAAGAACAATCAAGAGAAAAAAGAGGGAGAGAGATCAAGAAAAAGAAAGAGCAAGGGAGAGAAATAGAGAGGAAGAGAGAAAGGAGGAAAAGTAGAGAGAACAATGGAGAATGATAGAGAGAGAGAGAGCAAGAGTGAGAAATAGAGAGACCACAAAGGGGGGACAAGAGAGAGAAATAGAGAGACAAAGCAAGAGCGAGACAGAGAGAGACAACAAGGGGGAAGAATAGAGAGGAAGAGAAAGAGAGAGAAAGAGAGAAATAAGGAGAGAGCAAGATATGAGAGAACAAAGGAGAAGGAGAGAAATAGAGAGACAGAGCAAGAATCAGAAGAGAGCAAGAAAAAGAGAGAACACGGGAGGGTGAGAGAGAGGAGAGAAGCAGAGAAATAGAGAGACAGAGCAAGAACGAGAAGAGAGCGAGAAAAAGAGAGAACACGGGAGGGCGAGAGAGAGAGGAGAGAAGGAGAGAAATAGAGAGACAGAGCAAGAATAAGAAGAGAACAAGAAAAAGAGAGAACACGGGAGGGCGAGAGAGAGGAGATAAGGAGAGAAATAGAGAGACAGAGCAAGAATGAGAAGAGAGCAAGAAAAAGAGAGAACAAGGGAGGGTGAGAGAGAGGAGATAAGGAGAGAAATAGAGAGACAGAGCAAAAATGAGAAGAGAGCAAGAAAAAGAGAGAACAAGGGAGGGTGAGAGAGAAAAATAGAAAGCAAGAATGAGAAGAAAGAGCAAGAAAAGAGAGAACGAGGGGGAGAAATAGAGAATAAGAGAAAAACAGAGAGAGAAAGACCATGAAAAGAGTGAACAAGAGAGAACGAGGGAGAGGAATAGAGAATAAGAGACAGCGATGGAGGGGAGAGACTTCTGTTCCTCTGCTAGTTACTGTGCTTCTCTAATGAATCTGGAGACATATGCTGTGCCGTGAGAGTCTCTTGTTTCTGAGCTTCATAAGAAATTAGCAGAGAGAAGTTGTGAGGCAGAGCGCGGCTCACAGGGGAAATTACTGACTACCAGGAGCCCGAGATCTCCACTATTTTCTTTCTGTGTCTTTGTTGATTGTTATAGCTGGTGGCTATACTGTCTGCACGAGGACCTGTCAGCAGAGTGTGCCGCCGGCCTACACGCTGTGCAGAGTGCCCCCATCTATAGGGCGAGGAGCCGGGGAAGAGGGGTGCCCACAAGGTTGCATTGTGATTGACCTTGGCTGCATCCTCATAACTCTCTGCTATGCATTAATATAGTAATGTGACACTGGAGACTGGTTCACTGGTGAAGGCCTAATGGAGAGATAATATCTTACATTCTTAAAGGAGGAATCATAAGTTGTGCAAGGTCAGACGTGTCAGCTCCTTGCTATGATGTCTCATTTTTCTTCCGGATTCCATCTCCCCATACAATACAGGCCGTTCTCTTATAAGATCAGACCAGTAAATATAAGTCCCGAAGTCATAAATAATTCATCACATTCAAGGTTTGCTCTCAAGTCTCACCATACGTGAAGTCCGGCCGCAGACCAGGTATAGGGTATAGTGAAACTCTGTAACTCCTTTTTGTCCCTCTCACAGTTAGGCTAGTTTCACACTAGCGGCACGAACCTCCAGCAGGCTGTTCCGTCTGTGAACAGCCTAGTGAACGTGTGACCCTGGACTAACGCTCCAGCCCAATTGACTATAATGGGGCGGGGCGGAGTTTCCAGCAGCTGCACGGCAGCGCACGCCGAGAATAAAACTACTTTCACACTAGCGTTCTTCTTTTGCGCCATTGAGTTCCGTCCTAGGGCTCAATACCGGAAAAGAACTGATCGGTTTTATCCTAATGCATTCTGAATGGAGAGCAATCCGTTCAGGATGCATCAGGATGTCTTCAGTTCAGTCACTGCACGTTTTTTGGATGGAGAAAATACCGCAGCATGAAGCGGGAACATTTGCATTAATTTACATCCGGCATTAATTTACATTGAAATGTATTAGTATTAAAAATACCGCATTAAAAATGTAAAAAATAAAAAATAACGGATCAGTTATTCCGGATGACAACCGGATAGACAGATCCGTTATTGCAATGCATTTGTGAGACGGATCCGCATCCGCTGTCCGTTTGTATACAAATTGCCGGATCTGGCAGGCAGTTCCGGCGACGGAACTGCCTGCCAGATCCATACAACGCAAGTGTGAAAGTAGCCTAAGGGTTGCAGGTAACTGATCGGCCTTATAGTTGATACGCTAAAGTCAGTGCTGGATTTACATTATTACCAGCAAGAAGAATTTAGCACATTGTGGTCTCCATCCTGTAAGAGAGTGGACGTAGATAGAGGAGGTAATTCATCTTTATGACGCCAGGTACGCTATGGTTAGCCCCTTCACCATATTAGACCATCAGGAATGCTAGACTTTCAGAGATGATAACATAACTCTCTCCCTGACCTAGACCATCAGGGATACTGATATTAACCCGTTACTGCTCTAGACCACCAGGCATGATTACATTATTCCCTACATGAAAGCAGATCACCAGGAATACTGATATTAATACTTTACCTTTCAAAGACCATTAGAGATGATAATATTACTCCATTCCTGCTTAGATCATGAGGGATACTGACAGTAACCCCTTAACAATCTAGACCAGGATTCTCCAACCCCGGTCCTCAGGGCCCACTTGTCAGGATTTAGGAGTATCTCACAGAATGAATACCTGTGGTAAAACCTAATGGATGGACACTAATTATATCAGCTGACCAATACTAAGGAAATCCTGAAAACATGACCGGCAGGTGGGCCCTGAGGACTGTAGTTGAGGACCACTGATCTAGACCACCGGTAATGATGATGTTATGCCTTCTCTAGACCACAAGGGCTGCTGACATGAATAACATGCTACTCTGGGTCACCAGGGAGAGCAATAAAGGATCATTTCAGTAACCCCTAACTCACGCTAGACCAACATTACCATTTTACCTGCCCTAGATCATCAGGGATTATAACATAACCCCTGCCCTTCCCTTTAACTGCTTACCTAGACCACCAGTAATGATAACATTACTCCCTCTCTACACCACCAGGGATATAGACATAAATACTTTACTTTTATGGGTCACCAGGGATGAGTTCAGTAACCCATACATCACACTAGACCACCAGGGATGATTATATTAACATTTTTCCGGCACTAGATCAACAGCGGTGATGATAAAACTCTCCCCGTCCCTAGACCACCATAGATGCTAATATTGATTATTTACTGCCCTAGACTACCAGTGATGATGATATTGATCCTTTGAATCCCTAGACCACTAGGGATTCTAACATTTATCATTTACTGCCTAAAACACTAGGAATACTGACATTAATCTTTTACTGACACATACCCCTACGGATGCTGACATCAAGCTCTTAAAAAGCTCTTAAAAGTACAACCAACATTTCTGAAATGTTATGCATCACAAAACTGTCACAAACCAGCGGGTGTGAACACTGTGCCACGTGACCAACCTCCTCTAAGGATGTTGTCTAAGTCAACCCCTCGTTCTTTGCAGTATAGACTTTCCTGAGGGGAACATCAGGTCAGTACCTCTAGTGGAGGATTGGCACACAAAGCAGTTGGTCCAGGAGGACCAGGAGGTACCAGAGCAAGGTACCAGAGGTACAGACATAGTCAGCAGGCCAAGTCATAACCAGGAGCAACAGTGCAGGACCGAAGTATGAGGCAGAGGCGAAGTCAAACAAGCAAAAGGTCAGGGCAGGTGGCACAGGTTCAGGTCAGGCAATCCGGGTCGTCAACAGGAGAGTCAAGGCAAGCAGGCAGGGATCAAACAGGTAGCGGAGTCCAGAAACACAAGCATGGGTCAGGTAAGCAGGAACTCAAGCAGAGATAACAGCAACCTTTGCAGGACACAAGAACCCTGATGCTCAGGCACCTAGGAAGAGGCTGGGCCACTTAAATAGGTGCAGAAGGGCTAGGATTAGTCAGCAAGGTCACATGTGCTAAACCCATAAAGCACAGGAAGTGATGAGTGCCGGCCCTTAAGGAAGTGCTACAGGAAGCAAGCTGAAAACATGCTGTGGCCAGGGCTGGAAGGAAACTGTGGATCGGGTTCACTGCCGAACACTGAGCCTGGGACTGCGGCAGTAAGCAGGGGGGCATCGGCGGACAGCAACCGCTGTTACAAGAACAATATCCAATAGCTGTTCAATAAAGTACAAAACATGGAAAGAAACAAGCATTATGTCCCCTTTTCTTCATTTATTCTACATAATAAATATTAAAAAGAGGCTCTTCAGAAATCGAGTATTAGTGTTAGGCTACTTTCACATTAGCGGCAGCCTTCTCCGGCAGGCTGTTCTGGTGGGTGATATGCCATAGTTTTATTCCGGCCGCCTCTCTGCACGTTTTCCGTGCTGCGGCCAGACCTCCATTATAGTGAATGGAGCTGGAGTGGGCTTCCGGTGTCACGTGTGCACTAGCGGCAGCACGGATCCGGCAGGCTGTTCACCGGCCGGAACAGCCTGCCAGAGAAGGCTGCCGCTAGTGTGAAAGTAGCCTTAGACCAGTAGAACTCCAGCCTCCAAGACCCCCACTGATCAGCACAGTTATTGACCCATATGAACTGGTGTGCAACTTATTTCATTTACCTAAATGAGGCAATCTTCAGTACCTGACACAACCACCCCTGGGTCAGGATGCTGTTGTATAAGTAACTAGTCAAAATGTCTTGAAATAAAAAAAAATTAATATTATTTTTATCTTTTGTTAAGGCCTTCCCAATTTTGCAAAACAAAACCCAAATTAAGATCACAGGCATCAACGACCCACGTCGTTTTCTACTCCGATACTAGAATATCAGACTTTCTGGGTTCTAAAAATACTGGGTTTAAAAATTTTGTTTATTAAAATGTTGCAAAAATAAAGTTTGTTCCTGTTTTTGAATATTAGCATATCATTAGCTCTTATAAACAAATTAAAATTTTCAGCTTTTTAGAGATCCAATTGAAGTCTTCCAGACAAAAAAAAAATCTGTTTCTGTTGCTGATTTATTTTTTATATTTTTATAATTAATTTAAATTTTTTATTTTTTTATTTTTAAGTCTTCACTTTGCTAATTGAATCGGGTACTTTGTGGCCCACTAGAACAATAAAATAGGATATGAAACAATTACTGTCGCAGCACATACGTCTTAATTCTTTTAATCTCCAGGCTAGCAGAGCCAGCATTAATATCCCCCGCCTTGCCAAGAGCCAAGCACGAGCCACATGGGATGGAAAGGACGGAGAGGATTAGACAGAGCTGGGTGTGAAAGTCAAGTCCTTGAAGCCAGACATTTCTGCAGCAACTCTCCTCACAACTTTATCCAACTTTCCTCCACTGTAGGAGGGGAATTCATGTAAAGTTGATTCAAGAATTATAAGAGTTTAAGATAAAACAAAAAAAATCTGAAAAAAAAAGTTCAGTTAAAAGAAAAGCTTACAGTCCTAAAAAGTAAGGATCACAGGATTTAGAGATGTTAGGCTTTCTGATCAACATGTACAGTGTCCAAGTTTAGGGTGACCCCCAACACTACGCTGATGATGATTTCACCATGTGTTGCTGCTCTCCGGAAGGGATGGTAAAGCGTGGTGCACCCCAATGGTAAATAAGTCCAGAGAGTCAGGATCTGCAGTAAACTAGTCTGTTCCTTTACTGGAGGATCTCAAGTGCAAATCAATACAGGCAAGGCACTGAGCTGGCTTATCCATTCTCCTCCCGGACAGAAGAAGGTTTCATGCTGAGGAAAGGGCTGAGCTAGCTGCCCCCCCCCCCCTCTCTCTAAGAAGGCTGGTGAACCAGGATCTGTGGTAGAGTATCCCAATCTCAGAGTCTTCATCTGGTCACTGTGCAGTCGGGCAGAGTTTATTTTGCTAAGCACTGTTCCCTATCTGCAGACAACTGACTGCTCTCCTATATACAGTTTGTAGCTGAACTAAAACCTTCTAGTTTGAGGGGTGGAGTAGAGAAGCACAGCCTAAACAGAAACATTGTTACAATTTCTGTCTATCATAGACTTGTATAGAGCTTCAATGCACCACAGCTATCCCTATATCAGTGCGATCTGTAGTGCCTCCTACAGTAGTGCAGACCACAGTGCCCTTTCAGTGCTTCATTAAGGGCAACAAGGACATCCCTTGCTTACACAAGCATAAACTCCTGCCGCCATTTCTGAACTACCAATGCCCTAAGGATGGTAGCTGTAATCTGGGAGACTAGACTGCTCATCTGGGAATCGGTGAGGTCTCCTCTTTTTTCCATGAGTCCTCCAGAAGCCATGACTGGTTTTTCTTCAACAAATTGTAACTAATTGTAACTAATGAGCACTTTAATTGTGGAAGCGCTCATTAGTACAGACGGCCCAGGGTCCGGTGACTAGGGTGCCACTGTTGCTGCCATTACTCACCTCTTTCTGGACCTCTTCTCTGAAGGCCAGCACTACCCTGGGGCCTGGACATTGTACAGTGATAGGATGTAGTGTGTTTAGGTGCACACTACGTCCTGACTCTGTCTGGTATGAGGTCTGCATTTAGGGGACAGATGGTTGGAGGTCATAAAGGGTGACAGGGGTCTGTATGAATTTAGGGTCTGATCTGGGGTCTGTTTCAATTTGGGGTCTAGAGGTCTGCTCTATATTAATTTTTTGATCTGTCTGGAGGTCTGTATTAAAGGGGTTGTGTCATCTCAAACAATGGGGCATATCCCTAGGATATGTCCTCATTATTGAAAGGTATGGGTCCCACCCCTGGGACCCGCAACTATCTGGTAAACGGAGCTGGCAAAGACCAGAGGGTGCACTGCGCATGAGCAGCCGCCCTTTATTCATTTCTATGAGGCCACCGAAAATAGCCAAGCTCTGGCTCGGCTATTTACGTTAGCCCCATAGAAAAGAATAGAAGTGGTTGCCATGCAAGCAAGGTGCGCTCCCATTCATTTCTACGGGGATTGTGAAAACAGTTGAGCATGCCGCTCAGCTATTTTTGGTGGGCCAATAGAAAGGCTTGATGGTGGCCGGACCTGGCACCTCGGACCACCACTTTGCTGGCCTCATGTTGGGTTTCTTTTGCGAGATCTGCACCTATCAGGCAATAGGGGCAAATCCTAGCAATATGCCCCCATTGTCTAAGATGGGAATACTCCTTTAATTTTGGGGCCTGCCTAAAGGTCTGTATTAATTTTTGGGTCTCATCTGGAGAACTGTATTAAAGGGGTTTTCCTGAGGGTTTAAATATTGATGATCACTTGTAAAACCCCTTTAATTTTGAGGCCTGGAAGTCTATTACATTTTTTGTTCTTTCTGGAGTTCTGTATGAATTTTGGGGTTGCCTAGAGGTCTGTATTAATTCTGAGGCCTGGTCTGAGATCTGACTCCTTGGGCACTTTTATTTTGGCAGTACAGTATTTGGGGGCACTGGATAGCACTGTTGGCAGGGGCGTAGCTATAGGAGGTACAGAGGTAGCAATCGCTGCCGGGCCCAGAAGCCTGAAGGGGCCCAAAGACACTTGTGCCGCATAAGAAGACACACAAAGCACGGAGGGAAGGGGGGCCCAAGCTGAACTCTTGTACCAGAGCCAATGAGCCTTTAGCTATGCCCCTGACTGTTGGTATAGTAATATGGGCACAGTATTAGACACAGGGGATGGCAGGATAGGGGTTTTCTTTGCTACCAAGGATGGGGATGGATTGCAGAAGCTATGAGTCAGAGGTGTTACCAGAATATCAAGAGCCCTAGTGTAAATTCTGTAACATGCCCCCATCTACCATGTGCCTTTTATTAATACTAGTGTATTTTTATGTGGCAGAGGGGGGCTGCACATCCCTGGCCAAAGATGTGTATGCCGTAAACAATGCAGTGTTCAGGAGAAATTGTCATTATGGTCCGAACAACTAAAGAAGAAAAGGAAAGTGAACCATTCAAATCAATGGAGATGTCACCTGCCAGTCCCTGGATTAGCATTTGTTATGTCTGTCACTGCTTCTTTTAAAAGGTGTTAAAATCTCTTCGTTAGAAAGTAAGGTCACGTTAAACTGACTTTGGGAGGGGGTGCAATTTGACTGCTTTGCATAGTGTACAAAAATACCTTGTCCAGATACTGCATTGACACCTCAGTAACCTCATCATCTCCCATCATCCTCTCTTACGAAAGTTTGACAATTCTTCGAACTTTTTTGTTTTTGGGTTAAACTCCCAGAGCTGCTGTTCCCGTGATCTCCTAAAATTTATTCTACCGCCTGTAATAATTTAATAGCCATAGACCAATTTTATTATCCAAATATTTAATTAAAAGGACATGACACAGAGGCGATCAAGGCCCCTAAATAGCGCGGTCTATGTAATTATTTCGCTCTCCAAGACTAAGGTTAGACGTACTTAATCTAGATATTTCAGATCTCATTATCTCTAGCAGTGAATTCCTTTGGGTCGGGGGAGGATGCCGTCGATGTACCTTCGTTTAAAGCTATGTAATTATCTCACTTGGGTTATATATATAACATTGGTGGTGGAGATAGTTCCAGGCTTACGTACTCCGAGTATAGTAGACGATCAGCCTGCCGTAACAGTTTTACACACTGCCCCTGTATTTGATCAAATGTTACTAGACAAGGTGTCAGGGCGACATCGCATTCGTCAGCATGAATTATGGTCCATTCTCCGAAGAGGGCGACCGTGTTTGGTAATAGTACTGATCACTTATCCTACAGAACATCTTTTCAGACATATAAAACAAGAGCCGAGTGCTCTCCTAATGGTCTGCAGTATTTTGTGTCATTTTATAGGAATAATGAGAAAATACCATTATGGGGATAAGTTATATTTGGCTCGATGCCAAAACGGCATAAGGCTTAATTAATGCGAAGGAACACAATTCTCGGTCCCCAGGGTTTTTTCTGTCTCACCATCTATATAATAGATGGACACTATTAATATAATAAGACGGAAAAATAGATCATCAAGCTGAACTTCACAGCAGTAGCTATATAGATTTTTTAAGAGCTCCCCCTTAAAAGTCGTGGAAAGAAGTATTGGGAATGTTGAACTTCAACACCTGATGCTTTCTTCTGTTTGCAGATGAGATAAGCCTCCTCCAGAAGTTTACGGTAATGCTTTACGCCCTTCTCGCTATTCATAACACATACACACTTGGTCAAATGGAGTGTGCATGTGTATGGAGGCATAGGAAGAGCAGTTTGGCCAACACCGATTGAACATGTATGGGTGTTAGGTCAGCTGTTTATGTTCGTCCTTGCCTTGCTCTCCTGGGGGTCACTGGATATTTAAGACACTCTCTCCAGGCAGAGGGTGCCTGAGCTTTAAGTTTCCTGGTGATCAGCAAAGGTGTTCTGATAGTCTTGTGCTATAGTGATTTGCCTGTGTTTATGCCGAGTTTGCTCATATCTGTGCTCCAGCTTGTACCTGTCTTACCCGTGTGTTCCATCACTTCCAGCACTTTCAGTTACAGTTCTTTTTGCATTTAAATTAACTCTATCCATCTGCCTCATCTGTGTTCCTGCCAAGTGTCCAGCCTGCCTGCATTGTCTGTATCTTCACTATCATCCTGCCAGCCTGTCTATCATGTGTCTCCCACCATCTATGCATCAAGTGTCTAGATTTCAGAAACTTGCATAAAAGGTAGTGACTGTTCAGACTATACCTGTTGGTATCTTTTTTTTTTAGCATTTTTTGAGCTTTTTTTCTATGCTGAACTTTTGGTGCTGACCTATGTGGGCCAGCTGCCAACTACACTAGGAGTATCCTAGCAGGTACTGGTCTGGCTGCTTCCCTGCAGTGATGGCCAAATCCAGGGCCGGATTAACATAGGGGCGGATGGAGCTGCTGCTCCAGGCCCCTGTGTGAAGATAGGCCCAACCCCAGCCGCCCAGAAAAAAACTTTCTTTTAATTTTATATAACGCGCTTTAAGCACCAGCCTGCCGCGGGTGGGTCGGCGTGTGCCTCATATCCATCCCCGCTGCGCCATAATCATTATTAGTAATTATTCACCCTCCTGGGCTGGCTGCGCTGCACACGGCCCGGCCCGGGTCACATGATAGTGGGGCGTGGCCGACCCGGCCGTGGCCGGCGAGGCAGTGGCGCCGCAGGGACTGTCTCTCACAGCAGCAGCCTCAGCCAGAGAGAGGCCCACGTGACTGCCTGCTGCTGTGTGTCGGAGTCCTGACTGAGGAGGAGCTGAGACTGTGAGTGTGACTTGCTTACCCTCACAGAAACTGAGTCGCTTGGAGCAGGTGGGGGGTGCCGTGTTGGGGGGTTTAAATCAAGCCTGACATGAATGATGTGGGGGTGGGTCATATTGGCTGACATGCTGGACATGATTTGGGGGGTGATATTGGCTGTCATGCTGGACATGATGGGGGGGTGATATTGGCTGACATGCTGGACATGATGGGGGTGGGGTGGTGATATTGGCTGACATGCTGGACATGATGGGGGTGGGGTGGTGATATTCGCTGACATGATGGGGGGTGATATTGACTGACATGCTGGACATGATGGGGGTGGGGTGGTGATATTCGCTGACATGCTGGACATGATGGGGGTGGGGTAGTGATATTGGCTGACATGCTGGACATGATGGGGGTGGGGTGGTGATATTTGCTGACATGATGGGGGGTGATATTGACTGACATGCTGGACATAATGGGGGTGGGGTGGTGATATTGGCTGACATGCTGGACATGATGGGCGGTGATATTGGCTGACATGCTGGACATGATGGGGGTGGGGTGGTGATATTGGCTGACATGCTGGGGGTGGGGTAGTGATATTGACTGACATGCTGGACATGATGGGGGGTGATATTGACTGACATGCTGGACATGATGGGGGTGGGGTGGTGATATTCGCTGACATGCTGGACATGATGGGGGGTGATATTGACTGACATGCTGGACATGATGGGGGTGGGGTGGTGATATTCAGCTGACATGATGGGCGGTGATATTGGCTGACATGCTGGACATGATGGGGGTGGGGTGGTGATATTCGCTGACATGCTGGACATGATGGGCGGTGATATTGGCTGACATGCTGGACATGATGGGGGTGGAGTGGTGATATTGGCTGACATGCTGGACATGATGGGGGGTGGGGTGGTGATATTGGCTGACATGCTGGACATGATGGGCGGTGATATTGGCTGACATGCTGGACATGATGGGGGGTGGGGTGGTGATATTGACTGACATGCTGGACATGATGGGGGGTGGGGTGGTGATATTCGCTGACATAAAAAAAAGGCCCATTAAAATCTTCAGCACCAGGCCCATGATGCTCTTAATCCGGCTCTGGCCAAATCCCTGTACTTTCAACATTAAGCCCTCCCCCATCTCGACATATAAACCCTGCTAACCTTATTAACATTCGTTGTCCACCTTCTCTTCCCTCTTTTAATTGTGCACACTGGAATCCATTGTCAGTGTGTAACAAGCTCCCCTACATTCATAACTGCTTTCTTACTAACTTTCTTAACCTGCCTGCCCTCACTGAAACTTGAATTCAGGAATCTGACACAGCTTCCCCTGCTGTTCTTTCCTCTTGTGGCCTAGACTTCTCCCATCCTATACCCACAAACCTGAGAAAAGACATGGTTGTGGAGTTGGCATACTCCTGTCCCCACCATGCCGTTTTCAGGTCATGCCCCCAGTTCTATCACTTTCATTCCCTTCTTTTTAGGTCCAGACCCTCAGGCTCTTCCATCCCCTCTACCGGTTGTATACTATCCCCCTGGCTCTACTACCCAGTTCCTGGATCACTTTGCTGCCTGGCTTCCACACTTCCTGACCTCAGAATTACCAACCCTTACCAACCCTTATCTTAGGGGACTTCAAAATCTCCATAAACAAACTGTACATACATAAACTGTGCTGAAGATCTGGCCACCTGTCACCACTCAAATAACAAAAATCTTCAACCTCTCTCTTTCGTTTCTGCTATCTTTCTCTCCTCTTTCAAATATTTTATCATGACTCCATTATTAAAAAAACTTTCTCTTGACCCGTTCTGCACAACTAACTACAGACCGGTCTCCAATCTTCCCTTTATCTCTAAGCTCCTGGAGCTCCTGGTCTACTCTCGTCTCTGACACTATCTCTTTGCTCACTCTCTTCTTAATCCATTATAATCTGATTTTCGCACCCTATACTGTACAGAAACTGCCCTCACCAAAATGACAAATGATCTCCTGACAGCAAAATGCAGCAGTGACTACTCTCTGCTCATTCTCCTTGACCTCTCTTCAGCTTTTGACACTGTAGACCACCATCTCCTACTCCCCATGCTCCAATCGGCCTAAAGGACACCGCTCTCTCTTGGTTTTCTTCATATGTCTCTGACTGCTCTTTCAGTGTATATTTTACTGGCTCCACTTCTTCTCCTCACCCTCTTACTGTTGGGTTTCCTCAGGGTTCAGTCCTTGGTCCTCTCCTCTTCTCTCTCTACAAAGCCCCAATTGGAAAGACCAACGGCAAGTTTGGTTTCCATGCCGGGAATCCAGTGAAATGCCTGGTGGGCCCCTTGCCTATCTGCTTATACTACAGCCAGAGGCACCAGCAGGGCAGGCAGGGGCCTGGCTACCACCCCCGCTGTTATCAGGTGCTGGACTGCAGCACTGGCACACATATCATTCTACTTTGGTGAAAGGGACAGCACAATACCTTGCAGTGCTTGTTCCTTTCTCCAAAGTAAACTTCAGGGACCCAGAGGAGCCAAGTCAGCAGCAGGAGATAATGGAAACAATGCTCTCTCTGACCTCCTGTGTTACTGTGCCTCCAGTATAACGTGCAGTTCTCTCACTGGTCCCACTACTCCACACAGCAGAACTGGGGTAAGTTACTGTGGGAGGGAAATTAGAATAGCCCTAAAGCTGCTGCCTCTGCACATCTTGTGTCCGCCTGTTGTTCCAGCTCCTCACAGAACTTTTCCCACCAACTATCTTACCTATACTTTATATAGAGGAGTGGCTGATATCAGTCACATATATTGTAATGTCTCTGGAGGTTATATCAGTACTGGAGCGTTATAAGAGGAGTGGCTGATATGAGTCACATATATTGTAATGTCTCTGGAGGTTATATCAGTACTGAAGCGTTATAAGAGAAGCGGCTGATATCAGTCACATAAATTGTAATGTCTCTGGAGGATATATCAGCACTGGAGCATTATAGGAGGAGCGGCTGATATCAGTCACATATGATGTAATGTCTCTGGAGGTTATGTCAGTGCTGGAGCATTAAAAGAGGAGCAGCTGATATCAGTCACATGTGATGTAATGTCTCCAGAGGTTATATCAATGCTGGAGTGTTATAAGAGGAGCGGCTGATATCAGTCACATATGATGTAATGTCTCTGGAGGTTATAATAGCGCTGGAGTGTTATAAGAGGAGCGGCTGATATCAGTCACATATGATGTAATATCTCTGGAGGTTATGTCAGTGCTGGAGCATTATAAGAGGAGCAGCTGATATCAGTTACATATGAAGTAATGTCTCTGGAGGTTATATCAGCGCTGGAGCGTTATAAGAGGAGAAGGTGATATCAGTCACATATGACTGTGGATAGGTCTTCAGTATCTGATCGGTGGGGGTCTGACACCCGGGACCACTGCCGACCAGCTGTTTGAGAAGGCACCGGTGCTCCTGGGAGCGCTGTGCCCTTCTCTGTGCTTTTCCTAGGTTTTTGCTGCCTAGTAAACGAGATAAAAGAAACCCAGAATTGGCAGAATTGCATATATTTAATATATTACATGGATTTAGTCCAGGGATGGGCAAACTACGTCTCTCCAGCTGTTGTAAAACTACATCTCCCAGCATGCCCAGTCTGGCTACAGCTATCAGCCTACAGCAGGGCATGGTGGGAGTTGTAGTTTTACAACAGGTGGAAGGCCGCAGTTTGCACATCCCTGGTTAAGTCGGGGCATTTAGGTGAAGTTACGGTAAAATGAGATATGTCTTTGAAAAATTTATTCTTAAAAGTATGAATTCTGAAATAATTTTTCGGCAGAAACTTGTTTGCTAAAAATTCTGCAACTTTCAGGAAATAAAAAATAAGAAACTAAATCATGTAAATCAACTTCTGTCTGACATAATTATTATTCCATTTAATTTACTTGAGGTTAATGGCATGAAGAAAAAAGGTGACGCACAACTTGTCATCGGAGGCACCTTGGTCCTCGGCAGCATCCTCTGGCATCTGAACTGTCCACATCTCCTGAGCTTAGACCATGTTCCAGAAGATAAATGTGCAAAAGATCAATGAAGGTTAAGTGAATGTGACTGACAGGCTCACACATCCACTTTCCCTGGCAGCACTTACATGTGACCTCTCTATCCATGTTCCTGACCACCAGAGAGGTCCCCGAGACGAGTAAATTAACGATCTGAAAGTCAAGAAAGTCAGTAAAAAGGTGGCAAAAGTCTCATGGAGAACGTGTGATAACTCAGCCTCATGCAAGGATTTATTGTGAGACCTGTCAAGGAGTAGAAAATGGTTAACCCCACAGCTATTTACACAATGAGGTACCAAGAGATCCCACAACATTACAAGTCCTGAAATCCATCACCGCCCGACATATTTCTTACTTACTGTAAACAAGTCACATAAATCAGTGGAAACATGTCATGAAAAAGCACAACAAAGTATGCAAAGAGGAGAAAAATGATCTATATGTGTGCATAAGGTACGGTAATAAAGTGAGTGATATTCTTCTAAATAGGGAAGTATTATAGTACTGTATATTCTTTGTCCAATTTCTCTTTATTGAGGTTTAACAAAGGCAGACATATCATATAGGTTAACAATAATCATATGACACTGATATACTGTAACATATTCATAGCTACAGAACAGGTATTCAGGTACATGTGTAAGTCAGGAACAATAAGGTACATTGCAGTACAGTTGCACAAGATGTACAAATAGTACTTATATTCTTGTACATAGGAGCAGTATTATAGTAGTTATATTCTTGTACATAGGAGCAGGATTATAGTAGTTATATTCTTGTACATAGGAGCAGTATTATAGTAGTTATATTCTTGTACTTAGAAGGCAGTATTATAGTAGTTATATTCTTGCACATGGGAGCATTGTTATAGTAGTTATATTCTTGTACATAGGAGCAGTATTATAGTAGTTATATTTTTGTACATAGGAAGCAGTATTATAGTAGTTATATTCTTGTACATAGGAAGCAGTATTATAGTAGTTATATTCTTGTACATAGGATCAGTATTATAGTAGTTATATTCTTGTACATAGGAGCAGTATTATAGTAGTTATATTCTTGTACATAGGAGCAGTGTTATAGTAGTTATATTCTTGTACATAGGAGACAGTATTATAGTAGTTATATTCTTGTACATAGGAGCAGAGTTATAGTAGTTATATTCTTGTACATAGGAGACAGTATTAGAGTAGTTATATTCTTGTACATAAGATCAGTATTATAGTAGTTATATTCTTGAATTCTTGTACATAGGAGCAGTATTATAGTAGTTATATTCTGGTACATAGGAGCAGTATCATAGTAGTTATATTCTTGTACATAGAAGCAGCATCATAGTAGTTATGTTCTTGTACAAAGGAGCAGTATTATAGTAGTTATATTCTTGTACATATGAGCAGTATCATAGTAGTTATATTCTTGTACATAGGGCCCAGTATTATAACAGTTATATTCATGTATATAGGAGCAGTGTTATAGTAGTTATATTCTTGTACATAGGAGCAGTATTATAGTAGTTATATTCTTGTACATAGGAGCAGTATTATAGTAGTTATATTCTTGTACATAGGAGGCAGTATTTTAGTAGTTATATTCTTGTATAGGTGCAGTATTATAGTAGTTATATTCTTGTATACCAATGGCTGGTATACTGTCCAGATTTTGCAGACATGGTGGCCGAGGCATGCTTTAAGTTTCGGCCCTGCGGGCTGAGTAAGAGTGCTAAACAGCAGGCTCCTGTCCAGGCCATCCGGACCTCAGCGCCCCTAGAGCTACTTATGAACGATTACGTACAGATTTGGTACTCTTCCTCGGGACAGTTATACTGTTTACTCATGACAGATAATTTCACAAAGTATTCGGTGTCTGTGCACACCAGAGAACAGACGGCAGAGTTGGCAGCTGAAGCGGCCTTCAAACACTTTATACAGGTGTTCGGGTATCCACGGAGGATACATTCGGACCGGGGGCATGTTTTCAGGGTACTCTAAAGAATGAGCTGTACCAGCTGTAATGTATTGAATGTTCCTGCACCACCCCGTATCACCCCCAGGGAAACGGGCCTGCGAGCGGTCCAACCACACCTTGCTCAAGATGCTGCGGACCATCTTCCCCCACCTCCAGATAAACACACAAAAAAACAGGCCAACACTTACCTGTGTCCTGGATGGTGAGGCAGGCGCGCACCTGAGATGCGCGATGATGTCATTGCGCGGCGCCGGCCTTCTACCACCACTTAGGTCTCAGGCCTTCTCGGCCCGAAGCCTATTGTGGTGATAGGCGGTGGGGCAGGGAACGATGCGCTCCCGTGCCCCACCGCAGTGCAATTAGAACCAGGGCTGTGCCGACCTGTGCGATCAGTGGTGCAGCCCTGGAGTATTAAAAAAAAATGAATGGTTCTAGGGGGAGTCCAGACCCGTTGGACCACCCCCCTGGGTGCGCCACTGGAGACACTGTGGGGGCAATTCTATTATTTCTGGGGACACTATACAGGGATTATTGCCTGGAGCATAATATAGGGTGTTATTATTCCTGGGGGCACTCTAGGGGACATTATAACTGCTGTGGACAATATAGGGACATTTGGGGTAATTTATCAAACTGGTGTAAAGTAGAACTGGCTTAGTTGCCCATAGCAGCCAATCAGGTTCCACCATTCATATTTGGCAGCTCATTTGGAAATCCAGTTATACTTTACACCAGTTTGATAAATGACCCCAATTATATCTACTGATGTCACAATTTTTTCAGCAGTATAGTACCTGGTACATTGGGGAGCACAACGGGCACAGTATTGGGGGTGTCAGCAGGATGACACTGTGGGGACACCAGGATGGGGAGGTTGTTGGAAAAATTGAGAAATCTAATGTGTCTGTATTACAAACGGGACGAGATGCGGCTGAAAGAATTTGTCATGGGAGTCTAACGGAGAAGGAGAGGAATGAGAAGGTCTACATGACAGGAGATGTCCCTGGATGTAAGAGGTATGTGGTTAAGTATTGGGGGGGGGGGGGGAGAGCCAGAGAAAGGACCTGCCCCAGGTGCCAAACACCCTAGGCACGCCTACTGGGTGTTGGAGTTACTTTCCTCGTTCATGACTTTGCTGTATCCTGGGGAGGCTTACAGAAATACATGTACTGTCCCTGCCTGTAATGCTTCTCCAGGTGTCCACCGTGGAGTGCAGCTTGCCGCACAGAGAGAATTGCAATGAGTGGCCAGTGTTCTCCGCCATGTGAAAGTACAAGGCACTACTACAATAGTACTGCAGCGACTGCACCAACAGCAATGAGCAATGTGGCCAGATGGGGGTTCAGCTTGTAGACTAGCTAATTGAGGGTGGAGAAAAGTTTTTTCATGGCCAAACATCATAGATGTCTCACGATGGAGTGGAGGACAAGGAGGAGTCTTAGCAGGAGTAGAAGAAGGTGATGATGATTAGTGTTGAGCCAATCAGCAAATCGAAGTTAACGAAGTGGAATTTGATCCGAATTTCAGGAAAATTTTGATTCGCAACGAATCTGAATTTCTACGCACTTCGTAGTAAAGAATACATTTTTCCTGAAATGGTGGTAAAAAAAAAACATACCTCATCCATTTGATCGTGGGGAGGCCATTGTGACCATCTTTATTGAGGTAAATTTGCCAATTCTCGTGTGCACTGGCATCACCGCGCACGTCCTGCGTGATGACATGGTGAAGCTATGACGTCAGCACGCTCGAGAATTGTCACATTTTCTTCAAAAAGATGGCCGTGATGGCCTCTGCGCAAACAAACGGATGAGGTGAGTATGTATTTTTTTTTTTTTTTGCTTTAACCCCTGATTAACCCCCTAATAGGCTGAAGGTGACTCTCAGCTATGAACATGGCATCTCAGGGGTTAAATTAAGCAGGGGAGGAGAGATCGCAGTTCCCCTTCATTGCTCCCGCTCCATACAATTTCAACAATTTCTTAATAGGCCGTCTTAATAAGCCTTATAGCTGGCGGTAGATCGCCAAAGTTATGTAGAGGCACCGGCCTCTACATATCTTTGGTGCATCCATCGCTGAATCTAAAAGTAAGGGTACTTTCACACTAGCGTTAGAAGAATCCGAGAGACAGTTCCGGCAACGGAACAGCCTGCTGGATCCGGAAATCCATATGCATACGGATATTATTTGTTTCCGAATCCGGATGCGAATCCGTCTGACAAATGCATTGCAATCCGGATCCGTCTCTCTGGTGTAATCTGGAAAAAGTATCCGGTATTTATCTTTTTAACAGATTTAAAGGTCTGCGCATGCGCAGACCTGGAAACCAGATCCGTTTTTCCGAAATGCTTGATACCGGATCCAGCATTAACACATTTCAATGGAAAATAATGTGCCGGCAAGTGTTCCGGAAATTTTGGCCGGAGAAAAACCATGCTGCGGTATTTTCTCCAGCCAAATACCGTAAAAGGGACGGAACAGAAGACATCCAGATGCATACTGAATGGATTGCTTTCTATTCAGAATGCATTAGGACAAACTGATGCGTTTTTTTTTCTGGTATTGAGCCCTTACGACTGAACTCAATACCGGAAAACTTTAATTCTAGTGTGAAAGTACCCTAAGACAGCTTCCTTGCTGTCTTACATTTAACCATTTTCTACGTCTAAACCCCCCTTCCATGTCACACCCACTTCTTTAGACCTGGCGTGAGAGGGGAAGAAGTCGCAAATTCTGCTGCTTCATGGCGTGCGACAGAATCTGCACCAGATATACGCCAGAAAAGTGTATATCGGGTCATAAATAACCCCCTATATTCTAACCGTGTGGAGATACAATAAATGAAAATGGATGATTGAGGGAGGGCCAGGCCTGACCCTTAATATCATGTTATCACATGTAAATTATTGCCCTACTCTGTGTATTGATGTACTGATTACCTATATGGTGGTTCAAATTAAATTTAACAAGTCGCCCAAAAAAAAAAATTACACCAATGTGGAGATACAATAAACAGAAACAGACGATTGAGGCCTGATGCATAATTTCACGTTAACACTCACAGGTAAATTGTTGCCCTACCCCTGTGTATTGGTTTACTGATTTGTTGGTTTAATTACATTCAATAACTTCAACTCCTCCTCCCAAAAAAAAAAAAATTATAATTGGAACTGTGTGTGTATTGAAATAATAAATGGATTTAGTCTTAACTGAGAGTATCAGGACCCTTAAAACTTAGCTTTTAATATTATTCAATAAAAAATATATGCATAAGATATTTGCGGTCTAGGTTGCCCAATACTGTTCAAATAGTGCCTCACATTGACAGATAAAGGAAAAAACACTTGACAAAGATACATAACATATATTGAGTGGACCAACAGGTTAGGATAGAGTTCACTTTCGGTATCAGAGCTTCCAGGGAAACTTTCCCTATACAAGCCCTACCTAAGCCTCTGCCCAGGGACAACCCCTGATGGTGGGATTTCTCTGTCCTCGAATCTATCCTCAATGGCCCTGCCGCAGCCCTACCTGGTGGCTCCAACAAATAGATATTTGGTAGTATTACCCCCATTTGGGTTCCTCAGGGGGGCGATATACATCAACAAACAAACACCAAATAAATAGATGATTGTCAACAGCTACAAAAAGACCTACTTTATCGTCATTAGGTCAGTATGGCAAGTCTGTGAGGACGGGTACTAGATATAGCACCTGTTCCTTCTCATACCTAGATCAGGAAATACAGGTGCTGCTGAATCCCATCTCTTGCCTAGCTGCCTTCTGCCCAGATGATTTGTGTGGCAGGGCAGAAGGCAGCTAGGCAAGACATGGGACTCAGCACCTGTATTTCCTGATCTAGGTATGAGAAGGAACAGGTGCTATATCTAGTACTCATCTTCACAGACTTGCCATACTGACCTAATGACGATATTTGAACAGTATTGGACAACCTAGCCCGCAAATATCGTATGCATATATTTTTTATTGAATAATATTAAAAGCTACGTTTTAAGGGTCCTGATACTCTCAGTTAAGATTTTCTAATAAGGGCCCCAAAAAATATTTCTATTCTATATTCATGATAAGTATTGAATAAATGAATTTAGCACTAATATTACATTCTCAGTCACTTTATCAAACTAAAACAAAACAAAAAATGAAAATTAAATATGTGAGATAACCTGGCACAGAGTTCTCACTAGTATTTTATATGCTAGGCTAGATTAATGGCAGAACATGTGTTATACATTTTTTTGCCTATTCCAACCCATCCCAACCCAGGCCCCCCCCCCCCCAAAAAAAGGTTTTCTGTGAAAAAAAGGGGGGGGGGATGCAATGATGTCCTTGCAGGTATCTGCTTTTGAGGTTTTCAGCAGCTGCAGTTCTGCTAGGAGGCACAGCAGCCTCAGCTCCACATTTCTCACTCCCTGGCTGACAGCTTCCCTGCCTGTCTCTATTCTACACACACAATTCTTCTTCTTTGTAATTCTAGCCTTTCCCTTCACTGTCCCTGGCAGTACAATACAAGCTTGATTGATTTCCGACTGTACCTGATTGATTTTTCACTCTCCCTGACTCCGTAAGATGGTTTTCCTGGCAGACGTGAAAAAACCAAAGAAGATACCAATATATTTGATCACTCGCATGAACCAGGCCAAGGAGAAGAAATAGTGATCTGGAATGTTTAATATGTAAATTTTACTTAATATGTATTAACCCCTTAGTGACCACCCATACGTGTTTTTACGGCGGTCACTAAGGGGCCTTAGGCTGGGCTGCCGCGTTTTTACGGCGGCCCAGTCTAAGCGCTGCACGGGTCCCCCGTGCAGCGGGGAGCGCGGGCCCGGCTCTCACATGAGAGCCGCGGCCCTGCTCTAACAGCCCGGGCCGGCAGGAGTGCCGATCCGGGCTGTTTAACCCCTTACATGCCGGGCGCAATGGCGCCTGCGCATGTAAAGGGTTGACAGAGGGAGCGAACTCCCTCTGTCACCCATCAGCACCCCGCAGATGCGATCGCGGGGTGCTGATGTGCTGGGAAGCCTTACCTGGCTTCCGGCAGGGCCCCGAGCCTGTCCTCCAGTAATCTCCAGCAGGCTATGCCTCTCTGGCGTAGCCTGCTGGTCAAAGTTAGAATTGCACTGCATTTAAAATGTAATGCATTATAGATATAATGCATTACATTTTAAAAGCAATCAAAATACTGTATATTATAGTCCCCATGTGGGACTATTAAGTAGTAAAAAAATTATAAAAAATACACATTTATTAAATAAAAAAATTCCATGAAATATAAAAATATGCTTTTTTTCCATTGAAAATACGCTTTTCAATGAAAAAAATTGCAAAAAAATTATCCCCATATGTTTGGTATTGCCGCGTCCGTAACGACCGGCACTACATAAATATTACATAAATTATCCCCTATAGTACACGCCGTTAAAAATAAATAAAAAAAAGCCAGAATTTCTAATTTATTCTTAATTTTCACAGAAAAAAACGAAATAACAAGCGATCAAAAAGCGGAATTTACTAAAAAATTATACCAATGAAAAATAGAAGTCGTCCCGCAAAAATCAAGCCCTCACACAACTCCATAGAAAAAAAAATTAAAAAGTTATGGGTCCTGGGAAGTGGCAATGCAAAATCATTTTTTTAGTTAAAAAGGGGTTTTATTGCAAAAAAGTAGTAAAACTTAAAAAACTATAAGTATTTGGTATCCCTGTAATCGTACTGACCCAGGGAATGAAAATATTATGTTACTTTTACCGAATAATGAACACCGTAAAATTTATAATGTACAAACGCAGTGGCAGTAGTACTATTTTTCCCCTTCTCCCTCCCAGAAAGAGTTAATAAAAGTTAATAACAAAGTTATGTGTACCCCAAAATGGCGCTATTAAAAACTACAACTTGTCCCGCAAAAAACAAGCCCTCATACTGCTATATAGACGGAAAAATAAAAAAGTTATAGCTCTGGGAACGAGACCATGAAAAAAGGACGAAAAACGCTTGGTCAGAAAGGCACAAACAGGCTTGGTCACTAAGGGGTTAAAATGTATATCCCTCAATCATCATTAAACATCAAGATACAATTTTCCAAAGTCCCGCACCCGGGGATATCGTTGGAAACAAAGGTAACTTGTGCCCACACTTATTTGTTAGTGTATGGCACTACAAGGTAACAGGGGCCGATATGCACTGGTACCCAAGATATAAAATTCAACAGTAGTGTTATATGACGACGCACAATAGTATAAAAATAATACATGGCGGCATCAAAAGGAAACAAACCTTGGTGCCCAATAACACTGTATAGGCTGGTGCACGACGGCACCTAAATCAACACGGTGCACAGCGGCACCAATGAAACCCAGTGTCCTACCCTACAGATGGTAGATGCGTCCGACACCTTGTTCATGTTTACTTCACTTGCGGGGTGGTCCGGTACGTTGGTTGGAGGTCCAAACATTTGAAGGGGGTCACAGGCGCGTACCCTATATGTCCCTGGAAGACCCTGGAAGAGCCCTACAATAGCCCTGCTGGCCTATCCACGGAGTGTCCCACTAATTGGGCCCCCATCCGGAACCTAACCCTGGAATTGCATTCACTATTCAGCCCTGAGTAGATCCCGACATGCATGTTTCTGAATCGGAAGAAACCTCTCATCAGGGAAACATAAAAACGGGCTGGGAGTCGCCTAATTGCTAGGAAGGATAATTCCCAGTAAATATAAGGTGCACAGATAAGTGCTGAAGGGGAAAAGGGGAAGGAGGACCGATAATAGAAGTTATTGCGGGTTGCGTGTCAGCGACGCGGGCATCGATGTTACCTGAATTTCATATCTTGTGTACCAGTGCATATAGGCCCCTGTTACCTTGGAGTGCCTTACACTAACAAATAAGTGTGGGCACAAGTTACCTTTGTTTCCAACGATATCCCCGGGTGCAGGACTTTGGAAAATTGTATATATATACACATATCTTGATATTTCATGATTATTGAGGGATATATATTTTAATACACATTAAGTAAAAGTTACGTTTTAAACATTCCAGATCACTATTTCTTCTCCTTGGCCTTTTCCTGGCAGACACTGTAACACCCGACCACCCTCATTCACAGCCCAGCACAGAATTATGTTTTGCTCGGGCACCTCCCTGCCTGCTGCAGCACTGATTGGCTCAACCAGGCTGTCTATCAGCCTGGGAGCCAATCGGGGCCAGCCCTCCCCCCATTTCCTCCCAGGATCATGTGAGAACCCTTCTTCTTTCTCCCTAGTGTTTTTTTTCTCCTGCTGATATAAAATGGTGCTACACGCTGTTCATCCGAAATGAACTTGAAAAGGTTTGGGTTCGTCTGCCAACCGAAAAATATCAAAGTTCGAACTGAACCCGGTTCGGTACGAACTGGTTGTCCTACTGTATCTTTAATAGGGAGCAGTGTTACAATGGTTACATTTTTGTACTTAATAACCAGTATTATGTTTTTCTTGTCCATATAGACATTTCTTTAGTGTGAATTCTCTCTTAGGGCTCTTTCACACTTGCGTTCTGAGAATCCGGCGGGCACTTCCGTCCCGCCGGATCCGTCAGAACGCAAGTCGCCTGAAAGCATTTGATGACTGATCAGGATCCTGATCAGTCTTCGAAATGCTTCCAGGTTACCATGGCAGCCAGGACGCTACTGAAGTCCTGAGTCCTGGCTGCCATGGTACTCCGTGTAAGCTGGGGCTCCGATCGGTTACCATGGCAAACAGGACGCTACTGAAGTCCTGGCTGCCATGGTAAGTACTCCGCAGCAGTGTACCTACATACGCTGCGGCCGCCGGGTGCTCCTTCATGGCGTAACAGGTCCCCACGGCGCATAGATCAATGCGCTGCCCGGACCTGTGATATCATGAAGGAGCGCCCGGAGGCCGCAACCGAGGTAACTACACTGCTGCGGAGTACTTACCATGGCAGCCAGGACTTCAGTAGCATCCTGGCTGCCATGGTAATCGATTGGAGCACCAGTTTACACTGGGGCCCCGATCGGAACTGCTGCTGCGCATGCGCAGAGCTAAACATCGGATCCGGCGATGCGCCGAAACAACGTTTAGCTTAATTCCAGATCCGGATTAATGCACTTCAATGGGCATTAATTCCGGATCCGGCGTTACGGCATTTCTTCTAGATTTTTGGACGGAGACAAATCCGCAGCATGCTACGGTTTTGTCAACATCCAAAAAACGTTCACATACTGAACTGAAAACATCCTGATGCATCCTGAACGGATTTCTCTCCCTTCAGAATGTATCGGGATAATCCTGATCAGTATCTTTCCGTCCTAGAGCCGCGAGGACGGAACTCTAGGACGGAAAGAAACAACGCTGATGTGAAAGGGGCCTTAAACTGTCATTTTACAATACATACAAATTGGCTTCAAAAATAAAATATTCAAATTTGAAAGGAAGTTTTTCTTACCTTGATGCCATGCAGCTCACATTGAAATGACCCGTTACGGAGTCGTGATGTCAGGTGAGATATTAGCGCCGATGATCACAGGCGATAACTTAATGTTTAATGAGTAAAATTATTGTTATCAAGGAGCTTGTGCAGCCGGAGAGGATGGAGATCGTGCCAGGCAAATCTAATTAACTTCCTTAAGCCGGGCGATGGACAAGGATGATTACTTCATTATGGGATATTTAGACGTTGCTGAGCACATTCCCTCATGTTGTGTATGTAATAGATCAGATGAAGTGGTGGAGCAGCCATTGAATTGCATTGCCGTCCATAACGATGACTTCTTGACCTTGGTCATTGAAACTTTTGCTTAATGCTAAAACTTGCACAAGACTTTTTCCTCTCTCTTCTGCTGATCTGTGGGAGGAGGACAATATTGCAGCTTCATATTTTTCTTTGTTTTCCTGAAAATGCTATTTTTTTTTTGTATAAGATGCAATTAATCTTATTGTTTCTGCCGAAGCAGAAAATACTTCCGTGACATTACAGCGTTCAGCTTTGTATCCGAGCCTTTGTTGTGGTAAGAATCGTAGGCTTATTTTGTCGAATTTAAAGGGGATGATATCCATAAATTCTTCAAAAATGACAGAAAATTATGATTAGTGTTGGATTTTGCATTTAGACCAGGTCCACCTCTCAGGCGCAATCTCATTAAGTCACTATGGCATTTCATCTGCCTGGTGGGTAGACACCGGTCTTAAAGGGAATCTGTCACCAGGTTTGAGCCCTGTCAGCTAAACATATGCTGACGTTCAGGGTCTCATTAGCATGCCTAATATGGGCTCATCTAAACAAATGGTAGCGTAATTTTGTCAAAAAACAGGTTTAACTAACCTGTCAATCACACATATAAGGAGCCCAAGGGGAGGTCCAGCGATGCAGGGTGCCCGGCCGCAGACATCACTGTATGTGGCCAGCGCCGCCTCCTAATGCTCCGTGCCGCCTCTCCCTCCCCTCCTCCTGCTGTAGCGCTGGCTCGCACACACGGCGCGTGCGCACTTCACTTGAAGAAGCCGATCCAAGAAGTCCGCACGGGTGCATGCCTGTGCGCACGCACGGACTTCTTGGATCGGCTTCTTCAAGTGAAGTGCGCACGCGCCGTGTGCGTACTGAGCCAGCGCTTACAGCAGGAGGAGGGAGGGAGAGGCGGCACGGAGCATTAGGAGGCGGCGCTGGCCACATACAGCGATGTTCGCGGCCGGGCACCCTGCATCGCTGACCTCCCTTGGGCTCCTTATATGTGTGATTGACAGGTTAGTTAAACCTGTTTTTGACAAAATTACCCTACCATTTGTTTAGATGAGCCCATATTAGGCATGCTAATGAGACCCTGAACGTCAGCATATGTTTAGCTGACAGGGCTCAAACCTGGTGACAGATTCCCTTTAATAAGCCCATTAGCTTCTTCATCCACCTAAGTGATGAAGAGGCGCCGGCGTATCCACCGCCGGTCTAAATGTAAGGCAGCTTCCTTGCTGGCTTAAATTTAGACCATTTTATACTTCTAAAACAGGTGTAAAAAATGATAAATGAGATGGGCCTGCTGGGCCGTCCCCTACCACGCCCACTTATTTAGTCTTGGCGTGTGCCGGGAAAAGTTGCAGATTACGGGACAAATAAGAATTACACCTAATATAGGCATATACTGTATATGATAGTAAATGACCCCTTTAGTGTTCTGCTTGACTATAGAAAGAACTGATTAGATCAAATAGACACAATCCATGAATTTACTAGAAGAAACCCTTTCAGTGCCCTAGACCACCAGGGATGTGATTATCCCGTCAGTACTCAGAAGAGTTACCATTAAATAGGTTGAGTTTGGTCTAGAACACGACAATCACAATGGTCATAACCTGTTGGCAATTTAAAAATCACCTGTCCACGGTTCCTTCGTTCTAATATCACGCCACTGTTTCTGTCCGCTTCTGAACCCAGGGTGACCCCTCTGGTCAATCACTGGCCTCAGCGATCACATGGGAGCATGCTAGAATGGCACATGGTTGGGACTAGCAGTGACTTGCAGGAATGGTGCGACAATGGACATTACACCTATTGAGATTGTTGGTGCCAAACTGGTCAACCCCTTTAACCCCTTCACTGTTCTAAGCCTCCAGGTATCATACCAGGATACCTTTACTTAAAATTTTAATGTTTTATTTTTATTATTATTATTTGGCAGTATTATTAATTGAGCATTTAATTGTAATGTTATGTGGTCACTTTACTAAAACACAGTTTGGATACTGTCTATTATATGGAAACTACAGTATGTAATGGTTAAATGTGAACGCTTATGCATTATTTACCCACACTCAATATTTTGGGCACTATATGATGGTATTATATTGTCCACTATGTGGTGTTATTATGGGTTTAAAATATGGTAGTATTATTAACTCGACCTTCCCGCCTCTTCTGATTTAGCCCTGCTGCTCGGAATATGTATTTTTAATATTATTTGTAGTGATGAGCGAAGCATTGTAAAAATGTGATTCGGCTGCTTCGACGAATTTTGCCCAAAAAATTTGCTTTGTGGCAAATTACTTTATCACGAATGGATATTACCATCAAACCATGACTGGATAATACCGCTATACCATGACTGGATAATACCGCTATACCATGACTGGATAATACCGCTATACCATGACTGGATAATACCGCTATACCATGACTGGATAATACCACTATACCATGACTGGATAATACCGCTATACCATGACTGGATAATACCGCTATACCATGACTGGATAATACCACTATACCATGACTGGATAATACCACTATACCATGACTGGATAATACCACTATACCATGACTGGATAATACCACTATACCATGACTGGATAATACCACTATACCATGACTAGATAATACCATCAAACCACGACTGGATAATACCACTATACCATGACTGGATAATACCACTATACCATGACTGAATAATACCACTATACCATGACTGGATAATACCACTATACCATGACTGGATAATACCACTATACCATGACTGGATAATACCACTATACCATGACTAGATAATACCGCTATACCATGACTGGATAATACCACTATACCATGACTGGATAATACCACTATACCATGACTAGATAATACCATTATACCATGACTGGATAATACCACTATACCATGACTGGATAATACCACTATACCATGACTGGATAATACCACTATACCATGACTGGATAATACCACTATACCATGACTAGATAATACCACTATACCATAACTGGATAATACCACTATACCATGACTGGATAATACCACTATACCATGACTGGATAATACCACTATACCATGACTGGATAATACCACTATACCATGACTAGATAATACCATCAAACCACGACTGGATAATACCACTATACCATGACTGGATAATACCACTATACCATGACTGAATAATACCACTATACCATGACTAGATAATACCACTATACCATAACTGGATAATACCACTATACCATGACTGGATAATACCACTATACTATGACTGGATAATACCACCATACCATGACTAGATAATACCACTATACCAAGACTGGATAAAACCACTATACCATGACTGGATAATACCACTATACCATGACTGGATAATACCACTATACCATGACTAGATAATACCGCTATACCATGACTGGATAATACCACTATACCATGACTGGATAATACCACTATACCATGACTAGATAATACCACTATACCATGACTGGATAATACCACTATACCATGACTGGATAATACCACTATACCATGACTGGATAATACCACTATACCATGACTGGATAATACCACTATACCATACCATGATAATACCACTATACCATGACTGGATAATACCACTATACCATGACTGGATAATACCACTATACCATGACTGGATAATACCACTATACCATGACTGGATAATACCACTATACCATGACTGGATAATACCACTATACCATGACTGGATAATACTTCAAACTACAACTGGATAGCATGACTATACTATACCTCCATACCTCCATACCACGACTGGATTTCACCATGCAGTAACTAGATGATACCACGAAGCGCATTTCTTTGTAAGTAATGACAGGAAGTGGAATTCCGTTATATTCCGTGATAACGGAATCTGTAATGGAATTGCCACCGAACCCAAACTTGAAAACATCAAGTTCGCTGATCAAGTATGATTTTCACTGACTCAGGTAAAATCAATTTGCTACCATGAAGCACGAGGAAATTCGGCTTTGTGGCGAATCGAATTTATCCTGAAATTTGCAACACTATGATATTTGTTTTGCTTATTTTAGTGTATTTGCTGTTTAAGTGTCACTTTTAGTCCCTATAAATGAAGTGGTAAAATCCCAGCCTATGATATATCTGCTGCATGTGACAACCAAGGATAAAACTTGGTAACGCCACCGCTTTATCAGCAACTGGTGGGAGGGAGTCTCGGCCGTTGTGGTTTATCCTGCTTTACATCTATCGAACGATGTTCTCATGTTGGCGTCAAGGAAGCACCGAACAGCTGGTCTCTGTACTGTAATCCGAGGCATCCGAGCGTTGGCGAGCATCTATATGTTAGGAATAACGAGCAGAAATGTGACAGAGGTTTTATTACAAGGAATCGACAGAAAATTTCAGTCTGCCACAAACACCATTAACAAGGAAGAGAGAAGACGGGAAGTTAAATAAAAGTCTAATTGGGTGACGCGGCGGAGGGAGGGATGCACTCGGCTGCGTGCTCTGTATTTGCAGGCAATGATTTCACATTGAAGAGTTTGCAGATTTCTACTTTTATTTGCCTTTCAGTTGATTTATTCTTTGTAACAATGTAACAAGTTATTTTCTGAGACAGGAGGGTCAATTAGAGGAAGGAAAACTGAGCCACAGCGCAAGGTCTTTAAAGGGACAGTTGTCAGACCGCAACACATAGAGATAAGTAGGGGCGTCCCCTCCCTCATTCTTCAATCTGTCAGTATTGTGTGGTATGGAAATGATGATATGAGATTCTTACCTTTGTGGAGACTTATTCGATGAAATAGTCTGGGGAGACTGAAAAGTCGGGTCTTTAAGTGCGAAAATGGAAATCAACACAACCGGACGAAGGAGCTGACACCATGGAAGGACTTTCAAGACTGTATATAGACCTCCTGCCACCCGAGGTACTAACCCAAAATACCCCCATCAAATACCCATTTACACTTGTCAATTATCATCATGATTCAATTGTTTCTGAGAAATTGTGATGATAATTGGTCAAAAAAGCTGAAGAACAATCTATTGCTTATTGTTGATGACTGTTGTGCAAGTAGATTCCTCTGATAGTGACATTTACATTGGAATATGTGCACATAGATTAGACCTACCACAATTAATACTACATATAAGGACTGGATAACACCACCATACCGGTCAAAACATCCATACTTCCATACTACCATAACACAACTGGATAACACCACTATAATATGAATGGATAATAAAACCATATGACAACTGGATAATACCACCATACCATGACTAGATAATACCACTATACCATGACTAGATAATACCACTATACCATGACTGGATAACACTACCATATGACAACAACTGGATAATACCACTATACCATGACTGGTTAATACCACCATACCATAACTGGATAATACCACTATACCATGACTGGATAATACCACTATACCATGACTGGATAATACCACTATACCATGACTGGATAATACCACTATACCATGACTGGATCATACCACCATATGACAACTGGATAATACCACTATACCATGACTGGATAATACCACCTATACCATGACTGGATAACACTACCATATGACAACTGGATAATACCACTATACCATGACTAGTAAATACCACCATACTATAACTGGATAATACCACCATACCATGACTGGATAACACTACCATATGACAACTGGATAATACCACTATACCATGACTAGTAAATACCACCATACCATAACTGGATAATACCACTATACCATGACTGGATAACACTACCATATGAGAACTGGATAATACCACTATACCATGACTAGTAAATACCACTATACCATGACTGAATAATACCACTATACCATGACTGAATAATACCACTATACCATGACTAGTTAATACCATCATACCATGACTGGATAATACCACTAAACCATGACTGGATCATACCACCATATGACAACTGGATAATACCACCATACCATGACTGAATAATACCACTATACCATGATTGGATAACACTACCATATAACAAACTGAATAATACCACTATACCATGACTGGATAATACCACCATACTATAACTGGATAATACCACCATACCATGACTAGATAATACCACTATACCATGACTGGATAATACCACTATACCAAGACTGGATAATACCACCATATGACAACTGGATAATTGCGCTATACCAGGACTAGATAATACGTCATTACAACAACTGGACAGTATGGTTATACTGTGATTAGATACCATCCAACCACAACTGGATATGCAGTGGCCGGGTTTGGGTTGGCCCCAACGCTATGCTGAGTCCCCCGGACACCATTGAGGTGTCACCACGTGTTGCTACTCTCCGGAAGGGATGGTAAAGTGTGGTGCACCCCAATGGGAAATAAGTCCAGAGAGTCAGGGTCTGCAGTAACCAGCGTGCTTCTTTACTGGAGGAATTCAGGTGCAAAACAATATAGATGAGGCATACCGCTATCTTCTCCAGTCTCCTCCCTGGCAGAAGAAGGGTTTGATGCTTAGGAAAGGCCTGAGCTATCTGTCCCTCTTTCTCTTCAGAAGGCTGGTACCCTGTCCCAGGGCTGGTGATCCAGAGTCTTTGGCTCAGTGTCCCCATCTCAGCGTCTTCTTCTGGTGACTCAGGCAGGCTGGCATGAGTCTTCCCTCCAAGCACTGGTCCCTAACTGCAGCACACCAGGGGCTCTGACTAGTTTTAGCTAGACTAGAACCTTTTAGTGGGAGGGGTGGAGTGGAGAAACTCAGCACAAACATATACATTGTTTCAGCTCTTGTCTGGTATAGACTTACATAAGAGCTTTAGTTACCAGATTCTCAATCAAAGCCCTAATAGTCTCTCACTATTTATTAACCCTTTCCACAGAGCCATGTAAATACAGTGATAATGAACAGGATATATATCACAACACATATATAAAATGCAGTTACACAGTATTACACAGTGCAAGTTAACCCTTTTAGGTGAAATAAAGTAAGAAGTTTTAACTTTGGATAGGGGAAATAGGCAAATGTCCAAAAATGTCCAAATGTTAAAGCACTCCCTGCTCCAGGGCACTACACTTTCCCCTACTTTAACTGCAGCATCCCCGACACAGTCAGGACTATTTAACAAAGAAGATTCGTGTAACAGACACCAAGTATGTATATTGTGTTTGAGATAATCCAGCGCTAGGGGGGCCTTAAATTTTCCCCTAGGTTTCAGGCTCTTAAATGTTACGAACTGGATTCATCATGGGCTTGTTGTGTTCCACTTCGGATTGGTGGGCTGTCGATGCTGTAATCCGTCTGGCAATGATGTATCCTGGTAGTTGGTTCTATGGAACATGCGGAATGCATGTGGACATGGACAGGATGCATGTAGCTGATTAAGCCTGTGGTCATCAAGTTGGAATTTCACAGAGATTAGCAAGGTCTTCACTGGTCACCGCTGGGGCAGAACAGGATAGTAGGTACTGTATTCAAGCCACAGATTTAGGACAAGTAGGGCTAGGCGCTCCCCTAGTTTTTCATTGGCTCTCTGGCTGGCATCTGCACCTGTAGCAAAAAGACTCAAAAGGACATCATTAACTGGGCCGAACCAATTACTGGACTGGCAAAGAGTACCACCAACATAGTCATCATGCACTATATACATGGTGTACATGAGAAAAACCCTTCTCAATATGGTCATTACAGTATATCAAGCATCATTTTGACCCCTTTTCAGGGCTGACCTTAAAGACTTTTATCATAGCTTTCAGCAACACAATAATATTTTCCAAAAGATACAGATCTTCAGCATTATCGGCAAAAATGGGCAGTTTCATAGATGAACCTTAGAAGCTTAGGTGTAGTCATACAGTATATCATCACATATTCATACAAATGCAGTTCTGACCCATAAATCACATAACAGAAATGTGCATGGAACAGTTATTCTGGGTATCTGGTTTGATACCTTCGGTGGCTCTTTTAGATCACCTGGGCTGTGTGTCGATCACAGGATCACAGAAAGAGCATTATTGGTGACCTCGGCACTGGAACCAAAAAGTTCAGGAATACTAGACACAGGTTATGATATTTTTGGTACCATCCACCCTTCTAGAATTGAAAACCAGTTAAAGGGGGTCTCGCTGACTGTAGCTGGTTTTAATTTAATTTCTGGTAATACATTTTCAGTTGTTACATTTTCTTGAGAAGTAGGGGTTTCTTCCCCAAGTTCCTTGGATAAACACAGCTTACGTGATCTCTCACACATAGTGGTTTAGCCTCAGCTTTGGCATTATAGTCATCGATTTGTTTTTGTTGAGCCCCCGGGGTTGTTTCATTGGTTATTTATTAGATCAGTTTGTCTTGGAAAAATTGTGACTCAAATGCTGAGCCTTGGTCAGTCAGAATCTTTTCTGGTGGTCTGTGGACCTCAATAAATCTTTTTTCAAACACATCCACAGGGGTTTGCACTGATAAGTCTCTTACTGGTATCACCATGACATACTGGCTATAATGGTCAAGGATTGTTAAAGAGTACACATCCCCATCTCGGCTGGGTCTTAATTTAACATGGTCCAAGGCAGCAAGCTCAAATGGCCTATGACTTTCAATTGTGTGCAGTGGTGCTTTTTGTCTAGGATGGTCACCCCTATTGATGGCACAGATAGGACACTCGCGACACCATTTTTCTATGTCATCTCGTGTTCCAACCCAAAAAAATCTATGTCTGATTAGTGACTCGGTTCTTCTGGCACCCAAAATGTCCTGATTGATTATGGTCTGCATCCAGGATCAGAAGGGCATCCTGTCTGGGTACCACAATCTGTTTAATACTGTCATGTGTCAGAGGATCAATAATGTGACATTTGAGCTGACCCCTCTCATAAAAGATGTGTACTCTGTCTCAACAGTTTGAGGACCTTGGGGTCGGCTGTTTCTCTCTGATGTTTGAGGACCTCAGGGTTGGCGGTTTCTCTCTGATGTTTGAGGACCTCAGGGTCGGTGGTTTCTCTCTGATGTGGTGTAAGGCTTTTACCAGATTGTAGCACAGTCCATAGTTTCTGTAGCACTCTGCTTTCATGTTGTAATTATGTCCAATTCATTCTGGATGCTTGTGGATGGGTGGGATTTTGTTGACTGGCATCTCTGGTAGTGATAGTATCCTGCTTGAGCCCCAAAACGAAAAAGGCTGGCATTTCAATGTCCTCCCAGTAGTCATCAGGCAGGTTGGCTGGTGCACCAATAGAAAATCTCGATAGTGCATCTGCATTAATATTAGATTTGCCAAAATGGTATTTGATAGTAAATTTGTAATTAGCTAATCTAGAGACCCAACGCTCTTCTATGGCACCTATATGTGCAGTGGAAACATGAACCATCGGGTTGTTGTCTGTATAGGCCACAAATTCAGTAGCGGTCAAATATTCCCTAAATTCTAGTTTAAAAGAGCTGTAATTACAGTCATTCCTCTCAGTAGGCCTAAGTGATAGACTGGCGAATGCAGTGACTCATTCATGTTGGTCCTGCACTTGAGCCAACACTGCTCTCGAGCCCTTCTTGCATGCATCGGTATACAGTCTTTAGGGTTTAGTATAGTCTGGGTAAGCAAGAATAGGGGCTTCGGTAAGTTTCCATTTCAGATCATTAAAAGCTTTTTCCTGAGCATCAGTCCTTACAATAGTCGTCTTATTTGAACCTTTTTTATTAGGCTGGCCTTTTAACAAGTCCTGCAAAGGGGCTGCAATCTTAGTAAAATCTTGAATAAACTGTGTGTAATATCCAGCAAAGCCTAGAAATTTCTTCACCTCATAGATATTGGTAGGTGCGGGCCAATTTTTAACTGCAGCGATTTTATCCTGATCAGGGAAGACTCCTTGAGCACTGACCACATGCCCTAGATAGTGCACCTCAGACTGCAATAAGTGGCACTTGGATGGTTTTACTTTGAGACTATGCTTTAGGTGTTATAAATGGTCTTCGTAGGATTTAGAGTATATGATAATATCATCTAGATACAATAGAACAGTCTCAAAGTTTTTGTGACCTAAGCAATACTCCATGAGACGCTGGAAAGTGGCTGGTGCATTTCACAGCCCGAAGGTAATATAATTGAACTTGAAAAATGACCCCTCCATTACTATTACCATTACTATTAAGCCCTCTGATAAAGGGGGCAATGTAGTTATCATGAACACTGACGACTATAAAAAAAGTGTCTGCAATTACTTACTGATAGACAGACCTATGAAGTACTTACCTGCGACCCTACAGTTCGCTACCTGGCCGAACTGTATGAGATCTTATCAGAGGCTAAACGAAACAAAATCATCTCCGCTGACGAGTTTGATTTCCTATACCCCAACCCCTCCACTGTCGCCACCTTTTATAGTCTTCCAAAAGTCCATAAAGGTACAACACCATTAAAGGGGCGTCCAATAGTGTCGGGTGTTGGATGTATAGGACAAAACTTGGGCATATACATTGACCGTATCCTGTTACCATTTGTAACAGCCCTACCTTCCTATGTTCGGGATAGCATGGATTTATTGAAGCGTATTGAGGACATTGTACTGGACAAGGAGGCTATTCTGGCCAGTATAGATGTCGAGGCGCTTTATTCCTCCATCCCGCACAGCTTCGGTTTACAGGCGGTCAACTGATATTTGTCCATGAGAGGAAACCAGTTTAAGGCACATAACCGGTTTGTCCTGAGGCTTCTGGAATACCTCCTTACCCACAATTTCTTCATATTTGACGGGAAGATGTACCACCAGCTCAGGGGCACCACTATGGGGTGTTCCTGTGCACCGTCCTATGCGAATCTGCTTCTGGGCTGGTGGGAGTCAACCATGGTCTTTGTGGATGATTTTTCATCATGTACCGGGCCCATTGTTATGTGGGCCCGTTACATCGATGATATATTTATCATCTGGAACGATTCCAAAACATCTTTTCAACTAATGGTGAATCAGTTAAATCATAACCATATTGGTTTACGTTTTACATCGGGGGTGATGTTCTCACTTTTCTGGACATCCAGATTTGCAAAAACAATGTGGGGTCCCTGATGACTAATATTTACCGCAAACCAACTGCCACTAATTCAGTATTACACTGGAGTAGTAGTCATCCTTTGGCCTTGAAAAGAGGGATTCCACGTGGCCAGTACTTGCGACTCAGACGTGTCTGTTCTGAGGATCAGACCTTTATTGACCAAGCTCAAATTCTGAGGAAGAGATTCTTGGCAAGGGGCTATCCTGATTCAGTCCTGAAACCTGCATATCAGAATGCTTTATCATCAACACGGACTGAACTCCTAACCCCCAGAAATAAGCCTGACCTACCACAGAAAGTGAGACTGATTGGTACTTATGATGAGGCATCCCAAAAAGTGAGGGCAATCTTAAACAAGCACTGGCCTATTCTACTAATGGATCGAGATATTAGGGACAGTATTCATGACTACCCACAGGTTACCTTCAGGCGGGGAAAAAGCCTCAAAGACTTGCTGGTACACAGCCACTACAAACCAGGACCCACTGGCTGCTCGTGGCTAATACGAAAACCTCTGGGCTCATTTAAATGTAGTGGTTGTGTGGCGTGCGATTCCATACAGACTGGAAAATCCTTCTACAGCAGCAATTTGGATAAATCCTTCCCAATAAAGGATTTCATAAACTGCGGTACTAAAGGGGTCATTTATAAAATTACCTGTATATGCTGGATGAAATATATTGGTAAGACAAAAAGAGAGTGGCGGAGGCGTGTTGGAGAACATCTGTGCGATATTTCTAGCAAAAAGGAAACAACAGTATCCCGTCACGTACATGAGGTTCACTCAGGGGATATTACCTGCATGAGGTTTAAGGGTATTGCTACCATTCCCCCCCCCCCCCAGTACGAGGAGGTGATTGGGATAGGTCTCTTCTCCAACTTGAGGCATGCTCGATCCACACCCTCCGCATAGTGCACCCATCTGGGTTAAATGAACAACTCAATTTTGCATGGCTCCCCTTATGATTCTGTAGTCTCTAACTCCACTGCAGTGTCAGTAATCAATGTGTATTGCAAGTTTGCTCTATTCATTTAAATATTTGTAATACCTTATTAAATATGCCTATATTGTACATGCCGTTCTGATATATACTTATGACCGGGTTGTCCAGTTGACCTTAAGTATCTAGCGCCAGTTAATGCTCCTATTTGGCTTTCTTTCACTGCACCATTGTTAAGTGCAGGTATTGTTGTTCCTCCTGTTTCTCCTGTTCCTCCTGGCGGCTCTCGTCCCGGTTGCCAGGGGACGTGACAACAAACATGTCCACTCGTATCGCATCAACGCGTTGATGCACTGTGCGGTTGTGCGCCATGACTGGTCAGGTGATTGTGACGTCACGGCGCTCTTTGTTATTCTTTTTCCTCGGACCTGTTCCTCAGCGCGCATGTGACGATCGGGTGCTTCCCGTTGACGTCACCGCGCGCGAATACCCGGCGTTGTTAGCACACACATGGGTATAAAGGTCCATTACGAGTGCAGTTCTAGGCAGGATATTATTTGCCTCAATACTAGCGGCCCATCAGCTGGTAGGACGGTCCAGTAGTCTATCAAACACTGGATTCTGTCCCTTATTGGTTGCCCTTATCAACGGGCACCCTATTTCTGACCCTGGTCATTCTTCTAGGCCACATTTTTTCTATTTTGGTGACCTTTATTTGAATGTAACCACATTGTTTATTTGTAGGTACTCTCTGGTATGCATGATAATACTCATCTGTCTCTATGCTGCTTGTGCCTTCTATCCTATCCTTCCCCTGTGTACATGATTTCCCTGATGATTCTACTTGATGAAACATGCATGTAGGGTCTAGCTGCACTAGGGTGTTACAGGGTCTCTAAACCGTTAAGGGAAAGGTTCCGGACGGGGTCGTTCTTTTCAGGGCGGTAGCCCTGTGGTTAGGACGGTAGTGGAAAGTGTAGCCCCTTTATCACAGGGATGTCTAGGGTTTGACATCTAATTATTGTACCCTTTGCTTCCTTTTCCTGCCTCCCTTTGTTCTACCCGTCCGGTCCTACTCATCTATTCCCATACTGCCAATATTGACATCGATAAGGTAGGACTAACGTTTTATTTCTGTCCCCAATGTGTAGTTGCTCCCACCAGAGACCCTCTGGACAGTCTTCTGCCTGGCTGGCAGACTGCATGGCTGGGCCGTCGAAGTGGACAATATGATCTTTCCCAACATGTATTAATTTAGCAACAGTCTGGTATTTGTTTAACTAAATAGGTATTTAGCATGTGGATTGGCCCCGGCCACGCTTCACAGTGACTAGACTCCGGGCAGCAAGCAAATATTCCTTGCCCCCATCCAGTAGAGGTTCCACAAGGGCCTGGTAAGCTTGCCATGTGGTCCGATATGTGCTTTACACCAATGTAATGTCTCTGAGTGAGGTTGTAACCATATGGGTTCAGCATCAGTAACCCTTTCATTTCCAGTCTCACCCTTGTGATCACTAAAATGTTTATGCCCTCGGAGCGCCCCCAGTGTCTGCTATAACACTCTGCGGACCGGCAAAGGGCTGTGACTAACCCTTGCTGGAGTATACACATCAATTCACACACAATGCCACACAATTTTGCAAAATATTAATTCCCAATACAATTGGGGGAAAACCCTCATCATGCACATGCACAACTATTAACCATTGCCGCTGTAATTCAGTATTTGCACAGTGGGCTCCCACTATCTCTGGGACGCTATGGGCTGGCCATTGCTGACGATTACATGTATCTTACTCTGAGTAGGATGGATAAGACGGTCTAGCTCCCAATGCCATTGATAGAATGGCAGTTGTATAGATAGCAGTCCACTAAAGCAAGGCAGGGCAAGGCACTAATTCTGACAGTAATTGTAGGACATTCACCAATATATGCGGAAAAATTTGGACCAAAGCAGTCTGCCCCTTAGGGTTGGTCCATTGCCCCAGGAGACACTAGTTTAACTTCTTGTATTCCCGCTCCACATGACCAACTTTTTGACATTCACAACATATCGGTTGGCCACTAGCATCAAACCATAGCTCGGTCTTCCTCTAGGGTACCAAGTACCTATATCAGACTGGCGGCTTTGTTTCATGCCCTGTTCCTCTTTTTGTAACACCTCAACACCTCCTTCAAGTTAACTTCAGTATTTTCATCACATTTCTTAACATTAGACTCTACTGGTGCCCTCCTTTGTTCAGACATAATGGCACAATTATAACCTGGGTCTGGATCAGAACCCAGAACCTTTACTGCAAGCTCTTTAAAGTCAAGGAATGGCGTATCAGGGTGTTGTAATGCAAGAACTCTCAGCTGGGTTTTTACAACATCTGGTCTTTCAGAGTCCGGTCTGGGGTTAAGTATCTCATGTGGACCCATGTGCTGGATGGTACGGAAAGCTTCCTCTAGACTTAGAGCAAAATCTCGCAGGTTTTCACCCATCCTTTGTTTGCGGCTAAAGAAATGCATTTTTAACTCTGACAATGTGCGCCTGTCAAACATGCTGGCAAGTCTGTCTAAAATTTGGTCAGCGGTACGCTTTTCAGTACTAGGCCATGACTTAACCTCCCTTAGGGCTGCTCCCTCCAATTGACCAATCAACATAGCAACTTTCTGGTCATCATTAAGGGAAATCATATTGTAAATGGCGCTCATCTGATCCCTAAAATCTTTGAGGCCTGTAGGCTCTCCTCTATGTTTCAGTAACCATGGTGCACCAAAAAAATATCTTACTGACAAGGATATTGTTGGAGAAGGGCTAGAAACCCCAGAACTGGCAGGCATATCACGGTGTCCATCTAATGACAGGACAGCAAAGTATAGTAGCACTATGAGGCAGTAACCCAGTCCCTCACTAGCAAATCTCTAGCTAATAATAATAATAATAATAGGGAACAGTCTCACTAGCACAGTCACTTGCTTATGGCAGACCCCACAAGGGGAACACTTACAGTACAGATGCTTATATGATACTGGTTCACCTTAGATACGGGCAGGGACGTTCCTGTAGTTGCCACTGGCTGTCTTGATCCACTGGAGCTGGATCCACAATAACTGCTGGTGCTGGACGGGATCCTGTTCGTGACGCTAAATTGCATAGGTGTGGTTTGGGGTGGCCCGAAAGCTACACTGGGTCCCCTGGACACCGTCGAGGTGTCACCACGTGTTGCTGCTCTCCAGAAGGGATGGTAAGGCATGGTGCACCCCAATAGGAAGTAAGTCCAGAGAGTCAGGGTCTGCAGTAACCAGCATGCTTCTTTACTGGAGGTATTCAGGTACAAAGCCTGAGCTAGCTGTCCCTTTTTCTCTCCAGAAGGCTGGTACTCTGGTCCAAGGCTGGTGATCCAGGGTCTGTGGCAGCATATCCCCATCTCAGCGTCTTCTTCTGGTCACTCAGTCGTCTGGTAGAGTCTCCTCTTCCAAGCACTGTTCCCTAACTGCAGCACACTAGGGGCTCTGACTGCTCTCCTTATATACAGTTTTTGCTAGACTAGAACCTTCTAGTAGGAGGGGTGGAGTGGAGAAACTGGATAATACCACCATACCGCAACTGGTTAGTACCACCATACTCAATATTACCACCATACTGCTACTGTATAATAACACCATACCATAACTGGATAATACCACCATACCCCAACTCCTTAATATCACCATACTTTGACTCGATAATACCACTATACCGCAACTGAATAATACCCCCATATTTCAAATAGACCGCACTCCCAAACCATGACTAGATAACACCACCTGGATAAAAATACCATTCCATGACTGGATAACATTGCCAGACCGTGACCTTGATAACACCACCATCCCGTTTCCAAGTCTTCCACTGCACTTTATCTGCCACCTGATGGGTTTATTTGGACCATTTAATGGTTGCTATTGTGCCCAGTAGGCAGTCTTTATGAACTGGTAAACTGGTTTTTACCATTTATAAACCCAGCCCCATTTAAACACTGTATGACCTGCAGCTTTGGTGTTCCCCATGTAAGTTACATATGCGTCCAGGTTCCAAACCCTTTTTGTCACTCCAGTGCTCAGCACCTTTCCTGTTACTCTTCCACAGTCCATACACCATCATCCTTACTTTCAGTGATTTCCTTATCATCTCTAGTCTAAGCCCTCACCTTATCTTCTTACAACACTGTACCCCTCCATGTATTTCCTTCTGTTACAGCAATGGGTGTGGAACTGCCGTCTAAATCAACAGATTTTCCTTTGGGCTAATCCTGAGGGCTTTATCCAGGCAGTCACCTTGTTTTCACCCTTCGACTTCTGCAAAGGGATCTGGACTTCACCACAGGGGAACCTCCAGACGGCTGCCTCCTGCAGTGGTCTCTGTGACATTGACTACTGACCCTCAGGTGGAATAGACACAGAGGCCAGGGCTAGAGGAGAGCATGCAATGCAGCGATCGGTCTGAAGTCAGGGCAGGCAGCGTAGGATCTGTACGGAAGTCACACACAGATCAGTTTAGGCAGTGTATGGTCAGAGCACAGTAAACAGGCAGAGATCAGTACACGGACAGATAACAGGAAACAGCATATCTAGCTGGAACATCTAGCTAGGAAACCTAATTGCTCAGGCACCCTTCCATAGGGGAAGGTGCCAGAAGAACCCCAGGTTTGTTAGTCATTGGCTGGTGAAGATTAGAGCATATGGGCTGGCCCTTTAAGAGCTAGAGGAATCATGCACGCATACCCTAGGAGCAGCAGTGGAGAGGGGACAGCCTGCATGGAGTGCCAGAGCAGACTCACCAGGAAGAAATCAGCCGGGGGATGTCTGGGAAGCCGGGAGAGAAGAGAGGAGCAGCGGCGTCTCACAGCTACCATTAAAACACCTCATCTTAGCTTCCACGATGTCTTCCCCATATCTGCAACCTCCACTGGACCTCTAGTGCTAGTGGTAAATACAGCCTTGCAGACCTTGCAGACATTATGCAGGATAGTTTTGGAGAGAGAGTGATGTAAATGTAATGACCCAGAGTGCCATTACCACCTCTTTTGTACCCCCACTATCTGTAATGTGGGATCCTGTGTCACCTCTTATATTTATTACCATACCCTTTAATGTGAATATGCATTTCCTTATAAACTGCTGTTTACATGCAATGTGCCTGGTACACCAGCAGGTGGCAGCAAATCTGAGCAGAGCTAGTTGCTCTGAAAAGGAACCCTCCCTCTTTAGAGAGGGAGGAGTTTAGTTAGCCAGTCAGTCTAGCCTACCCCCTCCTGGTGAAAGGTTGTGTTTCGGCCAGCAGAGCACTGACCCGCAGGCCCTGCCTGCAAAAGTCATTTATGGTTGCTTGTCCCCTCCTGGGCTTGCATTGCCTCCCAAGCTAACAGAGCTTGATGCCACGACAAGAAGTTCCTAGGATTAAGGACTAAAGTAAGAGACAGACTACAGATAGCTAAGTTCCAGCAGAAAAGGAAGAGTTTCCTATTAACCCAGCCAAGCATAGCAGAGCTGAGAGAGAGCTACCGCATAGCAGAGCTGAGATTGTTGCAGAAGTGTTTGCCTGCACAGATAAGCCAATACCTGCTAATGACTAAGATAAAGTTTGGAAACTGGATTACTGTTTATGCCAAGTAAAGCTGTGTTCAATGTTACTACAAAGTCTGGACTCCATTTATTCTACCTATTCATCATCCAAGTTCAACTACCCTTTTTGCACTGCTTGGGACCACATCACGTTTGGGAGTCACGGATATATAGGTAGGAACACCGTGACACGTTTATACAACATCTACAGAGACTGTAGGCCTCCCTGCACCACTTTGGCAATCCTATCCCTGGGTACCAACATTACCATCTACAAAAGGGACTCCAAGTCCTCGCTGCTTCACGGCAGCTGGCTTCACGACTACTTGCTCTATAAGAGGGACATATTTCGTAGAAACCTCCTAAGGGGCAAGGTGTGGTCGTGGGCCCGTTGCATTTTGATCTCCACTCAAGAATGGCTGAAAGAAACAGACGGAGATGGTTATAACTTGAAACACCAAGCTTGATGGTTACAAAAGTCCTACATCAAGGGCTTAATGGTTACAATAATCTCATAGGAGGCAACTGGTGGTAACAAAGTCTCTTTAGAGACATCTACTTGCTAACTTACTACATGCAGTCTGTAGCTGGGTGCTATACTCAGCTATCCCTACAAGTCTCACTTGGATGGAGTGGCAGCTTGCAGGCTTGAATTGCCACTCCATTCATGCAAATACAATGGACAATGTTTCTGTAATCAGTGGTTTCAGTGGTCAGACCCCTTCCGATAAGATGCTTATCCCCAACCCATATGTTCTCAGCTAGAGCACTGTGGCTCTACTATAGGGAACACTGCGGCACTCAAAAAGTGCAGTGAAAAATATCTCCTCCAATATGCAAGCGTTCAGGTTCTTGGTATGGTCGCCAGCAACTGATATGTTCGCCAGGGATGCTGGCATCAACTTTGTCGCCACACCACACCACCACGGATGATTAAATCAACCTATTTCCTGCTTACAACAAATCCTTCATTGCCATCGTTCACCAAGCATGCTGACCCCCTTAATGTCCTAGACCACCAGGGATAAACCCTTTTACTGCCCTGGATATGCAATACACTGGGCCACTAAGATTTGGCATTAACCCCTCCAGTACCTAAGGTAGATCCCCGGGGAAGCTGATATTATCCCCTTAACTACCATACACCTGATTTTCTTTACCGCCATTTTAGGGAAAATTGATTCGTTACCATGAAGCACAAAGAAATTCGGCTTTGCGGTGAATAAAATTCTCCCTAAAATCCCGATTGAAGTCCACTTCATGAACTTCGATACGCTCAACACTACTCAGATCACAGTCAAGAACTGGAAACAATGTAATTAAATGGCATCGCCTAGTGATCCACAAGTCACCACAACCACGGACTGACAATCGCAAGAGCAGGGATGCCCAACCTACGGCCCTCCAGCTGTTGTAAAACTACAACTCCCACCATGCCTTGCTGTAGGCTGACAGCAGTAGGCTGTCTGGGCATGCTGGGAGTTGTAGTTTTGCGACAGCTGGAGAGCCGCAGGTCGAGCATCCCTGCCCTAGAGCATTCCTTGTGACTGTCGCGTCTGGGTTTGCCGGAACTCGACGGTTGCAGAAAGCAAACTTATTAACCAAGCAAAGGTAGGTGAGAACGACCACAGTGGTCAGGCATGGGGCAAATAGAGATTTTAAAGGGGAATTACCCTTCTAGTTTTCCCCTTAAATGTTTCCTTCGTCTCTCCTTAAACCGTCCTGATATGAGAAACGAGAGCAGAATTGAACAGTTGTGTAATTCGTGGTTATGTATGCGGCCCGGCATTGTTCTGTCCCTTTATGGTCCCCGCCACCATTATTTATAGAGCGTGGTGTGACAGGACGGAGGACATTACTCCGCACAACAGTCCAGCCGCCGTGTTAACATAAGCAATGCAGCTTCTCATCTCCTGTAATTCTCCTACGTCTTTTGTTGTCAGTGATAACCGATTTCAGCCGGAGAGTCCCCGGGCCCAGAGGATGAGGCAACCGACTCGAGTCATTTATCAAGTCTATGTCTAAATAAAATGTGTCCACCGGGAATAGCTGCACACCAAGACACATGTGGACCCGCTGTTCTTCCAAGTAAAAATTCGACCCGTAAAACCCAACTTTCCATGGATTCTGTATAGAATGTACATTTCCATTGTTAGGTGGATACTTTATCACCCCTGCTTCTTCTTGCCTTTGTATCAAGCTTCTGAGGCTTTTTGGTCCTTCTCTCTTAGTACAGCAGAGCAGACGGTGCTCTGCTGGCTAGCACACAGCCTTCCCCTTGGAGGGATAAGCTAGCCTGACTTTAGCAGGACTCGTCCAGGAGGGATGAGGGCCTGCTCCTTCCCCAAGCATGGGCTAAGCTAAACTGAAACTAACTTCTAACTAACAATGAACTCCTCCCTCTCTAGAGAGGGGGCTAGAATGGAAGAAAGGTTCCATTCTAGCTAACGCAGCTCTGCCAGAGGTGCTGCCATCTGCTGGTAGACCAGGTACATTGCATGAACATAACATTTGCAAGGGAATACAAATACACATGGTGCAGGACATGGAGATAGATGCATAAGATGACACAGAATCACCCATAGGAGATAGTGGAGGGGAGAAAAGAGTGGTAATGCCCCACTGGGGCATTACAGGAGCACTGTGGCTGGCATTGTTATCAGGAACTTGTGATTGGCAATGTTATGTGACTTTTATTGGAGCACAGTGGCTGGCACTACTATATGGGTCCTGTGGTTGGTATAGTTATAGAGCTGTTATAGGAGCACTGTGGCTGGCACTGTTATGGGAGCACTGTGGTTGGCATTGTTATGGGAGCACAGTGGCTGGCACTGGTATATGGGTCCTGTGGTTGGTACTGTTATAGAGCTGTTATAGGAGCACTGTGATTGGCATTGTTATGAGGAGCACTGTGGTTGGCATTGTTATGAGAGCACAGTGGCTGGCACTACTATATGGGTCCTGTGGTTGGTATAGTTATAGAGCTGTTATAGGAGCACTGTGGCTGGCACTATTATGGGAGCACTGTGGTTGGCATTGTTATGAGAGCACAGTGGCTGGCACTGGTATATGGGTCCTGTGGTTGGCATTGTTATAGAGCTGTTATAGGAGCACTGTGGTTGGCATTGTTATGAGGGCACTGTGGTTGGCATTGTTATGAGACCACTGTGGTTGGCACTGTTATGAAGGTTCTGTGGTTAGAGATGTTATAGGGCTTCTATAGGAGTTGTTGGGAGGGGTTTGTGGTTGGCATTATAATGTGGGCACTGTGGCTGGCACTATAACAGGGCTATGGGCACTATAGCTGGCACTTATTTAGCCTGGATTGCCTTTTCCTCTCCAGCAATGGTGCCTTCTCTCACCCTCTTCGGCTATGTGCACATAGTCTTATGCTAATAATTAAAATCCAAAAATAATTCTGGCCCAGATAGAAACCTTCACTGTTTGCCGATCTGTGACAATTTAATACATTTAAATGCAGCTGCATCCGGTTTTGCAGGGCTAAATGTTCTGGCAGACAATGGCGCCAGCAAATTTAGTGCGGTACTTGATAAATGAGGCTCGGAATGCTTGAGGAACCTTTGAAACACTTGTTAGATAAACTGCTTGGTTTACTGCCCAGCCTCGCTGCGTGACCTGCAAATATGCAAACCGAAGCGCTTTCGGAGGTTCTGCCCTGTGCGAGGGAAGCAAAGGCCGAATCTCGATTCCTTAAAGGAGTTTTCCAATTTTATAGAGAGGAAGATTAATCAGTGTATAAATGAAAAGTTCTCCAACTTCCTAATAGACTTTCATTCCTCATCATTGACAAGATCTCTGCTTGCTGTCGGTGAATTGAGATACTCTTGTTCTAAACCTGTACATAGCATTACTATTGCATGGGTTGGGTGTAACATCCTCAACCCTTGGCTTCCCTATGTGCCTAGTAATGCAGAGTGGAACCTACTTGCAGCATCCTACTGTAAGTTGGTCATGGTCCAATTTATGAGCCCAGCTTGACATGGAGTCCCTGGGACCGCAGAGGAGGGAGCACCTCAGAGGAGAGGAGCACCGCAGAGGAGGGAGCACCGCAGAGGAGGGAGCACCGAAGAGGAGGGAGCACCGCAGAGGAGGGAGCACCGCAGAGGAGGGAGCACTGCGGAGGAGGGAGCACAACAGAGGAAGGAGCACCGCAGAGGAGGGAGCACCGCAGAGGAGGGAGCACCGCAGAGGAGGGAGCATCACAGAAGAGGGAGCACAGCAGAGGAGGGAGCACTGCGGAGGAGGGAGCACAACAGAGGAAGGAGCACCGCAGAGGAGGAAGCACCAAAGAGGAAGGAGCACTGCAGAGGAGGAAGCACCACAGATGAGGGAACTCCACAGAGGAGCACCGCGGAGGAGGGAGCACAACAGAGGAGGTAGCACTGCAGAGGAGGAAGCACCACAGATGAGGGAACTTCGTAGAGGTGCACCGCGGAGGAGGGAGGACCGGAGAGGAGGTAGCACTGTAGAGGAAGGAGCACCGCAGAGGAGGGAGCATCGGAGAGGAGGGAGCACTGTAAAGGAAGGAGCACTTTACCCAACACCCAATGTGGACCAGGGCTGACGTAATGATGCACAGCGCAGGTCAGTGACATCATTATGATAACAAAGGCACTCACTTTCCCTAACTACTGGGTGCCATTTGTGCCATTCCACCTCGTGGCCAGCTCATGGCAGACATGATGCCCGAGGTCAACCACACCCAAAACAGGGAGAAAAAGTACAAGGGCAGATGACACACAGTATTCTGGAAGAGGACAGCCTGCCCTCTTTACTAGCCATGTAAAGGTCTTCCATCTGTGAATGCAAACCAGAGTGTTTACATTCACTGACAGCAAGCATAGATCTTAAAAATGATAAGAAATGGTAATGCAAAGTGTACTATAAAGTCTTAGAACTTGTTCCAGGATAAATGCTTTCTATCTAAAGTCGAAAACCTTTTTAACCTATTGGGATACTTTTCTGCTTGAGAATTAACCGTCCGCCTCTTCGCGGGCCGCGCTGCCATGTTATCTTTTTAGGTTGTGGAGGGAGATAATTACTGTTAATGAGCTCGCACACCAATAACTCCACTCCGGGGGGAATCCACCTCAATTCAGAGACTTCTCTTGCACAAATGTGATTTCTTCTTCTTCTTCTTTCTGAATCACTACAATAATTAAAAAATAATTTCATTGAATTATATTCCCACATTGCCGAAAGTCTGGAGCTCGGAAAAATGATCTTGGAAAATAAGTATTTTTATGTTATTACATTTGTGCCAATAGGAATATGAAAATTAATCAGTAGTGATAAATGGAAGTCATCATGGGACTTAATACTGAAGATGCTTTACGTTCCTCCAACTGGCCCCCGCCTCGGGCCATGACTAAAATGTCTGTAATGTGCAGGTGTCACTGTCGATCTCTGTAGTTCACTCCCTTACATGGCTTGATCACAGCTGATCGCCTCCATGGGGTATCCCTGTGATGTCATCAGTGTCCATTACCATATATGGTCAAACAGCCCCGGGTCCATTAAATATACAGCCATAAGTAAACTCATTATTATTGGACACCTCTGGGGTCCATTGTTAGGCCCTTACTCTATGCATACAGCCGTTAAACCCGGCAACTGGAATGTACTGATTGCAGTGCTATAAGGGGTCATCCCTACAGTCGCTACTTCTCAGAACGGTCTACTTACAAGGAGCTGATCACAAAGTGTCCCTCTGTAGGGATCCCCAGCTATCATATCCAATCTGTGGATAAACCTGGCAGTAAGTTTTCCTACAGCACCACCACAGGAGAAATGATGTATTACACAATGTCCATTCATATCGATGGGTTGTCTGTATAAGGCAGGTCAGGACAGGTCCTCCAGAGCGAGAGACGCTCTTTGTAGCCACTTTCCACTCTGTTCTGAACAGAGGAGTCCCCTTCAATAGGACATTTTCTATATCAGAAATCATCTTTACGGGGTTAAGCAGCCAGGAGCTGCCTTTTTTTCTTAGTATCTGTAATACCTACAGATTGGGATGCTTTGTGAGATGTCATATTGTCCTTTATAACAGTTCCTGACCAATGTCTGTAATACTGCAGACCTCTATAGAGCTGGCACCGGCTTTGCCCTGTATGTGCCACACCTGTAGGAGACTTCAAAGTCTTTTCAGGCATGGATCAATATATTAAAGGGGTTGTGCAGTTTAAATAATGCACCATCATACACCCAGTCGGGGAGTTAATAGAGGTGGGTCCACAGTCCAGGATCCTCATCTTTTGGCGAGCTCATGGAGCTTCTTTGTAGACCCTGTCCTGCATCTATATAGACAGTTCATTGAATTAGATGGGCCAGTTGTAATACTCCATTTCTCCTGTAGAAGAGCTGTTTTATTTGGATTACAGCGATTTTATTCAGTTAGTCGTTTGTTTATTTATTTGCTTTTTCATCCATGGATTTTGAAAGCCATAATGTTTGCTTGTTTTTGCTAGGATAAGGTTCATTTTTAAAGGAGGAATACTTAAAATATTGGGGTAGAAGGGATTGAAAAAAAAAAAACAACAACATTGCTCACGTCACCAATTTCTCAGTGCTGATGTTTCTGCTCCGGTACCCGAGGTTCTCCACTCCCTAGTCCTGGGCTTGACACACAGAAGATGGCTTTGGAGTGTACAGTCAGCCAATCATTAGCTTAGATCAGGCATCCTCAAACTGCGGCCCTCCAGCTGTTGCAAAACTACGACTCCCAGCATGCCTGAACAGCCTACAGGTATCAGCCTACAGCAGGGCATTCTGGGAGTTGTAGTTTTACAACATCTGGAGGGCCGCAGTTTGAGGATGCCTGGCTTAGATGGATCACGGTTGCAGGCAGTGATTGGGCATTCTGGACTATTTCCTGGATCAGGAAGTGGAGACTATCAAGGATCAGAGCAGCATCAAACTGGCATCAGACCCATCAGATGAGTAGTGATTCATTATTTTAAAAAAGGTTGTCCAAGATTAGAAAAGCCTGGCTGCTTTCTTCCAAAAACTGCACCAACCCCTGTGTGTGATATTGCAGCTCAGCTCTATTGAAGTCAATATCGCACTCAACGTGTGGACAGGTCTGGTGCTGTTGTTGTAAGAAAGCAGTCATGTTTTTGTAATCCTGGACAACCACTTTAACCCATTCTGCCCCATTAAAAAATATATATATATATATTATATATTCCCCCGGAAAACCCCTTTAAAGTTGTTGTTACTCAGCCTTTCTTGATGATTTTTAGGAGTTTTGCGTTTTTTATTGCATATTTTAAAAAAGATTCTGCATTTATAAACTGCCAGCTCCAGAAATATTCTAAAACTTTTTTGGGCATTGGCATTTTTCAGAAATTGTGGCATCCTTTTGTTTTTTCTGCCTCACTGAATTTTTGTTTAAACAGAGGGAAATTTCTAACTTTGGGGCCTGATAGGCCCATACACACTGTGGTCATGAAGGACTTTGTTAGGCCCCGAGCTGCCATGAAAACCCACCAGCATGATTGTGCTGCTGGTGGCCAATGGAGTGACAGAAGGAGCCCCTTTCCTCTAAACACTCAGATGACGAGGTTTGAAATGACAACAGCGTCTAAAGAATTAGACAAATTGGGATAAGGGTTATCCCTATCCCATCCATTACAGCAGGTTGTCGTATAGATCAGTATGTCTGTCCATGGGAATGACCTAATAGTATGGTACGTCACAGTGGAGGAAGGGGTGCATCCTATGGTAGTTCTGTGGTAGTGTGCTGGCCCGCAGAGAAGATGCAAGGTGGAAAGGGGAGATGGGAGTGGTGGTGGCGGCAATGACCTTGGTGGTAGTCCACGGGGTGGCTAATCCTGTTCCAGATCTCCTTGGGCTGTGCAGGTAGTGAATGGAGTGCCACAACCCTTCTCCCCACAATTTCTCTTAATCTTTGTCTGCAATGCCCAACTGCAGAATGCAGTCCTAGAACAGATGGCACGTCTGTCTCAGTGGTTTGAAAGGGCGCCAGAAGCCTATAGCAATAAACGTGTGTTATCTCTTCACTGGCATTTATCCATGCACTGCCCCTTCTCAATGGTCCTCAACCATCTGTAAAAAGTCCATCCTTCTCTCCCTCAGCGGTTGGTTCTTAGCACTGTTGCTTTTCTGCCAGCTTTACATTCACAGGGATGGTGTTTCCCTGGACAGTTTCTGCGGCAGCTACTGATTTTCTGTTTAAAACAAATTAGGTATTACACATGTCCTACTTGCCAGAAAATCACTAACCAGGTGAGCAGGGCCAGCCCACTAACTAGCATCAATCACTAAGGGCTACACATTAACTTATTCCTATCTATATACAGTCTTTTGGAATACAGAGTGTATAGTAACGTCGTCACATTAACTATTGTGGTAAATGGAAGTGCAAGCTCAGCGTACATTAACCCTTGTAGGAGTGAACCATCAGGTCACTGCACAGTGTAATACTTAATTTCTCCAGTGGTGGCATTGCATGAAAATTGATCACTAACTTACACCTGATCCCTGAGGGTATCGGTAGACAGTTTGTGATATTGTCAAGCGATGCTCCTAATAAGTAGAACTTGTCCAAATCAGATAACCCCTTTGAAAATCTACAACCACCAGCTGCCTCACCCAAACCACGTCATGCCACACCTTCCCCAAAACATCACGACATGCCCTGTCGCCACCACACCATGACCAACCCTGCCCCTTCCTATCACACCATGCCATATCTGCCTCACTACACCATGACACGTCTTGTCTCGCCCCATCACACCATGCCGTAACCTGCCCCATTACACCATGTCCTGCCCCACAACACCCTGCTAAACCATGCCATGCCCCAGCATACCATGTCACTCCACACCCCACCACACCATGCCATACCCTGCCTCATCACACCATGCCATGCCCCATCCCACAACCAGACCCATCATACCATACCATACCCCACCACACGATGAGATGCTTTGCCACACAAAACCATGCCATAGCTAGCTAAATAATGCCACAGCCCCACCACACCATGCCATACCCTGTCTCATCACACCATGCCATGCCCCATCCCACAACCAGACCCACCATACCATACCATACCCCACCACACAATGACATTCCTTGCCACACAAAACTATGCCATAGCCAGCTAAACCATGCCACATCCCACCACATCTTGTCACACCCTGTCCACATCATGTCATGTCCCATCACACCATACCATGCCACTTTTTGAAAGTCACTTTTGTATCAATTTTTAAGCTACAGCAAATAGTTGCATCTCAAGTCATGGACATTTTGCCATATACTGCAGGATGTGAAATATTTCCTAGATGCCGCATATTCTAGCAAGTCTTCAGTTCCATGAGCGAACACAGAAAGCGACATTACACAGCGATTGATTTTGTGATAAGTGAGCATTGGTAAAAAGTTGCCTCCAGCAATTGCGCTTCACGTTTGGTTTTATGACACTGTAAAAGAGACGGAATACATTCTACTTACAGTACTGCACTTCAATGGGTTTCACCTGCACCATTAACGAGGAGATTGTGAAGGAGAATCCAGAGAAACTTCTCCAGTACAACAATTGCTGACGAGTTATGGGGCCAAGTCAGAGCCTTCCTCAGGCTTTTACAGTATAATGGCTGCAATCACCTGCATTGCATATGAATCAGAGGCACGGTCCGCAAGGGGTCCCTTTAAGAGGAGTAAAGTGTTTTGTGACACTAGTTGCTATTCAGCAACAATAGGACGGAGTCTCTTTAAGAAATGGTGTTGGTACCCAGGTGTAGGAATGGCCGAGTGGTATAGGGTGGCCTATACTGTCCCTTAATGTTTTGTGAACGTGTCACAGTGCTCCTACCTGGATACATTGGAACCCCAGGCATTGGCTCAGACAAACTAGTAGTTGAATGGTCGGATGAAGAATAAATTGAGTCCAGACCTTATGATGAAGTTGATAACAGCTTTACTTTGCATAAACGTTTCTCCAAACTGTTTTAGGTTTTATCTTGGTTCCAGCAGGCGTTAGCATTAAAACTGTGGCAGGCAAACTCCTCTCTGCTACATCAGTTGCTCTCTGACTCTGCTGCACTGATAGGGTAGGTGAATAATTTGGCTTCCTCTTTATGCTGCAACTTCTTTCTTGTAGTCTGACTCTAGGCTTGTCCAGGGAAAACTTTCTCCTCCTGGCTTCTGAGGTTTCAAGCAGTGGCTTCCACATCCAACAAAGCTAAAGGTGCTCTAGTTGGCCTAAACAAGGCACGTCCACCAGGGGTGTGCTCTTGATTCCTTCCCCTAGCAGGGGATAAGCTAGACTAACACTAACTAGAACTCCACCCTCCCTGCAGCAAGTGGAACACACACCACATCACAGAGTGGGGTGTTAGAATGGAATAGAAAACTCAAATCTATGTATCTGTAGCTCTGCCATTTTATGCTGCCACCTGCTTGTGAAACAGGCATATTACACGTGAACAGTTACATAACAAGATTATGAATGCACATTGCACAGGACCGGGGAATCAATACACAGATGACATGACCCTAGCCCATTAGAGATAGTAGCGAGGCGCAAAGTTGGTTATGCCACTCTGGGGCATTACATACCCCTCGGCTTGTGCTTGGGGTATATATATGCTCTAAGGGTACTTGGGAAAAATTAAGTGCTGTATGAAAATACACATACATAGACTGACATAAAAGACAGCTACCTATGGATTCCTGCCTAAGTAGGGTGCCTAACCACGGTTTTTCCTCTCGCAGCGAACCAAACCAATACTGCACTAAGCGCTCAATACTCCACGACGTGGCCATAGTCGTATATGGAGCATGGGGGTGTCATGTACTGTAATCCCTCCACATGCTATGAAATGCCTGCAAATAGAAGGATGGCTTCATCCTGTATTCCCTTCCTGGCACCAAGGTCTAGTCATGCTTTACGCTTTGTCACCTTGATGTCTGACCACGTAGCTATTCACACATTTTCCTAAGCTTGGCAATGCACAAAATCTAGGGATATATATAACCTTGGCTAAGCACAAGGCCTTAAAAATATACACATTAGGAGGATGAGGCAGTGCTCTCCAATCTCTCCAGGCACATATTAGCAGCGGGTTACCATTGAAGGTCTTAGATCTGCATGTGCCTTACCATTTGGTTCCCCCTGTGTAGCAATACAATACAATATATACCTAGGCCATCTAGCTAACACAAGGCAAAGTAAGAACCATTAGTATTAAATGTCCTCAGAGGCCATCCATATTGAGTAATGATGAGGTAAGATTTGCTTGTGACGTACCTGATGTCCTCAGAGGCAGACCATAAAAGCTAAGAAGTAAGGGGCTGACTATCTGTCTAACGGTATAAAGTCCATAGAGTCCAAGTCCATACAAAAGGGCATAATATCACATTGTTGTACCCGTATAAGTGCATACAATGGGCTATATACTTGGAACTTTGCTGTACCTGAAAAAGATTAGTGTAAATAATAGTGCAAATAGATAAGGCAAATATATAAGGCACATATTCTATGCAATCTGGTAGTGCAATAATGCAATAAAATCACATTAGAGTCCTTTTCTTCAATGCTTATAGATAAAGTGCACCACACTGGATCTTTAAGTGCAACAAAGTCCTTTGTAATCCACTGGAAACATCCTCCTCACTGCTAGAGCTGCTAAAGGTCATAAGTGGTCTGTCCTGCCTTTTGTAATCCATTGTAATCCATATGTGCAGCTACGATGGTGCTCTAGCGACACCTAATGTCGGACCTTGGTAGTGTCCGGGTGGTTGTGCTTCTCGTTGCCGCTGTGACTTTCTGTTTGAAAGGTCCGGACGCTCCTGCCATGGAGTGATCCAGTTCCTCCGGCTTGAAGGGCGCTGGAAGGCAATCCTTGGGGGCGGACGCTGGATGTCACTTGCTCTCACCGGTGCCATCTTCCATGGTAACTGGTAGACAATCTTTGGGCTATACGTGGCGGTGGTTCTGGACACACATCCCAATTGGTACATGGGCGGTGGAGGTAATCCGGGAATGAGCGGCTTAAGCTGAGGCTTTTCGTGAAAGCGCAGCACACCATCTTCCAACTCTTGCAGACAGCACAAGCTCCCAACAACAGTTGGGTCCTCCTGACATATATCTGGTGCCATAAGGGGTAGCAGGGGTTTCTCCATGAGGACCACAGCTACGGCAAATGGCCCCTGGAGGGACTCCATGGGGGTTCAATCCACAGTGTCCCCCTTTTAGAGGCTGTGGCTTGCCTGTGGCAGGTAGTGACGCTTCACAGAGCGGTGTCCTACAAAGAATTCCCGTCCCGTTTTCTCATCCAGGAGGAAACCACTGCCTCGCTGGACCGAGAACCATACCACAGAGCCTGTTCTCCGCTCCAGGAGAGGATCTCGAGGCTGCGGCCTGTCCAACACTCGGATGGCCCAGACTTCTATAGCCCGCTTGTACCCCCACATATTTCTAGTGTGGGCCATCACTACTTTGGGCACGGTAGAATTAAGGCCTTCGAAGGTGCCATGCTTCCTGGGCGGCGAAGTGGTAACTCCTGCCGCCTCCGCCGCACCAGAAGGCATGGGGAATGCTCTGGACCCTGGCTTAGGTCTCCGGACAATCTGTGATACTCGTACCTCAGGCTCGGTACCGCGCGATTCTAGCAGTTCATCGCCGCAGAACATATTGCTCCAGTCTGGCTTCAGGAGCTCGATCTTGTTCTCTCTCACGCTAGCACAAACTGGTGAAGAAGGAGGGGCTTTTGAGGAGGGGTCTCTACTTCCTCTCTCTGCACTGACATGTCACTTCCTGTGGACAGGGCTAGACTTTCCCGCTCCAGATGGGGGCGTTCCTCTACTTTCCCGCGCTGACTGGGCAAGAAGAAACTGTGCCATGGCATATAAAAATGGCGGATTAACCCTTCGGATGCCGATGCGCACACTTTTGCACCTGTCGCTCCACAGTGAATGTAATAATTCAAAGCCATTTTTAAAGGTATTTTGTCGATTCTGTAGGCATTATAATCCAAGGGCACACAGATTTATCCTTTTGGGATCCTGTTCTTTTTGGTACAAGGACACACACGTGCATCCTGTTCTATAGGCTTTGTGGTACAAGGACACACATGTGAATCCTGTTCATGCCGCCAAAATGCAGCAGAGGCGTAGTCCGCAAGGGGTCCCTTTAAGAGGAGATAAGTGTTTCGTGACGCCAGTTGCAGTGAAGCAACAACGGGGGGAGTCCCTTTAAGAAATGGTGTTGGTACCCAGGTGTAGGAATGGCCGAGTGGTATAGGGTGGCCTATAATGTCCCTTAATGTTTTCTGAACGTGACACGGTGTTCCTACCTGGATACACTGGAAACCCAGGCGTTGGCTCTGAAGCAGGAATATGCAAAATAAATGTGGAGCTCCGCAGTGTTTTTTAAAGCTGGTCTCCCTGAGATCAGCTATTGTTGTGTTTGGGTGGTCTCCGAGGCATTGCTCCCGGTTAGCCAGAATCCTACTCCACACTGATGAGGGGCAACACCCCGAAACAGCTGTCTGTGGACGGATACCTGGCTTAGGTTTTCCCCGTCACATCCTTAAAGCTTGTAAAAAAGCGGGATCTTGACATAGGGGCCACTTAATATGGTGGATTTGGTGATCTCTGTAATGGAGACACCCCTTTGCTCGGTTTTCCTTCCTTTGAGGGATATCTGGCTTTCATTGTGCTGTAGACCCATAACTGGCGCTCCACATTTATTTTGCATATTCCTGTTTCCCAGGGAGCTTTGCACTTCGGATTGCTGTGTTGAGACTCATAAGTGAGGCTCCGCAGTGTTTTTTGTAGCTGGTCTCCCTGAGATCAGCTGTTGTTGGGGTTGGCTCTGAAGCAGACAAAGGGGTAGTTGAATGGTGGGATACAGAATAAATTGAGTCCAGACCTTATGATGAAGTTGATAACAGCTTTACTTTGCATAAACTTTTCTCCAAACAGTTTCAGGCTTTATCTTGGTTCCAGCAGGCGTTAGCATTAAAACTGTGACAGGCAAACTCCTTTTGCTCTCTGACTCTGTATGCTGCAACTTCTCTCTTGTAGTCTGACTTTAGGCTTGTCCAGGGAAAAAATTTTCTCCTGGCTTCTGAGGCCCCAAGCAGAGCTCAAGGTGCTCTAGCTGGCCTAAACAAGGCATGTCCACCAGGGACGTGCTCCTGTTTCCTTTTCCTAGCAGGGGGTAAGCTAGACTAACACTAACTAGAACTCCTCTGTCCCTGCAGCAAGTGGGACATGCCCACCACACCACAGAGTGCAGTGTAAGAATGGAATAGAAAGCTCCATTCTCTGTATCTGTAGCTCTGCCATATATGCTGCCACCTGCTGGTGAACTAGGCATGTTACACGTGAACAGTTACATAACAAGATTATGAATGCACATCGCACAGGACCTGGGAATAAATACACAGATGACATGACACTAGCCCATTAGAGATAGCAGCAAGGCACAACGGTGGGAATGCCACTCTGGTAAACACATAGTTTACTATCTTTATACAGCCTGATGAAGGGTGATGGCACCAAAAGTAGCAGTTCTGGAACCAACCAGCATCCTTCATGCTTGGTGGTCATCAATTTTTTAGAAGTGGAAGAAGAGAGCAGATTATTTTCTGATATTAGATTGTAGCAAAAAATCTGGATATTACATTTGGCAAAAGAGACATTTCAAACCTTGAGATTTTTCACCAGCCACTAGGGGGAGCTCACTGCATAGGATTCAGAGAAATCAATACCAATACATATATAGCAACGCGACATCCAATATCCACTGCCAGTTGCTCTTAAAATATGTATATTACAGTCTCTGGTAGACAAGAGGCAGTCTAAAAGACTAGAGACAAAGACCAACACTACATACTCTACTGGAAATAAGACATACAATCCTTCCAAAACGACAAGACTACTGGGTAACCCAGTATGACACTTCTGTGAATGAAACATGCAACTCAATTCTTCTTCCAAAAGGACAAGAGTACTAGATATCTCAAAAGAAAATTGGCCCAATTAGCTGAGTGGCCTTGGGGGGGTACTCTTCGGGGTTGCTATTTCTCATTAGGGAGACCAAGTATACATGAGGAGAATCATAGTACAGCCAATGCTGCTCAGCTTTTCTAGGAGACACTTGGGCTTAGTGTTTTTTCTTGATTGAAAGGAAAGCTAATTTGTTTAATTTGGGGGTTTTAGGAAAGATATTGAAATTCAGAGAAATTGAAATCCAAGTGAATAACTCCAAAATCTGAAATATCTGGAACCCATACAGACAATTGGTTCTGGCAATTGAGCTATTACAGTATGTCTAGCAATCACAGGCCTTATATTTAGTGGTTCTAAGAAGGAGTGGGCAGAATATTTATGGGGACCCTGTGCATTTGCACTTATACAATAAAGGGTACCATAATGGGAACCAGATTTACACTTCAATGACCAAAAAGAAAGTCCCCAACACAAACCTAACAGTGACTGTGGCAGATAACAGGAGAGGGTTGTACCCTTTTTTTTCCATATTCCTTGGTCAATTAATGTTACTAAAATATGTCAGGTCATGCTGGAAGCTGTAGTTCCCCAACGGATACAGAGCCACAGGTTGCAATCGACTCCTATATATTTTTCTACACAGAAAGAATGTGCTTATCTAATTATCGCCAGCAGATGGCAGCATTGCTATTGCATCTAAACCTGCGTAGCCAAAGGCAAGACTTCTTCCCAGACATTAGAGTAAGTGAAGCCGCATAATGACTTCATCAGGTAAATACCTGCTTGTATTTTTGACGAGATGCCTTATAAATAAATAAGATGCAGACTCCCCGAAATGTAAAGAAATTAATGAGAAGATCTTACACTTATGCTGGAGCCTTTATTGAAGAAAGCAGCTTTTGCCGACATGTAGCTGCGACAATCCCTGCACAGGCCTGTGTGCTTATAATAAAAAATTCTGTTTCATTAAAGGAGAAGAAATTGGAGAATGATCGTATTGGAAAGAAAACTGAAAAATAAACAGTAACATCTTAATTTTTATCCGCATGTGCAACTCTAGAAACTCATGTGTATAATATATGTCTCATGATCGACATATATTACGTTACTTACTGTATGCTGTAATGATCCTGAGTTTCATCCTGTAATATACTCCAGAGCTGCACTCACTATTCTGCTGGTGGAGTTACTGTGTACATACATTACTTGCCTTGTACTGATCCTGAGTTACATCCTGTATTATACTCCAGAGCTGCACTCACTATTCTGCTGGTGAAGTCACTGTGTACATACATTACATTACTTATCCTGTACTGATCCTGAGTTACATCCTGTATTAAACTTCAGAGCTGCACTCACTATTCTGCTGGTGGAGTCACTGTGTACATACATTACTTACCTTGTACTGATCCTGAGTTACATCCTGTATTATACTCCAGAGCTGCACTCACTATTCTGCTGGTGGAGTCACTGTGTACATACATTACATTACTTATCCTGTACTGATCCTGAGTTACATCCTGTATTAAACTCCAGAGCTGCACTCACTATTCTGCTGGTGGAGTCACTGTGTACATACATTGCATTACTTATCCTGTGCTGATCCTAAGTTACATCCTGTATTACACTCCAGAGCTGCACTCACTATTCTGCTGATGGAGTCACTGTGTACATACATTACTTATCCTGTACTGATCCTGAGTTACATCCTGTATTATACTCCAGAGCTGCACTCACTATTCTGCTGGTGCAGTCACTGTGTACATACATTACTTATCCTGTACTGATCCTGAGTTACATCCTGTATTACACTCCAGAGCTGCACTCACTATTCTGCTGGTGGAGCCACTGCGTACATACATTACGTTATGCAGTCATCTCATATGGAAAAACCCTACTCTTCTCATATGTTTCAGGAGCTCAGTTGAGCTGTTCGGGTGTGTTTGGCGACAAGCTTGCTGGCTGTTTCTAATCGTTACCAGCAGAATTGTAAACTTACACCCCAAATGTGTCTCAAAATCAGTCCCAGAGCAGTTGTCATGCATTTGATTAGATTTGTCAAGTCAAAGAAATCTTTAATATAAGTGATTTTTATTCTACTTGGAATCTGCATTCCTTCTGCGCACAGGAAATGCATCTGTGATATCGGTACACGCTCGGGATTTCAGGGGCAGTGATGTTGTTGGGCTTGGACTTTCTCAGGATTGCATCAGATTTTGCAACAAAAGGAATTGGTTTAAAAGAATTTGCAAATGACAAACTCCCCTTAAAATGACTTTACCATAAATTATGTATTTAAAAAATATGCTTTAGTCATTTTTTTTCAACTTTTCAGTCATATACTGTGTGTAGTTTTTTCTCTATATGGGTTTGTGTTTCAGACTTTCTGCGGATACTGTCCCTAGAACAGAAGGTAAACTGTAACCTACTGTAAAAACAAAACAAAAAAATTACAAGAATTTTGTATTTTGGAATTTTGAGTTAAAATTTTGGGACAGTATTTCTTGTGTTAGTTTGAGCTGAGTCTGGGTTTCTCATCTCATAAGTACAAGTTTGTAATCTGTCCGGAGTGCATTGCAGTTTTATGATATTTTGCACGTCTCAATGGCGCCATATATAATACATTTTACAACGCCTCCTGTAACCAGACTCCTCTCTGATGCTGCAGGAGCCTTCGCTGCCGACACAGTCATTTTCCCTTTGCATCACAAATTGCAAAAAAAAAATAAAACTAAAAAAACCAAAAACAAAACAGCAATATCTTGAGATGAGGCTTATAAATGTCGTGTTAGAGAAACAAACATCGTGTTGGCATCTTTTACTACACGATATAAAAATATTACGGCTCTAATAGAGAGATTCAAAATGTCACTGTATAGGGCATGTGTGCTCAGGACCTTTACTGGGTTTTACAGCTTAGAGACACTGCAAGAATAAAAAAAGGAAGAGTTTAACAAAGTTTGTAACGGAAAGAGAATAAAAATGTTACAAAAATGTTTTTTCTCATATATTGTAATAATAATAATAATAATCTGCATTATGGCTTGTTGGAGGTGCGGGTTCTTTGTGTTTGGGTCTTGTTGTTGGACTATGATGACACAGTGATGTAATACTTATAACTTAAAGGGATCTTTTCTTACTAAATATATGGTCCAATCTGCAGGCCGCGTCTTATAGAACAGGAGGAGAAAATTACAAATTCATGCTAAGAACCTAGAACTCTGCCCTTCACTTCACCAAACAGGCATATTTCCCCACCCTAATTTTCTCACTAGTGTTGATCGAGCACCGAAGTGCTCAGGTCGAACACATCGGGATGGGGGTGCTCTACAGAGCACCGAGTACAATGCAAGTCAATGGGAGAACCCGAGCATTAAACCAGGCACCCCCTGCTCTGAAGAGGGGAGGGTGCCTGGTTCATAGGAAAAGGTCAGAAATTGTAAACACCACCGAAATGGTTCGGGAACAGCATGGGGAGGATGTCTGGATGCATCTTGGACTCCCAGGTCGCTGCTGGGAACGATGTTGTCCGAGTAGTACGCCACTTTTACAGACTGACAATAATACGCACAAAACCAAAGATAAAATCGATTTTAGAGGAAAAATTGTTAGGAAACATTCTTTCCTGTATATTTACTTGTATATAAAGTGCAAGTGCTGCCAAAAAGTACAAGGAAAAGGCACTCCGATACAACCTGTATATCAGATAAAGGAGGGCCTCATTCACATTGTGGTACAATTGTTCATGTAGTAGGACTCCTACACTCATAAAGCCTATGCACTAAGTGAAAGGGGTGCCAAAAGTTACAAGGAACGGGTGCTTCAATACACCCTTTATTATACATAAAGGAGGGCATCCTACACACCCTGGAAAAATTATGACTGATGGCCTGCTGGTGACCATCAAAAACATTTGGAGTAAGGGCCTGCTGATCTAACCCTCCAAAACATTAGGGGTAAGGGTCTGCTGCTGAGCTGACCCTCTAAAAGATTAGGAGCGAGGGCAGCCTAATAAGCATGTTTATATGATGGAGGAGGAGGACGAGAAAAGAGAGATTGAACCATATACCCTTTTTGGTGGTGGAAGGGGTACAGGGGAATACAGTGTATTCCATACACCATAAAAGCCACATTTAAAGTGCCTTTATGTTCAGCCGCTTTCCCCTGGTGGAGTCAGGGGCAATCCAGGCCTTGTTCATTTTGATAAGAGTAGTGATGAGCGGCAGGGGCTATATTCAAATTTGCAATATTTGATGAACATTTTGTAGAATATTCGTCATATATTCGCAAATATTCAAAAAAACGAATATATAGTAATAAATTGAATATAGTGCCATATATTCCTTATTAGAAAATTCGTCATTTTTTTATAAAGTAGTGACTACTCATGATTGATTCCTCCTTGCTGTCTGGTTCCCCAAAAAACAGTTCTTATGTGTCCGGGCTCCCTAGGATTTCATCCCGCCCCAGTCAGTGCCCATTGCCGACTTCCTGTGCGCATGGAGCCTCCCCCTCACCATGGGAACGCCTCGGGGTTAGAATATACCATCGGATCTCACAACAGCGAATAGTCTTGTCATAAGACTATGCAACCAATAGAGGGCGCTGTTCATGATGACTCATTGGCCCACAAGCAGGAAGCAGGGATGAATCAAGTGTTCAGATGGAAAAAAATGATGAATATTCGAACAAACGAATATATAGCAATATATTCTAAATATTCGCGAGCAGGCCAGCACCTCTGAGGCGTAGAGTGGCAGTTTGTGCCACTTGTTGAACTTGGACACCCAGTAGTTGAAAGGCACTGAGGGGACATTTAGGACGCTGACATGGTCTGCAATGTATTCCTTCACCATATTCCAAAACTTTTCCCTCCTTGTAGCACTAGGCCGCGCATCAGGGTGAGGGTGCTGGCAGGGTGTCATGAAACTGTCCCAGGCCTTGGAGAGTGTTGCCCTGCCTCTGTTGGAACTGCTGTGTGTTCCACTCGTCTCCCCTCCTCAGTTGCCCAAGGAACTACATACTCTGCCGCCACCGTTGTCAGCTGGAAATTTTTGGAGCAATTTTTTCACAAGGACCTTCTGGTATTGCACCATTTTGCTAGTCCTCTCCACCACAGGAATGAGAGATGAGAAGTTCTCTTTGTAGCGGGGGTCGAGAAGGGTGAACAACCAGTAATCGGTGTTGGCAAAAATGCGTATAACGCGAGGGTCATAGGAAAGGCAGCATAACTTAAAGTCAGCAATGTGTGCCAGAGTCCCAACAGACAAGACTTCGCTGTCCTCATCAGGAGGATGACTCTCAATCTCCTCATCCTCTTCCTCCTCCTCTTCTGCCCATCCATGCTGAACAGATGGAATAAACCTGCTATGGGTACTACCCTCTGTAGCGGAGGCAACTGTCTCCTGCTCCTCTTCCTCATTATGCAATATTGCGCTGAGAATACGAAATTAGGATGGTCTGGCTGTCACCCTGAGTACTGTCTTGCCCCATTTCCACCTCTTCCACATGCAAAGCGTCCGCCTTCATTGTAAGGAGCGAGCGTTTCAGTAGACATAGAAGTGGGATGGTTACACTAATAGCGGCATCGCCGCTCATCATCTGTGTTGATTCCTCAAAGTTGTGTAAAACCTCACAGAGATCAGACATCCATACCCACTCGTCGCTTGTGAAGAGCGGAAGCTGACTGGAAAGGTGACGACCATGTTGCAGCTGGTATTCCACTACTGCCCCCTGCTGCTCATAAAGCCTTGCCAACATGTGGAACGTGGAGTTCCAGCGCGTGCTCACATCACACAACAGTCGGTGAGCTGGCAATTGCAAGCGCTGCTGCAGCGTTACCAGACCAGTGGCAGCTGTAGATGACTTTCGGAAATGGGCACACGCGCGGCGCACCTTCACCAGTAGCTCAAGCAAATTGGGGTAGGTTTTGAGAAACCGCTAAGTTGAACATGTGGGCTAGGAATGGTATGTGTGTGAGCTTGCTGAGCTCCAAAGCCGCCACCCAGTTACGGCCATTATCAGACATAACCATGCCTGGTTGTAGGTTGAGTGGCGAGAGCCACAGCTCAGTCTGGTCCCTTATCCCCTGCCATAGCTCTGCGGCGGTGTGCTGTTTGTTACCTAAGCAAATAAGTTTCAGCACGGCCTTTTGCCGCTTCCCCACTGTAGTGCTACACTGCTTCCAGCTACTGATTGATGGCTGACTGGTGCTGCAAGATGACAATTCAGAGGTGGATGTGAAGGAGGAGAAGAGGCGGTTGCAGCCACTAATATACAGTAGATGGTGGCGTAAATCCTGATGGAAGTAGGGCCTGCAATCCTTGGTATTGGTAGCACCTGTGCCATCCCAGGGTACGACTAGCTACCGGCCTCCACAAGGTTCACCCAGTATGCCGTCAGGGAAATGTAGCGTCCCTGGCCAAAAGCACTTGTCCATGTGTCAGTCGTTAAGCGAACCTTCCCAATAACTGCGTTGGTCAGGGCACGGGTGATGTTACGGGACACATGCTGGTGTAACGCGGGGACGGAACACCGAGCAAAATAGTGGAGGCTGGGGACTGAGTAACGAGGGACGTCCTCCGCCATCAGGCTATGGAAAGCCTCAGTATCCACAAAAGTAAATGGCAACATTTCCAGGCCAGGCAATTTGGAAAGGAGCGCATTTAGCTCTATGGCCTGTTGGTGGGTGGCTGGGTATTTGTGCTTTCATTTGAAGGCCTGGGTTATGGACATCTGTAAGCTGCGCTGAGACACAGAAGTGAATGTGCTAGCTGATGGTGCTTGTAAAGGTCCAGGTGCAGGGCGGGAGGCATCCGGGCCTGCGTCTTGGACAGGGGATTGGCCAGCACGTAACATAGGGGAAAAAGAGGAGGCAGAGGTGTGACCCACAGACACTGATTGTGGACCCAGGCGTTTGGCCAACCTATTAGGGTGCTTTGATGCCATGTGGCAGATCATGCTGGTGGTGGCGAGGTTGCTAGTGTTCACAGCCCTGCTCATTTTGGTATGGCACAGGTTTAAAATGACAATTCTTTTGTCGTCGGCACTTTCCTCAAAAAAGTGTCAGACTGCAGAACACCTACCCCTTGGCAAGAGAGATTGCCGCAAGGGGGTGCTTCAGGGAACAGTTGCGGACCTGTTTGGTGTGGCCCACCTTCTCCCTTTTGCTACCCCTCTGCCTTTTCCAGCCTGTTGCGGTGCTGCAGATCCCTCCCCCTCTGTACTGTTATCCTCGCTCGGCTTGCCACCTTCACAGGTTTGGTCAGTGATTTCATCGTCCACCAACTCCTCTTCCACTTTCTCACTCTGTTCATACTCCTGACTTGTTGACCTAACAAGAACCTCACTTATTGACAACTGTGTCTCATCCTCATCATGAACCTATTGAGACACTAATTGCGGTTGACTTATTAGCAACTGTGTCTCATCATCATCATCCGCCTCGTGAAACACTAATTGCCGTTTACTCACCGTCATCTTTTTCTGACTGTGGATGCTCAAGAGTTTGGGAATCAGAGCACAAGACCTCCTCATGTCCCTTTTACGACTTACTTTCACCATAATCCGAACCTCTCACTCCCAGCTCCAAGACTTCTCCCGAGCTGCACCAGTTCTCTGGAATGCCCTACCCCAAGAAATAAGGATACATCACAATATACCCAGTTTTAGGCGTTCCCTCAAAACACATCTTTTTAGGGTGGCCTGTCACATCCCCTGATCTAACTCCTCACCAAATATAGACCATCTATCATTTCCTGATCCACCACCAAACTCTCCACCGCACCCAGAAGCTCTACAGATATCGGCTGGTGACGGCTCATGCAGCTTTATATCTCCCCTATTTTCCCAACATGGCTAGACCATTAAGTACTTCTACCTTTTGTGTCACCCCTATTTCCTCATAGATTGTAAGCTCTTGCGAGCAGGGTCCTCATTCCTTTTGTTGTAATTATTGACTTTGTTGCTCTGTTATTTATGACTGTTTGTACATGAACCCCTGAACTGTAAAGCGCTGCGGAATATGTTGGCGCCATATAAATAAAGATTATTATTATTATTAATAAGAGATGAGGAGATTAAATGTTCAAGTATCCGAGTGGGATTTTTAAAAAAAAGTTTTAAAAAAGGTTACAAAAAATACATAGATTAAATAAAACCCTATGAATAATTGGTATTGTCACATTCATAATTATCGAAACAGTAAGTTTATCATTCTATTTATTCCGTTCCATGAGAAAAGTACAAAACAGATTGCTGAGTTTTTTTTGGACACTTTACTTACAAAATTAAGGAACAAAAAGTGATCAAAAAGTCATTAATACACAGCGTTCTATCGAAAGGAAAATAAAATAGTTGTGGTTCTCAAAAACAGATTTATGTAAAAGTAATAAAAGGTTAAAAAAATATCAATTTGGTATCAAAGTAATCGTAATGACGGTAACTTGCCATTTATACTGCACAATAAATGCTGTAAGAGCAAAACTAAACAAAGCAAAGCAAAAATAAATTAAGAAATAAAATGGAACTCTTGTTCCTGTTTTTTTTTTCGTCCCCCCAAAGAAAAATTTTGAAAAACATTTTTGTAACTTATATGTAACCCAATGGCACCATTGTCCTGCAGAGACAATCCCTCTTATGTCTATGCCAAGAGGTGGGATAAAACATGTTTTTTCCAAATTGCCATGGATCCAAAGGGAGCAAATTCAGGCTGGGCACCTTGGCTCTACCTCATGGTCCACTAGCAGCCGCCATGTCTTTAGCTCCGTCCTTGAAAAGTTACGGCGAGGCTTAGCTTCAGTCCATCTCCGTAGAAGTCGCTGCTCCCGGAGATGAGAAATTCAACTTTTCATCTTAATTTCCCTTTTGTTGAAATCCCTTTATCTCCTCCCAAGCCATTAATAATGACCTGAAAATCCTCTCGGGGTCCTGTCTCCGCCGGCCCCTCTCACATTAACGCTGATCTCAATCTTCTGCGTTAAACGCGGGTCACAACTGGAAGGTAATTAAGTGACAATTCACGAGACGTTCTCCTCTCGTGTCATCGTAACGACTTCTAATAAAAAAAAGTAAAAAAAAAAAAGTAAAAAAGGTGATTTCTGGCTTTAGGGCGACACAAGGAAAAAATGATTAGGAGAGACTGATCGCCTTGTTAAAATTCATCCAGAGCGTGCTGATAAATGACAAACCTAGGGGGAGGAAATGGAAGACGGTGGAGACGACCGGGCAGTACGCTTTCCGTATAAGAGTGATAGTGGAGCTATAATGGTCCGGCAGTATGGGAGGAATATCACACACAGGTGGAATTTTATACATTTTGAAAAAATATTAAGCATGGCTCCTTTAAAAAGTTGCCCTGACATCCAAGAGGTTGTCACCATTGTTGATCACCCACCTAAAGCTGTTGCAAAACTATAGCTTCCAGCATGCTCTGTGTTGCAAAACTACAGCTCCCAGCATGCACTGTGCATATTGGGAGTTGTAGTTTCGCAGCAGCTGATAAAACACAGGTTGAAGATTACTGGTCTGGTGCATTGTGGAAGATATTGTGGTTCTGTTAGCAACAGAACTGTATAGCAGTATAATTACCGTATTTTTCGCTTTATAAGACGCACTTTCCCCAAAAAGTGGGGGGGAAATGGCAGTGGGTCTTATAAAACGAACACTGATACTTCGCCGGCCACTATGTTGCATAGCGTGGCCTGCGAAGTATCAGTGTGGAGGGAGGAGGCGGGGACACTGGTGGCAGGGCCCGGTGGAGTGACTCTACTCTAATACACCGGGCCCCTCAGCTGTAAAGTGCATAGGTGCATTCATGTAATGCTTATTCTATCTTAATGTAGACCAAACCCCTGCTGCACTTGCTATCTACTGTAACTAGGTATGGCATGCAGACTTGCCAGCCCGGCAGCTTAACTCACTCGCTCCGTCATGGAGGCGGGGCAGGCGGCGCATGACGGAGGGACGAATATAAGTAGTGCGGAGAGAGCAAGCCAAGAGAGAATTTTGATGCTTCAAGTAGTATTTATTATACCAGTGGTACAGAATTGTTATTGCAACGTTTCGGGCCCAATACGGAACCCTTTTTCAAGCAGGAGTGAGCCGGTTACATGTGCATCCTCGGCGTCCTCGGCATGACGGAGGGAGTGATGTTAAGCTGCCGGGCCGGCGGGTCTGCATGCCATACGTAGTTACAGTAGATAGTAAGTACAGCAGGGATTTGGGCTACATTAAGATAGAATAAGCTTTACATGAATGCACTTATGCACTTTACAGCTGCGGGACCCGATGTATTAGAGTAGAGTCACTGCACCGGGCCCCACCACGAGTGTCCCCGCCGCCTCCCTCCACACTGATACTTTGCAGGCCGGCGATGTATCAGTGTAGCAGAGTGTTGGGGGTTACTAGAGGACACTTTGGGGATCTGTGGAAGACACATACTGTATATAGCATCAGATCCACAGATCCCCATAACAGTGTCATCCACAGATCCCCCTAAGTGTCATCCACAGATCCCCCCTAAGTATAATCCACAGATCCCCCCTAAGTGTCATCCATAGATTTCCCATAAGTGTCATCCACAGATCCCCATAACAGTGTCATCCACAGATCCCCATAACAGTGTCATCCACAGATCCCCCCTAAGTATAATCCACAAATCCCCCTTAAGTGTCATCCACAGATATCCCCATAACGGTGTCATTCACAGATCCCCCATAAGTGTGATCCACAGATATCCCCATAACAGTGTCATCCACAGATCCCCATAACAGTGTCATCCACAGATCCCCCCTAACAGTGTGTCATCCACAGATCCCCCATAACAGTGTGTCATCCACAGATCCCCCATAACAGTGCCATCCACAGATCCCCCCTAAGTGTCATCCACAGATCCCCCCTAACAGTGTCATCCATAGATCCCCCCATAACAGTGTCATCCACAGATCCCCCATAACAGTGTCATCCACAGATCCCCCATAACAGTAACATCCAAAGATCCCCCATAACATTGTGCTCCACAGATCCCCCATAACAGTGTCATCCACAGATCCCCCATAACAGTGTCATCCACAGATCCCCCATAACAGTGTCATCCACAGACCCCCCTAAGTGTCATCCACAGATCCCCCTAAGTGTCATCCACAGATCCCCCATAACAGTGTGTCCTCTATAGATCCCCCATAACAGTGTCATCCACAGATCCCCCATAACAGTGTCATCCACAGATCCCCCATAACAGTGTCATCCACAGATCCCCCATAACAGTGTCATCCACAGACCCCCCTAAGTGTCATCCACAGACCCCCCTAAGTGTCATCCACAGACCCCCCTAAGTGTCATCCACAGACCCCCCTAAGTGTCATCCACAGATCCCCCATAACAGTGTCATCCACAGATCCCCCATCACAGTGACATCCACAGATCCCCCATAACAGTGACATCCACAGATCCCCCATAACAGTGATATCCACAGATCCCCCATAACAGTGTTATCCACAGATCCCCCATAACAGTGACATCCACAGATCCCCCATAACAGTGTCATCCACAGATCCCCATGACAGTGCCATCCACAGACGACCATTAATTTAAAACCCACCAAAAGCACACCTTTTGGTTCAAAATTCTTTTTTTTTCTTTTTTTCCTCCTCAAAAACCTAGGTGTGTCTTATCATCAGGTGTGTCTTACAAAGCGAAAAATACGGAATATAGAATGTTACCCACCCCCAACAAGAAAAAATGGATGTCACTGAGGCAGGAGGTGCCTTGTGCCACATGCCTCACTCATTTATCTAGTTCTCAGGGATTTTTAGGCTGTATATCTGAGAACAGCAGTTTGTTGGGGAAAAAAACTTAGCTGCCACAATGTGGAGGTGGCATGAAAGAAAGGGCATTTTTCAATATATAAAGGGATATAATCTATGAAGGGGTTCCGCAGTTAATTCAGGACGACAGTTTGAGTCAGTGCAATTTCTAAGCAGATGAAGCTGGAGATTTGTGGAGCCGAGAATGTGATAAAATAGAAAACCTGCAAATTATAATAATAACTTCTCCAATAACACATCTATAACTCATCACGGCTCTATCCACGAGGACTAAGAAACAGATGCTGCTGTAATAGTGAGGAGAAGAGGTAAAAGGCACTGACATAAGAAATGTACAAAGCCACCGCCATGAGAAGAGGTGACATAAAGCAGGAGAATGTCATACAATGCTATCATCTGTATGCAGTTGTTATATTGATGCACATAGGAGCAGTATTATACTAGTTATATTCTGGTACATAGGAGGCAGTATTATGGTAGTCATATTCTTGTACATAGGAGCAGTATTATGGTAGTCATATTCTTGTACATAGGAGCAGTATCATAGTAGTTATATTCCTCTATATAGGAACAATATTATAGCAGTTTTATTCCTGTACATAGGAGCAGTATTATAGTAGTTATATTCTTGTACATATGAGCAGTATTACAGTAGTTATATTCTTCTACATAGGAGCAGTATTATAGCAGTTATATTCTTGTATATAGGAGCAGTATTATAGTAGTTATATTCTTGTACATATGAGCAGTATTATAGTTGTTCTATTCTTGTACATAGGAGGCAGTATTATAGTAGTTATATTCCTGTACATAGGAGCAGTATTATAGTAGTTATATTCTTGTACATAGGAGGCAGTATTATAGTAGTTATATTCTTGTACATAGGAGCAGTATTATAGTAGTTCTATTCTTGTACATAGGAGCAGTATTATAGTAGTTCTATTCTTGTACATAGGAGGCAGTATTATAGTAGTTATATTCTTGTACATAGGAGGCAGTATTATAGTAGTTATATTCTTGTACACAGGAGCAGTATTATAGTAGTTATATTCTTGTACATAGGATCAGTATTATAGTATTAGTTGTATTCTCGAACATACACCGAGGATAATAGTAGTTATATTCTTGTACATAGGAGCAGTATTATAGTAGTTATATTCCTGTACATAGGAGCAGTATTATAGTTGTTATGTTCCTGTACATAGGAGTAGTGTTATAGTAGTTATATTCTTGTACATAGGAGCAGTATTATAGTTGTTATATTCCTATACATAGCAGCAGTATTATAGTTGTTATGTTCACATACATAGAAGCAGTATTATAGTAATTATATAATTGTACATAAGAGCAGTATTATAGTATTTATATTCCTGTACATAGGAGGCAGTATTATAGCAGTTATATTCCTGTACATAGGAGGCAGTATTATAGCAGTTATATTCCTGTTAATAGGAGCAGTATTGTAGTAGTTATTTTCTTGTACATAGGAGACGTATAATAGTAGTTATATTCTTGTACATAGAAGCAGTAGTATAATAGTTATATTCTTGTACATAGGAGGCAGTATTACAGTAGTTATATTCTTGTACATAGAAGCAGCATTATAGTAGTTATATTTCTGTACATAGGAGCAGTATTATAGTAGTTATATTCTTGTACATAGGAGCAGTATTATTGTAGTTATATTCTTGTACATAGGAGCAGTATTATAGTAGTTATATTCTTATACATAGGAGCAGTATTATATTAGTTACATTCTTGTACATAGGAGCAGTATTATAGTAGTTATATTCTTGTACATAGGAGCAGTATTATAGTAGTTATATTCCTGTAAATAGGAGCAGTATTGTAGTAGTTATTTTCTTGTACATAGGAGACGTATAATAGTAGTTATATTCTTGTACATAGGAGGCAGTATTATAGTAGTTATATTCTTGTACATAGAAGCAGTATTATAGTAGTTATATTTCTGTACATAAGAGCAGTATTATAGTAGTTATATTCTTGTACATAGGAGCAGTATTATAGTAGTTATATTATTTTACATAGGAGCAGTATTATAGTAGTTATATTCTTGTACATAGGAGAAGTGTTAAAGTAGTTATATTCTTGTATATAGGGGGGAGTATTATAGTAGTTATATTCTTGTGCATAGGAGCAGTATTATAGTAGTTATATTCTTATACATAGGAGCAGTATTATAGTAGTTACATTCTTGTACATAGGAGCAGTATTATAGTAGTTATATTCTTGTACATAGGAGCAGTATTATAGTAGTTATATTCTTGTATATAGGAGCAGTATAATAGTAGTTATATTCTTGTACATAGGAGCAGTATTATAGTAGTTATATTCTCGTACATAGGAGTCATATTATTGTGGTTATCTTCTTGTACATAGGAGGTAGTATTATAGTAGTTATATTCATATACATAGGAGCAGTATTATAGTAGTTATATTCTTGTACATAGGAGCAGTATTATATTAGTTACATTCTTGTACATAGGAGCAGTATTATATTAGTTATATTCTTGTACACAGGAGCAGTATTATAGTAGTTATATTCTTGTTCATAGGAGTCATATTATTGTGGTTATCTTCTTGTACATAGGAGTAGTATTATAGTAGCTATATTCTTGTATATAGGAGGTAGTATTATAGTAGTTGGATTCTTGTACATAGGAAGCAGTATTATAGTAGTTATTTCCTTGTACATAGGAGCAGTATTATAGTAGTTATATTCTTGTACATAGGAACAGTATTATAGTAGTTACATTCTTGTACATAGGAGCAGTATTATAGTAGTTATATTCTTGTACATAGGAGCAGTATTATAGTAGTTATATTCTTGTATAAAGGAGACAGCATTATAGTAATCTTCTTATACATAGCTGGACAGTCATAGAATAAGCTCACTGCGGACCTCACTTTATGAATAGTCTATTGTCTCCATGTGACAACAAAGTCACATGGAGAAGAAAAGAAGATGATGACCATAAGTCTTTGCTGCAGGAAATAAAATCTTTATTAATATACATTCAGAATTGCATCGTTTTTAAACAATAACAGATGTGCTCTGCTGGAAAATTATTTCAATTAGTGGTTAGTGAGCAGTGGAAAGGCCATAAAAGCAGGACTATACTGTCACTGGTGTAACAATAAAACCACACAAGCATATAGTAAAGTTATTTGCCTGACATTAGATAAAGTTCAGAGAGCCATACTCCTGACTTATGAGCTGCCGTGGCCAGATGGAAATGAAACAATTTATTTGTTTTTGTTATTAAAAGTTAAATTTTAACCCCTTCACATGATGAAAAAGTCATATGTAGCCCAGAATGATATCAATGAAAACTACGGACCGTCCCACAAAAAACAGGCCCTACCACAGCTACATTGGTGAAAAAATACAAAAGTTATGGACTTCAGTATCTGACTATGCAAAATATAAATTATTTTTAACACATAAGTGATTTTATGCTGAAAAAGTAGTACAATATAAAAAACACTATATAAATTTGGTAAACACTGACCCAATTGCCATTTTTACCCAATTCAACTCTACAAAAATTGCTTTAAAAAGTAATCAAAAAGAGTTATGCACCCCAAAATGATACCATAAAAACTACAGCCCGTCCTGCAAAAAACAAGCCCACACCCAGCTACATTGTTGAAAAAGTAGAAATGTTATTGCCCCTAAAACAATTTCAGCAAATTACATTTTAGAAAATCCCAATGCCGCTTCTTCCCTTCTAAATTCTGCCGTGTCCCCAAACAGCAGTTTACGACCACATACAAGGTGTTGCCGTATTCAGGAAAAATTTGATAACAAATTGTGGGGTGCATTTTCTCCTGTCAGCACTTGTGAAAATAAAAAATGTAGGGCTAAAGCAACTTTATATTGGAAATAAAAGTGAATTTTTCATTTTCCCAGTCATGCGTTTCTAAATTCTATTAAATGCTTGTTGGGTCACTTCAACACTATATTTATTCCTTGAGGGGTGTATTTTCCAAAGTGGGGTCAATTTTTTATTTATTTTTTCCTAGGGGCACCTGGAAAACATTCCTGGAAAATCTACCCTCCGATAACTATATGGCGCTCCTTGCCTTCTGTGCCCTGCCATGTGTCCATACAACAGGTTACAACCACATTTGGGGTCTTTCTGTAAACTGCATAATCAGGGCATTAAATATTGAGGTTTTTTTGGCTGTTAACCCTTACTGTGTAACAGAAAAAAATGATTAAAATGGAAAATCTGCACAAAAAAAAAATGAAATTTTAAAATTTCCCCTCCATTTTCCTTTAATTCTTGTACAACACCTAAAGGGTTTACAAAGTTTATAAAATCCATTTTGAGTAACTTTAAGGCTGGGTTCACACGAATGTGTCCGGATTAAGTCCGGATGCGTTGCGGATGCGTTCAGTGAAAACTGTGCGATTTCACAGGCAAAGCAATTCAGTTTTGCCTGCGATTGCGTTCAGTTGTTCAGTTTTTTCTGCGCAGGTGCAATGCGTTTTGACGCGTTTTTCACGCGCATGATAAAAAACTGAAGGTTTTCAAACAACATCTCCTAGCAACCATCAGTGAAAAACGCAACGCACCCGCACTTGCTTGCGGATGCAATGCGTTTTTCACACAGCCCCATTCACTTCTATGGGGCTAGGGATGCGTGAAAAACGCAGAAGATAGAACATGCTGCGATTTTCACGCAACGCACAAGTGATGCGTGAAAAAAAACGCTCATGTACTGAACATAGCCCCATTGAAATGAAGGGGTCAGGATTCAGTGCGGGTGCAATGCGTTCACATCACGCATTGCACCCGCGCGGGAAACTCACCCGTGTGAATGCAGCCTTAAGGGTGTAGTTTCTAAAATGGGGTCATGTATAAGTGGTTTCTACTAATTATGTCCCACAAAGCGACTCAATAACTGAACTGGTCCTTAAAAAAATGGATTTTGGCAATTTTCTTAAAAATTTTCAAATTTGCTTCTAGACCTCTAAGCCTTCTAATTTCCTGAAAAAATAAAATGACATTTACAAAATGATGCCCCTTCCTCTTCATTTAACAATGCTTTCTTTATTAAGAATGCTATTATTTCCCCTTATAAACATGTTATAAGGGAAAATAATAGAGATCGGGTTCCGTTGCTAAGCAACCATGCGGGAAAATCGCAACACATCCACACTTGCTTGCGGATGCTTGCGATTTTCCCGCAGCCCCATTCACTTTTATGGGGCCTGCGTTGCGTGAAAAACGCACAATATAGAGCATGCTGCGATTTTCACGCAACGCAGAAGTGATGCGTGAAAATCACCGCTCATGTGCACAGCCCCATAGAAATGAATGGGTCCGGATTCAGTGCGGGTGCAATGCGTCCTCCTCACGCATTGCACCCGCGCGGAAAACTCGCCCGTGTGAAAGGGGCCTTAGGCCTCATGCACACGAGCATATTTTTTGCGGACCTTATATGGAACCATTCATTTCTATGGGTCCGCAGAAAAAACGAAAGTCAATCTGTCAGCATTCCGTTTCCGTATATCTGTTCTGCCAAAAAATGTCCTTTTATTGCCCGCAAATAACGTTCCGTGGCTCCATTCAAGTCAATGGGTCCGCAAAAAATACGGAATGCATACGTAAACACATCTGTATATCATCCGTATTTTGCGGATTCATGCCGTAGAACTGATAGGCCCCGCCCACTTTGCCCATGTGTTTAGTGTTTACCAACATTAGCTGAGCACATGTGCAGGGTGCAGAACCAGGCCCCAACTCGTCTACCTTGGCTGAGAAGACAGAATGGATGTTGAGAGGCTGATTTTACTCATTGAAGAGCGTCCCCAGCTGTGGGACATCATGAGCGGCTTACTAAGGAGCGGGCATGGGAGGAGGTCACTCGAGAGATGCTGGCCAGAGATTGGGAGAAGGGAAATTCTTCCAAATGGCAGAAATTCGGTAAGTCAACCCATGCGGATGTTTTTTGCTCTGAAAATGTTTGTTGTTTATGTCTACCTTTGATGCACCCGCGACGTGTGCGCACCTGCCTCATCCCGCCTTCCTCTACGAGCAAGTGCCTGCCCCTGGATATAGGTGAGTATTTAGCTTTCATTTTTTTTTTTTTTTTTCATGTGCCTAGTCTACTTTGGGGGATATGTGGGGTGGGGACACTCAGGAGGACATATTAAGAGACATCGAGTACATCGGGGGGAAATTACTATATTGGGGCTTCTGTATGGGGGCAAATTACAATGGGGGAAAAAATTATTATCGAACGATTACCATGTGGGGGCTGTGTGGGGCCAAATTACTATGGGAGGAACTACTATGCGTTGGCAAATTACTATGTGGGGCAGTGTGGGGCAAATTACTATATGGGGCATTGGGGGGCAAATTATTATGTGGGGGAAATTGTAGTGTGGGGTAAAGTACTGTGTGGGGGCAGTGTGGTAAAAATTAGTATGTGGGGGCAGTGTAGGGGCAAATTACTATGTGAGGGCAAAGTGGGGGGAAATTGCTATGTGGGAAAAATCACTATATGGGGCAGTGTGGGGGAAATTACTATATGGGGTGTAAGGGATCGTCTCTTATTCGGGGGTCATTCTCACAGAATTATCTTCACAAACACCGGGTTTCAGGTCCAAACAGTGCAATTTATTTGACACTCTTCAAACACCGCATGGCATAAAACAAAAGCCTGCCCGTCTGGGCTCTACCTAAACATAATAAACATCGTATCCCTAACTCGGCTATACGATAGCGTTCACACATGGAACCAGGTGCGGCTTACCCCAGCCATACAATACTCCAGCCCTCAGGCTGTAATGAGTGCAGTACCTTTAGACGGGGGTTGTGGTCTAGCAGTCCTCCCGACCTTTCAACGCTTGTTCCCGGGCATCACCGAGTCCCCCAAAGTCCAGGCTATTGCATAGCCTCTTGGCCCCTCAGCCTTGCCTTGCTGAGACCACACTGACAGAGCCTCAGCAGGCCTCTGTCTGCACACTCTCCAGAGTCAGAGACCCCACCCATGTCCAACAAGAGGATTAAATAGCATCTCTGGACATGGGCATTGTCCAAAATCCCGGACTGGAGCATGGGGAACAGGCACCCACCCAGCACATTACCTGTTCCCAGTAAAAGCCCGCCCTGGACTAGCTGGAGCCAGCTAAGCTAGTTATCTTGGTGTCCACCAACTAACTTAGTGGCCACCAATATGTAGGGCCTTCACTTCACCAAGGCCGGGCCACTTGGTGACACGTTCCTGGTGCAAACAACACCCCTTGTTCATGCTTCCCCGGGACTTTGCTACACCCCTCCTATTCACATTGCCACAGGGGGCAGTGTGGGGGAAATTACTATATGGGGCAGTGTGGGGGAAATTACTATATGGGGGCAGTGTGGGGGAAATTACTATATGGGGCAGTGTGGGGGAAATTACTATATGGGGCAGTGTGGGGAAATTACTATATGGGGCAGTGTGGGGAAATTACTATATGGGGCAGTGTGGGGAAATTACTATATGGGGGCAGTGTGGGGGCAATTACTATATGGGGGCAGTGTGGGGGAAATTACTATATGGGGCAGTGTGGGGAAATTACTATATGGGGGCAGTGTGGGGGAAATTACTATATGGGGCAGTGTGGGGAAATTACTATATGGGGGCAGTGTGGGGAAATTACTATATAGGGGCAGTGTGGGGCAATTACTATATGGGGGCAGTGTGGGGAAATTACTACATGGGGCAGTGTGGGGGAAATTACTATATGGGGGCAATGTGGGGGAAATTACTATATGGGGCAGTGTGGGGGAAATTACTATATGGGGCAATGTGGGGGAAATTACTATATGGGGGCAGTGTGGGGGAAATTACTATATGGGGCAGTGTGGGGGAAATTACTATATGGGGCAGTGTGAGGGAAATTACTATGTGGGGGCAGTTTGGGGGGAAATTACTACATGGGGGCAGTGTGGGGGAAATTACTATATGGGGGCAGTGTGGGGGATATTACTATATAGAGGCAGTGTGAGGGAAATTACTATGTGGGGGCAGTATGTGGGAAATTACTATTTGGGGGAAATTACTGTGTGGCGGCAGTTTGAGGCAAATTACTATGGGGGGATTACTATTTGGGGCAGTGTGGGGGAAATTACTATGTGGGGGCAGTATGTGGGAAATTACTATTTGGGGGAAATTACTGTGTGGCGGCAGTTTGAGGCAAATTACTATGGGGGGGATTACTATTTGGGGCAGTGTGGGGGAAATTACTATGGGGTGATTACTATGTTTTGGGCAGTGGGGGGAAATTACTATATGGGGGCGTTGCTATTGGGAAAGCACTGTAGGGGCAATTCTATTATTTTTGGGGACACTATACAGGGATTATTGCCTGGAGCACAATATAGGGTGTTATTATTACTGGGGGCACTCTAGGGGACATTATAACTGCAGTGGACACTATAGGGACATTTGGGGTAATTTATCAAACTGGTGTAAAGTAGAACTGGCTTAGTTTCCGATAGCAACCAATCAGATTCCACCTTTCATATTTGACAGCTTTTTTAAAAATCCAGTTCTACTCTACACCAGTTTGATAAATGACCCCAATTATGTCTCCTGGGGGTCACTATTTTTTACGCAGTATAGTACCTGGGACATTGGGGAGCACAACGGGCACAGTATTGGGGATGGTTGATGGAAAAACTGAGAAATCTAACAAGTCTGTGTTACAAACTCTGTACAGACGAGATGCGGCTGAAATAATTTGTCATGGGCGTGTAACGGAGAAGAAGAGGAAAGAGAAGGTCTACATGACAGGAGATGACCCTGGATGTAAGAGGTATGTGGTGCTGTATTCTCCTCCATGTCTTTTTTTTAATTATAATTATATGTATTTTTAATGTGGTAACCAAATGTTTCAGTTTAGAACCCAATTCTGGTAATTTGGAGTATTTTTCTTAGTCTGAAGATGGCCTAGGGTGAGACTCTGGCGCTTACGAAGCACCACAGCCTCTTCATACAAAAAAAACTAAACTAAAATGGAGGGAGGGGCCCAAGTTGGGTAGACAGCCCCGGCCTATCAGGCACTTAATCCGCCCGTTTCTACAGTGCAACGAGTGAAGACCCGCTGGCAATCATGCCGAGACCAGAAGCCCTATCTCTATACTAAACATCTACAGTTTTTGCGACCTGTGCTGGATCTTAGGCTGTGAGAATCAAATGTATTTAGAGGTTGTTATAATTTTATACATGCAAATAAAAGCTTAATTTTGGATTTTATTTTGTATGAATGATAACAGCATAGAAGAAATTTTTGATGCAATGCTCCCCATTGGTCTGGATTGCACATGCCTGGTACAATTTGTGGTAATATACTGCCCTTGTCCAGACCATGCTCGAAGAAGACTTCCATCTAGCATTGTTCCTCCTGATATGACCGTCACAAATGGGTGACATCTGAAACAGGTGAGGAGAGCGATAAAGAACATGCATCTGCAGGGACGGCGCTATCATATAGGCAAGGGGGGCAATTGCCTCCGGCCCTGAGTCTTTAGGGGCCCCCAAGCCCACCACCCGCCCGGTACCAGCCCGAGTCCATAGTCATCTGTATCGCTGTCCTCGGGACAGAGATACAAATGGCTGTGCTGTGGAGCAGGGGTGGGAGAGGCGTTCCATGGGGTAGGGGGGTTAAAGAGGCACTTGTAACTGGCACATGGGGTGGGGGGTTAAAGAGGCACTTTTTACAGGCACATGGTGTGGGGGGGTTAAAGAGGCACTTGTAACTGGCACTTGTTACTAGCACATGGTGTGGGGGGGTTAAAGAGGCACTTGTAACTGGCACATGGGGTGGGGGGTTAAAGAGGCACTTGTTACTAGCACATGGCGTGGGGGTTAAAGAGGCACTTGTAACTGGCACATGGGGTGGGGGTTAAAGAGGCACTTGTTACTGGCACATGGTGTGGGGGGGTTAAAGAGGCACTTGTAACTGGCACATGGGGTGGGGGGTTAAAGAGGCACTTGTTACTGGCACATGGCGTGGGGGGGTTAAAGAGGCACTTGTAACTGGCACATGGGGTGGGGGGTTAAAGAGGCACTTGTTACTGGCACATGGTGTGGGGGGGTTAAAGAGGCACTTGTAACTGGCACATGGGGTGGGGGGTTAAAGAGGCACTTGTAACTGGCACATGGGGTGGGGGGTTAAAGAGGCACTTGTTACTGGCACATCCATAGTGTGGACACGGACAGTACATCACTGCCAGTACTGAAACAGACCTTGTCCTCTGCAATGCAGCACATGGCTTATGGGAACAATGGACCAAGACGTTAACCAAAAATGTACTTACTTAGACTACATGAGATATAAAGGGTTTATTTGGGGGGCCATTTCGGAACACAAAGAACCAATTTATTAAGAGCTTCTCCAGCCTTTTAATATTGACAAGCAATACTCAAAATAGTTCATCAATATTTGAAAAGGCTGCTGGACCCCTGTGTTCCAGTGTGGGTTATTAAATGTGTTAGGGTCACACCCTTTACACACATTGTTTATTCAAAATGATATCTCATTCACAGCACCGTTGAAATCCCGGAGGAACAAGGGGGCGAGCAGCTGTACCGAGGCAGAGCAAGCTGCGGGCCCCTTGAATCCCCTCATCCTGTGGTGGAAGAGGCAGAAGGTGTGGAGCACTTGGTTCGTCCTGAGAGGCAGGAGGAGTTCTTTGGAGGGAACTGCTGCTCTTCCATCCAGCCCAGAAAGACCCAGGAGATAGCCACGGCAGAGAAGGGGGGCTCCAGACATTCCTGTTTCTGCCTCAAATACTCGAACCCTGATTGATACTCAGGTGCTCGAGTATTTGAGCCAGAGAAGGAATGAAGGGAAGGAGGAGGGAATGTTAAGGGGGCTAGCTCACCTTGTACAAAATCGTTGCCCCAATACTGGATTCACCTATGGATCCTATGGAGCTGGTGCGGACTGTCGATAACATGTAGCAGCGGGCTTTATTGTTGTCAGCAGAACCACAACCTGGGCCCAGCGTGTTGTCACAACATGCTAGGCCCAGCTCATATTCGCAGCCCCTATACTCCTAGGAGTATGCATATGGCTCCTAGCCGCATTTTCAAGGCCCTAGAAAGCCATACCATCACCCAATAGTGTTGAGCGTGAATAATCGAATAGCAAGTTTTAATCGCGAATATCGCAACTTCGAGAATTTGCGAATACTTAGAATATAGTGCCATATATTCATAATTTCGAATATTTGTCTATTTTTTTTCATCTGAAACCATTACCTGCCTGCTTCTTGCTTGTGGGCAATGTGAGAAGGCTGCAATATCGTAGTCTGTCGTGAATTAGAATATTCTTCATTATTATTATTATTTTTTTAATTTATTTTTGCTTACGCTTAAAATCGGCAATGTAATATGTGTGTTAATCGAGTAAGGGTGGCTTATAGGAAACTTTCTTATAGGGTTGGCTTGCTAAAATATGTAGAATATGGTGTGATATACTGTATATACATAAAAATGAATATTTTATATTTTTTTTCATCTAAACCCATTAGAGTAGTAAATGTAATGGGTTCAGATGAAAAAAAAAAAAAAGCCGAATATTCTTTTTTACGAATACATATCACAAATTCCACATACAGTATTCGCGAATTCTAGCTAGCCAACCCAATAGAAAAGTTGCCTATAACCCTCCCTTACCCGATTAACGCACATATTACAATGCTGATTTTTCACATAAGCGAAAATAAATTAAATAATGAAGAATATTCTAATTCACTACAGACTGCAGCCTCAGGAAACTTCTAGCAGCTTGAAAAATTTAGCCAAAGTGACCCACGCCTATTGAGTTCCGAATTCGCATTGACTTTTACATTGCCGATTTTTTGCAATCAAGAGAATACGAATATGAATATTCATGAATATATGATAAATATTCTAACGAATATTCGCAAAATCGAATACACAGTAAAAGGGGTGTAATAGACTGTCTGCACACATATCCCTCGGAGGGTATATAAGGTGTGATAGGCTGTCTGCACACATATCCCTCGGTGGGTATATAAGGGATGTGATAGGCTTTCTGCACACATATCCCTCGGTGGGTATATAAGGGGTGTGATAGGCTGTCTGCACACATATCCCTCGGTGGGTATATAAGGGGTGTGATAGGCTGTCTGCACACATATCCCTCGGTGGGTATATAAGGGTTGTGATAGTCCGTCTGCACAAATATCCCTCGGTGGGTATATAAGGTGTGATAGGCTGTCTGCACGCATATCCCTCGGTGGTTATATAAGCGGTGTGATAGGCTGTCTGCACACATATCCCTCGGTGGGTATATAAGGTGTGTGATAGGCTGTCTACACATATCCCTCAGTGGATATATAAGGTGTCTGATAGGTTGTCTGCGCACATATCCCTCGTGGGTATATAAGGTGTGATAGGCTGTCTGCACACATATCCCTCGAAGGGTATATAAGGGGTGTGATAGGCTGTCTACACATATCCCTCAGTGGATATATAAGGTGTCTGATAGGCTGTCTGCGCACATATCCCTCGTGGGTATATAAGGTGTGATAGGCTGTCTGCACACATATCCCTCGAAGGGTATATAAGGGGTGTGATAGGCTGTCTACACACATATCCCTCGGTGGGTATATAAGGTGTGATAGGCTGTCTGAAAACATAGCCCTCTGTGGGTATATAAGGTGTGTAAGGCCCTATTCACACATCCGCAATGTAGTCCGCATGTATTCCGCAATTTTGCGGAATACATGCGGACCCATTGACTGTGAATGGGGCCGGGAAAGATGCGGAGAGCACACACTGTGCTCTCCGCATCCGATTTTGCGGAGCGCGCCGCCGATTTTCCGGTCCGCGGCTCCGCAAAAAAAATAGAGCATGTCCTATTCTTGTCCGCAATTGCGGACAAGAAGAGGCATTTTCTATGGAGTTCGGGCAATGTGCGGTCCGCAAAAATGCGGAATGCACATTGCCGGTGTGTCCGTGTTTTGCGGATCCGCGGCTCCGTGGATCCGCAAAACACTTGCGGATGTGTGAATAAGGCCTAATAGGCTGTCTGCACACATATCCCTCAGTGGGTGAATAAGGTGTGATAGAATGTCTGCACACATATCCCTCGGTGGTTTTATAAGGTGTTTGATAGGCTGTCTGCACACATATCCCTCGGTGGGTATATAAGGGCTGTGATAGGCTGTCTGCACACATATCCCTCGGTGGGTATATAAGATGTGATAGGCTGTACACATATCCCTCGGTGGGTATATATGGGGTGTGATAGGCTGTCTGCACACATATCTCTCGGTGGGTATATAAGGGGTGTGATAGGCTGTCTGCACACATATCTCTCGGTGGGTATATAAGGGTGTTATAGGCTGTCTGCACACATATTCCTCGGTGGGTATATAAGGGTGTGATAGGCTGTCTGCACACATATCCCTCAGTGGATAAATAAGGTATTATAGGCTGTCTGCACACATATTCATCGTTGGGTATATAAGGTGTGTGATAGGCTGCCTGCAGATATATCCCTCGGTTGGTATATAACGGGTGTGATAGGCTGTCTGCACACATATCCCTTGGTGGGTATATAAGATGTGATAGGCTGTACACATATCCCTCGGTGGGTATATATGGGGTGTGATAGGCTGTCTGCACACATATCTCTCGGTGGGTATATAAGGAGTGTGATAGGCTGTCTGCACAAATATCTCTCGTGGGTATATAAGGGGTGTGATAGGCTGTCTGCACACATATCTCTCGGTGGGAATATAAGGGGTGTGATAGGCTGTCTGCACACATATCTCTCGGTGGGTATATAAGGAGTGTGATAGGCTGTCTGCACACATATCCCTCTGTGGGTATATAAGGTGTGTAATAGGCTGCCTGCACACATATCCCTCAGTGGGTATATAACGGGTGGGTTGGCTGTCTGCGCACATATCCCTCAGTGGATAAATAAGGTATTATAAGCTGTCTGCACACATATCCATCGTTGGGTATATAAGGTTTGTGATAGGCTGCCTGCACACATATCCCTCGGTGGGTATATAACGGGTGGGTTGGCTGTCTGCACACATATCCCTCAGTGGGTATATAAAGTGTGATAGGCTGTCGGCACACATGGCCCTCAGTGGGTATATAAGGTGTGTGGTAGGCTGTCTTCACACATATCCCTCAGTGGGTAAATATGGTGTGATAGGCTGTCTGCACACATATCCCTCGGTGGTCTTATAAGGTGTGTGATAGGCTGTCTGCACACATATCCCTCGGTGGGTATATAAGGTGTGATAGGCTGTCTGCATACATATCCCTTGGTGGGTATATACCGTATTTTTCGCCCTATAAGACGCACCGGCCTATAAGACGCACCTGGGTTTTTGAGGAGAAAAATAAGAAAAAAAATATTTTTAACCAAAAGGTGTGCTTTTGAAGTAATGGTGGTCTGTGCATGACAGTATTATGGGGGGGATCTGTGGATGGCACTGTTATGTGGGGGAGATGTGGATGGCACTGTGATGGGGGATCTGTGGATAGCACTGTGATGGGGGGATCTGTGGATAGCACTGTGATGGGGGATCTGTGGATAGCACTGTGATGGGGGATCTGTGGATAGCACTGTGATGGGGGGATCTGTGGATAGCACTGTGATGGGGGATCTGTGGATAGCACTGTGATGGGGGATCTGTGGATAGCACTGTGATGGGGGATCTGTGGATAGCACTGTGATGGGGGCATTTATGAATGACACTGTAATGGATTGGATCTGTGGATGACACATATATAGCATCTTATGCTATATGTGTCATCCACAGATCACCCAATACAGTGTCATCCACAGGTGCCCCCTTTTCTAAAACATCTGGCCCATGGCTGCTTAGGGGCGGAGCCTGGCAGCACATGGCGGGCGGCCCGCCGCTAACAAGCGTGACTGCTTGTATAACATTTAAAATCTTTAATTATGTCCCCTTATTTCCTAAAAGCCTAGGACAGTAGCGCTCTGCTAACCTGCTATAACGATCCTCTAGCAGGCAGAGCGGTGCGGCGGCGAGCTGGTGTGTAACGTCCTCACTGGCGTCATCTGCCTGCTCCTCCTGCTTCATTCATAAAGTGAAAGGAGCAGGCAGATGGCGTCAGTGAGGACGTTACACACCAGCCTGCCGCCGCACCGCTCTGCCTGCTAGAGGATCGTTATAGCAGGTTAGCAAGCGCTATTGTCCTGGGCTTTTAGGAAATAAGGGACATAATTAAAGATTTTAAATGTTATACAAGCAGTCATGCTGTGACGGCGGGCCGCCCGCCGCATGTTGCCAGGCTCCGCCTCCTCCTTCCATGCTGATACATCGCAGGCTGTGCGATGTATCGGCTTCAGCTATAGGAAAATGGTAGTATTCGCCATATAAGACGCACTGCCATTTTCCCCCCACTTTTGGGGGGAAAAAAGTGCGTCTTATATGGCGAAAAATACGGTAAGTAGTGTTGAGCGCGAATATTCGAATAGCGATTTTTTTTAGCGAATATCGGCACTTGGCTAATTCGCGAATATTTCGAATATAGCGCTATAAATTCGCTATTTCGAATATTCGTTTTTTTTTTTTTTTTTTTTTTTCTTTCCCACTTCCCAAAAGTAGTTCTTACCTGTCCTGAGGATTCCTGGATTCCTGACTGCTCCAATCAGTGCCGTTGCAACTTCTGCCGACTTCCGTGCTCATGTAGCATCCCCATCACCATGGGAACGTCTCCATACTAAAATGTACTGTCGGATTTGAGAATTACGTTGAAATCGCAATGCGATTAATTCAAGTTATATTAATCGCATTGCGATTACAACTTAGCAGTGCACTGCTATCTTACATATTAGGCTAGAATTAACGAATATGGAATATAGCAGCAGTGCTAAGTAGAAATTGCAATGCGATTACTCGAAGTTATATTAATCGCATTGCGATTTCAACTTAGCACTGCTATATTCCATATTCGTTAACTTCGTTAATTCTAGAAAGCTGACCCATTATAAACCCAGCTCTAAGTTGAAATCGCAATGCGATTAATATAACTTGAATTAATCGCATTGCGATTTCAACAGACATGGTTTACCAAGGTCGCTAAAACGAAGATGGAGAATACTTCGTTATCTTCGTTTTGTGGAATATGACGAATACATTCGTCATATTCGCTAATTCTACCAAGCCAACCATAGTAAACCAGGTCTAAGTAGAAATCGCAATGCGATTAATTCAAGTTATATTAATCGCATTGCGATTTCAACGTAATTCTCAAATCCGACAGTACATTTTAGTATGGAGACGTTCCCATGTATGGTTGGCTTGGTAGAATTAGCGAATATGACGAATGTATTCGTCATATTCCTCAAAACGAAGATAACGAAGTATTCTCCATCTTCGTTTTATCTACCTATTCGTCAACTTCGCTAATTCTAGCAATCAAATAGGAGGGTTGACTATAGAGACAGCTGTGTTTAATTTGCTATGCGATTATATTATTATTATTGTTTTTTAATAAAAATCTTCGTTTTGAGGAATATGACGAATACATTCGTCATATTCGTCATCTTCGGTATAATTCTAGATATCAAAGCAATAGGAAAGTAGCCTTAAGTTAAAATCGCAATACGCGATTATTTAAATCGCATATTAATCGCGATAAGTTGGCAGTCTGTTTAGACTGCATTTGTGGGAGGGGCGGAGGCTCTACTTAAACCAGGCACAGCCCCACCTAGGGGCGGGCGTTTTCTCAGTTGCACAGGGGATGCTGGTGTGTCAGCAGGGTGCACTTTCCTCTGCTAGGAAGTTTCTTCCCTACAGTATGGACCTGGAATGGAGCTTTTCTTCTGCCCGTGGCTACCGTAGGGACGCGTGCGCCATGTATGTAAGTTAATTGAGCCGTGTCCGTCTCTCCGGCCGGCTGGAATCTGACCTTTCTTGCGAGCGGGAGGCATCGCATCAAAATCGTCCGCCTCAGCTTCTTAGGTTCGTTTTGTCGGAGTTAATCTATTCCTTTCACTTTGTTTGTTTAGGTAATCTGATTTAGTTCCCCTTCTATCTCATGTGTTTTACATTCACGTTGTTTCGCTTTAAAAAGTTACTTCAGCCTGTGTGCGGTAGGGAAGGTTTACCTGGGCTGCATGTGATGGAGATTGGATGCAGCTGTTGCTTGTTACGGCTCTTGCTATAGCATATACTTCCCATGTGACCCGCCCCTCCCCCGCAATCAGGGCTGCGTGTATGCTTCAACTCTTTACGCCAGGTTTTGCCCTGTCAATTGAGACGCTGCCTTCTCATGTCTGCTCTTTCAACATGCTCATTTCTGAGCGGTGCTCTCGTCCGCTCTCGCATCACGTTTACGCTCCACGCGCGGTCACAACAGCGGGTAAATCTGTCTTATTCCCTGTGCATTTATTTATTTTTCTGTCATTCTGTTTTTTGCATTCATACCGCTTTTGCTTTCATATGTTTGCTTGCACCACACTCAGACTGGTGTTACACGTCCACTGTTGCTTAGGCCCATTGCATGAGCGCGTTCATGTCACCATTACAGTTTGTTTATGCCTCGTTCACTGCAGGCTGCGGTCATACCAAATTTTACGTTTGGCCTATTGCCAGAGTTGGGGTTCACACTACCGCTGTGACTCCGGGTTTCACTTTCACGCTTACGTCTCAATGTTCCCGCCCATCCACGGCCGCATCTCACGTCTGCTGTTACAGCAAGTTAATACTTCTTTCACGCTCTAGCTGAGTTCACACGTTTACTGTTACATCTAGTACTACACTCCATTCCCTGCTAGAACTGCGTCCATGCGTTCGCTGTCGCGACGCTATCTTACTCCGCCCACATTCAGGTCTGTATTTTGGTTATACCATGTTTTTAGGTTTTACTCATTCCAGGTCCACGGTTCACCCATTTGCTGGCACACCATGCTCCCATTCAAGCCACATTCTCCCGTAACTTTCTACGTCACGGTTGTTTTATTCGATTGTCACACTGAGGCAGCTGGTGGCTCCGGTGCCACTCTCCCGTCAAACATGACGGGCATCAATGGTCATTTCCTTTACATCTGGTTTTTCTGCGCGTATACATCAAGTGGGTCTTTGCTCTAGTTGCTCTAGTTTGCTCTAGTTGCCACTGCCCCAGTTCAATAAGCAGCCTCTCAGCTGGGGTCCGTGGGTCATTAGGGTTTGAGCTTCCGACTCACTACTGTTTCTTTCAAGTTTTTCAGTTCTTTGTCGCCACAAGGACTTCGCAAGTCGCAAGGCATCAGGTTTTGGTTGTACTCTCTCTTCTCAGTTTCATATTCCACGTTTGCATTTCTTAGCTTATTGCTTTACTTCCTTTCCTGGCCTACATGGTATTCTTCGGGCCCTTCTTTCCATAGTCTAGACAGTTAGGCTCTCAGTTCTCCAGTCTCATAAGGCTAGGGGGATTTTGTCGGTGCTCGCACCACAACCAAGTCTTCAGGTTTAGCTAGTATCGTCCACGCTTCCTTCTGAAGCGTTTCCAGTTCCTCCCTCGTGCATTGGGGCAGTATCTGCGACATTCAGCATTCTGTCCTGGCTCTATCCACAGGACGGATGCAGGCGTCATTATGGTTGACTTACGTATCCGAACTCTCGTGGGAGACATTGCCTCGCAGTTTGGATCAGGGGTTTCTTTGCACAGGCCATTCAAGTCTCTTTTCACCCTACAGGGCTGGTTTTTGCCCCCCTTTTATAGGCCTACCCACGGACATGGCTACCGGCACACCACTAGCCATTTAGTTAGGTAAGACGCGTCTTGCAGTTACGGTGGGTCTCGGTGTTTAGCACACTAGGGCTCTTCGGCTTTCGTGTCCGTAGCCCTGACCACAAGTTGGCAGTCTGTTTAGACTGCATTTGTGGGAGGGGCGGAGGCTCTACTTAAACCAGGCACAGCCCCACCTAGGGGCGGGCGTTTTCTCAGTTGCCCCACCCTCCCTCCCTTTCTATTTTCACTTCTACAGGGTATGCCCCCTTTTATAGGCCTACCCACGGACATGGCTACCGGCACACCACTAGCCATTTAGTTAGGTAAGACGCGTCTTGCAGTTACGGTGGGTCTCGGTGTTTAGCACACTAGGGCTCTTCGGCTTTCGTGTCCGTAGCCCTGACCACAACTAGAATAATAACGAATGTTCGATTTCGACGAATATGAAACAAATATTCTATCGAATATTCGCGAATTTCGTCGAAGTTGAATATGCCACCCGCCGCTCATCACTATATATAAGGTGTGTGGTAGGCTGTCTGCACACATATCCCTCGGTGGGTATATAAGGGGTGTGATAGGCTGTCTGCACACATATCCTTCGGTGGGTATATAAGGTGTGATAGGCTGTCTGCACACATATCCCTCGATGGGTATATAAGGGGTGTGATAGGCTGTCTGCACACATATCCCTCGGTAGTTATATAACCGATGTGATAGGCTGTCTGTACACATATCCCTCAGTAGGTATATAAGGTGTGTGATAGGCTGTCTGCACTCATATCCCTCGGTGGGTATATAAGGAGTGTGATAGGCTGTCTGCACACATATCCCTCAGTGGGTATATAAGGGGTTTGATAGGCTGTCTGCACACATATCTCTCAGTGGGTATATAAGGGGTGTGATAGGCTGTCTGCACTCATATCCCTCTGTGGGTATATACGGTGTGATAGGCTGTCTGCACACATATCTCTCAGTGGGTATATAAGGGGTGTGATAGGCTGTCTGCACACATATCCTTTGTGGGTATATAAGGTGTGATAGGCTGTCTGCACACATATCCCTCGGTGGGTATATAAGGGGTTTGATAGGCTGACTGCACACATATCCCTCGGTGGGTATATAAGGAGTGTGATAGGCTGTCTGCACACATATCCATCGGTGGGTATATAAGGTGTGATAGGCTGTCTGCACACATATCCCTTGGTGGGTATATAAGAGGTGTGATAGGCTGTCTGCACACATATCCCTCGGTGGTTATATATGGTGTGATAGGCTGTCTGCTGACCAGCCATATAAAACATAGGTAGCCTATAAAGGGGGGTCCCAAGTGTAGAATTCCCATCCTGTACTTTGATACACCCTAGTAGGGAAAATGGAAGGTAGTTTTCTTAATGGAACATACCCTGTAATGGAAATTGTTAAGAATTTTTTGTCTTGGGGTGAAATCATGATTCCTCCAGTAATGGTAAAGTCTCCAGGTCTTGGCAACTACTAATATCACCATGTTGGATTGCTGTATGATGATGGAAAACATAGGCCCAGGTTTATCCATAGATTTCCACTCAACTTTCCATAGAACATGATCCCACAGAGCTGACAGAAGACCTGGATTTGTCTGTTGCCGTTCTGGAGTCTGGGCCGTGATACATACATGACGTCCACCAGAGAGGTCGCTGTGTCTTCTGGTAATCGCACAAAGTTAACACCAAAAATAACATTATATTCTGTACATATAAATAAAAGTACCATATACTGTACAAATCACAGAAAAAAACTATATATAAACCATCCTGCACGATATGGTATGAAATGTGCGGATGTATATGGGTCCATAATACAAAATCACAGAAAATAATGCACTATACAAATCGATGCAAGCAGAACATAAAAATACATCGAAGCCCCACCTATCTAACAGGTGCATCTATTTGTATAGTGCATTATTTTCTGTGATTTTGTATTATGTAACCATATACATCTGCACATTTAATACCATATCGTGCAGGATGGTTTATATATAGTTTTTTTCTGTGATTTGTTTGACTTGTCTTGAAGGAGTGGCACCTTCATGTGTGAATACGCTCCTATACTGTGAGAGATATTCAAGTGCACTTTTGCCGAACCTATCTGATAGGTGACCTTGATTAAGGTGGTATATGTAGGTGTGTGTGTCTCTCCTCCCACCGTTTGCTGATGCACATGGAGGTAAGGAGCAGCACACCATATGTGCGAGGAATGTGCTCCTGAAAAATGCGCCACAGCATGAATAGGTTAGCATAGGAACCCGCCTGAACTGAGACCACCTTGTCGCCGGTAGGTGGGCTTAGATGTATTTTGATCAAAATGTATTGACCAAGTGTCTCAGTTTTTACCTAGAGTGAGAGCTTAGTCCATATGTTATGCTTGCATCTATTTGTATAGTGCATTATTTTCTGTGATTTTGTACCATATACTGTACACATATATAATACTGCCAAAAACAGTATATATAAATGCTATATCGGCGGCCCGTGGCCGTGGCTGCCACTGTTCCACTTTTCTGGGCAGGCACAGATGCCACTCCCTTCGCCCTTCTGTTGCTTAGGAGGTCAGAATCTGCCGGCTTTTCTCTACTTCGCAACAACAGGTGTGGCCGCTGGAGTCTCATGTCCGTCCCTTGCAGGCTGCAGCCTGCTATTTGCCTGCAGCCTTCTTCTCAGGCAGAAGCTCTCTTCAGTTCTTAAAGGGCCCAAGCCAATGGCAGGTTAACTGTGGGTACATCAGGCACCTTCCTCAATGGGAGGAAGCCTGAGCAAAAGGTTCTCTAGCGTACTAGTTCTTGTAAAGACATGATGTGTTCATTTATCTGCCTGTGTACTGACTTCTGCCCGTTTCCTGGATATTGACTCTCCCCTGCTTGACGCAACCTTTGCCTGACATCCATAAAGACCATTCACTGCCTACTCTGACCTTGGACTGTTTCTCCAATTGCTCATACACTGCCTGTCCTGCCTTCGTCCCTGACCCTGTTTTTTTTTTATGACAATAGTATATTCATATATATAGTTTTATTTATGATTTCTATTATACACAGTATGCTGCAATTTTAGTTTTCTCCGATGTCTGGAGCGCACGAGGGAGTGCATGTCTTTTTTTTTTTGCGTTCCACTGTGCGCTCTGGGTATCAGTCACACAATTATGAATTCTGATTTTCTTCTATATTTATTAGCTAGCGGGCAGGAGAGCGCTGTTTATAAATATATATTTACACTATGTTAACCACAATATTTAATTGGAGACCCCTGAGGAAGCTGGTTATTCTAGCGATACATATGAGGCTTGGCTGGTGTGCTTACTTGGAACTAGACACCTACTATTTTTGTGGGTATTGCTGCTTATTTTACTGCCTTGGATGTCCTGTTTCAGTACAGCATGTATTTTCATTATATTTATCTTCTGATTGTCCTTATTTTGGACTAAGTTCGCACACGATTATGTATGGACAGATTGAGTCCTACGTAAGGTTTCTATTGGATACAATATTTTAATGTCTGCAGTATTAAATAAAGATGGACTCACTTTATGTATTGGATTCGCAGCTTTTCATGTAGTACTTCTCGTTGTAGTGGTTCTAGGTTAAACCATGGACAACATCTGCATGAGGTCTGTATCTTCTCTCCGGTTTCCTCCCACATTCCAAAGACAAACTGATGGGAACTTAGATTGTGAGCTCCTTTGGGGACAGTGAGTGATAAGAATGTCTGTAAAGTGCTGCGGAATATGTCAGCGCTATATAGGTGAGTAAAATAAATACGTATATACCATACAACTAAATAAACAAATTACAGCATACTTCCGTACAAAGCACACACATATGTGCCACCATATACCGTGCATAAATAATACCACCATCAACTGCACATATAAATAATAATACCATATATGATATAAATAATATTGTCATGCACTGTGAATCACGAAAGTCATCGAATGCTGTAAAACTATATTATACCAACATTACTGCACATGTAAATAATACTACTAGACACTGTGCACACACATAATACACCATAAACTGTATTTATAAATAATACTACCATACACTGTACATATAAATGGGACAGGGCCCAATCAGAAGTACAGTAAGAAGAGGTAGGCCCCAGATGTGGGTCAGTCCAGGTTTATTTGTAACTAGGCACTTGAGGGCACGTGCTTAGGGCAGCGCCCACCACGGAGGATTTTTTTATTTTATTTATTTATTTAATTATTATTATGTATTTATTTTCTATGTTACCCTTCTATATTACCCTTCTTCTTACAGGGTTCCTGGCGACACATATAAAGCAGAGGTGGGAGAGGAGCTGACTGGCGGAGCGTCAGGAAGCAAAAGCACTGTACAGCCCCCACCCAGCTGCCTGCCCATCCAGCCGTCCACCTGTGAGCTCCACCAGCTGCATGTACCCCTAACCTAAATTCCTGCTGAGACTACTATTCCCTGGGTTAGTTTAACTTCCTCTAGAAGAGCTGAGTAACGTGGGAACTGTCTTGGCTACCATATTGGTTGTCACTTGTCAGCCATTCATCTTTTCCTGAGAATCCAGACAACTGTTTGACTTTTTGCCTCGACAGATAAGGGCACCTTGAGTAATTTTCAGACTGGAATGTTCTTTAAATTTACCCCATCCATTTGTTTCAGCAAGGAAAGAAAAAAAAAAGAAGAAGAAAGAAACAAAAAGTTTCAGACATGGGACATAAACTCGGCTTTACACGGACATTTGCTTCACCAAATGATTGTCACGGAGAAGCAAGGAAGATTAAGCACGCGCTGCCGGGACATTTATTTTGCCAAGAATTATCTGAGAAAGAAAGAGATAGCGGAAGATAAACTCAAGTGAAAAGTGACATTTATCTAACCTGGTTCTGCGGAACATGGGGAACGTGCAGAATAAAAGCCGAGCCTTGAAGACATTCATTTCTCCGGGAATTGTCAGTGGCAGATACGACAAATAAATATCCATGGCATGAAGACATTTCTTCTTCTCCCCCCCCCCCCCACCAACGAAACGTGTGGGCGAGACATCCATTGTCATCCATTAATATTTCTCTTGTCGCAGAAGATGATTTATCTCATCCATCTGTCTAAGTGTTTGCCATCGAGCATCTTAAGTCAATACCACTGACGAGTCTGAGAACATGGAGCCTATGAGGAGATCTCCCGATGTTCTGAAACCCAACCTGGAGTCTATACATTTTTTGAAATTTTACACTTTTTGGATGGGTATTTTCAGAAATTGGTGACATATCACTAGGATGCTAAGCCACCATTTGTGGATAGGGTGGGGCCTACTCCTGTTTCCAGAAAGGGAGCCCCGACGTGAATGAAGAGCAGCCGCGCATGTACAGCCACCCTCTATTAATTTCTATGGGAGTTCTGAAAACAGCTGAGTACTCCCTTGGCTATTTCCGGCAGACCCTTAGGCTACATTCACACGTCCGCAAGTGTTTTGCGGATCCACGGAGCCGGCAAAACACGGACACACCGGCAATGTGCATTCCGCATTTTTGCGGACCGCACATTGCCCGAACTCCATAGAAAATGCCTCTTCTTGTCCGCAATTGCGGACAAGAATAGGACATGCTCTATTTTTTTTGCGGAGCCGCGGACCGGAAGATCGGCGGCGCGCTCCGCAAAATCGGATGCGGAGAGCACAGTGTGTGATCTCCGCATCGTTCCCGGCCCCATTCACAGTTAATGGGTCCGCATGTATTCCTCAAAATTGCGGAATACATGCGGACTACATTGCGGACGTGTGAATAAGGCCTTAGAGGTGGTGAATGGAGCAGTGGCCGCTCTTGTGCATCTTGCTCTCCATTTATTTCAGTGGGACTTCCAAAAACAGCCGAGCATGCTCGTTCAGTTATTTTTGGAACTCCCATTGAAATAAACGGAGAGCATGCTGTGGATGCGCTGTACGCTCTCCTTCAACATAAGGAACAAGGCAATTTCGGTAGCAACATTTTAGCTTTTTTCTTTATATCCTCCTTCCAAGAGACATAACTTTTTTTTTTTAATTTCTGTCGACATATCCTCAGGAGGGCTTGTTACCTGCAGAACCATTTAATTTACCATATAATGAATTGAAAAGCTTTTCATTTTTTGTGGGGTAGAATCAAGAAAAATGCAGTTCTGCCATGGTTCTTTGGGTTTGTGGTCGCTGTGCCGTATAAATTACACATTAGCTTTATTCTTCGGGTCAGTCCAATTACGGTGATACCAAATATAATTGTCATTTACTACTTTAAAAAAAAAAATAATAATAATATTTTTTTTATTGATTAAACTTGCTATATACTGAGATATTCTGGTGTTTTCCTGTCGATGGGCTTGTATTCAGCAGGGAGAGCTGACGTTTTTATTGGTAACGTTTTCGGGTGCATGCAACTTTTTGATTACTTTTGCCATTGCTTTTAGGACACAAGAAAAATAGCAAATCTGCAGTTTTCTTTTTTTAATTTTTTCGTTTCTGTACAGCATTTGCTGTGTGGAAGAAATCACACAGTATCTTAAGAGTTCAGACATTTATCAATGCGGCAATTCCAGTTATATAAATTTTTTTGTTTATATTTTTATATGAAAAATAGAAATATTTTGCATCTTTAATATTTGTAATTTTTAATATATATATATGTGAAATATTCTTGTTTAAAGTTCTTGTTTAAAGTAACGTTTAAAGTAAATATTCTTGTTTAAAGTAACTTTCTTTTTTGTTTCATTATTTAGGGACTTGAACCTGCATCAGCGATACTTTTTCACCGCAGTGGACTGTGCCCATGGCTTTTGGGCTTAAAGGGGTTCTTCATGTATTTCTTTTTAAAGTACCCCCCTCCCCACACCCAGCGGCGCCTGTAAAGGGAACTATACTTACCTGCTCTGTTCAAGCTCCATGGCTTCACGGCACTTCTGGCCCCGGCATGTAAGCTTCCTACACTGATGGGGTCATGTACACCACTACAACTAATGAATGGCGTTGGCGGTGACGTATCCCCAAGCAGCACATGACCCAGCAGTGACCTGCCACTTGAGGACACATTAACACCAGTCATTGGTTGGCGCAGTGCATGTGACCCCGTCCATGCAGGAAGTTTACGTGTGGGGACCGGAAGTCAGCTGAAGACAGCCTGGGAGCTAAGGAGTGGGAAACAGATAGGTATAGCTGCCTTTACCGATCCCGCGGGGTGGGGAAAGGAAAAATAAAATTGTGACAACCACTTTAATACTTTAATGGGAGAACAAAGATGGCTACCCTGACAACTGCTCGGAACCTTGTGATTATGTTGTGGAGGTGATCGGGTGACAGTGGGAGCCGCATCCACTCTGATGCTGTGGTCGCCATTGACTGTGGTATCAAAGGACAAGGATCGGAGTCATCTCCAGTCCTAAGTATTGCAGGCAGGTGACTTTATCCAGTCGAGACAATCCAATTTTTTACACTGGATATAATTTTATAGAACTATCAGCTGTTAGCTTTTATTAACTCTTTGTGGGGAGGAATGAACAAAAAAAAAAAACAGTAATTCCTCCATTGAGTTTTTATGATATAAACGGTATAAATAACATAGCAACGTTGCTTTCTGGCTAAGAACCATTACCGCCATACCAAATACTTCTGCTGAATACTTACAGTTTGTAGTACAGTGTATTATGCTGTATGAAGGCTAATAGGTCATAAGCACATGGCAGTCCTTTGGTCACTTATTGGTCCCCCGGCTGCCCTATAATGACATTGATCCTATTTGCGGTTGTACTGAACAGCCTGACACAGAGAACCTCCCCCATCTGAAATTGCTTCAATGTTGCGGTTGCTATTGAGTGCGGCATCTAAAGGATACTGGCTGTCATTCGAGAGCAGAGCACTTATTCTAGTCCACCGTAAAAAGCCGCTTCCTAGAATAAGTCCCCTTAACCCATTCAGGACACATGACGTACCGGTACGTCATGTGAATAAAACAAGATTGCAGTGGTGCAGGGGTTAATGGGGACAGGATGCCTGCTGAAATCATTCAGGAGGCATCCTGTCACAATGCCGAGGGGGGTCATGTGACTCCCCCGTATCGGCGATCGAAGCAAACAGCAGGTCAATTCAGACCTGCGGTTTGCTGAGTTTCCGGTCCATTCAAGTCTCCAGTGACCCGATGAACCGGAAAAGGACGGTGATCGGTGGTGTGATAACACACCAACAATCACAATCCGAGCATCGGGGGCGGCAGTGCTGTCCTTGGTGCTGATTTGCCGCCCGATGCTCTCCAAGGTGCTGATTCGTGCGGGGAGAGAGTCGGAAGATTCAAACTCCCGCCGCTCCTCTCTCCCCTCCTCTTCCTGCTCCTGCTGCTGTGAGGACGTCCGGAGAGCTACCGTGACCCCCCCATGTCTGCACCCATCACCATCCTGCACCCATCACCCTAAAGGTAGGTCAGGGTCAGTGAAGCGCGATTTAGGCAGGGATAGAAGGGACAGAATAGTTTAGGTAAAAAAAAAAAACTTAACTGTTTGTGTGCAGCACCCAAATCTAGTGGTTGGGGTCCACAGCACTTAGGTGTGAGACCCCAGACCCACCCAGGGGTGCTGCTACTTCCCCCCCCCCCCCCATTTTTTGGTGGTTTCTTTTTTTTTTTTTTTTGCGTGCGCTTACTGTGGCCGGCACTCTTAGTGTCCGGCCACTGTTTGCGCATCGCTCGCCCCACCGCTGATTTTTAGAGTACGCGAACACCCGTGCCCCCCCACACGCACATACAATAAAGTTTTACACACATGCACATACACACGCACATACCCTTGGCCCGCCAGACGTTCTCGGTGGAGGAGGCATACGCCCATATGCTCTCTGACTCCGAGAGCCCCAGTGAGGATGAGGATGACCCCATGTTCCTCCTGTCATCCGCATCCTCCTCATCATCATCTGATGAAGATGAGCCCCCAAGGCGGCGGAGCCAGGGGCCCCACATGCTAGGGACCCCATTGGCCACACCAGTACGAGCAGCCCTGGGGCTCATACTGGTTTCGCGGCCCACCAAATAAGCACACCAGAGCCCCCTACCGGTGAACTTAGCTGGTGTCCCCCAGTGGACTACGAGCATGCGATTCTGGATTTTGTTGGCAATCCTGGAATTCAGATTCACACAGTGGTGTTCACTGAAATAGACTTTTTTCGTTTTTTCTTCAGTGACCCATTGGTGAATCTGATGGTGGAGCAAACGAACCTGTACGCCCAACAGTTCATTGCTCAGCACCCAGGCTCCTTTTTGGCTAGACCCGGTGGCTGGACCCCGGTCAGTGCAGCCGAGATGAGGATGTTTTGGGGCCTTGTGCTGCACATGGGCCTAGTGAAAAAACTGAGCGTCAGGCAATACTGGAGTGGGGACGTCCTCTACCAGACCCCACTGTACAGTATGGCCATGATGCGCTCACGGTTTGAGGCCATCCGGAAATGCCTGCATTATGCAGATAATGCAGCATGTCCCCCCCGAGGTGATCCTGCCTATGACCGTCTGTATAAGATACGGCCGGTCATCGATCATTTCGGGGCCAAATCTGCACAGGCCTACGTACCTGGAAGGGAGGTCGCGGTTGATGAGTCTCTCGTTGCTTTCAAGTGGAGACTCAGTTTCTGCCAATACATTCCTTCTAAGCGAGCGAGGTATGGCATGAAAATGTACAAAATTTGTGAGAGTACCTCAGAGTACACTTACAAATTTCATGTGTACGAGGGGCTAGATTCCCGTATTGAACCCCAAGAATGTCCCCCCACTCTGGGTGTTAGTGGGAAAATCGTGTGGGATCTTATGTACCCACTACTAGATAAGGGTTACCACTTGTACGTGGATAACTTTTACACTAGCATCCCCTTGTATCAGGCCCTCTCCGCCAGATCCACGTTCGCTTGTGGGACCGTGCGGAAAAATCATCGCGGCCTCCCTACCCACCCCCTCCAGATACCTATCCCCAGGGGTGAGACCCGTGCCCTTACCAGTGGAAACCTGTTGCTGGTCAGATATAAGGACAAGAGGGATGTCCTTGTGCTGTCCACAATCCATGGTAATGGCACCACCCCCGTCTCTGTGCGAGGTACCACGGCAACGGTCCTCAAGCCCGATTGTATCGTCGACTACAATCGGTATATGGGAGGAGTTGATCTCTCTGATCAAGTCCTCCAATCATATAATGCCATGCGGAAAACCCGGGCATGGTTCAAAAATGTTGCGGTCTACTTGGTACAGGTTGCCATGTACAACTCTTTTGTACTATCCCGAAGCGCTGGCAGCACAGGGACTTTCCTCCAGTTCTATGAGGCAGTCCTCAAGGACCTGATCTTTTCTGACCGGGAAAAAGCAGGCCGAGTACCTCGGGAACTGGAGGCGCCCGGGTCGTCACTGGCCAACACTTTCCAGGTGTGGTCCCCCATACTGGAAAGAAGGGACGAACCCAAAAAAGATGCCGAGTGTGTCACAGGAGGGGGATACGGAAGGACACCACCACTCAGTGTGACACCTGCCCCGATCATCCGGGCCTCTGCGTTATCGATTGCTTCAGGGAGTACCACACTTCCATGGAGTACTAAATTTTTATAATTCCCGACAGTCCCCTAGAAAATATATTAAAAAACTATGGCTCTCAGACTTTGGAGACATGGAAACAATTTTTTTTCCCAAAAATGATATTAGTTTTAGCGCATGCATCCTCAAACTGCGGCCATCCAGATGTTGTAAAACTACAACTCCCAGCATGCCCAGATACAGCTATCAGCAGGGCATGGTGGGAATTGAAGTTTTACAACATCTGGAGGGCCGCAGTTTGAGGATGCCTGTTTTAGTGTCTCCTAAGTCTGAGAGCCATACATATTGGGCATCGCCGCGTCCGTAAAAATCTGCTGTATAAAAATACCCCATAAACTAGCCCCTCGGATAAACGACTTCAAAAAAATAAAATAAAAACTATGTCAAAAAAGCCATTTTTATTGTCACCTAACATCACAAAAAGTGTAATAGCGAGCGATCCAAAAGTCATATGTACCCCCAAATAGTGCCAATAAAAACGCCATCTCATCCCGCAAAAAATGAGCCACTACATTAGTCGCCCAACAAAAAAAAAAAACTGTAGCTCCCAGGCTATGGAGATAGTAAAATTATTTATTTTTTGTTCCTCAAATGATAATATAGTGTAAAACCTAAATAAATTAAAAAAAGTAGACATAATCTGCCCTATAAAAATAACATTTGACCCAACCCCTCGGATGAACGGCGTTAAAAATAAAAAATAAAAACAGTGTTAAAAAAAAGCCATTTATGTCACCTAACACTACACAAAGTGTAATAGTGAGCAATCAAAAAGTCATATGCACCCCCAAATAGTGCCAATAAAACCGCCATCTCATCCCACAAAAAATGAGCCCCTACATTAGATAGTCGCTCAAAAAAAAAAAAACTGTAGTTCCCAGGCTATGGAGATAGTAAAATTATTTATTTTTTGTTCCTAAAATGATAATATAGTGTAAAATCTAAATAAATAAAAAAAAGTTGACATAATAGGTATCGGCACGTCCGTAATAATCTGCCCTATAAAAATAACATTAGACCCAACCCCTTGGATGAACAGCGTTAAAAAAAAAATAAACGGTGCCAAAACACCCATTTTTTTGGAAACTTTCCGTTTTAATCCATATTTTCCAGTAATAAAGCAAGGGTTAACAGTCAAACAAAACTTAACATTTATTGCCCTGATTCTGTAGTTTGCAGAAACACCCCATATGTGGTCGTATATGGCTATATAGCCACACGGCAGGGCATAGAACGAAGGGAACGCCACATGGTTTCTGGAAGGCAGACTTAGATTTTTACACCATGTCCCATTAGAAGCCCCCCCTGATGTAGCCTAGACTAGAAACTCCAAAAAAGTGACCCCATCTAAGAAACTACACCCCTCAAGGTATTCAAAAATTACTTTACAAACTTTGTTAACCCTTTAGGTGTTCCACAAAACTTAATGGCGAATGTAGAAACAATTTTAGAATTTCAATTTTTTTGTTAGCTTGCCTCAAAAAAGTATAATATAGAGCAACCAAAAATCATATTTAACCTAAAATAGTCCCAAAACAACAACCACCTTATCCCGTAGTTTCCTAGATGGGGTCACTTTTATGGAGTTTCTACTTAAGGGGTGCAGCAGGGGGCTTGAAAGGGTACATGGTGTAAATAAACCAGTCCCGCAAAATCTGCCTTCCAAAAACCATATGGCGTTCCCCTGCTTCTATGTCCTGCCGTTTGGCCTAACAGTAGTTTAGGACCACATATGGGGTGTTTCTGCAAACTACAGAATCAGGGCAATCCATATTGAGTTTTGTTTGGCAGTTAACCCTTACGTTATTACTGGAAAAAATGGATTATAATGGAACATTTTCAAAAAAATCGTAATTCTGAAATGTTATCTTCATTTTCCGTGAACTCTTATGGAACACCTAAAGGGTTAACAAAGTTTGTGCAATCAGTTTTGAATACCTTGAGGGGTGTAGTTTCTAAAACGCGGTCATTTTTGGGTGGTTTGTATTATGTAAGCCTCACAATGTGACCTCAGACCTGGACTGGTCCATAAAAAGTGGGATTTGGCAAATTTCGGAAAAATTTCAAACTTTGCTTCTAAACTTCTAAGCCATGTAACATCCCCAAAATATAAAATGGCATTCCCAAAATGCCCCAAACATGAAGCAGACATATGGGGAATGTAAAGTAATAACTATTTTTGGGGGTATTACTATGTCTTAGAGAAGTAGAAAAGCTGAAACTTTGAAATTTGCAAATTTTTCTAAATTTTTGGTAAATTTGGTATTTTCTTATGCAAAAAAATTAACTTTTTGACCCCATTTTAGCAGTGTCATGAAGTACAATATGTGACAAGAAAACAATCTCAGAACGGCCTGTGTAAGTCAAATTGTTTTAAAGTTATCACCACATAAAGTGACACTGGTCAGATTTTGAAAAAATGGCAGGGTCCTTAGGCCCCTTTCACACGGGCGAGATTTCCGCGCGGGTGCGATGCGTGAGGTAACGCATTGCACCCGCACTGAATCCGGACCCATTCATTTCTATGGGGCTGTGCACATGAGCGGTGATTTCCACGCATCACTTCTGCGTTGCGTGAAAATCGCAGCATGTTCTATATTCTGCATTTTTCACGCAACGCAGGCCCCATAGAAGTGAATGAGGCTGCGGGAAAATCGCAAGCATCCGCAAACAAGTGCGGATGCGGTGCGATTTTGCCGGATGGTTGCTAGGAGACGATCGGGATGGGGACCCAATCTTTATTATTTTCCCTTATAACATGGTTATAAGGGAAAATAATAGCATTCTAATTACAGAATGTTATGTAAAAAGGGGAAGAGAGGGTTAAAAATAAAAAAACTTTAACTCACCTCATCCTCTTGATCGCGTAGGTGTCGGGATCATTCTTCTTTCTTCATTCTGCTGGGTAAAGGACCTTCCGTGACATCACTGGGTCACATGGGTCACATGGTCCAATCAAGAGCTTCATGATTGGACCATGTGACCAAGTGACGTCACCGAAGGTCCTTCAACCAACAGATTTGAAGATAGAAGATGTTCCTTGCACCTACACAATCAATGGCAGGAGGTGAGTTTAATTTTTTTTTTATTTTTAACCCTCTATTGCCCTGCTAACATAGCATTCTGTATTTAGAATGATATTATTATCTCATATAACTATGTTATAAGGGAAAATAATAAAATATACAGAATACTCAACCCGAAACCGGACTTCAGTGATGAAGTCCGGCTTCGGGTCTGGGTACCAAACATGCCTATTTTTTACACGCGTGTGCAAGACGCACTAAAACGCTTTGCACTCGCGCGGTAAAATCGCGCATTTTCCCGCAACGCACACACCTCTGATCCGGGCGTCAAACGTGATGCCCGTGTGAAAGAGGCCTTAAGGTGAAATAGGGCCGTGTCCTTAAGGGGTTTAGGACCGTCGTAAAAAGGTGTACCGGCAGTCATTAAGGGGTTAAAAAAAACTACTAACCTTGTGTGTCTCTGCTGTAATACTTCGAGAGTTTGTTACAATTTATCCGGTCTTATCTGAGAGCTAAACACAGCAGCACAGATCTCTCTCCTGAGTCTGTTACAATGTGTCAGTGCAGGTAACACATATCAGACTGTTCAGCTCACAGAGGATTCTCCAGACTGGATACAATTGTAGCAAACCCTCAGCTGTGAGAAGTATTAAGTTCTTTACAGGTTTACTGCCTCTGGAGGTACACAAGAATGTTCCTATTCACTGACAGCAAGCAGAGATCTTGAAAAAAGTGAGGAATTGAATCACAGAGTATATTGGAAGGTTGCTGAACGTTTCATCACACATGGATTCAGACTTGCCGTATTTTACACGCTGTAAAGCGGCACACGTCTCTCATTAACATGGTGTTCAGCGAATGCAACATTGTTCTGATTGCCATTCTGACACTCTTCTAAGCGTCTGCACAGAGCGGACACACTCAGCTCTGCTACATTGGTAAACTCAGCGCTGTTACAATAGCAAATTCAGCTCTGCTACATCTGTAGCTGCTGGAATTGGGATGTTACCAGATCCCGATTGTTCCAGCCGTGCACCTCATACACACACTATATAAATGTGAATTCGGTGCCTCTCGGCGGAGGCGTGGGAGGCGGCAGCTGTAATTTTAATGTTACATTTTACATTTTATGGAATAGGCTGTAAAAACTCAATTTAGTCGGAGCCCCACGATCTCATCATTTACATAATGCACAGACCTGGAAATACCGACTGTAAAAAGAGCAAAAACCCTTCCACTGCCGGAGGAAGAGGAACCAGCAAAAGCCGTCCGCCGTCCAATCTCAGGAGATGTAGAGCTGACACTTAGGGGGCGTGCTCAATGGGAGTGTGACCAAACTATAGTCCGGAGTACAGGGTGGTTCAAAAGTATGGAGACACCTGAACAAAGGGAAAGCGGTGGTTGGGAACGCCATCCTGTGTATGGCATGTTGCTAAGAGGAAGGAGGCAAATCTGTGAGGGGCGGCGTCCAACATGGCGGCCATTGTGAAAGCCACCATCTAGGAACCATCAGATGGGAAGGGGTGCATATGACATATATATCTAATAGGGAATCTGAAGGGGAATCCAAATCTGTGCTTAAATGTGACGAATCTTTATTCCAAGTTATTTCAAGTTCAATTTTCTCTTTGTTACAGACACAGATATAGCTGGGGGGCGCAGTACCCCAACGCTCAGCACCCCCATCCACCATGGCACAGTTGGCAAATTGGCTGCCAATTTTCGCCAAACAGGTTTTGTGCTGGTCCTGCCAAATGTGGGTCCCGTTGCAGTTGCTGTGACACCCATTCCGCAAATTCAACACGACGATCGGGATCGTCCGCATTGAGATGATGCAGCAACTGTAAGGCTACTTTCACACTAGTGGCAGGATCCATCCTGCCGCTAGTTCAAGTGTGTCGCCAGACTGCTGGTCCGTCCCCATCGACTATAATGGGGACGGAGGCGGAGTTCCGGCACAGCACGGCAGTGCACAGCGAGAGGCCGCTGGACTAAATGTCGGACATGTCGTAGTTTTAGTCCGGCAGCCTCTCGCCGTGTGCTGCCGTGCAGTGCCGGAACTCTGCCCCGCCCTTATTATGGTCAATAATACCTCACATTCCTCCCCTCTTGCTAGGGGTGGGCTCATTCGACTTCCTGCCAAGGGAGGGACCGAGGGTCAGTTTAGAGAGGAAAGTGAGGAGTGAGGGACCATGTGATTCATCTCTCTCTTTTCCAGGCCATGTGGGCCACAGAGATGGCTCATCTAGGAGGACACATTTGCTCCAGAGAGACCGCGGGATTCCAGGCTACGGAGATTTGTCAAGTACGGTGTACGGTGTGCTTAATCTATCTAGACTCCACTGCAAGGTGGTGGGAAACACGTCAAGACACCATCACCGCAGTTTTGGACAGGCACAGCTAGAAGCCTGAATCATACAGTGGACACCTACAGCCACAGGTGCCAGAGAACAGCCAAAGGGAAGGGAATCAGGAGAGACATTGCCAGCTACTAAACTTCTGAGTGTCATCTTCTGCCACATTGCCAGCCCCATATCCCATGATCTGAAGATATTGCTCCTTGTATGAACTGCTGCTGGATGTGTTGATACCTGTTTTTGCACTCAGACGTTCTCTGTTCTATAATCTCTGCCTGGTTTCTTCACATCATTTATTCACTGCACTGAACCTGAGTGACAGCCCGAGGGAGTACACAGAGAGACAACAACATTTCATCAGGACCACTACCACTCCCATCCTCTGCTCTGGCTCCTCAGGGGCTCACTGGCTTTTCCTAAGGATCCAGTATAGTTTTCAGTCCTGGATTTACGTCCAGGGATTCACAGCAGACATACATTGTTGATGACGTTGCATCCGATTATCTGGTATCTTCTTCCCTCATTGTTTCCGTTCACTTCCGAACAGAGCTGCTATGGTAACACCTGGATATAATATCACATTGCAGTGACATCAGGAACCGCCGCACGAGAAAATCACTGTGCGCCTCCAGCCTGAGAGCCGCTGAGACATCAAGGCTCTTAGCTTCATGAAAGGAGAAGAAAAAATGCTAAAAAAATGCTATTCTGATTCTGTAATCATTTCTCTGATTGTCCCCCACACAGTACAACGGTACAAAAGACGGAATGGACAGAAGAATAGCGCAACATCATAATGGACAGAGAAGCTCGGAAGTTACTCGCGTTATATGAATCAAATGCAGGCAGGACACTACAGTCCGCTCCTCCTGAATAGACCCCAGATCAGTCCCAATGTATTCAGACCCCAGACCATCCCCCCATGTTTACAGACCCCAGAACAGTCCTCTGTGTATACAGACCCCAAACCAAAGCAATTCTTGTATACAGACCCCAGAGCAGTCCACCCTGTATACAGAAGGCAGACCAGTACCTACCCTGTATACAGACCCCAGACTATTCCCCACATGAATATAGACCCCAGATCAGTTCCCGTGTATACAGATCCCAGAACAGTCCACCCCTGTATATAAACCCAAAACCAGTCCCCCCTGTATGCAGACCAGTACCATTACCGTATACAGACCCCAGACCAGAGCAATCTCTGTATACAGACCCCAGAACAGTCCACCTCGTATACAGAAGGCAGACCAGTACCTACCCTGTATACAGACCCCAGACTATTCCCCACATGTTTATAGACCCCAGATCAGTTCCCATGTATACAGACCCTAAACAAGTCCCCCCATATACAGACCCCAGACCAGTTCCCGTGTATACAGACCCCAGAACAGTCCACCCCTGTATACAAACCCTAAACAAGTCCCCCCTTATGCAGACCAGTACCATTACCGTATACAGACCCCCAGACCAGAGCAATCCCTGTGTACAGACCCCAGAACAGTCCACCCTGTATACAGAAGGCAGACCAGTACCACCCCTGTATACAGAACCCAGACTATTCCCCCAATGTTTACAGACCTCAGATCAGTCCCCGTGTATACAGACCCAAGAACAGTTGACCCCTGTATACAGACCCTAAACAAGTCCCCCCTGTATGCAGACCAGTACCATTACCGTATATAGACCCCCAGACCAGAGCAATCCCTGTATACAGACCCCAGAGCAGTCCACCCCGTATACAGAAAGCAGACCAGTACCTACCCTGTATACAGACCCCAGACTATTCCCCCCATGTTTATAGACCCCAGATCAGTTCCCGTGTATACAAACCCTAAACAAGTCCCCCCTGTATGCAGACCAGTACCATTACCGTATACAGACCCCAGACCAGAGCAATCTCTGTATACAGACCCCAGAATAGTCCACCCCGTATACAGAAGGCAGACCAGTACCACCCCTGTATACAGAACCCAGACTATTCCCCCAATGTTTACAGACCTCAGATCAGCCCCCGTGTATACAGACCCAAGAACAGTTGACCCCTGTATACAGACCCTAAACAAGTCCCCCCATATGCAGACCAGTACCATCCCCATATACAGACCACAGACTAGTTCCTTACTTGTATATAGACCCCAGACCAGTCCCCTACCTGTATACCAACAGCAGACCAGAGCCATCCCTGTATACAGAATAGTCCAACCCCATTACAGACCCTAAACAAGTCCCCCCATATACAGACCAGTCCAGTCCCTGTTATACAGACCCCAGACCAGTAACCTCCCTCCTTTCTAGGGTATGATTACGCATTGGACTACCTACATCTGTATGTATCCAGTCAATATCCTTTTTTTATATCACGATTTCACGGCTGTATGCATCATTTTACATTTGTGTTAGCAATGGGTGCTGCTGAAACGCTTTGCTCGGTAGAAGGGGTCACATATTTTTGGTCGTACACTTTTTTTTTTCCTCCATAGAGAATACATGGTGGATGTCATATGAGCAGTGGCTGTGGGATACTTACCAATATTGTAAGCCTTGCCCCCTGGGAACACCCCCAAACCCACTCAGGAATACTCACTTATAGATGGTACTACATATGTCCTGCCCATCTTTGTCCCGGGCAGCCTGAATTTGCAGGGACTGTCTCTGAACATTAGGGACTGATGACAAATACGCTGTGGCTGAAATGACCACACAGATTAATATGTAGGGGGTTCACATATTTTTGATCAAGTAGAAGATCTACCGAGTGAATGGGGGTTTAGATGCAGATACGGCAGGGTTGCCCCCCCTATAAGTTGGGGGGTGTAGATATGGAGCCTTTGTCTCGAGCTTCTGTAAGACGACATCATGTCATTTCTATTACAGTGCAAATGGCGGTGGCATTTATTCTCGTAGACGGCACACAATCAAACCATCAGTCTTCTTCCTCCTCGGCGTGAGACTAATGACTCTGTTCAGCTGATTCCTCGTCAGGAAGTGGAAAAATAATCAATCAGCAGAGATCTGTCCTCTGGGAATGAGGTGAAAATACGGACACTGCCCAACGGAAGAACGGGGAAAAGGACAGCTCCTGCAGTGCGCGGACCACTCTCTTATGTAAAGCCATGCCTATAACCTAGCCCAATCCCAATCGACTCATCTCCAATTCCATTCTGTTCCCCTTGTCCAATGATGGCGCCTCATTACTCCCCCTAACAAGAGTGACTGTTTAATGCCTCGTCACATCCTGTAGTAAGGGTGCCCCCTGAGCGACCCTTTATAGCAGTGACCTCCCCTTAGTTCCCCCACACAGTAGTAATGCCCCTCATAAAAGTGATGCCCCCTTATTCCCACCTTACAGAAGTGATGCTTCTTTAGTGCCCCCTCACGGTATTGATGCCCCCTCTCATTAGCTATGCAGCATTACAGTATTGATACCCCTTTAGTGCCCCTCACAGTAGTGATTCCCCCTTATTCCCCCTCAGTAGTGACCCCCCCCCCTTAGTCCCCCTCATAGGATGCCCCTCACAGTAATGATGCCCACTTGTTCCCTGCTTACATTAGTGATGCCCCCGATGTAACTCCTCACAGAAGTGATGCCCCCTTATTCCCTCATCACAGTAGGGATGCCCCTTAGTCCCCCTCATAGTGCCCCCCCCTTTAGTGCCTTCTCATAATAAGGATGCCCTCTTGATAACCCCTCACAGTAATGATGCCCACTTGTTCCCCTCTCACACTAGTGATGCCCCCTGTGTACCCCCTCACAATAAGGATGTTCCCTTAGTTTTCCTCACACTAGTGATGCCCCCTTTGTGCCCCCTCACAATAAGGAAGCTCCTTTAGTCACCCTCACAGTAGTGATGCCCCTTATTACTCCCTCACAGTAATGATGCCCGTTTGTTCCCTGCTTACAGTAGTAATGTCCCCTTCGCACCTCTCACACCAGTGATGCCCCCTGTGTGCCCCCTCACAATAAGGATGCTCCCTTAGTCCCCCTCACAGTAGTGATGCCTCTTATTACTCCCTCACAGTAATGATGCCCTACTAGAGCCCCTACAGAGTAAAGATACCCCATTAGTGCTCCCCCGCACAGTATGATGCCCCTTAGTGATCACTCAGTGTAGGTCTGCCCCCGTTGATACTGTCTGCAGCTCGGCGGAGTGACATCACTACGTTGTGTCTGTCTGCGCCAATGGAAGTGTTTAGAGAGCGAGTGGCAGAGCAGGGAACTTGTGGTTCGCGAATTCACCAGTAAATGCAGCTGCGCTGTCTCTACGCCCTGGGACAGCACCTGAAATCCAGGACTGCACTGGTGGATCGAGGACGGTTGGGAGGCATGAATGTGTAGGGTGTCAGAGTTCTTCTGTTAAGGTTGGAGGATGACTCCTGTTTTTAGGTGAGAATATCTCCATAATACAATGCCATCCAGAGAGGTGATACGGCACCAGCTGCTAGCTGCATATCATGGCAAACAATCTCCAGGACCTTTTACATGAGATGGAGAAAACAGAGTAGCAAAACAATATACCTTTGTCCTGGGGGTTTGCTTCAGTGTATCAGTGACAGTCTTACCTGTCCCCGATTCAGCCCTGAGTGCTGCCTTGCTCACCTCTTCTGGCAGTCTGGCTTCTTCCCCTGCACTTTGGGTTGCCACAGAAAACCCACTGTGCACTGATGTCCTCTGATTTTTTCTGGTCAGTCTCTGGAGTCTTGCAAACAATTCTGTTCTGCTGCATCCGCCATCAGTAACTCTGCTACCCTGGTCTCCAGTATGCTGCTACAGCCCTGCTACATCACTTTGCTATACCATTCTGTAGTATGCTGCTACAACTCTGCTACATCACTCTCCTATACCAGTCTACAATATGCTACTACAACCCTGCTACATCACTTTGCTATACCATTCTGCAGTATGCTGCTACAACTCTGCTACATCACTCTCCTATACCAGTCTACAATATGCTACTACAGCTCTGCTACATCACTCTGTTATACCATTCTGCAGTATGCTGCTACCAGCTCTGCTGTGTCACTCTGCTATCCCAATCTACAATATGCTGCTACAACCCTGCTGCATCTCTCTGCTATACCAGTCTGCAGTATGCTGCTACCAGCTCTGCTGTGTCACTCTACTATACCAAACTACAATATGCAGCTACAACCCTGCTGCATCTCTCTGCTATACCAGTCTGCAGTGTGCTGTTCGAATTCTCCTACACTACTTTGCTACCCTAGTTTCCACTCCAGTAAACTGCTGTAGCCCTGCTAAATCACTCTGCTACAACTGTTCCCCATCACTCTGCTATACCAGTCTACAATATGCTGTACAACCCTGCTGCACCACTTTTCTATACTAGTCTGTAGTAGGCTGTTACAATTCTGCTACATTACTTTGCTATACGGGTCTCCAGTATGGTGCAATAACTCTGCTACAGTACATCGCTCTGCTATACTGGTCTCCAGTAGTGAGCCACATTCATTTCTTACATTCATCTCCAGTAGGTTGCTACAACTCTGCTACACCGGTTTTAAGTTAGCATTTTCACACCACCTCAGCAGGTGAGCTATCTATCTGGAATGCATGCTTATTTTTGAAATACAAAGCTCTAAATTTTCTTCTTCCCTTCACACAGTCATATAATCAAAACAATGAGACTCTGGCTGCTGGAGTCCACCACTAGGGGGAGCTTATTGTATCCAGTTGTATACAGGAAGTATGGGAGCTGTAAAATCTGTATGCAGAGTTCCCTCTAGTGGCGGCTGCAGGAAACTGCAAGGATTGTTTCTGACCCACTGTGTACACATAAGCTGCATCTGTGGAGGGTACGCCCCCGCTAGAGGAGCTGTGTGCTCTGTGTTTACTATATAACCGTTGACAGGTCCTTAATTTTCTTTTTTAGGACTTAACCAGCGTGAGATGTAATTTTCTCTGAACTGTTGACTCACTAACTGTCTGATTATAAAGCCACCGTACTGTTCAGATCTGTCATCCTGATATTCGCACCAGTCAGTTTTCTAGATAATTGCAGGATGCGGAGAACGTCTGTACAGTCGGGCAGAGCTGGAGAACTGTACATGGGAGTCACATTCACAGCACGAACAAACACATTAGTATCATTCCTGATAATACTGTCAAACAGCCTCTGTGCTGCTGCATGGCTCGACAGAAGTGAAATTCCCGGGACCAACGCAAAACCTGTCACAGCGCCCCCTACCTACCACGTGCCATTATAATAATACTGTCTTATGCTGCTTTGGGGCCCCCTCAGAAAGTAGGGGCCGCTAGCTTCGCACCCTTTAACCATGAATTTTATGGAATCATTTGAGGTTGTCAGTAGAGATGGGCGAAGTATTGAAAATTTTGATTCAGCTGCTTCACCGCATTCACTTTGAGACTAATTACTTTGTCATGAAGTGCATCCCTTTGTAAGTAGTGGGTGCAATGACAGGGAACGGTGATTATGCCGCCCCCGTCATTGTACTCCTCAGATGCCGCGTTCATAGCTGATCGCGGCATCTGACAGTAATAACAGAGAAAAGAGTTTTAAAAAATAAATTAAATCATACTTACCTCATTTGCTCGCGATGGGCCGACCGCCGTCATCACGTCGGCCGGCATCGTGACATCATACGTCACCGCGCACGAGATTTCATGCGAGATCTTTATCAAGATGGAGGCAGACAGCTCTTCATGCTCAAACGGATGAGGTAAGTATAATTATTTTTTATATTTTACCGCCATTCAGGGAAAATCAATTCATTACCAGGAAATTCGACTTTGCGGCAAATTGAATTTTCCCTGAAATTCGGATTGAAGTCCACAAAGTACACATCCTCCATTGTGCTGATAAGGATATATTCCTGAGTAGTGATCTCAGAGACACATCGCAGGACATGCTTGATGCACACTCAACCGAGGTGCATAGCTCTGGTTACACACATACATTAGTGGGGACTCCCCTTGGAACTTCATCCTAGGTAGGATGTACGTATTTATTTGCCCTATCTATTGTACAACCTGTGGTCTCGGTCATGTAACATAGTAAAATAGTATATAAGACCGAAAAAAGCCTTCTGTCCATCCAGTTCAGCCTGTTTCCTACAAGTTGATCCAAAGGAAGGCAAAAAAACCCTGTGAGGCAGAAGCCAATTTTCCTCACTTTAGGGGAAAAAAATTCCTTCCGACTCCAATCAGGCATCAGAATAACTCCCTGGATCAGCGACCCATATCTAGTAGCTGTAGCTTGTAATATTATTACACTCCAGAAATACATCCAGGCCCCTCCTGAATTCCTTTATTGTACTCACCATCACCACCTCCTCAGGCAGAGAGCTCCATAGTCTCACTGCTCTTACCGTAAAGAATCATTTTCTATGTTTGTATAGAGACCTTCTTTCCTCCAGACGCAGAGGATGCCCCCTCGTCACAGTCACAGTCCTGGGGATAAATAGATGATGGGACAGATCTCTGTACTGACCCCTGATATATTTATACATAGTTATTAGATCTCCCCTCAGTCGTCTTTTTTCTAAAGTGAATAACCCTAATTTTGATAACCTTTCCGGGTACTGTAGTTGCCCCATTTCAGTTATTACTTTAGTTGCCCTCCTCTGAACCCTCTCCAGCTCTGCTATGTCTGCCTTGTTCACAGGAGCCCAGAACTGTACACTGTACTCCATGTGTGGTCTGACCAGTGATGTGTAAAGTGGTAGGACTATGTTCTCATCACGGGCGTCTATGCCCCTATTGATGCAACCCATTATCTTATTGGTCTTGGCAGCAGCTGCCTGACACTGGTTTTTGCAGCTTAGTTTGCTGTTTATTAAAATTCCTAGTTCCTTTTCCATGTCAGTGTTACTGAGTGTTTTACCATTTAGTATGTACGGGTGACTTGCATTGTTCCTTCCCATGTGCATAACTTTACATTTTTCAGTGTTAAACCTCATCTGCCATTTCTGTGCCCAAGCCTCCAATCTATTCAGATCCCTCTGTAGCAGAAAACTGTCCTCTTCAGTGTTAATTACTTTACACAGTTTAGTGTAATCTGCAAAAATTTATATTTTACTGTGCAAGCCTTCTACAAGATCATTAATAAATATATTGAAGAGAATAGGGCCCAATACTGACCCCTGAGGTAACCCACTAGTGACAGTGACCCCTCCAGTACTGACCCCTGAGGTACCCCACTAGTGACAGTGACCCAATCTGAGTATCTACCGTTAATAACCACCCTCTGTTTTCTGTCACTCAGCCAGTTACTTACCCACTTACAGACATTTTCTCCCAGTCCGAGCATCCTCATTTTATATACTAACCTTTTATGAGGTACGGTGTCAAATGCTTTGGAGAAGTCCAGATATACGACATCTATTGATTCGCCGCTGTCAAGTCTAGAACTTACCTCCTCATAGAAACTGATTAAATTTGTTTGGCATGACCGATCCCTCATGAAGCCATGCTGATATGGCGTTATTTGCTTATTTTCATTGAGATACTCCAAGATAGCATCTCTTAGAAACCCCTCAAACAGTTTACCAACGACAGATGTTAAACTTACCGGCCTATAGTTTCTGGGCTCTGTTCTTGGACCCTTTTTGAATATTGGCACCACATTTGCTATGCGCCAATCCTGTGGGACATTCCCTGTTATTATAGAGTCCGCAAATATCAGAAATAAAGGTCTGGCTATGACATCACTTAATTCCCTTAGGATACAGGGGTGTATGCCATCCGGTCCTGGCGATTTGTCTATTTTAATCTTTTTAAGTCGCTTTTGTACTTCTTCCTGGATCAGACAGGGCACTTTTAATGGGGAATTTACTTTTACATTCTGCATTTCATCTGACAGTTTATTTTCCTCAGTGAATATAGTGGAGAAAAAATATTTAGTAGTTTTGCTTTATCCTCGTTACTCTCTGCAACTCCCCTCTCATTGCTATGTAGAGGGCCGACTCCTTCAGATTTATATTTTTTACCATTTATATAATTGAAGAACATTTTAGGGTTAGTTTTACTCTCTTTGGCAATTAATCTCTCGGGCTCTAGTTTGGCAATTTTTATTAGTTTTTTACATATTCTATTTTTTTCCTTATAGTTTATCAGTGCTTCCTGGCTCCCCTCCTGTTTTAGTGATTTATATGCTTTCTTTTTGCCATTTATTGCTTTCTTTACGGTTCTATTTATCCACATTGGTTTCTTATTGTTTCTTAGCATTTTTGTTCCTATAAGGTATGTACCTCTCACAATTAGATGTTACAATGCTTTTAAAAATCTCCTATTTTGTGGTTTTATTTTTATTTTTGAGGACTTTAGTCAACGGAACCAGGGATTTCCAACCAGTCTCCCAAGCTGGTACTTGCCCAGCATTAAGCTGTTTACCTTCTGCGATCTTAAAAGTGCAGGTATGATCAGCTAAGAATAACCGTTGATGTGTTATAATGTGGGAGACATGGCCGACCGGATCTATACCCCTAGGCTAGTGATGTTTATTTACTTTTTTAAATTCAATATGTGATTTGTCTGTGTTATCTTATATTTAATGACACTTAGTAAATATATGTATTCACTTAGCCTGCGTAAGCTTATTCATCCTCAGAGTCAAATTCATGATAAAACAGTCACTATAGTTTCAGATGGATCCAATCATTTGCTACTCTTTTACATGTTAGTGGCCTCATTCCAAGAATTCTAAAGAAGGTCCATATTATTCTCCAATTGATGATTTTAAATCCTTAAGGAGACATGCACACAGTATTGAGGATTGAGGTATTGATGTGTCATGTACTTACCAGTCCTAGCTTCATTTTGCCTTAAGTTTTGTATCCTTATGTGACCTATAGTGTTTTGACCCTGCTAGCCTTCCTACTGCTTCAGGTATTCTGTGTGGCATCTGTTTTCTCTGCATCATAGAATTTATTAACCCATTGTGTCTGCCTGTCACTGTTTTTGTTTTCTCCTTGGCTCTTCCCTCTTCAGCCCCAGCACTTAGTTAAGCAGGGACTGCTGCCCAGTTGTCGCCCGCCGCTTAAGGCTGTTGTGCAAGTATGTGGGTGGAGACAATGGTGCAGGAGGTTTCTAGGGCTCACTGCTCCCTACTGTGACATGATGGAAGTAAGAGCAGGTTCACAAGAAATGTCCACTCGGCTCTGGACCTGCAGCCCCAGAAGAATATATGTCAATATTAGAAATGGAGACAGACGTGCATCATTAGGCACTGAGATAAATAATGAAAAGAGAGCAGCTTCAGAGGGAATGCCACTGAGCACTGAACCTGTAGCTCCACAAGCAAAACATAGCAGTGTGAGAAGAAACACACAGCATTGAGAACTGAGGTAAGGATGAAAGATAGAGAAGCTTCACGGGGAATGCCCACTAGGCTCTGAACCTGAAGCTCCACAAGGAAGCATTTAACTATAACAAATGGAGACATACATGCATCACTGAACATTGAGATAAGGAATAAGAGCACATCTTCATAGAGAAGGCCCCCTGAGATCCGAGTCTACAGTCCCCCATGCAGAAAGGGAGACACAGGTACACAGCTTTGAGGAATCATCTATGAATGGGCACTGAACCTGCAGCTCCAGAAGCAGACATGCCAGTATGAGAAATGGAGATGCATCATTGAGTATTGGCATACGGAATTATGAGAAAGCAGCTTCACATGAAACGCCCACTGAAAATTGAAACTGCGGTTCCACAAGCAGAAAGGGAGACACAGACACAAAAAATTGAGCATTATGATAAGGAATGAAGAGAAAGCAGTTTTGCCGGGAACACCCACTGAGCTCTGCATCTGCAGCTCCACATACAAAATGTCAAGGGGAGAGACACAGACTAAAGCATTGAGACATGGAGTGAAGAGGGCACTCACTGAGCTCTGCACCTGCAGCTCCACAAGCAGACATGTCTGATAAGTATCAAAGCATAGATTTGTGTGATGCAACATTTGTTGTACTATGTGTAAGCTGACGTTTACTGGTGTAAATATCATCCTTTTTAGAGATGAGCGAATCGAAGTTGCAGGAAAAATTCAATTCGCACCAAAACCGAATTTCCTCACGCTTCGTGGTAACGAATCACATTTTTTCTAAAATGGCTGCTGCATGTGTGAGGACATGAAGATAGGAACTCTTAAAAGGTGAGATCACCCACAATGCCATGCCTGCAGCCAATCAGCAGCCAGCCCTGTGATGTTACAGCCCTATAAATACGGCGGCCATCTTAGATTCTGCCATTTACCAGCGTACTTAGTGCAGGGAGAGACTGGATTGTGGTGAAAAAACAATTTATAAGTGCAGGGAAAGGATAGGGAGGAATCATTCCTCAGCATTTCTGTAGAACAGGGTTCAGTAGGGAAGGTTACAGCCTGGAGAATAGGAACAATCCTATTACACCTTGCTGCACTGACTGCGGATCCAAGTTGACATTATACTGCTCTGTAATTCCAGCAAACCGTTTTTGTTATTGGGGTGCAAGTGCTGTGTGATACAGCCATTATCAGGGTTTATTACAAGGAAATATTACTACGTCTTATTTGCCCTTGTGCGGTGCAGTTATATGTTGTAAAGCCCTTTTTGCCGTGTATTAGTCGCAAAAGAAAAATATATTTGCCCTTGTGCGGTGCAGTGATATATTCAAAAGCCCTGTTTGCCGTTTTTTAGTGACGAATAAAAATATATTCGCCGTTCAGCGCTGCACTTATCTGTTGAAAAGCCTTTTGTGTTGTGTAAAAGTAGAAAAAACTAGAGCCACACTGTCATTTTGCCACTCTGTGGCCTCCTGATGCTGCTTCCACCGCACCACTATGTCATAGGGCCACTCTGTGGACTTCTCATGCTGTTCCCACCCTCCCCACTTCATGACTGGGCCACTATTTTGGCTTTTGGCCTCGATGACATCATCATTTATTTGACCCTTTTTCTGATCTGTCAGAAGGAGGAAAAATGAGATGCACAATGGATCCTGTCTGTGTAGCAGCTGTAAGGCCTGTATGGTCCCATCAGAATTGGCTTGTGATTTGATAGCCAAAAGCAGGAGTGGGTAGAAAACACAGAAGACATGCAAATATTCCATTCACATATCATCTGCGTTTTGGATCCACTCTTTTTTTTTGGCATTAGCAATACTGATGGATTACCGAGCAAATGCTGACCGAGTGAAGGCGGATGCTCCACAGACAGGATCTGTTTTTTAAAGGATTTTGTTCTGACGGATCAGAGAAAGGCAAATTAATCAGTGACTTCAACACAAACTTACTGCTGACACCCTCTCCACTCTGTCGGGGGCTCTACTTCTATAAGCGTTTAATAGAACAGGTTCTGTAGACATCTATGTGGAATCAGCTGACGAGGGTGTAAAAGGAGTGCGCTTCTTCTTGGCTTTAACATTGACCTGTAAGGCTGAGTTCACACTTGAGTTATTTGGTCAGTTTTGGCCCCGTAACTGCCCAGATAAGTGAAGTGTGCAGTGATTCTAAGAACGACGCCTGTCATCTGCATGTCATACTAACTCACAGTATTATTTCACTACCACAGCAGGCTCCCTATACGTGTTACTGCAAGGCACAGTGTTCTACACCACTATAAAGGCTCTCTGCAGCCCGGAAATAGACTTTTTTTTTTTAACACGATTCGCCGCAAATAAATTCAGACCGAACTGGATTTTTCCCCAAAAATTTGGCGAACCAGGGAATTGAATTTTTGAAAAATTTACTCATCTCTAATGCTTTTCATTCCAAAAACTAGAGTTTCATTTTGCCTCAATTTTATTGAATGCAGGACATTGATTAAAAAATATGAAATCTCAGGGATTAAGTTATTGATCCCAATTATGAAAAGCCATTCAGTTACACCTCAATGGAACTTGACCTTTATAAGACTACCTGAAGGACCCGGCTTCGCAAGGGTATATTTCATATAAAGTTTGTGTGTTAAAAGATATCCACAGTGTTCTCCATCACTGTAACCTCTACAGCATCCTGCCCCTTTAACAGTGACTTCCACAGTCCCCTTCTCCCTTAACAGTGACCTCACAGTACCCTGCTGCCTTAACAGTGACCTCTACAGCATCTTGCCCCTTTTATAGTGGCCTCCACAGTCCCCTACCCCCTTAACAGTGACCTGCACAGTGCCCGCCCCCTTAACACTGACCTCCATAGCAGACCATCCCTTTAACTGTGACCTCCACTATTCCCTGCCCCCTTAACAGAGACCTCCATAGTGCCCGCCCCTTTAACAGTAAATGCCATAGTATCCCTCTCCCTTAACAGTGATCCCCCCACAGCAACTGCCCCTTTAATAGTGACTTCTACAGTCAACTGCCCCCTTAACCGTAACCTCCACAGTGCCTGCCCCTTTAAAAGTGACCTCCACAGCGCCCACCCCTTTAATAGTGACCTCCTCGGCACTCACCCCTTTAAAAGTGACCTCCACAGCTCCACACCTCCATTTATAAGTGACCTCCACAGTACCCCAACTCCTTAACAGAATTGTCACAATAACCCAACTCCTTAACAGTGACCTCTACACCACATTGTCTCTTAACACTGACCTCCATAGTGGACCGTCCCCTTAACTGTTACCTCCACAGTACTCCGCTCTAGGGTGGCCAGAGGTCCAGCAGTTTTAGTCCGGACAGTCTGGCTTTCAGACTCCCTGCCCTCTGTCCAGCGCAGGGCCTGGACGGACGCAAGGATGTCCTTTTGAAGAGCTCATGCTCATACAATAGCACTGTGATGTCTGAGCGTGAGCTGCAGGGAGAAAGTCACCCTCACCTGACCTGAGGTTGATTTTACCTTAAATTTTTAAATCTCTGCCAGCTGCGGAGTGGGAGGGGGCATGGCTTAACCGATGCCGGTGTAACGTTACATATCCCTACTTCGTGAGATTTCCCTACCGGTCGCACCGGAAATGACGTGAGGAGGCGTTCCCGAGTTGTGACGATCTGCGCATGCGCAAAATGACAGTTTAGGGAAAATCTCAGTGGAGTTAAGCTGCACACCGGGACACTGCGCATGCGCTGGAGAGCCTAAGTAGGGAAATATTACGGCCCAGTGCGCAAGCGCCGAGGGGTGATCTGATGGCCATTTTTTTCTGAAATATAATAAATATAAATATTTATTTATTTAACAGAAAAAATGGCCATCAGATCTCCCCTCGGCGCTTGCGCACTGGGCCGTAATTTACCCTACTGAGGCTCTCCGGCGCATGCGCAGTGTCCCGGTGTGCAGTCGAACTCCGCTGTGAGATTGTCCCTAAACTGTCGTTTTGCGCATGCGCAGATCGTCACAACCCGGGAACGCCTCCTCACGTCATATCAAGTGCGACCGGTAGGGAAATCTCACGAAGTAGGGAAATGTAACATTACACCGGGCTTTAAAAGTCACCCTATTTTGCTCCCTTAACAGTGTCATCCACAGCGCCCTGCCCCTTTAAAGCTGACCTACAGCAGTGAAGAAAAATGGCTGGGTTGTTATGGAAACCTGGTGTAAAACTGTGTGCATGTATACTGTATCCACAGTGTTCTCCATCACAGTGACCTCGACGGCAGCCTGGCCCTTTAACAGTGACTTCCACAGTACCCTGCTCCCTTCTATTGGCTGATAAGGGACATGAGACTGTGTGTATGGCAGTTGGGATATGAAGATAAAGACCTGCAAGCGTCTATTGGCTAATATAGATCATGTGATGTGCCATTTTTGCATTTTTTGGGGAATATCTCAGGAACGGTACATGCTAGAGAGCTGAGATCCGGTCTAAAACCTTCCCGGACACCTGATCCTGTTTGCCAAATTTTGTGATTGTGAATGCGACGGTGTGAATTTCTTTAGTGGACATACACACATACACTCAGCTTTATATATTAGATTTATTATAATTGTATTCTCTTTGTTCCTTTTTTGTATAGAAAACTGAAGAAACTCATATCAAACACAGGAGCATCAGAGTCTTCTATCAGAGACCATGTCACCCGTCATGTGAGCCGCCATCTGATGGAGTGATTTCAGCAGAGCCTAATACTGTACACTGTATTCTCTGGAATTTGTGAAGTTTTCGTAAAAAAAAATTCTGTGAAGTTATTTTATGGATTGTCCTTCCCCCGTGATGCTGACTTTCCGTCTGTTCAAGTTGCTCCACAATTAGACTGTGTCATACAAAATTTACAAAGATAAGTCACAGATGCCTCAATTTTTGAGAAATAAACCTCATATTTAACAGAAAGTTCCGCAGACTGACCCGATAACAAGGGGGAAAGGTGTGTGTGTGGGGGTAACCTCTTCTAAACCTCCCACCTTACAACCACCCTAGAGCACCATGCAGGGGCGTAGCGAACGGCTTATGGGCCCTGGTGCAAGAGTTCAGCTTGGGCCCCCCTTCCCTTAGTGCTTTTTGTGTCTTCCTATGCAGCACAAGGGTCTTTGGGCCCCCTCAGGCTCCTGGGCCCGGTAGCGACTGCTACCTCTGCACCCCCTATAGCTACGCCCATGGCACCATGCATTAACCCCTTGCCCACTTTTAGAGCTGAGCGAATTGAAGTTCAGGTGGGCTTTGATCTGAATTTCAGGAATAATTCCATTGACCGTGAAGCTTAATTTCCTTGTGATTCATTGTAACGAATCGATTTTCCAAGGAATGGCCATAAAAATGTTAAAAAGCCATACTTACCTCATCCATTTGAGTGCGAAGAGGCCTCCGCAACCATCTTGCTTGAAGATCTCGCATGAAATCTCATGCGCGGCGACATGTGATGACGTCACCGCGTTGCGGTGGCCTCTTCGCGGTCAAGTAAGTATCATTATTTTTATTTTTTTTAATTTGCACTAAAATGCTTTACTATGGGTCTCAGATGCCACAATCAGCAATGAACGCGACATCTCAAGAGGTTCAATGACGGGGGTGGGCGGCGCAATCGCCGTTCCCTGTGATTGCACCCGCTATTTACAAAGAAATGCGCTTCTTGTCTTAGTAATTCATCAAGAAGCAAATTTTTTTTATAAAATTCGTCGAAGCAAAATTGAATATTAGAGAACTTGGCTCATCTCTACCCACCTTAAGATACTAGACGTTCTACTCTATGAGGCTTGGCCTATACTCATTCAGTAAGTCGTAACTTGGAGCTTATGGACTCAAATATCAAATCTCTAACTGGACCCCCACTAACTTTGTGCCATTTATGATGCTGGGTGACTTCTTATGTGCTAAAAGGGGGCATTTGGCCATCCCAAGGGTCATTCCATCCTTCTCTCCTCCAAGGGAAGACAATGCGTTGTAAGGGGCACTGTTTTGGGTTTTGCTATGGTGCCTTCTGTGTGGTAGGCAAGTGGAAGAAGCCCATAGAAGTATGTAGAGACCTGTAAACTCCACAGAGATGTTGCTCCTGGTTTTATTTGAGCTCCCCAGCTCATTGCTGTAGGGAAACCAGTGACCGCTGAGCCACCATGAAGCTGTGCAATGCGATTGACCTCCGGCTTGTATGGAGATTGATCTGTTTGTTATCCTTTAAGAAGGTATCATTTATGCACCGTGTGATGGATCTCGCAGGCCGCAATGACATCCAATGACTTTCTTCTCTGTTCATAAACCTGCTATTGAGCCTCATAATCACCATAAAGAACAATCACCTAAATGGATGTAGCATGTGATGTTATGACAAGGTCAGCGGCCACAATCTAATTACTCCGAGTGGATCAGCGCTCAGTCATCGGAGGTTATTCAGTGTCTCCAGCTCTGTCCTCCATATGCTCAAATCCTGACTTCTACAATATCCCTTACTCCGTTTTTACGTATGTCAATACATTTATACAGGAGCCATGGAGGATGAGGTGAGATGGGGTTTCCATGTTGGTCGGTAATGATCTTCTACTGGACAGAACTGGAACCTTGTCCTTCCTCAACTGATACTGTAACTGGTCACTGGGTGAGAACACCGCCTTTAAGGTGGATGGGCGACAAATAGACTTAGACAAGATGAGGTTAACTGGTACAGATAGTAACAAAGGAAGCATCAGTTTTGCTCTGCACATAAACAGTATCTAAAATGAATGCTGGCAAAATCATCGTTCAGAATCACTGGAAGCTCAGTTCACTCACATGTAAAGGGACCATCCAAAAAGGCAAGATTTTTAAAAAATGGTGCATGGGGGGGTTAAACATATAAAAGAATTGATACTCTCCTCACTGATCCCTTGTCGTTCCCATCAGGATACTTATCAGGTCCTCACTGGTCTGAACAGTTACTAAGGTTTCTGAGGTCCTTGCAGCACACTTAAAGCATATATGGTGGGAGATACAGGTTAAACAGGCAGGTGGACTGGATGCTTGGCAGGAACACAGACAAGGCAGACGGAAAGGGTTAACTTGAACACAGACAGAACTGAAACTGGAAGTTCTGGAACACAGAGGCAGGGCAGGTACATGAAGGGACAGAAGGGAACAAACACAGGATTAAAGGTAAATCAGGATAGCATAAGAATATCAGAACACCTTTGCTGGTCACTAAGGAACATAAAGCTCAGGCACTCTCCTGTTGGAGAGTGCAACTTAAATACCCAGGGAAGGATTTGGAAGTGCGCGTTCTCTTCTGGCCCCTTAAAGGACCAGTAAACATTTCCAAATCCTTCCTCAACCAATGAATAAAGGTCCTTGGGTTTCTAAGGCACCTTAAGGAGACAGAGGCTAGACGATGAGGCAGAAGCATGGTAAAAAGCACTGGTATCATGCTCCACAGCAGACATAGACAGGTAAGAATCATCAGATGCTGTCCCCAATGGAGCTCACAATCTAAGGGCCCTTTCACACTTGCGTTTTCCGTCGTCGGGGCTCTATGCCGGATGAATACTGATCAGGATTATCCCCATGCATTCTGAATGGAGAGAAATCCGTTCAGGATGCATCAGGAATCAGGATGTCTTCCGTTTAGTATGTGAACGTTTTTTTAGCATGCTGCGGTATTCTTTCCGTCCTGGGATGCAAGTCAATGGGGACGGATCCGTTTTCTCTGGCACAATCTTCCACAATAGAAAAAGGATCCGTCCTCCATTGACTTTCAATCGAGTTATGACGGATCCGTCTTGGTAATGGTAAAAAATTGTTAAAGTTAATACAAGCGGATCCGTTCAAATTTCTTTCCGGCATATAGCCCCGACGACGGAACTCTATGCCGGATCCTCCAAACACAAGTGTGAAAGGGGCCTTAGTTCTCTATCAGAATGTCTTTGAGGTGTGGGAGGAAACGCATGCAAACACGGGGAGAACATACAAACTCCATACAGATGTTGTCCCTCCCTGGTCGAATTCAAACCTTAGTCCCCAGAACTAACTTCAAAAATTTGCTTCATTAAAAAATACCCCCCCAAAAAAATTTTTTTTTATATATTTTTGATTTTAGGACAGTCCAAGATGGACCAAAGCTATTAAGAGTTGTGAATTTTTATTAATTTGGCACAATATCTTCCAGTCAGGCAGACAAATTCCTAAAAATCTAAACTTTTCTTCATTTACTTGAGCTTGATTTTTTTTCTTTTATATCTCAGGCAAGTTCTTCCCGTAACTCAACAGTTTCTCTCCACATACGGCCCCCTAATGTGCGAATGTAATGGATATATTTGTCAAGGATCCGCTACGTTCTCCTTTGTTGCCGCTCCTCGCTACATATTAATTTTGCCATTTACTTATTAAAGTTTCTTGGTTTAATGATGCTAATATCAGTTCTGATTCACTCTGTCACCAGGGAACAACGCCGGCTCAATGGAGAAAACGGCAAATTTAAGAGTAGTCTATTTCTGACCTTACTGAGCAGCTATTAATATTGCATTAGAATTTCAGTGGGAGAAGCAAAGGTGATTACGGTTGTGTGCTCCTCATGCTGAGAATCCCTGGGATTTTGCAAAGAATATCAACAGACTTGGAAGCCATTACATTAGTTCTTCAATTGTGATAATAATGCATCCACTTGTCATTAAAATTGTACAATTTCTAATCTTTACATCAAACTCACATTGTCAGCTGTCTAAAAAGGGACAGGGAATTGCTATTTTGCCATCAACTGCAGTGAAAATTGTTGTCATGTGCTTTTAAATACCATTGCCATATGGACTGTAACACTGGTCAGAGGTGAGCGTAGGGGTTATGCCTAGGATGGCATCATGCTGTGCAACACATTCCTGTAGTGGATATGTAGATGTGCCCACAAAGAGAGTACATAAAGAATGCCATAGCCATTGGAATAGAGAAGACCAGCGACACTGCATGGTAGTTAGCTAGCAAGTGATAGTGAGTGACACTAGCTAATTGGCACACCACCCTAGGGACCTAGATAGAGGTTAGCTATGAAGGAAAGGCAGTCAGTGTGTGCAGATACTGTAGCTGCAGCTGATAGCATGCCACACCTGAGAACTGTGGATGTGTCCCTCGTGCAGAGGAGCCACTCCCTGTAGTTTTACCTATATAGAGTGTGTGCCATGTGGAGAGTAGATGTAGCCTGGACCAACCAGCAATGAGCCATCTTTATTACTGCCACAAAGAGGGAGACTTCAGTGCAGAGTTGTCATCACCCAATGGGTTGGGTGCAATGCCAAGACCAGAACTCATCGTCAGATGAAAAATAAAGCCTGCTCATCACTAAAGGCATCGAGATCGCCAAGCCCATTTCCTCTAAAGATGACAGATGCATCTAGTGAGACTGATGTAACTGTCAAGCTTGTTGCCCTAGATGAGCTCAGAAAAAATGCTGTTCCACCTTACAGCTGTTTCCATCTGATTTCATCCCCCACGCTTGAGTGGGGAGCCACGTACACTACTCACTTGCCAAACAGATCCTGAGTAAGGATTAGCCCTCTTAGTTGGGCCTTCCCCAAGTTACATGATGCACAAATGAAGTTTCCAGACAAAAAACATTCTACTTCATATTCTAGTTTTATGCCTGTTGTACTGTACTTAAAATAAAACATATATTCGGTGGTGGTAACCCAAGGGTGAAAGCTGCAAACTTTTGCATGATCGACGGATTTCGATGTGATCTCTGAAATTCTGTATAATAGGCAAACTCATTCCTGCATCCAAATTCAGCACTACTGTATTATTACAAGGGAACCAAAGGTGTGAACACAGAAGATATCCGGGGTTCTTCTCCCAGGGGAAATGGACAGTATGATGTCACCGCTTTTGGTAAGAGCACTTCACTGATATATGCATTAAAAAATCTCCTTGAGTGTCAGAGAATGTGATCTGTAGTCTCAAGACAACCAGGAAATAATGCAGGATATTTAACTGCTGTAAAGTTATACTAAAAATACTGAAGACAGACTCATTTCATAAAGTTTACAACTGCAAAAGTTAAAATTAGATATGAGCACATTCTTTGCCAAATAAATCCAAGCTACTATAACACTGCCCGTATGTGCAAGAATATAACTACTATAATACTGCCTCCTATGTACAAGAATATAACTAGTATAATACTGCTCCTATGTACAAAAATATAACTACTATAATACTGCTCCTATGTACAAGAATATATCTATTATAATACTGCCTCCTATGTACAAGAATATAACTACTATAATACTGCTTCTATGTACAAGAATATAACTACTATGGGGGGCGGAGCTTGGCTGTGTAGCTGAATGGCTGCTGGTTTCTGAGCTCCTCAACCTTGCTGGCGTTTTAACCCCTATAATAAGCTTACAGCACCGCTCTGATGGGCAAAGTGGGTAAGGAGAGGTCCAATGACCAAGCGAATCCTACTCCTAATCGGTCCAGACAACCTGACATGGATCAATACTTGAAAAAACAACCGAAGCTCCGGTCGGCTGAGACACCCAAGATGGCGCTGGCTCCTGCTCCGCTGTCGGATATGGAGGACGACTCTGACGCCGGAAGCGCCTCAGACACCTCGACATGTAAGTCCCGCAAGCAGGGGAGATCCTTCACCAAAGCAGCACTCCTTGAAGTGATGAACTCAGCATTGGCACCTCTGAAAAAAGATCTTTCATATATAAAGGAGGACCTCCGAAACATCGTACACCGAGTGTCGGAGCTCGAGAACTCGCATGAAGCCGCGATTATTCGGGGAGAAAAGTCGTACAACGCGATCCGATCACACTCTAATTTATTGAATGAAGCGCTTCTTAGAATCGAGGATCAGGAAAATCGCAGCCGCAGGAAGAACCTGAGAATCCGAGGCCTTCCTGAGTCAGTCGCGAATGAAGCACTGAGCAAAGTTGTCGGCGAAATATTCGCTGGTCTGCTGGGTCCCGACAGAGTGGCACAGATTGTAATCGAGCGTGTTCACCGCGCGCTGAGGCCTAAACCCAAAGCTACAGACCCTCCACGTGACGTGGTCTGCGGCCTCCTCAGCTTTTTTGATACAGCGGCGCTCATGAGAGCCAGCAGGGAAGCAGAGCATCTTCAGCATGAAGGTATGCCGGTCACGTTCTTCCAGGACTTGGCCCCGTCCACGCTAGCTAAGAGGCGAATCCTTCGCCCACTCTTGGATGCCCTTAAAGGGGCGGCCACTCCATTTCGGTGGCTCTACCCCTTTGGCCTTGCGGTCCTGAAAAATGGTCGTCAGATCACTATACGGTCACCAGCGGACCTGCAGGCCAGTTGGTCCCAATTGGGGCTGACCCCTATCGAGATCCCATCATGGATGCCAGCTGACCTGGAAGACCCACCTCTACCGCCGCCCCAGGGAGGTGACTGGCGCGCGGTTCCCACTAGAAAAGGGCCCAAAACTAGGGCCGGAAAACCTGCTTATGCTCCCACCTGAATACAGGGCTTTCTTCTTGAAATCTTCTAGGTTTGTTCCAGCTCCAGTCTGATTGCCCGGACTTTGTGCCTTATTACGGACAGTTCTGCAGTCTCCTGGCACCCGGCGGATGTTCGGACTGACTCTGGGACGCTTACACCCGCCAGTTCTGGTGTATCTTGTTCTTTCCTGCTCCCTGCGCTCATGTTAGTCAGCAGGGGTTAACCCGGCTTTACCTAAGGGTTATTCTACTCCCATTTAGATGGCTAATAAGTGGCCCTCTCTAGCTCTATGGGACCCCCCACCTGATACAAGCTGTTTTTGCACTGTTGTTATGTTCCCTACCTTTTTGTCTCCCCTCTTTCCCTTTTGTGTCTACCCCCCCCCCCCATTGTGGCAAGATGTCATTTAGAGTCTGTTTAGATGCTGATTATTGCTTCTTTATTTCAGTATGTCGTCCGTCGTGATTTCTACCCTTAACGCCCGGGGAATGAACGAGCCATGCAAGAGGTCCCAAATCCTGGCCCTTCTACAGAGGGATAAAGTGTCTATAGCTTTCTTTCAGGAAACCCACTTTCGAGAGGGTAAGATCCCCAAATTAGCGACTACAAAGTTTTCCCAGTGGTTCCACAGCACTTATGGTTCAGCTAGCAGGGGTGTCAGCATAGCGATACACAAACAGTTACCTTTCAAACACTCCGCTGTATCCTGGACCCCGAGGGTCATTTTTTGTTTGTCAAAGGTACTATTGCTGACACACCTGTTACCTTGGCAACTATATATGCTCCCAACAGAGGGCAGGTTGCTTGGCTCGTTCAGACCCTTGGCTTGTTGTCCTCCTTTTAGGAGGGTATGCTGATTTTAGGTGGCGACTTTAATGTTACTCTTGAACCCTTGTTGGACTCATCAAATGGGAAGTCTGCCATCACACATGTACGCTTAAGACGCCTCAAATTAGTTTTGCAGAAGCTTGCTTGCTTGGCTCAGCGTGGTCTTCTCCTTTATGTTTGGTCGCAGGTCAGGCATCCATGTGGCTCAGCTCTGGCAGGGGTGATGCTGCAAGCCTCACTTTGTAGTCTCTGTAACTCTGGTCAGAGATAGTCAGCAGCTCAGGACATATCATCAGGCAGGGCCTGGAGTTCACTCACAAGCCCCTCTGGTAAGTGCCTCACACTGCAGCAGTCTCCCTTCTGTACCAGGAAACATCAGCTCAGTCAGGGAGCAAACACACTCTAAAGTCCCAAATACTGTGTCACAGCAGGCAGGGAGAAATCACTCTAATCTTCCCTGTGGATCTCCCTCCCAGTGGACAGAGTCCTTCTCTGTGTACTCAGACACCTTCAGCCCAGGCTCACTGCTCAGCCGGGGAAACTTCTTTAACTCCTTATCCTCTGGAAAACAACACCTCTCACTGTCTTACTCAGTCACAGTTGCCTCTGGTGGCTGGAGGGAAACATGACAGTCTGCATATATATTAGTGCTGGAAATGCTGCTGGATGATCAGGGCTGCCTCTTACATCTCAGTCCGGCACTTTAGATTGGAGCGCAGTACTTGCTCTCCCTAAGGTTCAGAACGCCTCCTTTTTGGCGGCTATGGCTTTCAAAAAGGACTTGGCTCTCCTTGAAAACTTACCCTGTCCTGCGGCGACTCCCTCCTGGATAGAAGGGAAAATCTCACAATCCCAACGCCCACGGAAACCTCTCTCCTTGTTGTATAGGGAGCTGCTCTCCTCCGCCCCTCCGGACTTGTGGTTCCTCTCAGCCTGGGAAAAAGAGCTATCTGTAACTTTATCGGATCCTGAGAAAGCTTTTATCCTTACGCACTCACATGGATTTAACCGGTGTATTAGGATACAAGCTAACTCCTATAAATTACTTACAAGGTGGTACAAAACACCTGAGTTCCTTCATAAGCTCAATCCTAGTATCCCTGATTGCTGTTGGAGGTGCGGAGGAGAGACAGGCTCTCTCTCTCATATATGGTGGAACTGTGTGAAAATTCGGCCCTTTTGGTTGGAAGTTGAAGCTGCCATAAACAGGGCTTGTAGCACCCAGGTCAGTCTCGATGCCAAACTCCTACTATTGTGGTGTCCCAATGATACACTTGCCCCTGCTAAGTCGAATCTCCCGACTATGCTCATAACAGCAGCTCGCCTACTGATCCCACTGTTATGGAAAAACGACTCCCCTCCATCCATCTCAATGTGGACCGAGAAAGTTGACGAGCTGTACCGGTTTGAAGAGCTAGCACACTGGGAAACACACTCCAGAGCTCTCTTCGTTAAAATGTGGCTTCCCTGGAAGCGTTACCGTGCTTTATGAACCTGCAAGCGATTGACATCTATCGCCCCCCCCCCTTCCCCCCCTTGTCTTACCCCCCATTATTTCTTGGTTTACACATGTTATTGTGTTTCTTGTCATATGGCAATCACCTCAGACTTCTCTTGATAAATGCTCTAATGCCTTTCCAGCTGCGTCTGGTGTTTACGTGATGTAATTTGTCATATGACGTTTTACATTTCTTCAATAAAAAGAAAATTGACTAAGAATATAGCTACTATAATACTGCTCCCTATGTACAAGAATATAACTACTATAATACTGCTCCTATGTACCAGAATGTAACTACTATAATACTATCTTATATAAGTGTATGGGGGGAGGTATCTTCCTGTACTATTAGTGGGATCAGTTTAATGGACTCTTACTGGTTTCCTCTTTTATGCTCATGTTACTTAGTAGATGATAGAACAGCACTGATTCATATGGACGGAGAACAGAACATTGTACAAAGGTGACTCAGGATCTTCAAGCATAAGCATCGAACATGTCAACTGCCAAAGGACAAGTGCCATTTGCCTGTATTTGTCAGAAGAGAGCTTGGTCGGTCTTCATCTTGCCCACCAGTGTCCGCCATGAGGCCCTATTCTCTCTTTGATTCACCACCTGGTCATTGATCTTGCTTCTGTTTGAGTCTAGTTGAAAGTGAAGCTCTGAACATAACACTGTCTGTATTCACTCCGGGTCTGCTCCGGTGACATCACTCCTCTTCAGACGTCTTTGAGGCTCCGTTTGTCGGCATTAATGTTCTTTCTCTTCTCCTTCCAAAGAACCTTTTCTTCTCACATTTTCTTTTGATCCTTAAAAATAAAATAAAAAGTTCCGTTCTGCTCCACAGATCTGCAATACTGGGGAAGAATCAATCCGTCCATTGTCACACAACCGACCCTTAATCATCCGCAGTCCTATCTACCGTCCTATTGTTGAGGTGGAAATTAATAGACAGCCGGCAAAGATGGAACCGAAATAAAACCGATATCTGCAAGAAAAGGACTGAGCTTCCTTCCCTTTGTTCCAGGACAGTCCTTGAAGGGTTAGTCAATGACCCGTGTCTTGCCGGTGTTTGTTCTGTTGGATTACTGCTCTAATCCAGTTCACTATCAACATCAATCAGTCCTGCTCCCTGTTCCGCTGGTAGAAGATGTAGCAGAGCTGAACGCGTCATTTCAATATAAATACATTCGTTGATGTCTTAAAGGAACTCAACTGTCAAGATTGCAAGTTCCCAGTCAATTTCTATAAGTACTTGAGTAATGCCCCAAATGTAGTATTTTTGATCTAATGACCTTGATTGCTGGGAAAGGAGAATGGTTGATTGTAGTCAACGCTGGACTGTGAGCACGTACAGTAAAGTCAGGTCAGATTTGGCATTTCTGGGGCCCCTAAGTAAAGTTAATTCTGGGGAGCCTTGGGGCACAGCTATGTCCCCCGTGCAGTAACACCTTGTACAATAGTTCTGCAGACTTTTATGTTTAGTTCTATAAAGTTTATATAGTTCCATATTGTACAGTGTCGAAACGTGCAGATACCATAGTGGCAATCATTGCCTGTTCATCTGACCTTTCGGAGCGTAGTGGAGGCATGGGTACCGCAGAGAGGTGGGAGGTAAGGGATACGTTTTTTTACTCCCCTTTAACTCCCCTTCGCAACTTATTTTGTCATTTTCAAACAGTAACCACTGTCGGAACAAACTGGAAATAATATAATCAGGCGCTCTCGACGGGTTTCCTTGGCTACGATTGTTCCACACAAAATTCTGACCTTTTGGTATGGAACATTTCAAGCTATAACTGCTGAGCTGACACTTGTACAGGTCCCAGGTGTGACGTGATTCCCGGTACCGCTCTTAACAGAATAATACTTTGTATGGCAGATTGAAAAATGAGCGTGGGGTAAATGTCGGAACTTCTCCCGAATGCTTTTAATTCAATTTCCATAGAAATTGACCTGTATATTAAAGGGTTGTTCAAGTTTTTGTTTTATTTTACTTAAAATACATGTACAACTTCAGGACAATTTTTATTTTTTTTATGATTGCATTTTACTAATTTTGGCTCTTTGTTAAAAATGTTCAGCTTTGTGCACGCTGTCACTTTGTGTTTTCTTTGAATTCCGTCATCTGACGGCTCATGTGTAGCTCTTATGTTTTATCTCTTGACCTCATAAACACTCTTTATAGCTCAATTCTTATCAAACTGATAATATGGCTTAAAGGGGTATTCCCATCTGGGGGCATATCGCTAGGGCATGCACCCATTGTCTGATAGGACCTGCACATATCTCATAAAGGCAGCCGGCAAAGTTCCGGAGGGTGTACTGCGCATGTGTGACCGCTCTCCATTCATTTCTATGGGGCCGCCAAAAATAACCGAGCACTGACTCAGCTATTTCTGTCGGCCCTATAGAAATGAATGGGACTGCAAGTGCGGTGCGCTCCCATTCACTTCTATGGGGAGAGAGCTTGGTGGTCGCCAGACCTGAGGAAACCCAGGGTCTTCCAGCCACCACTTTCCCAGCTCCACACTCGATGTAGGTACTGTAGGACCCGCACCTATCAGACAATGGGGACAATGATATGCCCCCATTGTCTCAGATGAGAATACCCCTTTAAATAGGTGTTTATGAGGTCAGGAGATCAGAGGTAAGAACTGCACATGAGCCATCAGATGACAGGATTCAAAGAAACCAAAGTCACTGCTTGCAAACGAACTGATTTTTAACTTTTAGAAACGTGTGCAGATGTTTAGTAATCAATTATAGCAAAAATTAGAAAAATTCAAAAAAAATAGCCCCCCATAGCCTTTACGTGTCGGGAGCCTGGGAAAGACCCTTCCTTCCCTTCCTGATCCAGCAATACTGCTTTGTCCTTTCTCTCAGGCAACAGCCAGTGCAATAAATCACTGGTCTCAGTGGTCTTGTACCATACGACGACAAGGCCAGTGATTGGCTGAGATGATGCACTTAGATGATGCCAGGAGGAGAGTGGGGAGGATGGGAGTTGTAGTGAACAGGATGTAGGTGGAAATCATGGTGCTCACAGTGGCTGGGCTTCTCTTTCCAACTAACTTCCGTCACTGCTAGGGCTGGTGCAGGGACGAAGTGGTCACACTTGGGATGATGAGAATATTAGTTTCCCCAGGGCATGCCTTGTGTAGAGTCTCCTGGCTGGTGGAAGGTGGGGTATCCTTGGTCTTAGTATGAGACTTGATAGGCAGGAGACTCAGATGCAGCTGAATGAGTAACTCACGGTTTTCTTTACATGGCAGCAGGTTGCAGAAAACTTCACACAAGATGGAGGTTTGCAGTCTTACAAGGCAAGCCCCAGCAGTGCTCTAAAGGGCTGGAGTAGATCCTGTCAAAGCTCTACGTCCTCTTGAATACATCAATCTGTTTCTCTTGACACCATTCCTCAAATAGAAATTCCTCTGCTATGCAGGTCCCAGCTGTGGGGTGCAAACATATCTTAGATTTTCTGCAGTTCCTAACAGCGAGGTGCAGATCAAAAGCATATTCCTTTAAGTATAAGCCAACACACCATGGCCCCAATTACTAAGCAGTGGATGTTATTTGTTGGCATAAACTGTGCCAACAAAAGTTCAAAATGATGACGTGAGACAACTTTGAAAGTTTGCTTTTCACTCTCCAAATTTAAATGGGGGCAAGAAAAACAGGCTTGGTCTGCAATCTCATGAAGTTTTAGTCACATATTTTTAAGATGAAATCATAAAAATGTAGCAAATTTTTTTAAATAACTCCAGAGCTGTGCGCACCTTTTAATGAATTTGGTGGAAATTACTCCATCTCCTATACTTAGACTGACGCAAGATAGACTAGTCTTAGTAAATATGTAACACTATAATAGTACTCCTGCGCTACCTCATCTAGTGGGAGTATTGATACTTATGGGTGATTAGGAGGTTCCACACAGTGCCGCTGCAAACTACGGTTTGCTGATCCCTTTGTAACTTCAGCTTAATTAAAGTAAAATGACTTCTTTCAATCCAATCACCGTATATGCGCTGGCTTCCTCCCCGTTCTATATTGTGTTAAGCATATGTATGAGAAGAACACTTGCTATATATCACCTATAGAACCGCTCCATTCTAATAAACCCAGAACCAAGTCACACATCCCCCGACCATAGTTATTGGTCGGGGGATGTGTGACTTGGTTCTGGGTTTATTAGAATGGAGCGGTTCTATAGGTGATATATAGCAAGTGTTCTTCTCATACATATGCTTAACACAATATAGTCTTAGTAAATGTGGCCACCCCTGTGTTCTCAGAGTTATGGCCCCTGGACTCTCAAGTCATGGGAAAAAGCTTCACTTTGTTGAAAAACGCACGGTCAGATTGTTCTAATTGACATGGTTCTCAAACAATGAGGCCCAACTTTAACAGGGCCTAAAGGTTCATGAGCAGAAACCATATGTGCCAGATATTTGCTTCTGGGGTCCATCATGTTTCTGGTTATATTTTCCAAATACAGTAAGGATATACCTGAGGACGTTGACTATTCTATCCCACTTCAATCCTAACCTTAGCAATATTCTTACCCCAGACCCATCCCACCTCTTCAACCTATCACTAGCAACTGGTGTCTTCCCTTCTCCTTTAAACATACAACTATCACACGGATCATTAAAAGCCATCCCTTAACCCACCTTCTTTCTTCAGCCCCATCTTACTACTAATGTTCTCCTCTAAACTCTTCGATCATTATGTCCACCTAGAATTGTCCTCATGCCTCTTAGCCAACTCACTTTTTGAACAGCTACAATCTGGATTCTGACCTCATTACTCTATTGAAACTGCCCTAATCATCTGCTAACCACCAAAGCCAAACAATACCCTGTGATTCCCTTCTTGTCCTGTCCTCCACCTTCAACATTACTCTGTGCTCCTCCTTCTAAACCTGTCCTCCACCTTCGACATTACTCTGTGCTCCTCCTTCTAAACCAGTCCCACACTTTATACATTACTCTGTGCTCCTTCTTCTAATCATGTTCTCTATCTCCTACATTACTTTGTGCTTCTTCTTCTAGACCTGACCTCCATCTTTTACATTACTCTGTTCTCCTCCTGATAAACCTGTCTTCTGCCCTCTCAATGACATGCTCCTTCTTAAAAACCTGCCTGGTGCCTTCAACATTACTCTGTACTCCTCCTTCTAGACCGGACATCTCCCTTCTATATTAATGTGTTCTTTGTCTTCTCAACCTGTCCGCCTCCTAAAATAAACATGTACTCTTCCTTCTAGACTCTGTGCTCCTCCTTTTAAACCTGTCCTCCACCTTCTACATTAGTTTGTGCTCTTCCTTCTAGACTGGTTCTCTGCCTTCTATATTACTTTTTGCTGCTCATTCTAGTCCTGACCTCCACCTTTACATTACTCTATTCTCCTCCTAATACATCTTCTGGCCTCTAAATGGTGTGCTCCTTCTTGAAAACCTGTCTGGTGCCTTCAACAATACTCTGTATTCCCCCTTCTAGACCGGACATCTGTCTTCTATATTACTGTGTTCTTTGTCTTTTCAACCTGTCCTCCTCCTAAATAAACATGTACTTGTCCTTCTAGACTCTCTGCTCCTCCTAAATAAACATGTACTCTTCCTTCTAGACTCTGTGCGCCTCCTAAATAAATATGTACTCTTCCTTCTAGACTCTGTGCTCCTCCTTCTAGACTGGTCCTCTGCCTTCTTTATTACTTTGTGCTCCTCCTTCTGGTCCTGACCTCCACCTTTTACATTACTCTATTCTCCTCCTAATAAATCTTCTGGCCTCTAAATGGTGTGCTCCTTCTTTAAGAACTATCTTCTGCCTTCAACATTACTCTGTGCTTCTCCTTGTAGACTGGCCCTCTGCCTTATACATTTCTCTGTTCTTCGTCTTCTTGACCTATCCTCCTTCTAAATAACTCTGTAGTCCTCCTTCTAGACTTGTCCTCTGTCTTCTGTATTATCCTGTGATTCTAGATGTGATCTCTGCTTTCAACATTACTCTGCGTTTCTCCTTCTAAACCTGCCCTCTACATCACTCTGCACTCCTAATAAACGTGCCCTTTGCGTTCTAAATAACTCTGTGTGCTCTTCTTTGTAGACCTGTCTTCTGCCTTCTACATTACTCTTTGCTCTTCCTTCTAGATCTATTTTCTGCCTTCTAGATTACTTTGTTCTCCTCCTTTTAGACCTATCCCCTGCCATCTACATTACTATGTGGTCATCCTTGTAGTCCTAGCCTGTGTCTTTCCCAATACTCTATGCTCCTCCTTCAATGCCTGTTCTCTGTCTTCTACATTACTCTGCTTCTCCTTCTAGACCTGTTGTTTGCCTTCGTCACAGAGTTTGTTATGTCCTGGATCTCTACATACTGTTCCACGGGCCGCAGGGGAAATGTGGAGGATGGAAGTTGTTCCACAAAAGAATGGGTGCACCTTTTATTCCCTTCAGGCACACCCTGGTGTTGAGGTTCTCCTGCTTGGTGGTGGTTCGTGGTGCCCTTAGTGTTAGTGGTTTCTGTGAGGTGAAGGCAGGGTCCCTGAATGCCAGGAAAGGGGTTCAGGTTCTTGCAATGATGGGGCCACATTTTACAGGTTCACTTTACTTTACTGCTGCAGTTGATAGATGTCTCATACAGGTACTGAATACACAAAGCACAGACTTTACAGATAACACATATAGATCCCAAATCTGTGTTTGGGGGATGGGGCCTAGACGCTTTTTTGTAATCTGCACAATCTTCCCAAGTAGACAAGGGGTGAAATTTGTCTTTCTCTGCAGTAAAGTCCAGTCTCAATAGATGGATTTCTGTTCTCTTAGTTTGATGGGGAACTTAAAGTTTATTTGCTACCACCACCTACAGGAAGGTCTGTAGCCTCAATGTAAATGCTCTTACATTCTCTGCCAGGTGCTCTGCACTACTTCCTGTACGACTGCTTAAGATTCTGTAGAATCCAGTAGCTCTAACCCAGTGTTGGCTAACCTACGGCACTCCAGCTGTGGTGAAACTACGATTCCCAGCATGCTCCATTCATTTGTATTGAGTTCTGAGAGTTGTAGTTTTAACACAGCTGGAGTGCTGGAGGTCAGCCATCACAACTATAACCTTAAGGGCTGGCATATAAAAATTCACTTTGCTGATCGATTAACAGGTAAAAAGGTTCCCCTGCTCAGATCTGCTTCTTGCTGCTAGACTGCTAGACTGCTAGACTGCTATTCAACACATGTATTCTAATAAAACAGAAATGTACCTCCTACTCATATCTTACCTCCTGACTATCCAATTCCAGAGTATCTATGAGCTTCAATTATATGCTTCTGCTTCTTCTCCTGCTATCTAAAATTCAAAATAGAGAAAATGAAATTCATAATCTTATACCCATCTCACACGTCTCCCCACCAAACTTATCAATCACAGTTTGTGGCTCCACACTTTCCCCATTCTAACAAGTCTCAACAGTCCACTGTGTTGGAATAACCAATGATTCTCTCAAATCACACATTCAAATCCTTACCACCCTCTGATGACCCAAATTCAAAAACACTCTATTCTCAACTTTGAGTACCAAAAAAAATGTTAGTGCATTCCCTCATCATCTCCCTCCTATGCTGGTGCAACATACTCCTCTGTGGTCTTCCATCCAACACTCTAGCATCCTTCCAAGCCATCCTCAACTCTACTGCCCAGTTAACGCACCCTACCAATTGTTTCCCATTACACAGCAAATCCAGTTCCGAATATGAACCACGGCATACAAGATCGTCTACAACTTGTCCCCTTCATACATCTCTGACCTAATTTTCTGATCCATACTGAATGTGTTTGGCGCCTCCATACATAAAAACAGAGATGGTTCATAGAAGAAAAAGATCACATGGTCCATCTAGTCTTCCATCTCTGACCTAATCAATTCCTACCTCCCCACACATAATCTCCAGTCCACAGCCTGTCCTCTCCATACATCTCTGACCTCATCTCCTGATACCTCCTCACATGTAATCTCCAGTCCACAGCCTGTCCTCTCCATACATCTCTGACCTCATCTCCTGATACCTCCTCACATGTAATCTCCAGTCCACAACCTGTCCTCTCCATACATCTCTGACCTAATCTACTGAAACCTCCTCACATGTAATCTCCAGTCCACAACCTGTCCTTTCCATACATCTCTGACCTCATCTCCTGATACCTCCCCACATGTAATCTCCAGTCCACAGCCTGTCCTCTCCATACATCTCTGACCTCATCTCCTGATACCTCCTCACATGTAATCTCCAGTCCACAGCCTGTCCTCTACATACATCTCTGACCTCATCTCCTGATACCTCCTCACATGTAATCTCCAGTCCACAGCCTGTCCTCTCCATACATCTCTGACCTCATCTCCTGATACCTCCTCACATGTAATCTCCAGTCCACAGCCTGTCCTCTCCATACATCTCTGACCTCATCTCCTGATACCTCCTCACATGTAATCTCCAGTCCACAGCCTGTCCTCTCCATACATCTCTGACCTCATCTCCTGATACCTCTCACATGTAATGTCCAGTCCACAACCTGTCCTCTCCATACATCTCTGACCTCATCTCCTGATACCTCCTCACATGTAATCTCCAGTCCACAGCCTGTCCTCTCCATACATCTCTGACCTCATCTCCTGATACCTCCTCACATGTAATCTCCAGTCCACAGCCTGTCCTCTCCATACATCTCTGACCTCATCTCCTGATACCTCCTCACATGTAATCTCCAGTCCACAGCCTGTCCTCTCCATACATCTCTGACCTCATCTCCTGATACCTCCCCACATGTAATCTCCAGTCCACAGCCTGTCCTCTCCATACATCTCTGACCTCATCTCCTGATACCTCCTCACATGTAATCTCCAGTCCACAGCCTGTCCTCTCCATACATCTCTGACCTCATCTCCTGATACCTCCTCACATGGAATCTCCAGTCCACAGCCTGTCCTCTCCATACATCTCTGACCTCATCTCCTGATACCTCCTCACATGTAATCTCCAGTCCACAACCTGTCCTCTCCATACATCTCTGACCTCATCTCCTGATACCTCCTCACATGTAATCTCCAGTCCACAGCCTGTCCTCTCCATACATCTCTGACCTCATCTCCTGATACCTACTCACATGTAATCTCCAGTCCACAACCTGTCCTCTCCATACATCTCACCTCATCTCCTGATACCTCCCCACATGTAATCTCCAGTCCACAGCCTGTCCTCTCCATACATCTCTGACCTCATCTCCTGATACCTCCCCACATGTAATCTCCAGTCCACAGCCTGTCCTCTCCATACATCTCTGACCTCATCTCCTGATACCTCCTCACATGTAATCCCCAGTCCACAGCCTGTCCTCTCCATACATCTCTGACCTCATCTCCTGATACCTCCTCACATGTAATCTCCTGCCCACAGCCTGTCCTCTCCATACATCTCTGACCTCATCTCCTGATACCTCCCCACATGTAATCTCCAGTCCACAGCCTGTCCTCTCCATACATCTCTGACCTAATCTGCTGATACCTCCCACATGTAATCTCCAGTCCACAGCCTGTCCTCTCCATACATCTCTGACCTAATCTCCTGATACCTCCTCACATGTAATCTCCAGTCCACAACCTGTCCTCTCCATACATCTCTGACCTAATCTCCTGATACCTCCTCACATGTAATCTCCAGTCCACAGCCTGTCCTCTCCATACATCTCTGACCTCATCTCCTGATACCTCCCCACATGTAATCTCCAGTCCACAGCCTGTCCTCTCCATACATCTCTGACCTCATCTCCTGATACCTACTCACATGTAATCTCCAGTCCACAGCCTGTCCTCTCCATACATCTCTGACCTCATCTCCTGATACCTCCTCACATGTAATCTCCACTCCACAGCCTGTCCTCTCCATACATCTCTGACCTCATCTCCTGATACCTCCTCACATGTAATCTCCAGTCCACAGCCTGTCCCCTCCATACATCTCTGACCTCATCTCCTGATACCTCCCCACATGTAATCTCCAGTCCACAGCCTGTCCTCTCCATACATCTCTGACCTCATCTCCTGATACCTCCTCACATGTAATCTCCAGTCCACAGCCTGTCCTCTCCATACATCTCTGACCTCATCTCCTGATACCTCCCCACGTGTAATCTCCAGTCCACAGCATGTCCTCTCCATACATCTCTGACCTCATCTCCTGATACCTCCTCACATGTAATCTCCAGTCCACAACCTGTCCTCTCCATACATCTCTGACCTCATCTCCTGATACCTCCTCACATGTAATCTCCAGTCCACAGCCTGTCCTCTCCATACATCTCTGACCTCATCTCCTGATACCTCTCACATGTAATCTCCAGTCCACAACCTGTCCTCTCCATACATCTCTGACCTCATCTCCTGATACCTCCTCACATGTAATCTCCAGTCCACAGCCTGTCCTCTCCATACATCTCTGACCTCATCTCCTGATACCTCCTCACATGTAATCTCCAGTCCACAGCCTGTCCTCTCCATACATCTCTGACCTCATCTCCTGATACCTCCTCACATGTAATCTCCAGTCCACAGCCTGTCCTCTCCATACATCTCTGACCTCATCTCCTGATACCTCCCCACATGTAATCTCCAGTCCACAGCCTGTCCTCTCCATACATCTCTGACCTCATCTCCTGATACCTCCTCACATGTAATCTCCAGTCCACAGCCTGTCCTCTCCATACATCTCTGACCTCATCTCCTGATACCTCCTCACATGTAATCTCCAGTCCACAGCCTGTCCTCTCCATACATCTCTGACCTCATCTCCTGATACCTCCTCACATGTAATCTCCAGTCCACAGCCTGTCCTCTCCATACATCTCTGACCTCATCTCCTGATACCTCCTCACATGTAATCTCCAGTCCACAGCCTGTCCTCTCCATACATCTCTGACCTCATCTCCTGATACCTCCTCACATGTAATCTCCAGTCCACAGCCTGTCCTCTCCATACATCTCTGACCTCATCTCCTGATACCTCCTCACATGTAATCTCCAGTCCACAGCCTGTCCTCTCCATACATCTCTGACCTCATCTCCTGATACCTCCTCACATGTAATCTCCAGTCCACAGCCTGTCCTCTTCCATACATCTCTGACCTCATCTCCTGATACCTCCTCACATGTAATCTCCAGTCCACAGCCTGTCCTCTCCATACATCTCTGACCTCATCTCCTGATACCTCCTCACATGTAATCTCCAGTCCACAGCCTGTCCTCTCCATACATCTCTGACCTCATCTCCTGATACCTCCTCACATGTAATCTCCAGTCCACAGCCTGTCCTCTCCATACATCTCTGACCTCATCTCCTGATACCTCCTCACATGTAATCTCCAGTCCACAGCCTGTCCTCTCCATACATCTCTGACCTCATCTCCTGATACCTCCTCACATGTAATCTCCAGTCCACAGCCTGTCCTCTCCATACATCTCTGACCTCATCTCCTGATACCTCCTCACATGTAATCTCCAGTCCACAGCCTGTCCCCTCCATACATCTCTGACCTCATCTCCTGATACCTCCTCACATGTAATCTCCAGTCCACAACCTGTCCCCTCCATACATCTCTGACCTCATCTCCTGATACCTCCTCACATGTAATCTCCAGTCCACAGCCTGTCCTCTCCATACATCTCTGACCTCATCTCCTGATACCTCCTCACATGTAATCTCCAGTCCACAGCCTGTCCTCTCCATACATCTCTGACCTCATCTCCTGATACCTCCTCACATGTAATCTCCAGTCCACAACCTGTCCTCTCCATACATCTCTGACCTCATCTCCTGATACCTCCCCACATGTAATCTCCAGTCCACAGCCTGTCCTCTCCATACATCTCTGACCTCATCTCCTGATACCTCCTCACATGTAATCTCCAGTCCACAGCCTGTCCCCTCCATACATCTCTGACCTCATCTCCTGATACCTCCTCACATGTAATCTCCAGTCCACAGCCTGTCCTCTCCATACATCTCTGACCTCATCTCCTGATACCTCCTCACATGTAATCTCCAGTCCACAGCCTGTCCTCTCCATACATCTCTGACCTCATCTCCTGATACCTCCCCACATGTAATCTCCAGTCCACAGCCTGTCCTCTCCATACATCTCTGACCTCATCTCCTGATACCTCCCCACATGTAATCTCCAGTCCACAGCCTGTCCTCTCCATACATCTCTGACCTCATCTCCTGATACCTCCTCACATGTAATCTCCAGTCCACAGCCTGTCCTCTCCATACATCTCTGACCTCATCTCCTGATACCTCCTCACATGTAATCTCCAGTCCACAGCCTGTCCTTCCATACATCTCTGACCTCATCTCCTGATACCTCCTCACATGTAATCTCCAGTCCACAGCCTGTCCTTCTCCATACATCTCTGACCTCATCTCCTGATACCTCCTCACATGAAATCTCCAGTCCACAGCCTGTCCTCTCCATACATCTCTGACCTCATCTCCTGATACCTCCCTTACATGTAATCTCCCAGTCCACAGCCTGTCCTCTCCATACATCTCTGACCTCATCTCCTGATACCTCCTCACATGTAATCTCCAGTCCACAGCCTGTCCCTCTCCATACATCTCTGACCTCATCTCCTGATACCTCCCACATGTAATCTCCAGTCCACAGCCTGTCCTCTCCATACATCTCTGACCTCATCTCCTGATACCTCCTCACATGTAATCTCCAGTCCACAGCCTGTCCTCTCCATACATCTCTGACCTCATCTCCTGATACCTCCTCACATGTAATCTCCAGTCCACAGCCTGTCCTCTCCATACATCTCTGACCTCATCTCCTGATACCTCTCACATGTAATTCCAGTCCACAGCCTGTCCCTCTCCATACATCTCTGACCTCATCTCCTGATACCTCCTCACATGAAATCTCCAGTCCACAGCCTGTCCTCTCCATACATCTCTGACCTCATCTCCTGATACCTCCCACATGTAATCTCCAGTCCACAGCCTGTCCTCTCCATACATCTCTGACCTCATCTCCTGATACCTCCCACATGTAATCTCCAGTCCACAGCCTGTCCCCTCCATACATCTCTGACCTCATCTCCTGATACCTCCTCACATGTAATCTCCAGTCCACAGCCTGTCCTCTCCATTACATCTCTGACCTCAATCTCCTGATACCTCCTCACATGTAATCTCCAGTCCACAGCCTGTCCTCTCCATACATCTCTGACCTCATCTCCTGATACCTCTCACATGTAATCTCCAGTCCATAACCTGTCCCCTCCATACATCTCTGACCTCATCTCCTGATACCTTCCTCACATGCAATCTCCAGTCCACAACCTGTCCTCTCCATACATCTCTGACCTCATCTCCTGATACCTCCCTACATGTAATCCCCAGTCCATAACCTGTCCTCTCCATACATCTCTGACCTCATCTCCTGATACCTCCTCACATGTAATCTCCAGTCCACAGCCTGTCCCCTCCATACATCTCTGACCTCATCTCCTGATACCTCCTCACATGTAATCTCCAGTCCACAGCCTGTCCCCTCCATACATCTCTGACCTCATCTCCTGATACCTCCTCACATGTAATCTCCAGTCCACAGCCTGTCCTCTCCATACATCTCTGACCTCATCTCCTGATACCTCCTCACATGTAATGTCCAGTCCACAACCTGTCCTTCCATACATCTCTGACCTCATCTCCTGATACCTCCCCACATGTAATCTCCAGTCCACAGCCTGGCCTTCTACATTACTCTTTGCTCTTCCTTCTAGATCTATTTTCTGCCTCCTAGATTACTTTGTTCTCCTCCTTTTAGACCTATCCCCTGCCGTCTACATTACTATGTGGTCATCCTTGTAGTCCTAGCCTGTGTCTTTCCCAATACTCTATGCTCCTCCTTCAATACCTGTTCTCTGCCTTCTACATTACTCTGTATGTCTCCTTCTAGACTTGTTGTTTGCCTTCGTCACAGACTTTGTTATGTCCTGGATCTCTACATACTGTTCCACGGGCCGCAGGGGAAATGTGGAGGATGGAAGTTGTTCCACAATAGAATGGGTGCACCTTTTATTCCCTTCAGGCACACCCTGGTGTTGGGGTTCTCCTGCTTGGTGGTGGTTCGTGGTGCCCTTAGTGTTAGTGGTTTCTGTGAGGTGAAGGCAGGGTCCCTGAATGCCAGGAAAGGGGTTCAGGTTCTTGCAATGATGGGGCCACATTTTACAGGTTCACTTTACTTTACTGCTGCAGTTGATAGATGTCTCATACAGGTACTGAATACACAAAGCACAGTCTTTACAGATAACACATATAGATTCCCAAATCTGTGTTTGGGGGATGGGGCCTAGACGCTTTTTTGTAATCTGCACAATCTTCCCAAGTAGAGAAGGGGTGAAATTTGTCTTTCTCTGCAGTAAAGTCCAGTCTCAATAGATGGCTTTCTGTTCTCTTAGTATGATGGGGAACTTGAAGTTCATTTGCTACCACCACATACAGGGAGGTCTGTAGCCTCAATGTAAATGCACTTACATTCTCTGCCAGGTGCTCTGCACTACTTCCTGTACGACTGCTTAAGATTCTGTAGAATCCAGTAGCTCTAACCCAGTGATGGCTAACCTACGGCACTCGAGATGTGGTGAAACTACGATTCCCAGCATGCTCCATTCATTTGTATGGAGTTCTGAGAGTTGTAGTTTTACCACAGCTGGAGTGCTGGAGGTCAGCCATCACAACTCTAACCTTAAAGAGGACCTTTCATCAGTGTAAAAAATGTGAACTAAGTATGCTGACATGTAGAGCGGCGCCCAGGGATCTCCCTGCACTTACTATTATCCTGGGCGCCGCTCCGTTCGCCGTATAGGCTCCAGTATCTTCTGGGACTTGGTTATACTAGGCGAGCCTAGTATCACTTGTTATAGTAGGCGTATCCCAGGTCAGCGCACTATTGTCGCAGCACTCAGCTCAAAAGCCTGGGAGAAAAAAAACCTCCCAGGATATGAGCTGAGTGCTGCGATTGGCCAGTGCTACAGCCTGGGATACGCCTACTATAACCAAGTGATACTAGGCTCCGCCTAGTATAACCAAGTCCCAGAAGATACTGGAGCCTATACCGGGCGAACGGAGCGGCGCCCAGGGATAATAGTAATGTGGCATCCCCAAGCCAGAGCAATGTGCGGGACTAACCTGGGGAATGCCAGTGATGGAGAGGCCGGCACGCTGCTCCTCTGGGGCACTCTCTGGGTTCTTGAGGGACACAGCCAGGTGGAAGGTGAGGTGCCCTTGGTGTTATAGTTTAACGTGCCTATGGCTAAGTCCCTGATATGTCGTGACGCCAGTGCCAGTAAACGGTGGCACACCGTATTTACAGTAGGAATAACAGAGGTGCAGACTGGTAACTTGAAAACAGAATGCAAACTTTACTGAAGACAGTGATGATACAGTAAGCAGTCTTTCCAACAGTTCCTTTTTGCAGACAATCAAAATTGCAGTGGTCTTACATCCAGCAAGGTTAAACAGAGGGTGGTAATACAGGACTTGGAATTGCAGGTGAACCTTACTTTCTTCCTGACTCGTCCTGACTGGAATTGATGCTTCAAGGCCCCAATGCCCTACTTCTGGCTTATATCCTTGAATCTCCAGTAGACAGTGTACCTCCTCTTGACGTTTAGTACCTCTTGCTCTAGGGATTGCCTCTGGGTTCTGCACTCCTTCTCCTAGGGTACCATCTTCCTAGGGTGGATTCCTCACAGGCCGTGAGGCCTGGGTTTGGCCTTCACAGGCACATGGCCTGCTCTTGTCTAAGGCACACACTAGACTCACTGTCCTTTCCCCTGACTGGGCCTTATATAGACTAGGGCAACCTAGCTCCCTCTAGTGACTAGAGCTGGAATTACATCCCTAGCCGGCCTGCACATAGGACATTTCACATTAACAGGAGAATTAAACACACTGATTTACATTGCACGGTACAATTAGCACCTTTACCAGCCTCCTCCTAACAGAGAGGAACAACAGCAGCCAAGTGACCCTTCCGTAGTGACGGGCAGTACAACTCCCGTACACTACATACCCCGCTGCTTTAAGCTGAGTACGCCCTCGTACTCTACCAGGGTACCGCCCTACTGGAATTTCCACCTGAAAGAGACAAAAGAAAACATGCAAGAATACATACATATCAGTGCACAATTCTATCTGCATCGACAATTGTCATCAGGTCCAGCTGACTGACGGAGAAGTGCGGTGACAAGGGGCGTCGCTCTCTTTCTTCAGGATAAAGAGTGGAACTGGGGCGCTGACCTGGCACAGCGGATGTTAGGGAATACCAGGATAGTCCATGACAATGAATGAGTCCATAAAAGCATATCACAGAGACTCGCACACGGGGGTCCATCTCTGGGCACATAGACTTGATAAAATATGTTTTAGCAATAAATAAGTCAGTAGCACATACATAAAATCACAATACAGGACTCTGACAATACCAGGGTAACATCTTCCTGGCAAGTCCTGCGTATATTTAAAGTGCTGACATAAAAGAACCCTTTTCAACCTGAAATGGGGGTTAAAAGGGGATAAGGTGCAAATAAAAGCAACTTGGAGTTATTAAAGTACTTGACGCCACAATGTTAGCAGCAGGCAGGATGTCCCGGAACAGAAAGAGGCAGGCTGGGAGCAGTGGTTCCACAGTGGCAACTTATCTTCACAAAAATGCCACCGGCCGTGGGGAACTGGCAGCAAGCTCTACCAGCCTGGCAAACTTAAAGGACAGTTCCTGCAACAATAATGAAGTACCTGTAAGATTCAGCAGCATGGCCTAGCAGGCCTGCTCACAGGTATGTGTCAAATTCTTCTGACTCCTCTGTGGGTGACACGAGGTGGCTCCTGCGCCTGCTGATCATCGCGGAGCAAGCCACAGCTGGGTGCCATCCGGATGGAAAGCGATGTCAGGCACCCGAACTCCCGGGGTAACATCCGGCTCAACTTCCTCTTTAAGGCCGGCAACTCGTCGGCGGCAACATACGTAGCTGAGCTCCGGTCTATAGAGTATTGCTGGCTCCGCTGGACGGGATGCTGTACACTTGGCGCAGGCCATCAAGGTCTGTTGCGATCTGTTCTTCCAGCGCGTCTTTCCCACAGCTGGATTCGGTTCAGTCGCAGCAGGGACGGGGGCGTCTCATCACTTTTTAACAGCCCTGTATCACTCCGCCCGGGCAGCACGTACCGCATCTTTCAGGACCTCCCCTGCTTCAGGAGGCCTCGCCATGCATCGGACCCGCCCCTAGACACTCCGCAATAGGGTAGGCGGTGGCCATATTATAATCCTCAACGGAAGGCGTTACCTCCAGGGCGTCTTCTCCTCCTCTTGGAGGGTTTTGGCGCTAAATCTTCGCGCCACTGAGGTCAGGGATGGCGCAGGAAGAAGTCCAATGCGCCGGCGGCCATCTTGGGCGCCATGATGCATCAATTCAATGACAGCAAGCAGTGGTAGTAAAACAGCATAAAGTCCACAAAATGCGCTTTGAAGTGGCGATTTTCTTCCTCTTGATAGCGCAACACTGCACAGCGCTTTCTGGAGGTTTTGGGACACTTTTCTGTACGTTTTAAGTCCGCAAGTTCACTTCAAATAAACAGGCGTTTTGTCACTTGGCAAACTGGTTAAGCACAAAGTTCACGTTTTTGATCACAGTCCATAAAACGTGCGTATCCTGTTCGTGACGCCAAAATGTGGCATCCCTAGCCAGAGCAATGTGCGGGACTAACCTGGGAATGCCAGTGATGGAGAGGCCGGCACGCTACTCCTCTGGGGCACTCCTGGGTTCTTGAGGGACACAGCCAGGTGGAAGGTGAGGTGCCCTTGGTGTTATAGTTTAACGTGCCTATGGCTAAGTCCCTGATATGTCGTGACGCTAGTGCCAGTAAAACGGTGGCACACCGTATTTACAGTAGGAATAACAGAGGTGCAGACTGGTAACTTGAAAACAGAATGCAAACTTTACTGAAGACAGTGATGATACAGTAAGCAGTCTTTCCAACAGTTCCTTTTTGCAGACAATCACAATTGCAGTGGTCTTACATCCAGCAAGGTAAAACAGAGGGTGATAATACAGGACTTGGAATTGCAGGTGAACCTTTACTTTCTTCCTGACTCGTCCTGACTGGAATTGATGCTTCAAGGCCCCAATGCCCTACTTCTGGCTTATATCCTTGAATCTCCAGTTTATAATGTACCTCCTCTTGACGTTTAGTACCTCTTGCTCTAGGGATTGCCTCTGGGTTCTGCACTCCTTCTCCTAGGGTACCATCTTCCTAGGGTGGATTCCTCACAGGCCGTGAGGCCTGGGTTTGGCCTTCACAGGCACATGGCCTGCTCTTGTCTAAGGCACACTCTAGACTCTCTGTCCTTCCCCTGACTGGGCCTTATATAGACTAGGGCAACCTAGCTCCCTCTAGTGACTAGAGCTGGAATTACATCCCTAGCCGGCCTGCACATAGGACATTTCACATTAACAGGAGAATTAAACACACTGATTTACATTGCACGGTACAATTAGCACCTTTACCAGCCTCCTCCTAACAGAGAGGAACAACAGCAGCCAGTGACCCTTCCGTAGTGACGGGCAGTACAACTCCCGTACACTACAGTAAGTGCAGGGAGATCCCTGGGCGCCGCTCTACATGTCAGCATACTTAGTACACATTTTTTACCCTGATGAAAGGTCCTCTTTAAGGGCTGGCATATAAAGTCACTTTGCTGATCGTTTAACAGGGTAAAAGGTTCCCCTGCTCAGATCTGCTTCTTGCTGCTAGACTGCTAGACTCACTGTCTATTCAACACATTTATTGTAATAAAACAGAAATGTACCTCCTACTCATATCTTACCTCCTGACTATCCAATTCCAGAGTATCTATGAGCTTCAATTAAATGCTTCTGCTTCTTCTCCTGCTATCTAAAATTCAAAATAGAGAAAATGAAATTCATAATCTTATACCCATCTCACACGTCTCCCCACCAAACTTATCAATCACAGTTTGTGGCTCCACACTTTCCCCATTCTAACAAGTCTCAACAGTCCACTGTGTTGGAATAACCAATGATTCTCTCAAATCACACATTCAAATCCTTACCACCCTCTGATGACCCAAATTCAAAAACACTCTATGCTCAACTTTGAGTACCAAAAAAAAAAGTTAGTGCATTCCCTCATCATCTCCCTCCTATGCTGGTGCAACATACTCCTCTGTGGTCTTCCATCCAACACTCTAGCATCCTTCCAAGCCATCCTCAACTCTACTGCCCAGTTAACGCACCCTACCAATTGTTTCCCATTACACAGCAAATCCAGTTCGAATATGAACCACGGCATACAAGATCGTCTACAACTTGTCCCCTTCATACATCTCTGACCTAATTTTCTGATCCATACTGAATGTGTTTGGCGCTCCATACATAAAAACAGAGATGGTTCATAGAAGAAAAGATCACATGGTCCATCTAGTCTTCCATCTCTGACCTAATCAATTCCTACCTCCCCACACATAATCTCCAGTCCACAGCCTGTCCTCTCCATACATCTCTGACCTCATCTCCTGATACCTCCTCACATGTAATCTCCAGTCCACAACCTGTCCTCTCCATACATCTCTGACCTCATCTCCTGATACCTCCTCACATGTAATCTCCAGTCCACAACCTGTCCTCTCCATACATCTCTGACCTCATCTCCTGATACCTCCTCACATGTAATCTCCAGTCCACAGCCTGTCCTCTCCATACATCTCTGACCTCATCTCCTGATACCTCCTCACATATAATCTCCAGTCCACAACCTGTCCTCTCCATACATCTCTGACCTCATCTCCTGATACCTCCTCACATGTAATCTCCAGTCCACAACCTGTCCTCTCCATACATCTCTGACCTCATCTCCTGATACCTCCTCACATGTAATCTCCAGTCCACAACCTGTCCTCTCCATACATCTCTGACCTCATCTCCTGATACCTCCTCACATGTAATCTCCAGTCCACAACCTGTCCCCTCCATACATCTCTGACCTCATCTCCTGATACCTCCTCACATGTAATCTCCAGTCCACAGCCTGTCCTCTCCATACATCTCTGACCTCATCTCCTGATACCTCCTCACATATAATCTCCAGTCCACAGCCTGTCCTCTCCATACATCTCTGACCTCATCTCCTGATACCTCCTCACATGTAATCTCCAGTCCACAGCCTGTCCTCTCCATACATCTCTGACCTCATCTCCTGATACCTCCTCACATGTAATCTCCAGTCCACAGCCTGTCCTCTCCATACATCTCTGACCTCATCTCCTGATACCTCTCACATGTAATCTCCAGTCCACAGCCTGTCCTCTCCATACATCTCTGACCTCATCTCCTGATACCTCCTCACATGTAATCTCCAGTCCACAGCCTGTCCTCTCCATACATCTCTGACCTCATCTCCTGATACCTCCTCACATGTAATCTCCAGTCCACAGCCTGTCCTCTCCATACATCTCTGACCTCATCTCCTGATACCTCCTCACATGTAATCTCCAGTCCACAGCCTGTCCTCTCCATACATCTCTGACCTCATCTCCTGATACCTCCTCACATGTAATCTCCAGTCCACAGCCTGTCCTCTCCATACATCTCTGACCTCATCTCCTGATACCTCCCCACATGTAATCTCCAGTCCACAGCCTGTCCTCTCCATACATCTCTGACCTCATCTCCTGATACCTCCTCACATGTAATCTCCAGTCCACAGCCTGTCCTCTCCATACATCTCTGACCTCATCTCCTGATACCTCCTCACATGTAATCTCCAGTCCACAGCCTGTCCTCTCCATACATCTCTGACCTCATCTCCTGATACCTCCTCACATGTAATCTCCAGTCCACAACCTGTCCTCTCCATACATCTCTGACCTCATCTCCTGATACCTCTCACATGTAATCTCCAGTCCACAACCTGTCCTCTCCATACATCTCTGACCTCATCTCCTGATACCTCCCCACATGTAATCTCCAGTCCACAACCTGTCCTCTCCATACATCTCTGACCTCATCTCCTGATACCTCCCCACATGTAATCTCCAGTCCACAGCCTGTCCTCTCCATACATCTCTGACCTCATCTCCTGATACCTCCTCACATGTAATCTCCAGTCCACAGCCTGTCCCCTCCATACATCTCTGACCTCATCTCCTGATACCTCCTCACATGTAATCTCCAGTCCACAGCCTGTCCTCTCCATACATCTCTGACCTCATCTCCTGATACCTCCTCACATGTAATCTCCAGTCCACAGCCTGTCCTCTCCATACATCTCTGACCTCATCTCCTGATACCTCCTCACATGTAATCTCCAGTCCACAGCCTGTCCTCTCCATACATCTCTGACCTCATCTCCTGATACCTCCCCACATGTAATCTCCAGTCCACAGCCTGTCCTCTCCATACATCTCTGACCTCATCTCCTGATACCTCCTCACATGTAATCTCCAGTCCACAGCCTGTCCTCTCCATACATCTCTGACCTCATCTCCTGATACCTCCTCACATGTAATCTCCAGTCCACAGCCTGTCCTCTCCATACATCTCTGACCTCATCTCCTGATACCTCCTCACATGTAATCTCCAGTCCACAACCTGTCCTCTCCATACATCTCTGACCTCATCTCCTGATACCTCCTCACATGTAATCTCCAGTCCACAGCCTGTCCTCTCCATACATCTCTGACCTCATCTCCTGATACCTCCTCACATGTAATCTCCAGTCCACAGCCTGTCCTCTCCATACATCTCTGACCTCATCTCCTGATACCTCCTCACATGTAATCTCCAGTCCACAGCCTGTCCTCTCCATACATCTCTGACCTCATCTCCTGATACCTCCTCACATGTAATCTCCAGTCCACAACCTGTCCTCTCCATACATCTCTGACCTCATCTCCTGATACCTCCTCACATGTAATCTCCAGTCCACAGCCTGTCCTCTCCATACATCTCTGACCTCATCTCCTGATACCTCCTCACATGTAATCTCCAGTCCACAACCTGTCCTCTCCATACATCTCTGACCTCATCTCCTGATACCTCCTCACATGTAATCTCCAGTCCACAGCCTGTCCTCTCCATACATCTCTGACCTCATCTCCTGATACCTCCTCACATGTAATCTCCAGTCCACAACCTGTCCTCTCCATACATCTCTGACCTCATCTCCTGATACCTCCCACATGTAATCTCCAGTCCACAGCCTGTCCTCTCCATACATCTCTGACCTCATCTCCTGATACCTCCTCACATGTAATCTCCAGTCCACAACCTGTCCTCTCCATACATCTCTGACCTCATCTCCTGATACCTCCTCACATGTAATCTCCAGTCCACAGCCTGTCCTCTCCATACATCTCTGACCTCATCTCCTGATACCTCCTCACATGTAATCTCCAGTCCACAGCCTGTCCTCTCCATACATCTCTGACCTCATCTCCTGATACCTCCTCACATGTAATCTCCAGTCCACAGCCTGTCCTCTCCATACATCTCTGACCTCATCTCCTGATACCTCCTCACATGTAATCTCCAGTCCACAGCCTGTCCCTCTCCATACATCTCTGACCTCATCTCCTGATACCTCCTCACATGTAATCTCCAGTCCACAGCCTGTCCTCTCCATACATCTCTGACCTCATCTCCTGATACCTCCTCACATGTAATCTCCAGTCCACAACCTGTCCTCTCCATACATCTCTGACCTCATCTCCTGATACCTCCTCACATGTAATCTCCAGTCCACAGCCTGTCCTCTCCATACATCTCTGACCTCATCTCCTGATACCTCCTCACATGTAATCTCCAGTCCACAGCCTGTCCTCTCCATACATCTCTGACCTCATCTCCTGATACCTCCTCACATGTAATCTCCAGTCCACAACCTGTCCTCTCCATACATCTCTGACCTCATCTCCTGATACCTCCTCACATGTAATCTCCAGTCCACAGCCTGTCCTCTCCATACATCTCTGACCTCATCTCCTGATACCTCCTCACATGTAATCTCCAGTCCACAACCTGTCCTCTCCATACATCTCTGACCTCATCTCCTGATACCTCCTCACATGTAATCTCCAGTCCACAGCCTGTCCTCTCCATACATCTCTGACCTCATCTCCTGATACCTCCTCACATGTAATCTCCAGTCCACAACCTGTCCTCTCCATACATCTCTGACCTCATCTCCTGATACCTCCTCACATGTAATCTCCAGTCCACAGCCTGTCCTCTCCATACATCTCTGACCTCATCTCCTGATACCTCCTCACATGTAATCTCCAGTCCACAGCCTGTCCTCTCCATACATCTCTGACCTCATCTCCTGATACCTCCCACATGTAATCTCCAGTCCACAGCCTGTCCTCTCCATACATCTCTGACCTCATCTCCTGATACCTCCTCACATGTAATCTCCAGTCCACAGCCTGTCCTCTCCATACATCTCTGACCTCATCTCCTGATACCTCCTCACATGTAATCTCCAGTCCACAGCCTGTCCTCTCCATACATCTCTGACCTCATCTCCTGATACCTCCTCACATGTAATCTCCAGTCCACAGCCTGTCCTCTCCATACATCTCTGACCTCATCTCCTGATACCTCCCCACATGTAATCTCCAGTCCACAGCCTGTCCTCTCCATACATCTCTGACCTCATCTCCTGATACCTCCTCACATGTAATCTCCAGTCCACAACCTGTCCTCTCCATACATCTCTGACCTCATCTCCTGATACCTCCTCACATGTAATCTCCAGTCCACAGCCTGTCCTCTCCATACATCTCTGACCTCATCTCCTGATACCTCCTCACATGTAATCTCCAGTCCACAACCTGTCCTCTCCATACATCTCTGACCTCATCTCCTGATACCTCCTCACATGTAATCTCCAGTCCACAGCCTGTCCTCTCCATACATCTCTGACCTCATCTCCTGATACCTCCTCACATGTAATCTCCAGTCCACAGCCTGTCCTCTCCATACATCTCTGACCTCATCTCCTGATACCTCCTCACATGTAATCTCCAGTCCACAGCCTGTCCTCTCCATACATCTCTGACCTCATCTCCTGATACCTCCTCACATGTAATCTCCAGTCCACAGCCTGTCCTCTCCATACATCTCTGACCTCATCTCCTGATACCTCCTCACATGTAATCTCCAGTCCACAGCCTGTCCCTCTCCATACATCTCTGACCTCATCTCCTGATACCTCCTCACATGTAATCTCCAGTCCACAGCCTGTCCTCTCCATACATCTCTGACCTCATCTCCTGATACCTCCTCACATGTAATCTCCAGTCCACAACCTGTCCTCTCCATACATCTCTGACCTCATCTCCTGATACCTCCTCACATGTAATCTCCAGTCCACAGCCTGTCCTCTCCATACATCTCTGACCTCATCTCCTGATACCTCCTCACATGTAATCTCCAGTCCACAGCCTGTCCTCTCCATACATCTCTGACCTCATCTCCTGATACCTCCTCACATGTAATCTCCAGTCCACAGCCTGTCCTCTCCATACATCTCTGACCTCATCTCCTGATACCTCCTCACATGTAATCTCCAGTCCACAGCCTGTCCTCTCCATACATCTCTGACCTCATCTCCTGATACCTCCTCACATGTAATCTCCAGTCCACAACCTGTCCTCTCCATACATCTCTGACCTCATCTCCTGATACCTCCTCACATGTAATCTCCAGTCCACAGCCTGTCCTCTCCATACATCTCTGACCTCATCTCCTGATACCTCCTCACATGTAATCTCCAGTCCACAGCCTGTCCTCTCCATACATCTCTGACCTCATCTCCTGATACCTCCTCACATGTAATCTCCAGTCCACAGCCTGTCCTCTCCATACATCTCTGACCTCATCTCCTGATACCTCCTCACATGTAATCTCCAGTCCACAACCTGTCCTCTCCATACATCTCTGACCTCATCTCCTGATACCTCCTCACATGTAATCTCCAGTCCACAGCCTGTCCTCTCCATACATCTCTGACCTCATCTCCTGATACCTCCTCACATGTAATCTCCAGTCCACAGCCTGTCCTCTCCATACATCTCTGACCTCATCTCCTGATACCTCCTCACATGTAATCTCCAGTCCACAGCCTGTCCTCTCCATACATCTCTGACCTCATCTCCTGATACCTCCTCACATGTAATCTCCAGTCCACAACCTGTCCTCTCCATACATCTCTGACCTCATCTCCTGATACCTCCTCACATGTAATCTCCAGTCCACAACCTGTCCTCTCCATACATCTCTGACCTCATCTCCTGATACCTCCTCACATGTAATCTCCAGTCCACAGCCTGTCCTCTCCATACATCTCTGACCTCATCTCCTGATACCTCCTCACATGTAATCTCCAGTCCACAGCCTGTCCTCTCCATACATCTCTGACCTCATCTCCTGATACCTCCTCACATGTAATCTCCAGTCCACAGCCTGTCCTCTCCATACATCTCTGACCTCATCTCCTGATACCTCCTCACATGTAATCTCCAGTCCACAGCCTGTCCTCTCCATACATCTCTGACCTCATCTCCTGATACCTCCTCACATGTAATCTCCAGTCCACAGCCTGTCCTCTCCATACATCTCTGACCTCATCTCCTGATACCTCCTCACATGTAATCTCCAGTCCACAACCTGTCCTCTCCATACATCTCTGACCTCATCTCCTGATACCTCCTCACATGTAATCTCCAGTCCACAGCCTGTCCTCTCCATACATCTCTGACCTCATCTCCTGATACCTCCTCACATGTAATCTCCAGTCCACAGCCTGTCCTCTCCATACATCTCTGACCTCATCTCCTGATACCTCCTCACATGTAATCTCCAGTCCACAGCCTGTCCTCTCCATACATCTCTGACCTCATCTCCTGATACCTCCTCACATGTAATCTCCAGTCCACAGCCTGTCCCTCTCCATACATCTCTGACCTCATCTCCTGATACCTCCTCACATGTAATCTCCAGTCCACAACCTGTCCTCTCCATACATCTCTGACCTCATCTCCTGATACCTCCCCACATGTAATCTCCAGTCCACAGCCTGTCCTCTCCATACATCTCTGACCTCATCTCCTGATACCTCCTCACATGTAATCTCCAGTCCACAGCCTGTCCTCTCCATACATCTCTGACCTCATCTCCTGATACCTCCTCACATGTAATCTCCAGTCCACAGCCTGTCCTCTCCATACATCTCTGACCTCATCTCCTGATACCTCCCCACATGTAATCTCCAGTCCACAGCCTGTCCTCTCCATACATCTCTGACCTCATCTCCTGATACCTCCTCACATGTAATCTCCAGTCCACAGCCTGTCCTCTCCATACATCTCTGACCTCATCTCCTGATACCTCCTCACATGTAATCTCCAGTCCACAGCCTGTCCTCTCCATACATCTCTGACCTCATCTCCTGATACCTCCTCACATGTAATCTCCAGTCCACAGCCTGTCCTCTCCATACATCTCTAACCTCATCTCCTGATACCTCCTCACATATAATCTCCAGTCCACAGCCTGTCCTCTCCATACATCTCTGACCTCATCTCCTGATACCTCCCCACATGTAATCTCCAGTCCACAACCTGTCCTCTCCATACATCTCTGACCTCATCTCCTGATACCTCCTCACATGTAATCTCCAGTCCACAACCTGTCCTCTCCATACATCTCTGACCTCATCTCCTGATACCTCCTCACATGTAATCTCCAGTCCACATCCTATCCCTCTATACATCTCTGATCCCATCGTTCAATAGCTTCCTACATTTAATCTCCAGCCTATAACCTGTACCCTCCAATGATCTCTGTCCTAATCTGTTCCTCACTCAATCATCTCTAAGACTTCTGCATCCCTATTAGGGCTCATGCAAACGAACATGTGCCGGCCATACCGCAATTGCGGTCCCCAATGCATGGGCAACATCTGTGCAGCTGCTGCAGACGGATCCAGATCCATTCAACTTGAATAGGTCCGTGATCCATTCCACAAAAAAGTAGTGCATGCGCTACTTTTTGCGGTGCAGAGGCACGGCCAGAAACACCATGGAAGCACTCTGTTGTGCCTCCGTGGGGTTCCGCTCCTTCCTTACCGCACGGCATCTCCAGGATCGCGGACCAATTCAAGTGAATGGGTCTGTGATGCGGGATGCACACGGCAGGTGCCCATGTATGGCGAACCCTCTGTATGTGGGCCGCAATACGACCACGGCCTGCACACGGTCGTGTGCATGAGCTCTTACTCTAGAACTGGCTACCTCAACTAGACAGTCTCTCCTCACCTTCAAAACTTTTAAAAGCAACTTAAAGGAAGGAACACTTTCTTACGAACAATCTGCTGCTCCTTGGCTGTTTTAAATCACCTTCACTTTCACAATCACCTTGCAGCCTTTTGATCTTTAAGCCCTCCATAGATCTCCAGGTCACATATTTTTGTTATCTAGTTACTTAAACTGGAACGACCCCATTGTTTTCTTCTACCTGATGAAGATGCCGGTCCGCATAGAACCGTGTTGTGCCATGTCAAATAAATTCTAACTTTTAATATCCTCCTAAACCACCTTTGCTTCACCTTATGTCATCCACTATCTCTCCCTCTCTACCTCCCACTGTCAGGCATCTTATCTTGTAATTGCTGCTTTCATATTCCCTAGAAATCGAATCGCGAAAGATGAAATACAATTTTTATTGGTCCCCGTAAACTTTTAATATTCCATATTCACCATGCATAATCATTTTTACCTATTTTTCCCCTGATTTGAAAACCTATCTTTTTTTTTATAACCCCTAAATAATAGGACATCAAGACACGACGGGGGTTTTGTACCCCCCAACAGCAAAGGGATGGAAATGAAGCACCGGGAGATTGATTAGTGTGACCGGCTACGGGGAGCATTCTGCTCTGCTATGATCTAAGCGTGGAGGAATTACATAAGGTAATCAGCACGTCCTATGAGGATCGTAGCATTTAAAGTGAAATAATAAAAGATTAATAGAGAAGAGACTGAAATGAAAGCTATAAAAATGACAGATTGATATATACGAGTCAACGTCTCCATGATTAGGATGGCGTGTAATTGGAACGAGCCGATTCCATCCCACGGTTGGCCGGATCTCACTTTCATCATCCCCCCGTTGAGTAGAACACAAGCACTCTCATTCGACAAGCTAAAAACTGTAGTTTTTAAGTTAATATTTTATGCAATGTCTCAATTTAAAGTGCCATAATGCAGAAGTCTAGGGGGAGAGTGCTAAATTGAGAACTCCGTGTACACAGTTCTAACTGGTCCTCAGTACCCAGTGTGAAGAAGAATCCATTACACTTCATATAAAAGCCACACAGTCATTCCTTCCTCTAAGACGGCGAGCTCGTATCTGGGGAGAGGAGGCAGTAAGTACTTTAACTGCTCCGACGCTACCCATGGCACGTGCATTCATACAATGAGGATTGAGGAGAGATTTTTGAAAAATCTGAATTTTTGTTCATTATACTAACTTTACCTATTCCACAAGCAGTACATTTTGTAAAAATCTGGTGATAATTAGATAGTCCGAATTTATTTGCGGCGAATCATGTTAAAAACGGCTATTTCCTGGCTGCAGAGAGCCTTTATAGTGGTGTAAAACACTGTGCCTTGCAGTAACAGGGAGTCTGCTGTCATAGTATAACTTGCAGATGACAGGCGTCGCTCTTAAACCCTTATACAAGTAGAGCCCCCCCCCCCAGACAGAGTGGAGAGGGTGTCAGCAGTAAGTTTGTGTTGACGTCACTGATTATTTTGCCTTTCTGCTGATCCGTCAGAACAATAACCCCCAAAAAACGGATCCTGCCTGTTGAGCATCCACCTGCATTTGGTCAGTAATCCATCAGTATTGCTAATGCCAAACAAAACAGGAGTGGATCCAAAACAGAGATGACACGTGAATGGAATATTTGCATGTCTTCTGTGTTTTGTACCCACTCCTGATTTTGGCTACTAAATCACAAGCCAATTATGATGGGACCATACAGGTCTTTACAGCTGCTACACAGACAAAATAGTGGCCCAGTCATGAAGTGGGGAGGGTGGGAACAGCATGAGAAGTCCACAGAGTGGCCCTATGACAGGCATGTCCAAACTGCGGTCCTCTAGCTGTTGTAAAACTACAACTCCCAGAATGCCCTAATAGCTGTAGGCTATCCAGGCATGCTGGGAGTTGTAGTTTTGCAACACCTGGAGAGCCGCAGTTTGGACATGCTTGCCCTATGACATAGTGGTGAGGTGGAAGCAGCATGAGGAGACCACAGAGTGGCCCAATTACAGAGTCTGGAGGTGACAGCAACATCAGGAGGAGGCCATAGAGTGGCACAATGACAGTTTGGAGGTGGCGGCAGCATCAGGAGGCCACAAAGTGGAACAATGACAGAGTGTGGAGGTGGCAGTAGCAGCAGCATCAGGAGGGGGCCACAGAGTGGCACAATGACAGCATGGAGGTGGCAGCAGCAGCATCAGGAGACCACAGAGTGGCAAGGTGACATAGTTTGGAGGTGAAAGCAGCTTCCGGAGACCACAGAGTGGCAAGGTGACATAGTGTGGAGGTGATAGCAGCATCAAGAGACCACAGAGTGGCAAGGTGACATAGTGTGGAGGTGATAGCAGCATCAAGAGACCACAGAGTGGCAAGATGACATAGTGTGAAGGTGGCAGCAGCATCAGGAGACCACAGAGTTACCCGGTGACAGAGTGGGGAGCGGAAAGGAGGACGGGTGTGGTAGTAGTGTTTGTGGTAGTAGTTGTCATGGCACTCTAAGGGCTGGCACAGTGATGAGAGGGTGTACAGGATAATAGGAGTAATATGGCTTTCTCTGGGGCACACCCTCGTTGAAGTCTCCTGGACGATGGAAGGTGGGTCGTCTTTGACGGTGAAGTTCTAAATGACTTTGTAGATGCAAAACTAGAATTGTAGATGCAAAAAAACTCTTCTACACAGGATGGAGGCACAAGTCGTGGCATAAGAAGTTCTAGCCGAACCAAGAGTTACTTTCCGAATTCCCTCTGAGATGCACTTTGTACTTTCTCACATAGCAATTCCTTATATACCATTCCAGCCGGGGGTGAACACAAATCCAATTTTTTTCTGCAACATCTGCAATTCCTACAAGGCGAGGTGCAGACTCCAAAAGCAGCAATGCAAGCTGCCAACTTGTAGGAAAGGGCAGCTGAAAGCCAGAAATACCCTGGCCAGAGCTGTGAGGTCTAGTAGCCATAGACGTGCGTTACCCTTCAAGATAAAAACCTTGCACTTGCTCTTAAGCTGCTCTACAACTGTAGGGGGTTCATCTGCACGCTCTCAGGGGTTCACTGGAGTCCATTGGGATTTTGACGGACAGGACTGGAGGTTGCTCCTTCAGAAGTCTTGGTTCATCATATTGGCTCACACTCTGACTGCACGAGAAAGCCAAGCCTAAGCGTTCAGCAATGCATTCCTTCTAGAAGTATCTATGCATTTCATAAAGAAGTAATAAGACAGTACTTTCTATGCAAATTGCATAAACCAGTGCAAAATATTATGAAACAGTGTGTAGACTATCACATCACATAAACTGCCATAGAATATCCCTGCTTTTACCACTAGCAGTAGACTAGTAGGACCTTATAAAAACCCTATCCACAAAGATAAGAATAAGGGTCAGGTTGGTGGTGTCTGACTGCTGGGACCGTCACTGATCATGAAAATAGGGGGTCTTTTGTCTCCCTGCATAAATAGAGTGTGAGTCAAGCGTGCATGCTGCCGCTCCATAGATCTCTATGGGACTTTTGGGCATTGCCAAGCTCTGTAGTCACCTTCTCTCCCATAGAGATGAATGGGGTGGCAGTACCCTGTTCCTTTGGGGCCCCAGCAGAGTTGAGACCCTTATCCATCTATCTGCAGACAAGAGGACAGCTTTCAAACTTGAGACAACCCTTTTAAGTGTTATAGATACTTTTCGTGGGCCGCTAGTCAAGGAGGCATGGCTTAGAGGGAAAGGACTGCGGCGTAACAAAAACATAAAATGCACTAATTTGCCTCAGTAAATTGGTCCAAAGTGAATTAACCAAGAGGTGGCACAAAGTTAGACAAAAGTGTTTATCAAAGCTCCAAATTCATCATCTTCCAGAGCTGCGGCGATAAATTTATCTACATCTAGGCCTTCTGCATTTAGGATAATATTATTAAATCTACCCATTATGTTGTAGATAAGAAACCAATTAATTCTCACAAATTTGGAACAAAAGAGAGACATCTGACAGAAGAGGGTGACACATACCTCCCCTGCCCCCACCCAGCACCACTTCATATTTAATTAACATATTACTAAACAGTAATATAATAGGTGACATTTGATAGCAGCAAAAAGCTCTGGACCTGGATCTAGGTTCCTACGTAGAAGAGATCTATCAATCGTTTCCTTAACAGAAAATCAAAGAGAAAGGAAATTTACAGTGTAATAAATTATCGCTCCAACAGGGAACCGGCACGAGAACGCTCCCCGGGGGCCGGCGATGTTTTATGGTCTGTACATAGAATATAAAACACCACCATTGATCTTATGTTTCCTGAATGACACCTTCGACATTTGTAACAAATACAAACGATACAAAAAAAGAAAACAACGAAAATAAAAGAAAAAAAGTAACTATTTCCAGGACTTTGTTCCCCGGATAGAAAGCAGTAGAAGCTGGTAACCAGTATATGATGTCAGGATTGGTATAGAGGTGCTGAGAAAAGGGAGCGCTCGGGCTCTGGGGCTTGAGGGACCTAGGTAGCCCATTATGATACCCTCTACTTCTATATACTATACATCAGTGGCATACAGGCATGCTGTGGCCAGGTCTATTTACTTGCAGAATTTGGCTTTTCAAGTCTGTTGGTACCATAGGGGTCAAGGTTATTATCTCTGGTGAGTATGGTGTTTTATAGTCATGCTGTAATATCTGATATTCCGAGAGATGTAGAGTAAGTTGGTGGTTGACCTTATATTGCTAAAGACTTGTGGTGGTTAAGGGGTTAAATGTGGTGGTGTAAGTCAATAAATAAAGCAAGCCTGAGAAAGGAGTGATAGTGGTGGTAATGATGATGGTGGTAGTATTAGTGGTGGCAGTCCTCACTCTGGCACTCCCTGACCCATGTAGTAAAGGGAGGGGCATACCCTTTTCTTCCCCTCAGGGCACACCCTTGGTATGGGGGTCTCCTGTCTGGTGGAAGGTGGGGTGCCCTTGGTGTCAGTGGGTTTTGAGTTGCAAGGCAGAGCTCCCTTAAAGGACCGAGAAGGAGCAATGATGTGGTGCTGCTAGTTGGCAATGCAAGGCCAGGTTTAGGGTAAAGTCTACTGCACATTACTGAAGCAATTTTGGCAGATGGCACAAACAGGCACTTGCAAAAATGGGCTGAGTCTTTACAGGTTGCGCACACAGTTTTCCCAAGGCTTTATATAGGCCATAGAATAGTTGCCTCTCTGAGTCTCTTTCCAGTTAATCCAAGCAAACTTTGACCAAAGAGGTACAGTTTCTCTCTAAAAACAACTGTCACTTTCAACTGCGGAGTGTAGTCTTTTAACAGATGAACAGTCTGTCACAAGTATGGTGGGGTACTTGAAGCTTCTCCCCAACCAAAGGCAGTGAAGTCCACAGCAAACATACATGCATTACCTTCAGTAAAGTTTTTTTTTTTCATGCACTTCTCCTATAAATGGCCCTCAACCTTCTGTAAAGTTCAATGCTTTTCTTCCTCAGAGACAAGCACATGCTGAATATACTTTTCTGGCTGTTTTAGGTTCACAGGGCCAGTATATCCATGTCTGCTGTTTCCCCCTACAACTTCCACACAAAATTCCCTTTCTACACTAGTTAATGCTCCCAGATCAGAGGGGTGGGACCAGCCCACAGCTAGCAACTGAATCCAGAGCTGTAAAATTAAAGGGAACCTGTCACCTCAAACAGCGGTCCTAAACTGCAGGCAGGACCTTCAAGACTACAGCAGTCAGGTTCTGATCAAGTATATGTTACTAAATTCCGGTGCGGCAGTCACGGTTACCACACCCCCTTCCCGCCCTCTTCGCTGTGACTTACAGCTGGCTGTCCTGAGAAGCCAGCCGGCTGTCGGGCATAGGCGCTGTCAATCAAAGCGAAGGGGCCGGGAAGGGGGTGTGGTCACCGCGACTTGAAGTAAGAAGGCCTCTGCCCCATTGACTTCAAGCCTGGGCAGAGAATCGCGCCAGCTGTGGATTAAACATTGATTTTCTTACTACTGCCGCCCTGGAATTTAGTAAGATATACTTGATAAGAATACGACTGCTGTAGTCTTGAGGGTCCTGCCGGCTGTTTAGGACCGCTGTTTGAGGTGACAGGTTCCCTTTAACTCTTTTTCCCATACAGAACTTTAGTGATCACAGAACGCACAAATAAAATCACATCAACCGCTTTAGCAGTGAACCACTGGGTCACTGCATACAGAGTTAATGTGTCCTATCAGGGCACATGAAAAGAGGGTCATCCCTAACTGGGACCATCCTCTATTAGTGAGAAAGAGCTTGGATTACTTGGATGATCAATTGTGCTACGCAGATGATCCATCGTGTTACTGGAACAACTTTGTGTTACTGGGAAAATCCATTATGTTACTTGTACAATTAAATGTGTTACTGGGCCGATTCACTGTGTTACTAGAAAAATCCATTGAGTTACTGGCACTATCCATTTTGTTACTGGGATAATTAATTGTTTTCCGGGATGAGCCATTATGTTACTGAGACGATCCTTTGTGTTACTAGGATGATCCATTTTGTTACTGGGATGATCCATCGTGTTATTGGGACAATCATATTGTGGATAGTTCATTGTGTTACTGGGATAAGCCATTGTGTTTCTGGGGAGACCTACTGTGTTACTGAGACAATCCTTTGTGTTACTAGGTTGAGCCTCTGTGTTACTGGAACAATCTATTTTGCTACTGGGATGACACTTTGTGTTACTGGGAAAATCAATTATGCTACTGGAACAATTGACTCTGTTACTGGGAAAATCAATTGAGTTTCTAGATTGGTCCATTATGTTACTGGGATCATTTATTGTTTCTGGGGTAATACATGCTGTTATTGAGATTATCCATTTTGTTACTGGGATGAGCCACTGTGTTTGAGGGGATGAATTGTGTTCCTGGGATGATCGACACTTCTGGGGTGATACATTGTGGTACTGGGATGATCCAATGTTACTGGTGTTTCTGGCCTGATCCACTGTGCTACTGACATGGTCAACTGTATTAATGAGATGAACCATGGTGTTTCTGGGGTAATCCATTGTGTTACTCATACGATCCATCCTGTTACTTGGGTAATCCATTGTGTTTCGGCGGCAACCTATTGTTTTACTGGGGTGATCCTTTGTGTTACTGGGACGATAATTTGTAGTGCTTATATGATCCATTCTGTTACTCGGGTGATCCATTGTATTTCTGGGATAATCTGTCGTGTTACTGGGATGATCCTTTGTGTTACTGGAACGATCCATTGTGTTACTGGGGTGATCCATTGTTTTTGTTGGGATTGTTCTATAATAAAATCATTCAGGCGTTTCTAATCCTTGTGCCCGGGGCAGGCGTTCACCTAGCTGCACACCTGGGGCAAGCACATGGATCAAAAAATTACAGCCGCATCTCACCCTGTCACATTTCAAGGGGTGTTCCATTACAAGTCACCATCAGGCATAGTTTTTCTTGCGTTTTGATAGTAATAAAAAAATAAACGTGGGAAAAAAATCTGTTTTATTTTTTTGTCTCCATATTTTGACCCATATAACTTTTTGGTAATTATGTGTATGGAGCTGTATGGGGGCTCATTTTTTTGTGGGGCGATCTGAACTTTTCATTGATATCATCTTGGGGTGCGTATGACTTTTTGATCACTTTTTATTAAATTTTTTTGTAGAAAATAAAGCAAACAAAAACCGTGAATCGGCCATTTGGATGCTTTTTTCCTTTTTGCTGTTGGCTGTATGGGGAATATATTGTTATTTTTATACTATGGGCGTTTTCACACATCGCGACACCCATGATGTGTATTTTTTAAAAAATTTTTTGTTCTTTTATTTTTATTTTGGGATTTAAATTTTTATATATTTTTTTATTTATTTTTATTTTATTTTTTACACTTTTTATAGTTCCCATAGGGAACTATAACATGGAATCAACACGCAATCATCACTTGCATTGGAGTCTATGCTGATTTTACTACTTTCCTATGGAGCCCTATTACAGGCAAGGGCTCCATAGGAACTACTATGCAGCAGCCTCCTGTCATTTACAAAGACAGGGGCTGCTGCATACACACACTCTGGCTCCTCCGATCGCCACACGGAGGACCAGGAGCATCACCCGGGGACCAGGAGCTCAGATCCCGAGGTCAGGATTGACCACGGCATCTGAGGGGTTGAATATCTGCGATCAGCATTACTGCCGGTTGCAGACATGAGCCGCGAGTGTCTGCTATAAGAAGCTATGCGGCTATGGCGCCCGTAGCGCTGAGGATCGGGCGCCATCTTTAAAGACCCTGGCCGACGACGTACATGTACGTCATCGGGCGTGAAGGGTTAAAATCCTCATGAAGTTGTCTTTTTCTACATTTCTATTGAGTCCACCTAAAAACATCCAATAATCCAGAACGTCTCCTATTTCCTGCGAACGTTTTGACAGAAGACTCCAGGACCCTCTGCTTAACATTTGTTTCCGACTCGTCTCCAGATTTGAGCAGATGAGAAACACAACTGCTGGCGCCAGATGTAGCCGCCGCGATTTGCATAAGTCACCGAATCACAACAATATTTCTCATCATAAAGTCAGTGGGGATTAAATTAGCAGCAACAAAATGAGTTGTTAAACTATATAGAGCGCAGGAAATGTAGGGAGACGGGGGACGTATCGCGGGGACGAAGGCGCAGCGTCTACGGCAAGGCTGCAAGCTCCTTATAAATGATGATTAAGATTCAGCACATCTGCTCGGCAGACAGGTACGGCACGCTCCCTGTCTGATGCCCCTCTGGCACTCAATTCATTAGAAAGCAAAACTCCCACGCTAGTTCGGTTCAACAGATATTTGTTGAGCGTATCCGAGAAGCCTTAACGCCGTGTCACCGGCCTCAGACCCACTCAGCAGAAACAGATTTAATCTGTGAGAAAAGCGTACAACTACTATTTTTTTTAAACATTTTCTATTATTTTCTTTACTTTTTTAGTCTGTGAGAATAAAGAATTTTTTTAAACAAATTTAAATGCAATTTTGATGTGATTATTTTATTTTAATATTTTGATTTAATAGAAAAGCACAAAACCAATTTTTAATTTTTTTCCAAACACATTCGTATATACAACTGTAAATATTTTAGGTTATTTTTAAAATCTTTTTTTTTTAATACAATTTTTATATTATTTTGTTTAGAACAGATTAAGAATGGCAAGAATCCATGTGTAGACTGTACACTTGCATGTCACATGTTTAAATCACTATTCATTTCAATTGGAAAAAGAAAATTGAGGATTTTATATTTTTGGCTTTCAATTTGATCTGTTAAAAATGGATCTGTCATTGTAGACACGACACAGAAGGGAATCGAATCTAATAAAAATTAGAAATGTAAAAAAAAAACAAAAAAAAAAATAAAAAAATCCCAAACTGCATGTATGAACCAGGTCCTAAATGTTGAACATTTTAAAGCTCTAGCTCTAATATATCTAGGGAACCCCACAAACCCCCTTAGAAATTTCCACTTTTAACGGTAAAATCTTGCAACCATTGTGCACTGTAGATTAATGTTGTGCGGCTGCGTTCAGCCGCACCATGTGATCACACCCTTAAAGGCTATGAACACCTTTGAGGGCAATTTTTTTATTATTATTGCATTACAAGACTTTTTTCAATTGATCTTTAATAAAAAATATGGAATACTTTTTTCTGTACAGAGCTGAGATGCTGTAGTAGCAGCCAGTGGATTTTTTCTCTCTTTTCCGTCATCTAGGGAGCTGACGGGCTCCTAGTCTCTGCTTTCTGACCTTATAAACACTCATTATAGCTCAGTTCTTATCTTACTGATAAGAATGTGGCTTAAAGGGGTTGTCCCATCTCAGACAATGGGGGGCATTCCGCTAGGATATGCCCCCACTGTCTGATAGGTGCGGGTCCCAGCGTGGGACCCGCACCAATATCAAGAATGGAGCCCCAAAAGTGAAGGAGAGTGCACTGCGCATGTGCAGCCGCCCTCCATTCATTTTCTATGGGGCAGGCGAATATAGCCGAGCGCTGGCTCTCATAGAAATGAATGGGAGCATGGGCTGTGCATGCGCGGTGCGCTCCCATTCACTTCTATGGGAGATGCGGGGAGCAGTGCTTGTGGTGGATGGACCCCGGGAGATCTGGGGTCCTCCAGCCACACCTATCAGACATCCTAGCAATATGCCCCCATTGTCTGAGATGGGAATACCCCTTTAAATAACCCTCAGTTCACACTTGCGCATTTTACAGCGCTCGAACAAAACGCTCAACAGGAGAAAACTCATGTTTCCCTATGGGCATGGTTCTCACCTGAGCGTTTTACAGTGCGTTTGAACACGCTGTAAAACGCCCTACGCTCAAAGAAGTTCTTGAGCTTCTTTGGGGCGTTTTGTTGCGCGTTTGCTCCCATAGACTTCAATGGGAACGCGCGTTAAACCGCGCGTAAAACACGCGTTAAAGTGTAGATTTGCCTTTTTCAATTGGTCTCCAGAGTCACGAACGCGCGTATGACTCGCGCTTCCTATTTGCAAAAACGCGCTGTAATACGCGTGACTAAAACGCGCGTCTCAGAAACGCTCAGGTGTGAACCCAGGGTAAGTGTTTCTGACCTCTTAGTAGTTTAGAGATAAGATTTATTAGAGGAGGACGCAAAGTGAAAGTACCAGTCACGCAGCTAGAAAAACAGTTAACCCTTTGTGACAGAACAGCTCAATATTTTTAATAAAGGCCAATTGAAAGTATGATTTTCATCCAAAAATGAGTAAAATGCAACCATAAACAAAAATTTCCTCCGAAGGTGTACATAGCCTTTAAGGCCTATTTTCGAAAGTCCCGCCCCCCTCTGAGGTTTTGGGAGCTTTGCTTGAGGGTATGCAACAGCTTTCACAATGCCCTGAAATTTGTGCTCCAAAATCCAGATCTTCATACGCACAGCAATGTCTCCTTCCTCACTTTCCGCTTGATGTATGATGTGCGATCACTAGCTTTGATCAGAAGGAAATTATTTTGTGGTAATCTGGTTGAAGATGTTTATGCTATATGTGTCTATGTGCCGCCACCCAGGGAATGTGATGGGAATTGCAGTCTGTCCAGGGTTTTGCTAGCATGTAATATTGCATGGAGTATGTAGCGTAAGAAATTGGAGTTTTTAAAGAGGTTGTCAAAATATTTAAGCGTATGCCTTATTCACAACTAGGTGTCAGATCTGTGGGGTCCCACAGCAGGACACCCAACAATAATAAGATGGGGTTCCCTGTGTTCCCTTGTAAGAATGAAGCTACAGTCGATCTGCTAGGTCTTCCAAAGAGACGCAGAGTACAGAGCTTAAGTTTTAAACTTATGCCAACCAGGTCTAAGTAGAAATCACAATGCAATTAATTCAAGTTATATTAATCGCATTGTGATTTCAACGTAATTATCAAATCCGACAGTACATTTTAGTATGGAAACGTTCCCATGTATGGTTGGCTTGGTAGAATTAGCGAATATGACGAATGTATTCGTCATATTCCTCAAAACGAAGATAACGAAGTATTCTCCATCTTCGCTTTAGCAACCATAGTAAACCAAGCCTTTGAAACGTATGAAGTGCGTGTAATTATATTTCACTACATCACAGAAACAACTGAAACAAAGCTCTAAAACCAGTTTAGCAGCAAACTAATATTTGTGGTCATGGCTACGGCCAACGATGCTTGATGAACCCTAGGGAGATAAACATCAAGAACAACCTAACCCGGCTAGCCGTGTGCTAGCTAAACCTAACTTAATGGCTTGAATTGTGCCCTTAGCCATAGCCGTGGGTAGGCCTAAAGGGGGCATACCCTGTGGAAATGAAAAGAGAAGGGAGGGAGGGTGGGGCACCTGAAGAACACACGCCCAGGAGTGAGGCAGTGGCTTGTTTAAGAAGAGCCTCCGCCCCTCCCACAAATGCAGGCTGACCAGTCAGCCTTAATACTTGTGGTCATGGCTACGGCCAACGATGCTTGATGAACCCTAGGAGATAAACATCAAGAACAACCTAACCCGGCTAGCCGTGTGCTAGCTAAACCTAACTTAATGGCTTGAATTGTGCCCTTAGCCATAGCCGTGGGTAGGCCTAAAAGGGGCAAAAGCCAAGCCAAGTAGGTTATAAAGAAACAATGAAAGTGCAAACAAATCCGTGACCAACTGCAAGGCATCGGCAATCTTGACCGCACATTCAGGAAGTATGCGGCAAAACCATAAGAAGACGTACATCACAGCTTGCAGATGACGAAACCGTAGACATGATGCTCGATGTTGCAGATAGTGCCCGAGCGGAATGAAGGAATGGGAATGCGCTGTGGAAAGGAGCATGAGATATTAACTGAACCTGGTGACCTGTGGTTCTAGTACTGACAATTGCCCTGGCCTCCGGAGATTGTGGAACCGAAAGAGAAACCTGCCTGCCTAGACTATGCAAGAAGTGAGGGCAAAAGAAACCATGAAAGTAGGAAGGGAATCTGAATAGTTCCCCAGACATCAACTATCTGCTTGCCATGGCCCCTGCATTCTTCTGTGAACCCCTGAGGATGGTTTAATCCTGAACCAGGAAAACCGACCTGGTATCTGAGTCTACCATTAACCTACGTGGCCCGAATACCGTGGCAGGCGAATATGGTTGAAAAAAGTGACCTGACCGACATGGCAGGTGACCCTAAAGATTTGAGCTCCAGTAATTGAAGTGTGATCCTGGAGCATGGCAGACACTGGACATTAATAAGGTGTAACACCTAAAGAACGTAAGGAGCAGGAAACTTAGTTGAGTAACAAGTGAACCTGACTGAACCCCGCAGATGACAGACTTTAGTTTAAAACATGGGCCGTATGCAGGTGATCAGGGAAGCAGATATGAATGTGAGACATTTGGGCCCAATCAGCCTGGAACCATGGATGGACAACCAACCAGGCAGGACTGAAAACAGGTAATCGGACCCCGCAGCCATGGGGTCGAAGCAGTCGTCAGACCCCGAAGCCATAGGGCCGAAGCAGTCGTCAGACCCCGAAGCCATAGGGCCGAAGCAGTCATCAGACCCCCGAAGCCATGGGGCCGAAGCAGTCATCAGACCCCGAAGCCATAGGGCCGAAGCAGTCGTCGGACCCCGAAGCCATAGGGCCGTAGCAGTCGTCGGACCCCGAAGCCATAGGGCCGAAGCAGTAGTCGGACCCCGAAGCCATAGGGCCGTAGCAGTCGTCGGACCCCGAAGCCATAGGGCCGAAGCAGTCATCAGACCCCGAAGCCATGGGGCCGTAGCAGTCGTCAGACCCCGAAGCCATAGGGCCGAAGCAGTCGTCGGACCCCGAAGCCATAGGGCCGTAGCAGTCGTCAGACCCCGAAGCCATAGGGCCGAAGCAGTTGTCGGACCCCGAGCCATAGGGCCGAAGCAGTCGTCGGACCCCGAAGCCATAGGGCCGAAGCAGTCATCAGACCCCGAAGCCATGGGGCCGTAGCAGTCATCAGACCCCGAAGCCATAGGGCCGAAGCAGTTGTCGGACCCCGAAGCCATAGGGCCGTAGCAGTAGTCGGACCCCGAAGCCATAGGGCCGTAGCAGTCGTCGGACCCCGAAGCCATAGGGCCGTAGCAGTCGTCGGACCCCGAAGCCATAGGGCCGAAGCAGTCATCAGACCCCGAAGCCATGGGGCCGTAGCAGTCATCAGACCCCGAAGCCATAGGGCCGAAGCAGTTGTCGGACCCCGAAGCCATAGGGCCGTAGCAGTCATCAGACCCCGAAGCCATAGGGCCGAAGCAGTAGTCGGACCCCGAAGCCATAGGGCCGTAGCAGTCGTCGGACCCCGAAGCCATAGGGCCGTAGCAGTCGTCAGACCCCGAAGCCATAGGGCCGAAGCAGTTGTCGGACCCCGAAGCCATAGGGCCGTAGCAGTCGTCAGACCCCGAAGCCATATGGCCGAAGCAGTAGTCGGACCCCGAAGCCATAGGGCCGTAGCAGTCGTCGGACCCCTGAAGCCATAGGGCCGTAGCAGTCGTCGGACCCCGAAGCCATGGGGCCGAAGCAGTCGTCGGACCCCGAAGTCATAGGGAAGGTACAGTACCTTCCCAACAAACAAAAGAACAACTTGTAAAACATGGTAGGCCCACTGGCCTCCGCTGAGAAGCTGTTTTGTTGAACTAGGCAGGAGACCAATCTGAGTGAATGCAAACCAGGAGTATAGGAGACCAATCTGAGTGAACACGAATCAGGATTTAAAAGAAAAAAAAATTTTTTTTTTTCTTCACACCACCGAGGAAAACGTGCGCCTGAAAAGAAAGCAGCCATGTTTACCGGGAGAGTACTAAGCAGTGGGTGCGGAGTGCCCCATTAAGACTACTGAGTGTAGCAAGTAACATGAGGATGCAGTTTTGAGTGGGAGGTTCAATCAATATATTTCCTGCCTCAAGGACGTGTCAGATCTCCTGTGATCACACGTAAAATACGATAGCTGCTGCAGCACAGAGTATTTCAGGAGAACAGACTGACCATTACATTATAATAGTGACATCACCAGCCCAGAAACACAGAGGATTTCTGATGACCTTGTGTTAGGTTACATACATAAGGAACTACAAAGTCAGGTACCCCAAGCAGCACAGAGGATTTCAGGAGAGCAGTGCGCTGATCCTGTGGAGATCACAGGATGAGAGTTACATAGTGGAAGGAGCAGGGTCCCAGCAGCACAGAGGATTTCAGGAGAGGAGTGTGCTGATCCTGTGGAGTTCACAGGGTGAGAGTTACATAGTGGAGAGAGCAGGGTCCCAGCAGCACAGAGGATTTCAGGAGAGGAGTGTGCTGATCCTGTGGAGTTCACAGGGTGAGAGTTACATAGTGGAGAGAGCAGGGTCCCAGCAGCACAGAGGATTTCAGGAGAGGAGTGTGCTGATCCTGTGGCGGTCACGGGGTGAGAGTTACATAGTGGAAGGAGCAGGGTCCCAGCAGCACAGAGGATTTCAGGAGGGGAGTGTGCTGGTCCTGTGGAGGTCACAGGATGAGAGTTACATAGTGGAAGGAGCAGGGTCCCAGCAGCACAGAGGATTTCAGGAGGGAGTGTGCTGATCCTGTGGAGGTCACAGGATGAGAGTTATACTGGAAGGAGCAGGGGAAAGCAGCTCTGGCGAGTGGGGTATAAAACCTGTTGTAGCAGTAGAAGTGTTAACACAACTCTGGGTATAGGCAGAGCAAACGATTGGTATAACGGCAGCTCTGGTTGTGAATGGGGCGTGACACATGCTGTGAAAGTGACATGAACGCAGCTCTAGAAATGGGCCTGGAAAGAACCGTAGTAACAATGGACGTGTGAACGCAGCTCTGGGTGTGAGTAGAGCAAACATGATATGCCAATAGACGTATGGACGCAGCCCTGGTCGTGAATTTGACTGCGTAAGTGTGAAGGCTCCTTTGTGAGTGAGCCGAGAACGAAAATAGGTATAACAGCAGCTCTAAATGTGAGTGGAGCATGAACATGATGTGACAGCGAACGTGAATGCACCTCTGAAAACAAGCCTCGAATGACCTGTTGTAACAGCAGACATGTGAACGCAGCTCTGACTGTGAGCAGAGCAACATGGTATACTAGCCGACGCACAAACGCAGCTCTAACCACACACAACAACATGATGCAACAGCCAAGTGTGAACAGCCAACGGGTGAATGCAACTCGAATGTGATTGAAGTATGAAGCATGATGAAAATAGCAGACATGTGGACACAGCTCCAGTGAGCAGAGAGTAAAACATGTGTAAAGCAAAATGTAAAGGCCGTCTAGAACGAGCAGCGTGAAAGTGATGGACAATAAAAGACGTGCGGATACATCTGAGGGTGTGAGGCGTATAAAGCGAGGTGCAAGCAGGTATAAGACAGAAGTAGAGCCGAACGTGGAACTGCCGCTCAGAATAAGAGCAGAGCATAAAGTGCATCAGGGTTTTAGTACATAAAGCCGGGAAAAACATGAAGTCTAAAGATGGTGGTGGCTGGGAGAGGGGAGTCACATGGCGAGGAACAGCTACAGCAACAGGTCAAACAACCGCTGAGTCTGATGTTCAATCATGACGTCACATGCAGCCCGGGTGACTGTTCCCTAACTGCGTATAAGCTGAAGTAATTTTCCATGCGACAAACAAGCGACGTAAATTTGCAAGATATACCGGAACTAATTCTTATTATCAAACAAACGAGGTTGAAAAAGAAATAGAAATTTTTTAGCCCCAACAAAACAAACCTGAGGCAGAAGATTCTGAGGCGAAGCCTCCCGTTCGCTAGGAAAGTCGGGTTCTGACCGGCCAGGAGGGACGGCCACGGCCCAACTTACTTACGTATTACCCCGCGTGCATTGCTACGATAGCAGAGAAAACAAAACCTCCGTTCTGGCTCCATGCTGCAAAGAAAGAGATCCTGCCACCAGAGAAGCTAGTTCACTAATGACACCCAGCAGCACCTGTGCACCTGAAGAACACACGCCCAGGAGTGAGGCAGTGGCTTGTTTAAGAAGAGCCTCCGCCCCTCCCACAAATGCAGGCTGACCAGTCAGCCTTAATACTTGTGTCATTCCACGACTGTAAGTGGCTTAGAGAGAGGGAGCTCTCCCTGCGAGTGAGATTGCAGGGAGCCAATGTCTTTGCATAGCAGCCAAGGTCCTAATGATCTGAGGTCCGATAAAGATTAGGGGTCTGATTTGGGGGTCTCATGAAGATTGGGAGTCTGATCTGAGGTCTGATGAAACATATTTTTTTCTTACTTTATTCCTCTAAGAACTCATGCACTTGGTCGATAGTGTTTTGCAGTCCGCAAATCGTGGATCCGCAAAACACGGATCCTGGACGTGCGCATGCTTCCATGTTCTTTTTCACTTCAATAGAAATGTCCTGTCCTTGCCTGCTAAATGGACAAGAATAGGACATGTTCTATGTTTTTTGAGGGGCCACTATGTGCTGCCCGCATATATTGTGGCCCCATTGAAATCAATGGGTCTGCATCCGATCCACAAAAAATGCAGATCAGATGCAGACCAAACATCCGGTCGTGTACATGAGCCCTAAATCTATTATGGAAGCTCTCATTAGTACCGGAGGACCGGGAAGCGGTGAAGGCTCTGTACTCCCCGCTTCCTGGTCCTCGGCTGTCGGCTTTGCTGTGGCGCTCTGTGACCTCATGCTGTGCGCATCAAGTCAAAGCACAGCTGTGGCAGGAAGACAGAGTTCGCTGGAGTTGGGGGAGCATCGGCAACCGGGGCAGGAGAGGTACGTTTTTGTATTTTATTTGATGTGTTCTGTGGCTTTGGGGCTGATCATAAGAGGCATGGGGGCTGATATGAGAGGCAATGGGGGCTGATATGAGAGGCAATGGGGGCTGATATGAGAGGCAATGGGGGCTGATATAAGGCAATGGGGGCTGATATAAGGCAATGGGGGCTGATATGAGGCATGGGGGGCTGACATGAGACATGGGGTGCATATGAGGCATGGGGGGCTCATCTGAGGTCTGAATGGGGGTTCTTATTAACATTGGGGGTCTGATTGCTGGTCTGATCTGAGGTCTAATGAAAAATATTTTGTATTTTTCTTATTATCCTCCTCTATAGGGCGAAAATTAGGTTATAGCTCTTGAAATGCCGTGATGAAAAATTGAAAAAATTGCTTTGTCACTAAGTCTCCAAATGTATACAGTGGGAAGGTTAAGGAAGACGGCCTGCAAAATTATATTTTTCTTTTTTAAACTGTTGGCCTTTAACATCTCCTGTACTCTAAAAAAAAAAAAAAATGAAACAAAAAAGTTTTGATCATTGGGGGTTCAAGTGCTGCACCCCGCCAATCGCTAGAACGAGGAGAGGGAAGCATTCACATGCAGATCTGTATCTCCAGGAGACAGACTCAGTAGAAAGTCTATGAGCCCGTCTCTGGTCTGTCCCAGCAGCGAGGAGTGCACTGTGTAAGCGCTTCTTACTCCTTGTTTTAGCGATCAGTGGTGATCTCCCGACTCGGACCACCACCAATCAAAACCTTTCATATGTTGCTCTGACCTATCAAAACTTGTTTTTTAGTTTTTTTTAAAGTGCAGAGTTACTTCAAATATCGGGTGTATCGGGAATCCTCCAGGGTACACGCCTGAGGCCTGAATCCATCGTATTTATAGAGCGTCCACGACCTCATCTATTTTGTTTTTTAACCCTCCAGGTCACACCACAGAAGATGTGCCCGATGGTGCTTAGTCTGGGATTCGACTTTCACAGAATCTTTTCAAATAGCAAAAATGTCATTTCTTATTATTAAAAAAAGAAAACGAAGCAAATCTACAAAAAATGACTTTTCTTGATGATTTCCGTAAACTATTAAAAATGTGCTGAGAAGATTCCTGGCGTGAAGAGTCAGAAAAAATAGAAGAAATAGTAAAATGCACCACCTTTACAAAAACACTAACCTGTCTCAAGGACGCAGAGATTGAGATGTCAGGCAGATGCCATGGACTGCACTGCTCAGATCCTTCCCACCGCCCAGAGCAATTTTAACACATTGATGCCCCACACTTCTGGAATATTCTCACTCTCCTTTTTTATCTCTATCTGGCCCAGACCACCAATAAGACTTCTGCCAGCCATGACTCATGTCCACAGAGTTTGCCTAGCAGACATCTTTGCTTTTATCCTGCCTTGCTCCTTCCCACCCTCTACACAAACTCCAACACTTTGCATCCTGCTGATACCCCCAATGTGGTGCATTCCTATTTCTCCCATTCCTGTATCAGCAGTATTACACCGTGCCGCTAACTACTCTGCAACAGAAGTGAATGACAGTCCCAGACTGAAGTACCCCTGAAAATAAGAATAACCCAGATGGATGTCCTATTGTTGTCCTTCACAGTAGGGTGACAACTTTTGTATCCAGCAATGCTCCCTTTAGGCTACACAAAGTAATAGTCCTCTGTTTGGGCCCCACATATTAATAGTTCTTCTGCAGCAAGCCTCTGAGGATCTGGTGCGGAGGATGGGAGTGGTCCTGATGAGGTGTTGTGTCATGTTCTACTCCCTTAGGCCATTGCCCCTTAGGGATTTGTGCAGTGGAAAGGTGGTTTGAAGAAGCAGGCCGTGGCACATCCAGCAGTATTAAGTACAAAGTGCAGTTTCTGGCACCAGATGACGAGATATGGTGGCTGGTTGGATTGCAGTAGGTTGTGGATATAGGTGTCCAATGTAATACAGGCTTGATGTTAGTCTGGTCTAGCGTTGGTTTAGGTAATGAGTGTGTGAGTTGTAGTGTAACGTAAATTCAAATGATTTGAGAATAAATAAGCTTACACAGGCTTAGTTAATAAAAATATTTACTAAGTGATTAAATATACAATAACACAAACAAATCACGTACAGAATAATAAAAGTAAATAAACATCACTAGCCTAAATGGGGTGGAGACTCCGTCCATTAAGCTATAACCCATGGCTGTCTACCATGTTACAACACATTACAATGCTAGGATGAAGAGCCTGGTGGAATCTCAATGAATTAGTTAGTTCAGACCACACTTATTCTCACCACCCTCCTCCAGTATGCATCACATATGTGTCTGAGATCACTCAGGAATGTGTTGTTATCAGCACAATGCGGGATGGATACTATCTTACTATCTCTAACCCACTTCATTACGAGGAAAAGGGGACATAACCAATCAGTACTTAAATACCCTTACAATAGATGTAGTTCCTTACCTGCAGAAGTGTACGTAAGCTGTAATTTCACTAATTACTCTACTGTCTTGACACAATGACACTTTCTGGAAGCTGTATTATGAGTTCTGAGGGTCTCTCAGGAGAACTATATCTGGTTCATAGGATTTGGAGCTCTGACATATGCTTCCTGTCCCTTCTCTCTGCGGACTGGAACTGGGGCCAGCGCACTCCAACCAAGAGGGGGAGGAAAGGGTGGTTAACCCTGTTCCTGCCAACCATTGCCAACCATACATTCCGTAGCAGAAATATATGGCCAATACATGAAAATACATAACAATAGCAATACACAGCTTTATAAGACATTGCTGATACTCCCAGGTCTGGGGTACTGCGCTCCCTTTACGCCCCAACTGTGACACAACATCAAGGCAACTACCACTCTAATCCTCTACACCAGCTGCCTAAGGGCTCTCTGCATATCTATCTATCTATCTATCTATCTATCTATCTATCTATCTATCTATCTTTCTATCTATCTATCTATCTATCTTTCTATCTATCTATTATCTATCTATGAAATATCTATCTATCTATAAATCTATATAGAAATGTATTTTTGTGTTTTCTGCAGCAGTTTTATGTTTGCACAGCTAATGCGTGTGGTTTGGAATAGAAATCATTTTAGTTTTGATGGTAGACACGCAGGGCTGCCTGAGCTGTTTTTGAAAATGCCTCTGGCATCACTAGTCGCCTCGTGGCCCCGCTGTGGCATGTAGATCCGACGTCCCCTATTGAACTGAGCTCCGCTGATTCTCTTTGACTTCTCTAACGCCTGATTTGCATACTGAAAAGCTGCGCTGTCACAACTTGTTGATAACTGCATCCCGGGTGCAGAAACATCTGGTACTTCTCTTTATAGGAGGCTTTCTAAAGAGAAGACGCCATTGATAACATGAAAGCACAATACAGAGAGCTCGGTACAGTGACACCTTCCACAGCGCGACAAAGAAGAGCGTCCGAATATCCAAATATATCAACACAATATACCCAGGACTGTACAGTAACTACCAAAGCAACAGTGTACCAGGATAGAAATACTCCAGTATGAGGGCGTCATAGTGTACCCAGCTATGCTTCTTGTATATAGTGATATGGAGCATGCTGGTATAACCTGGGCATCTGCTGTATATAATTATATATGTACAGCTGGTATAAGTTATACATCTTCTTGTATATAGTGATATGGAGCATGCTGGTATAACCTGGGTATCTCCTGTATATAATTATATATGTACAGCTGGTATAAGTTATACATCTTCTTGTATATAGTGATATGGACCATGCTGGTATAACCTGGGAATCTCCTGTACATAATTATATATGTACAGCTGGTATAAGTTATACATCATCCTGTATATAGTGATATGGACCATGCTGGTATAACCTGGGTATCTCCTGTATATAATTATATATGTACAGCTGGTATAAGTTATACATCTTCTTGTATATAGTGATATGGACCATGCTGGTATAACCTGGGCATCTCCTGTATATAATTATATATGTACAGCTGGTATAAGTTATACATCTTCTTGTATATAGTGATATGGACCATGCTGGTATAACCTGGGTATCTCCTGTATATAATTATATATGTACAGCTGGTATAAGTTATATATCTTCCTGTATATAGTGATATGGAGCATGCTGGTATAACCTGGGTATCTCCTGTATATAATTATATATGTACAGCTGGTATAACCTGGGTATCTCCTGTATATAATTATATATGTACAGCTGCTATAACCTGGGCATCTCCTGTATATAATTATATATGTACAGCTGGTATAAGTTATACATCTTCTTCTATATAGTGATTTGGAGCATGCTGGTATAACCTGGGTATCTACTGTATATAATTATATCTGTACAGCTGGTATAAGTTATACATCTTCTTGTATATAGTGATATGGACCATGCTGGAATAACCTGGGTATCTTCTGTATATAATTATATATGTACAGCTGGTATAACCTGGGTATCTCCTGTATATAATTATATATGTACAGCTGGTATAAGTTATACATCTTCCTGTATATAGTGATATGGACCATGCTGGTATAACCTGGGCATCTCCTGTATATAATTATATATGTACAGCTGGTATAAGTTTATATCAGCAATAGAAAAACTCAGCAGCTCTAACCTGGTCTTCTGTGCTGTGAGCACGGATAAGGGTCCTGGACTCTACAGACCCCTGAAGTGCAAAAAACGTTTTCAAATCCAGCTCTTACAGCAAAGTTTCGTTCTTTATTGATGCGATAAAAATTCCAAGTACAGGTACGGACAGTAAATCCCTTCTACGCGTTTCGGGCTATAGCATAGCAGCCCTTACTCATGACACATGTCCAACACTGCTCCGACACAGTAGTTTCCCCCACACAGTAATTTCCCAACACTGCCCTCTACACAGTAGTGTCCCCCACACTGCCCCCACACAGTAATTGCCCCCATTTAGTAATTTGCCCCCACATAGTAATCCATCCCATAATTATTTGCCCCACACAGTATCTCGCAATAATATTTTCCCCACATGTCCTCCTGTGTCCCCAAAGTTTCTTGGCACATAAAACAGACAAAAAAGAAATAAGAAAATAAAAGCTAAATACTCACCTATGTCCAGTCGCTTGCTCGCACACTTTACTGTGCTGCTGCATCAAGAGCACAGGCACGCGCGATGAGCGTCATCACGCACGCCTGCGCCGGGATTTCACTACCGCAGAGGCCTCAGGCCTAATAGGCCTGAAGCCTATGGTGGGCAGTGATCGGCTGCGAGGCAGGGAACTATGCGCACCCGTGCCCCGCCACAGTGTGTGGGCCGTGGGCATCAGCGCTCCAGCAATGAGCGCTTCCATCTGTATTGATGGAAGCGGTCATTGCTTCTCTGGCACCCCTGACAGCCGGCACCCGGGCGGACCGCCCCCTCCCCTGGCCACGCCACTGCTTACTTATCTTATTGTACAGTATATAGTGATATAGACCAAGCTTGTATAACTTACCCCTTATATATTAATAGATCCGTTATTTCCAGCTGAGGATTTTGTCGCGGTCACTTTTTTTTTTTCTATGTTTGATCATCCAGATTATTTGATTTTCCAGGATCTTTCAGCTCTTTATTATGAGATTTAGTTAATTTTGTATTACTTTGTTCTCATATCGCTGATATTGTAGAGGTGATTGAAGCACAATTCTTTCATCCTACCCGTTAAATCATTTTACGCTCACAATACAAATGCGACCACTACACGACTTAGGTAAAAAAAGAACTTTCAAGTGTAACATTTTCCATTATAAAAATATAACATATTAATGGAAATACTCTCGAGGCCGAGAATTCGCCACAACGTGGAGGAATTACACCATCCACATAATTATTGTCATTATCCTATTTGACCTTCACGGTCCCCGGCTTTATCCCTTCATTTCGCAGATTGAACACTTGCTGCTCAGATTTTGCCCTTTTTAAGTTCTATTAATTAGGGATTAGAAACAGTAGGGAAACATTCAGCGGAGAAGGCGTTTTTGCTGAGTATTCATTAGTGAGAAAATGTTACCCCCACTCCTTTAATTTTAGGATTTGGCTTAATGATAGTTTTCACTCGCGTTTTCATTTGCATTTCTTTGTTACCAATGGTTTTTGACGTTTTTAAGCAAAATAAATATAAAAATGCTAATTTCTATCCTGTTAAAAGACAAATGTTCTAACAATATTCCTTATTGTATCTGTGGACAAGTGCAGCAAGCCCCTGGAGGACCAGAGGATGGGAGTGGTAGTGGCTCTGGCTGCAGTGATCATTCACAGTGACAATCCTGACACTGATGCTCCCTAGGACCAGCACAGTGATAGGAAGGCGCACCCTTTCATCCCTTGAGGCACACCCTAATATTGTGGCTCCTGCCTGATTGTACAGTAGGTGGGGCGCCCTTGAGTGTTGTATGGTGCAAGGCAGGGGATGTAGAGGCTGTGGCCGGCGAACAGTGCTGGAGTCAGTAACCAAGCCAGAGGTAGAAAATGAACAAGTCTTTCTTTAGTAAAGTGCAAAATGGGAGTTGAAGTACATCCAGCAGTATCAGGGTACAGTTCTGTGCTCCGTGCCAGAATTTACTTCCTGCTTTAGTCTTGTACTGTTGTTTGGGCGTGCACGGGCGTGTCTCACCTCCCTTGTGAGGCGGCACTTACACGCCTATGTCTGAGTTGCAGGAAGTATTTAAGGGTGCTTTCTGCTCCTGATTGGTACCTAGCTTGTCTAGTTCCTAGTGTGAAGGTGTTTTTGTAGTTCTGCTTGTCCTTGTACCGGACCCTGCTTCTTGATTCTACGGACTTTGCTTGATCGCTGCCTTCCCTGATCCCGGACTTCCTGACTGTGTCATTCCCCTTGGAATCTCTGACCCCTGGTCACCTTCCACTGACTGGGGGCTGCTCTGGAGTGGCACCTAGCAACTACCATAGTGGTCCAAGCCTATCCTCACCATCAGAGGCTCTAGTGAAGACCATGTAGTTACGTAGTCACGCCCTTCCAGGGTATAGCCGGTCAGTGGCACAGTTGGTCCACACCCGCGGGCATAACACTAAACACTTTGTAACCTTTCCAAGATGATCACAGGCATGTAAAACTCTCAAAAATTACTACTGCAGTTCCCACGGTGGGGTGGAAATCCTACAAATAGTTGGCCAATCAACTATTTAAGTGTAAAAGGTGCCATTAGCTGTTGATCCTTCCACAAGCAGCAAAGTCTATAGCCATAATGAGCAGCCCTGCTCCCTAGCTCCCCCTGCTGTGTTGGCCTGCTGCCATGCAGAACTGCACCACTCGTAGTGAGCCAATGTCCTGGAGGAGCTTTCGAATGGCTTCAGGTCTTTCCAATGCTTGCTGCTCTTTGAGCGAATACTCCATGGGCATGGCCACTGATGTGTGCCAGGTGGGTTAGAGGAACTGCAAAAGGGAGGGGCCTATGAAAAGGGAGTGGTCTGTAAAAGGGTGTGTGGCCTATGTCCAAAAAAATTCTCGACCTCCAACCTCCTTAAAATCAAGCTGGTAAGCGTGTCTCCTCATCCAGTTCTCATCAACAGAGATCGGCGGGGATCTGACTCCCAGCACCTCCGCCATTTAGCTGCTTGCAGCTTACCAAGCACCCCGCCATACTTGTATCATGGCCGTAGTTGGTATCTGAGCTGAGCTCTATTCGGCTTGAATAGGGCTGAGATACGCCTAGGCCATGTGACCCATGAACATGTCATCGCTAGCCTAGGAAGAGGCCTAGCGCTCACTGAGCATTACGTTCTCAAAGTACGGCTGGTCAGAGGGGTTCCTGGGAGTCGGACACTCACCGATCTTATAGTGATGACTTATCCTGAGGATAGGTCATCAATATGAAAATCACATAGGGCCCTTCAGCCCCTTCATGACCTACGCTATATGTTGGGACAGTGCACACTGTAGACAATGAGGTAATTGAAGCTCCAGAGCAGATTATGTTTCCGGTATTCAGAGTCTATCATGCCATGTACGTCAGAGTGGGGATGTACATCGTCCATTAATTAGTATACTAGTAACGTACGCTCGGGATAGACTGTCAGTATCAGGTCTATGGGGGTCTGACCCTCTGCACCTGAAAAGCAGTTTAAAGGGGCCTTTGCCCTTGTGAAAGCGCTGAAGCCTCCTCATTGCTTGGTACAGGACATTGCAGCCTTGTCCAGTTCTTTGGTGTCCAACTAGACAGAGCTAGGCATGGTTGGCCTTAGGTTGGTTAGTGCCTTATGCTGCAGTACCTTATTTTGATGTCCCCTTGTGATGTAGCACAATGTTCCTTAATAGACAAGTAATGCCACCATACAGCACCCAAATAATACAATGTAACCATGCCATGCAACACCCAAACAACACTGTCCAGACCAATACACTATGGAAGGATCCAATCCGCCTATCTTCCCATAGGTTCCATATCCAAGTCTTGTATTCGGGTGCGCGGTACAGATACCCAGGTCCTCACAGCCAAGCTAAGTGGTGCACCGCTGCGACTGCATAAGTCACAAAGTGAGTCAAGAGAAATCCATGCCATATCCATGCTCAACCAGTACGGCAACGGATTGGTGCTGTGTGCCAGATTGGCGAAACTCAGAGGAAAGGCGAATGGTACCATTTACTCAGTAGCAAAGAGCCAAGACAAGTTGTGCTCCCTGTACACCTGCATAAATTGCGCAATCGGTCAGGGAATATCCATGCCAAATTCTCTATAAAAGTTGCTCATCTGGAATGGCAGCTTCTTGGTGCTGTTTGCCAGGTAGGCAGAAGTGCGATCAAAGGGAGTAGTGCTGTCTACTTGGTAGCAAAGAGCCAAGACAAGTGTTGCACCCTGTACACCTGCATAAGCCGTGCAACCGGTCACGGGGTATTCATGACACATCTCCTACAAGAGTTACGATGGTTACTAGAGAAATGGACGACTCCAGTTTTGGAGAACTTTACACGGGAGGACAACTCAAGGATTTATATTCATGGGTGGTTTTTATTTTTGGGGTAAATGCTCTATGAATCTTTTAGGCCATTGTATTCTATAAACTGTTATCCTCCTCCAGCAGTCAAGGAAGAGCAGCTCATTGTGACAGCTGTAGTTGTGGTAAGTACAACTCATCGGATACATGAATGGCTCGGTAACATCTGCCTTAGCTAAGTCCCTGCCTGCTTTATTAGCAGCTTGCATATAGAGGAGCTGCTCAGCGAGCAGAAAGCGTTTCATAAATCTGAGTGTGATTTGCATTCGTCGCCAGCGCAGCTCATTATCGCTGACCTCACCCGTTCTGCAGTCGTGCCTCCCTCGCTGCAGACTGTTGCTCAGAGTACTTTAGGTTTTCACTATCTATTACCTTCCACACTCTGCTGAATTTTCTTTTTCAAACTTTCCAACCATCAGAACGACATTAGTGATCCTTTCAACTAATCACGGCAGACCTTGAGTTTTCAAAGTTTTTTCTCAGATGACTTTGAAAGAAGTTCCACCAGAAATCAAAAGTGCTCGCTGACAGAAAGCAATCACCAGAATAAATCCTGCCCTGAAAAATACATAAGTGGGAAATTTGCCAATTGCCATAAACAGTATGGTCATTCTGGACTACATCATCATGTGCATCAGGACTACATGGACATAATAATATAGCAGTACCACAATATATTATTGTGAGATCAGAAGTTTGGGATGTAGACTGAACACAACTTAGGTGGAACTATGATAAATACATAATACACAAAGATAAAGTAAAGTAACAGTCACCGAGAGTCGTCAATCAGATGGGCAGGCTCCAGATCGACCAGCGCCCAGCATGGCCTGGCGCCCATATGATACAAAGAGTGTTCATGGTAGCAAGACTTCTTAACCAAATAATGTCTTCATTGGAGCTGAGCTTTTGTTCCAAAACTGTTTTCGAGTCTCCTTGTTCTTGCTAGCCTCACCTAAAGGTTAGTAGATATGTACAGTTACCTCATACTGCAGAAATGCACACAGGGAAAAACATCACTAAACAGTTACATTCCAAGGAATGAAATAAGAAGGACCAATTAAAACCTTGCTATATACATAATTGCAAGGAAAAGTAAGTGAACCCTTTTGGATAACTTAGAGTTCTGGGTTGATTACTGGTACAATGTGATCTAATCGTTATCTAGTCACTATTATAGACAAACAGCATATCCATAGGATTAAGGTCAGCACTCTTCAGGTCAGGTCACAGCTTCTCCATAGGGTTTAGGTCAGCACTCTTCAGGTCATAGCTTCTCCATAGGGTTAAGGTCAGCACTCTTCAGGTCATAGCTTCTCCATAGGGTTAAGGTCAGCAGCACTCTTCAGGTCATAGCTTCTCCATAGGGTTAAGGTCAGCACTCTTCAGGTCATAGCTTCTCCATAGGGTTAAGGTCAGCACTCTTCAGGTCATAGTTTCTCCATAGGGTTAAGGTCAGCACTTTTCAGGTCATAGCTTCTCCATAGGGTTAAGGTCAGCACTCTTCAGGTCATAGCTTCTCCATAGGGTTAAGGTCAGCACTCTTCAGGTCAGGTCACAGCTTCTCCATAGGGTTTAGGTCAGCACTCTTCAGGTCAGGTCACAGCTTCTCCATAGGGTTAAGGTCAGCACTCTTCAGGTTATAGCTTCCCCATAGGGTTAAGGTCAGCACTCTTCAGGTCATAGCTTCTCCATAGGGTTAAGGTCAGCACTCTTCAGGTCATAGCTTCTCCATAGGGTTAAGGTCAGCACTCTTCAGGTCATAGCTTCTCCATAGGGTTAAGGTCAGCACTCTTCAGGTCATAGCTTCTCCATAGGGTTAAGGTCAGGACTTTCATTTGACCAGTCCAAAACACGGATCTTGCAACCATTCATTTGTTTTTTTTGTTTTTTTACTCGTATCTATGTCTTGTATTATTGTTGCTTCATCCAACATCTCTTGAGCTTAAGTTGATGGATGGTGAAGACACACTTTCTCTATATGTCCTCAAAGAGGGGCTTCCCCTGCTTGGGATCCCCTCTGAGTTTCAATAACTCCCATTCTGTAGGACTCCAGCTATCCTTGTATTACAAGTACAGCCATATATCTCAATGGCTGGTGTATGACCACTAGAGAGGAAATGCCTGGGTGGTCATGGATTCCTCCAGTAAAATCAGCTGTTTGTCAGGGGCGCTGGGACCAGAGCCTATAGTTAACAGTTGATTGCCCTTGGGGCCACATCCCAAAAGAGGTAGCCTCTGATGCACTTATCTTTGCTATGATTGGCCAGGTCTTGCTCCAAGTCTTTATACGTCAGGTGTAGGAGGTAGTGGAATAAAGCACCAGCGTGAGATGAGGTAAGTACAACTCTGCAATGGAGGCCAAGCAAGGCTAAGGGTATATAAAGTCTAGTACTGTACGTACAAGTCCACCTGTGCAGAGCGGACGGAAGCCATCAAAATTCTCTCCACGTTTCTGCTTTTCAAAAAGAAACAAAAAATTAGAAAAACTTGGATATCAGCTCGACTTTTGTGAATATGTTAGATGTTGATTTAATTGAATTAGATGTAATAAAACCTTGTTGGTTCTTTGTTCCCGCTCTATGAGCAGCATATCCCCCCTCCCCCCCGCTTAGCTCAATCCTTTGTTGTGAAGAGGGGTCCAAAGCTTAATTATACCGTAGATCAAAGCTACAAACAAGAGAATTACACGTCTATTCCCAGCACGTTATTTATCACCCAATAATATAATTGTGCTGCTGTTTTTCAGCCAGAGCTGATTGTTCCAGGGAAGCCTCGCCTCTGTATCTACAGGAAATTGCACATACCTCTCTGGAAAATATATTATTTTTATGCGGCCTGAATCTCAACATTTAAGGTTGGTTGCAGCCTTGGAGGAAGTAGCACGGAGAAGATAAAACAAAGGGAATATTACACAGGGATGGAAGAGCAGAGATACCTCCATTATTACGGTTCCGCTGATAATATCATTATAATAACGGCAAAATTAAATATATCTTTTATTTAATAAATTGTAGCAACTTGAAACCATTAATGATAAGATTAGCATCGCAGGAGAATTATAATACATACGTTTATGTATACAGGGGGAATATTACAAAAGTTTAAAGGGGCAATCAACTAACATTAACCTCTTAGTTGCTGCCATGCATTCAATTTACATAAACCAAGTGAAGTAGAAAAATATGTAAAAAACATTTTTAACTCCTCGCAAAAGAATATATAAATAATACTACTACAAATGCAAAATGTCCAGAAGTTCACAAGCAGCATGCGGAATTAATAATGTAACATCGGGTCCTGTTATTTATTTAATCCATGTTCAGTTTAACCCCCTCAGCCCCCCTAGCTTAAACCCCCTTAATGACCAGGCCACTTTTTACAATTCCGCACTACACTACTTTCACCGTTTATTGCTCCGTCATGCAACTTACCACCCAAATGAATTTTACCCCCTTTTCTTCTCACTAATAGAGCTTTCATTTGGTGGTATTTTGTCGCTACTGAAATTTTAACTTTTTTTGGAATTTTACTTTTTTTGACCAAATTTTTGCAAAGAAACGACATTTTTCACCTTCTGTTGTAAAGTTTTTCAAATAACGCTACATTTCAATTAAAATTTTTCTCTAAATTTATTGTTCTACATGTCTTTGATAAAAAAAAATGCAATAAGTGTATATTTATTGGTTTGGGTAAAAGTTATAGGGTTTACAAACTATGGTGCAAAAAAGTGAGTTTCCGCGCTTTGACTTTCTGAGCACCTGTCATGTTTCCTGACGTACTACAATGCCCAGACAGTAGAAACACCCCATAAGTGACCCCATTTCGGAAAGTAGACACCCTAAGGTATTCATTGAGGTGCATAGTGAGTTCATGGAATTTTTAATTTTTTGTCAAAAGTTAGTGGAAATGGAATTTTTTTTTTTTCAAAAAATTTCATTTTCTGCTAACTTGTGTCAAAAAATAAAAACTTCCATGAACTCACTATGCCCCTCAGCGAATACCTTGGTGTGTACTTTCTAAAATGGGGTCACATGTGAGGTTTTTCCACTGCCCTGGCATTTGAGGCTCTCCGCAATCATTACATGTATGGCCAGCATTAGGAGTTTCTGCGATTCTCCTTATATTGAGCATACGGGTAATGAGAATTTTTTTTTCCGTTCAGCCTCTGCGCTGAAAGAAAAAAATGAACGTCACAGATTTTTTCATTCACATTGATCAATGTGGATGAAAAAATCTCTAAAAAATGTGCAAAAAAAAAAAAGAAAAAAAGAGGGAAAAGCTGTAAAGCTGCGATCGCTAAGGGACCCTAAGGCCTCATTCAGCGTCCGCAATTCTGTTCCGCAAAATTTTGCGGAACAGAATTGTGGATACATTCAATTCTATGGGGACAGACTTTGTCCCGCTCGGATCCGTAATTGCGGATCCGTAATTTGAGATCCGCAAAAGTATAGAACATGTCCTATTCTTGTCCGCAATTGCGGACAAGAAAAGGCATTTTCTATATAGTTTTGGCAATGTGCGGATCCGCAAAATGCGGAAAGCACATTGCTGGTGTCCGTGTTTTGCGGATCCGCGGATCTGCGGATCCGTGGATCCGCAAAACACATGCGGACATCTGAATGAGCCTTATAGGGGGTGATCAGTGACAGGGGGTGACAGGGGGTGATCAGGGGGTGACATGGGAGATCAGGGGTTAATCAGTGACACGGGGGGTTGTGTGGTGATTGGTGCACGCTTAGATATTTTTCCTCTGGTGGTACCAAGCAAAGGGACCACCAGAGGAGCGACCAGCAAGCAGATCAGACGCTGTTCACAGAACAGCGTCTGATCTGCGATTTTTCTGCGATATACAGCCTGCCAGCCGCGATCCCTGCGTCTGGCGGTCCTGTAGCGGTTAAACATCCAGAATAGAGTTGAGCGAACTTGTATTTTAAGTTCGGCGTCCAAAGTTTGGGTTCGGGTTATCGAAGCATCCCGTTATGGATTCCGCTACCACAGGCCATAATGGCATTTGGAATCCATAAGGGATTCTTCAATGAACCCGAACCTTGGACAACACTAAGGACCTGGGCTGACGTCACCATCATGTGATCACTGCAGGGGCGTGGCTCAGTACTGGATTGGATAAGAGGTGATCCAGTACTGAGCCACGCCCCTGCACTGATCACATGACAGTGACGTCACCCCAGGTCCTTAGTGTTGTCCAAGGTTCCATTGTTATGGATTCCAAATGCCATTATGGTCCGTGGTAGCGGAATCCATAACGGGATGTTTCGATAACCCGAACCCGAACTTTGGACGCCGAAGTTAAAATACAAGTTCGCTCAACTCTAATCCAGAAGTCTTCTCTGTTTAATAAGACTAGACAAAAGCACCTTCTCAGTCCCTTGCACTATTAGGATAGTTTCACACTTGCGGCAGGACGGATCCGACAGGCTATCCACCCTGTCGGATGCAGCCGCTATTTCGTTGTGCCGCCTGACTGCCGCTCTGTCCCCATTGACTATAATGGGGGCGGAGGCGGAGTTCTGGCAGCAGCACGGCACTGCACGGTGAGAGGCCGCTGGACTAAAGCTAGGACATGTCCGACTTTTTAGTACGGCCTCTGCTGTGCACTGCCGTGCTGCGCCGAAACTCCGCCTCGCCCCCATTGTAGTCAATTGGGACGGAGCAGCAGTCCGGTGGCACAGCGAAATAGCATGTCGGATCCGTCCTGCCGCAAGTGTGAAACTAGACTTACATGAGAAATATCTCCATGATGTTGGTGTAAACTATGATGTGATACCGCTGAAATGTGCCGCAGTGTATTTTTATATTCTTCTTTAATAGCATCAGAAAAATGTCATCTAATTCTGACTTTCAATGAACCAGCAGTACAGTCCCCGTCAAAGGCTTACAGATTAGACCACAAATTGTGTGTTACGTTTGATATATAGTGTGAAGCGCGAATATTCCAATTTCAAATGCTTATCTCGAATATCGGCACTTCGAAAATTCGTGAATATTTCGAATCTAGTGAGATATATTCGTAAAAACGAATATTCGTTTTTTTTGTTCGTTTTTTTTTTTTATCTGAACCCATTACCTAGCATGCCTACCTGCTTCTTGCTTGTGAGCCAATGTGAGAAGGCTGCAATGTTGTAGTCTTTAGTGAATTAGAATATTCTTCATTAATTTTTTACTTCTCTTATGCAAAAAATCGGCAATGTAATATTCGTGTAATGCGAATATTCTGAAACACGTATATATAGCACTATAGAATATAGTGCTATATATTCGTTTTTTAGAATATTAGTCATTTTTTCCAATTTAATGTGAACAGTCATTGGGCCAAAAGCAACTTAAGCAGGCAGGAATCATGACTTCAGATGGAAAAAAATTACGAATATTCTAAAAAACGAAAAAATAGCACTATATTCTATAGTGCTATATATTCAGGTGTTAGAATATTCGCATTACGCGAATATTACATTGCCGATTTTTCACTATCAATAGAATAATGTCAAATATGAGTATTCGCGAATATATGACGAATATTCTAACGAATATCTGCGAAAAATTGTGAATTCGAATATTGCCCCTGCCGCTCATCACTATTGATATACAGGGGCATGCAAACGTTTGGACACCCCTGGTCAAAATGACAAATTTTTATACGGGCTGACCCCCATCCAAACCCTATGTCTCGGAGGGTATACAGTCGTGTTCATTTTTTTTTTGTTTGGTGTATGTGTGTTGAGGGGGTGTGGGGGAGGGGCTGGAGTTGGTCAACAAAACCGTGTTTTTAGTATTTTTTATATTTTAATAAGGAAGATGTTTTTATTAATGTTTATTTATCTTTATATAGAACATTGGGGGGCGATTTGAACTTTCATCCCAATCTCTGCCAGCCTCCTGTCTATAGCTTGCAGTACATGGCAGCCTTCCCTTTCTGCCCGCTGTGTACTAGTGCTTATTATGGCACATGTAAGTGCACACCCGATGCCAGCCCAGGACCATCTTGGCATCACGTGTGCATATATAAAAGTGCCAAAATAAGCAGTAGTAGATGGCAGAAAAGCGAGCAGAGAGGGGAGGCTGCCATGTATGGCATGCTTTATTACAGAAGGCTGGCACAGGAAGTAGTGGGCAGAGGCTGGGATGGCTATCTGGCAGGTACCCAGCCTCTGCCCACTCCTTCTTGTGCCAGCCTTCTGTTCTGTACTATAGCAGAGATGCATATAATACAGGAGGCTGGGGTGGCCGTGGCAGCTACACTGCCTGCAATCCGCTGTACCTGGCCTGCTTTCCTCTACTCTCGCAGTCTCACACAGAGTCCAGGACTCCACAGTCTCTTCTACTCCACCCTGCGCCATGTGCTCACTGCCCTCCCTCCTCCTTATGCCCAGAACTTAGCTGCAGGCAAGGGCGGGGGGGGGGGGGGCAGGTAAGAGCCAGAGGGTGCAGGCAAGGGCCAGGGGGGCACAGGCAGTGCGCACATACCTGAAAAGCCGAGTGATGTGCGCTGTTGTGCTGCTCCTTTTGCGTGCCCCGCTGCTTCTCCTGCCTGTCATTCCCTCCTTCTTTAGGTGAGGAACTTGGTGGGCGGGCGTAATTAGCACAGTGGGCTGCGCCTGCCGGCTTTTACTTTTCTCTAGCTGGCGCGCGGCGTGGTATGCAGGCACTGTCTGGCAGTGGCAGTAAGAAATCAATCTATGGGGGTGGGGTGTATTTGGCGGCCCTCTTTTAAAGAACGGATGATGGACAACAGGTCGGGCGCGGGCCCCCAATGTGACCGTCAGCACACAGTATGTAAAGGGGACGGGCCCAGCCTGGAACTAAGACTGTATGTTAACTAGTGATGTCGCGAACATAAAATTTTCCGTTCGCGAACAGCGAACGCGAACTTCAGAAAATGTTCGCGAACGTGCGAACCGGGCAAACCACCATAGACTTTAATTGGCAGGCGAATTTTAAAACCCACAGGGACTCTTTCTGGCCACAATAGTGATGGGAAAGTTGTTTCAAGGGGACTAACACCTGGACTGTGGCATGCCGGAAGGGGATCCATGGCAAAACTCCCATGGAAAATTACGTAGTGGACGCAGAGTCGGGTTTTAATCCATAAAGGGCATAAATCACCTAACATTCCTAAATTGTTTGGAATAACATGTTTTAAAACATCCAGTGTGTGTATACGATCAGGTATGATGTTGTATCGATCAGGTAGTGTAAGGGTTACGCCCGCTTCACAGTGACAGACCAAACTCCCTTTTAATGCACCGCAAACAACCGCAAACAGTTCATTTGCACAACCGCAAACTCCCCATTTGCACAAGGTTGGATACCAAGCTAGCCACGTCCCGGTAAAGTCATTGAAGGTTTCTTCCTCCACCCAGCCACGTACAACACCAAGGGTCCCCGAAGGTGAATTGAATAGATTTTTCGAACGGGAGATGGTTAAAAACGCTGGCTCCCTCCCCTTTGTTTTAATCCACGGTGACTGCGTCTGCGCCGTGCAATTTACTGTCACACCCGATATGACTCGTATGTTCTGTAGTACTATTCTCATCAGTTTAATCCCTGTTACGTCCCCGACTCCCCAATCTGGGGGCCATTTATTGAATAGATTTTTCGAACGGGAGATGGTTAAAAAACGCTGGCTCCCTCCACTTTGTTTTTATCCACGGTCACTGCGTCTGCGCCGTGCAATTTACTGTCACACCCGATATGAGTGGTATTTTCTGTAGTACTATTCTCATCAGTTTAATCCCTGTTACATCCCACATCAGGGATTGCCTTTTGTGAAAAAAATTTAGGCCGGGTACCTTCGAATGTGACACCCTATATGAGTGGTGTCTTAACTAGTACTATTTCTATCAGTTTAATCCCTGTTACGGACCCTATCCGGTCGAATTGATTAACCATTTTCGAATTAGTGAACCATTACGACATCATGAAATAATTTAGTTCTGAGCTCTGTACTTGCTTTGTATTGGAATTGATGGGGATTTTTTAATTGTCTGCATCATTCCTAATAAACTATTAAGAGACATTATTATGATTTTTTATTTTATGTATTAAAACCCATACAACATATAAAAAAAGGTAAATTAATGTTTTTTCTATGAAATATTATCCAGCCGTCCGATCGCTTTTGGTCTGACCATAATGAAGCAACGGCCTTATCATCTGGGGTGTGGCAACATTGCCAACACACTCATAGAGGTGATGATTGCTTCATTGTGATACGCAAGCCCCTTCACCACAACAAGGTAACCATCACGAAGGGGAATTGACACTTGTATGTGCCTTTTTTTTTTGTTTGTTTTTGCAGCCACAGTGCTGCACCATAGGACAGAACAATTAGGCATGTACACATGCCTGAAAAATAATGGCACTGTTGCAGCCGCTATTGTAGCAGCGGCCGGAAAAATTGATGTTTTACAGGCAGAAAAGTGACTAAAACATTGCGGCTTGAACCCTAGTTGGTGGTGGAGAATTCACGAAAGTCATCCGGTATGCAGACATTAAATACAGCAGCGTGGGGATCATTTTGAGGCCAAGGCATGTCATCAGGCCTTTTGTTAGTCAAACGTATCCCCCACTGTCAGTCCCTTCGGGATCCATGCCTCATTCATCTTTATGAAGGTGAGGTAATCAACACTTTTTGACCGAGGCGACTTCTCTTGTCAGTGACAATGCCTCCTGCTGCACCGAAGGTCCTTTCTGACAGGACACTTGAAGCAGGGCAGGCCAGAAGTTCTATCGCGAACTGGGATAGCTCAGGCCACAGGTCAAGCCTGCACACCCAGTAGTGAAGGGGTTCATTGCTCCTCAGAGTGTAGATATCTGCTGTTAAAGCGAGGTAGTCTGCTACCTGTCGGTCGAGTCGTTCTCTAAGGCTGGATCCCGAAGGGCTGTGGCGATGTGTAGGACTGAAAAAGCTCCGCATGTCCTCCATCAACAACACCTCTGTAAATCGTCCAGTCCTTGCCGCCGTGGTAGGAGGAGGATTACACTCACCTCTTTCCCTGTTAGATTCCCATTGTGCTGTCACATCCCCCTTATAAGCTGTGTAAAGCATATTTTTAGTTTGGTTTTGAACTGCTGCATCCTTTCCGACTTTCGGTAATTTGGTAACATTTCTGCCACTTTCTGCTTATACTTGGGGTCTAGTAGCGTGGCACCCAGTACAGGTCGTTCTCCTTCATCCTTTTTATACGTGGGTCCCTCAACAGACATGACAGCATGAAAGACCCCATTGAACAAGGTTGGATGCAGAGCTACTCATTTCCCGTTCCTCGTCCTCACTGATGTCATTGACGATCTGTTCTTCCCCCAGCCACGTACAACACCATGGGTCCCAGATAGGTGACAACAACGAGCACCCTGGGGTGCCTGCTGTGGTTGGTCTTCCTCCTCCTCAAAGCCGCCACATTCCTCCTCTGACTCCTCTTCCTCATACTCCTCTTCCAGCGTTGCCGCAGGTCCGGCAAGCGATGATGACAAGGCTGTTTCTGGTGGTGATGGTGACCACAACTCTTCCTCTTCATGCTCATCTACAGCCTGATCCAGAACTCTTCGCAGGGCACGCTACAGGAAGAAAACAAATGGGATGAGGTCGCTGATGGTGCCTTCGGTGCGACTGACTAGGTTTGTCACCTCCTCAAAAGGACGCATAAGCCTACAGGCATTGCGCATGAGTGTCCAGTAACGTGGCAAAAGATTCCCAGCTTCGCAGAGGCTGTCCTAGCACCCCGGTCATACAAATACTCGTTGACGGCTTTTTCTTGTTGGAGCAGGCGGTCAAACATTAGGAGTGTTGAATTCCAACGTGTCGGGCTGTCGCATATCAAGCGCCTCACTGGCATGTTGTTTCGCCGCTGAATATCGGAAAAGTGCGCCATGGCCGTGTAGGAACGCCTGAAATGGCCACACACCTTCCTGGCCTGCTTGAGGACGTCCTGTAAGCCTGGGTACTTAGACACAAAACGTTGTACGATGAGATTCAACACATGTGCCATGCACGGCACATGTGACAACTTGCCCAAAGTCAATTCCGACAACAAATTTGTTCCATTGTCACACACCACTTTGCCAATCTCCAGTTGGTGCGGGGTCAGCCACTGATCCACCTGTGCGTTCAGGGCGGACAGGAGTGCTGGTCCTGTGTGGCTCTCTGCTTTCAGGCAAGTCAACCCCAAGACAGCGTGACACTGTCGTATCCGGGATGTGGAATAACCCCTGGGGAGCTGAGGGGATTCAGTTGATGTGCAGCCAGACGCCGCAGCAGAAGAGGACTCAGCCGAGGAGGATATCGAAGAGGATGGAGTAGGAGTAGAGGAGGTGGCAGTAGGCCTGCCTGCAAGTCGTGGCGGTGTCACCAACTCCGCTGCGGAGCCACGCATTCCATGCTTGTCAGACGTCAGCAGGTTGACCCAATGCGCAGTGTACGTGATATACCTGCTCTGACCGTGCTTTGCAGACCAGGTATCAGTGGTCAGATGGACCCTTGCCCCAACACTGTATGCCAAAGATGCCATGACTTCCTTTTCAATGACATATGGACCCTTGCCCCAACACTGTATGTCAGAGATGCCATGACTTTCTTTTCAATGACATGGTAGAGGTTTGGGATTGCCTTTTTGAAAAAAAAAAAATTAGTCCGGGTACCTTCCACTGTGGTGTCCCAATAGCGACAAATTTTTTGAAGGCCTCAGACTCCACCAGCTGGTATGGTAAAAGCTGGCGGGCTAAGAGTTCCGTCAAGCCAGCTGTCAGTTGCCGGGCAAGGGGTGATTCTGTGACATTGGCTTTTACGCTCAAACATGTCCTTGACAGACACCTGACTGTGGGCAGATGAGCAGGAACTGCTGAAGGTGAGAGATGGAGTGGCGGGTGGTTGAGAGGGGGCAGGGATGACAGCAGTGGTTGACGTGGCTGAAGATGCTGGACCAGGAGGAGCATGGTGGCTTTGAGTTTGTGTGCTGCTTGTTCTCATGTGTTGATCCCATAGGCGTTTGTGATGTGAGATCATGTGCCTTCGCAAAGCAGTTGTACCAAGGTGGGTGTTGGACTTCCCACGACTCAGTTTCTTTTGGCACAGGTTGCAAATGGCATTGATGTTATCAGAGGCAGACACACAAAAAAATGCCACACTGCTGAGCTTTGCAATGACGGCATTCTGGTGGTGGCAACAGCATGCGTTGACTGGCGTGCTGTCTGGCTGACCCCAGGTGCCGATACATGCTGTCTGACTGTGCCACTAACTCCTTGCGACGACCTCCCCTGCTTCCAACTCGTCTCCTCATTCTCTCTGTCTCCCCTTCTGAACTTTCCCCTCTTCTTCTCTTCAAACAGGCACCCACGTGGTATCCGTGGACACATCGTCATCATCAACAGCTTCACTTGTATCTGACACCACAGCAAAGGAAGCAGCAGCGGGTACAACATCATCATCATCATCATCACACTGTACGTCCATGTGTGTAATCCTGCCTGACTGTGACATATCCCCGTAATCTACATCATCTGGCAATAATGGTTGCGCATCACTAATTGCATCCAACTGATGTGTAAATAACTCCTCTGACGGATCAAGTGAAGCGGCTGTGGTGGCTGTGGTGGTAGTGGTGGTGGTGGCGACGGGCGGGTGCGTGGTAACTTGAGAGCAGGTGACCGAAGCTGAGCTGGAGGAGGATGGTGCGTCAAGGTTCTTAGCGGAAGCTGTTGAAGATTGGGTGTCCTGTCTAAGCCAGTCAACTACGTCCTCAGAATTTTTCGGGTTCAGGGTGCGTGGCCTCTGAACACTGGGCATTATTCCAGGGACAGTGGAAATCACAGCACCACGATCACGACGGCCCCTGCGGGGTGGTCTGCCTCTGCCTGTCAATTTTTTTAGATAAGTGGTACTACGCGTGCTAGGTACTGTGCCACCCGGCATCAGTGGTGGGCACTGGCAGTGGGCACACTACAGTCTGTGGAAGTGGGCCTGACACACACTGACAGCAGGCAAGCAACTGAAATTAGACTAATGTGTAAAAATAAGTGCGAAGTCAAGGGCACACCGGTAATAGTCACCTGGGATCACATCCAAAAAAGTTTATTAAAAATACTAAAAATACCTAAAATGCGGACCAATCACTTAATATTAATTGCATACATACAAATCTGCCACAATAAAGTGCAACGTGCTAAAGTGTCCCCAAGTGTTAGAAAAATTGATACAATTAATCCATATAAAGCTGATGCAGATATAGTAATATCACTTATGTGCAAATATCAAATCCTGTGCAAAAGTCAAGGTTAAACAATAAAAATGATTAAAACTACTAGGTAATATGTGCAATCAGGTAGTGCCATAAAAGTCCGTGCAAAAATTGACTAGTGTCCACCTTTTCAGCAGCAAAAATAAAAATGTTCAATTATTTGTCTTATTCCTCATAGAAGCAACGATAGTGCAAAGTTAGCGATACCGGTATGCTTGTAGCTCACATTTAGTTCGATTGAACACCCGATGGTGGGAACGGCCATCTGCCGGCTGCCGACTGCAGCGCTCCTCCTCCACCTCTCCTCCGTCCCGGAATGCCCGAACCCAGCTGCCTTACCGTGATTCGGACGTTCTAGCTCGTCACAGTCTCTGCCCGCCTGCGGCGTCCCACAGGGCGTTCTGGATACACGCAGCGTCCCACGTGTTTCTTCCCACGGCAGTGCTGGGTCCTAGGGCCTTTCAATATAGGTTGGTTGGAAAGTCTGTTAGCTTTACAGCTGCTTCACAGTCTCGTGAACAAATCACTGTCAGGGACGGAGGGGGATACTGGTCTAACACACCACCAATCTCCCAGACAGCGTTTCGGAGTATACGCCCCTTTTTCAATGGGTTACCTGTGGTGGGTGTTACGTGGATTTATATAGCTGATTCCCTAATCAAACTAGTGTATGCACATAAACCCGGAGTGGATTTCTTTTCAGTGGACATAGTAATATATTACCAAAAGCAACCATTTTTCTTCATTTGGCATATATTCTGCATGCAAGACACTTGAACATTACAGCATAAGTAAAGATGTAAGAAATGTAGAAATATATATATATATATATATATGTTCCTTTGATAGATAAGGTACAGAATTATTGGTTGTAGGAACCTCATGTACATGAACCGATGGAGGGGATTCAAACTTGCTTGAAGAACAGAGGATGGTGTAAAGATCACATTGACACGTCCAGACCTCGACCCCCAATCTCAGACGCACCACCCCTACAAGAACTCAAAGACTCTCCTTCGCGCTTAATCCTTTTGGAATGATGGTCTCAAACTCAAAAATACGCTTGACTCTTGCTCGTGACATTTGTATACAAATTCTACTCCTCCATGTTTACTGACTTTTCAAGGGCAGCGAAACTTAGGCCGGACGGATCACAATTATGCATCAACTTAAATGCTTAGAGACCGAGTGGGCCTCGCAGCCTTTTTAATTTTGGTCAATATGAACTCGCTCACTCTTTGATATTCAGTGTTCTCTTGGTCCAGTCTACATACTGTTTCTAGACACGGACATTCCAGAAGTCGTAAACGACCCCTGTGAGACTACAAATATGATGAAAATTCTTTGCACTGTATAAACAAACTGATTGAGTGAGCTGACTTCACTATCTTCTCTTCTTCTAGGAAACGACGAATTATACAAATACAGTTGAGGGCATTGCTGACACGAACAATCGTTTAGTCCCTAGTTGGATACTAAACCAAAGATTGTGTATAAAAGGCTAGCTAATTTAGCTAACAAAGTAGCCCCAACAGTACAGAATTATCAACGAAAGAAAGAGAAATGGGAAGTTGGCTTACCTTGAGGGGCTTCTATAGGTGTGGGCGGTGCTCGAACTGTAGATGTACGTCGCTTTCCTAGAAGAAGAGAAGAAGTGAAGTCAGCCACTAATCAGTTTGTTTATAAAATCAAAGAATTTTTATCATGTGAGTCCACAGGGTCATTTACATCTTGGAATGTCCGTGTCAGAAACAGTATGTGGGCCGGACAAAGAGAACACTGAAACAAAGAGTGAGGCGAACATATTGCCAAAATTAAAAAGGCTATGAGGCCCACTCGGTCTCTAAGCATTTTAAATTGATGCATAATTGTGATCCGTCCGGCCTAAGTTTTGCTGCCCTTGAAAAAGTCAGTAAAACATGGAGGGGTGGCAATTTTGTGTCACAAATGTCACGACAAGAGTCAAGGCGTATTTTGAGTTTGAAACCATCATTCCAAAGGATTAAACGCCGAAATGGAGATCTTTGGATTCTTATAGGGTGGTGTGTTTGAGATTGGGGGTCGAGGTCTGGCCGTGTTACCGACACCTCGACCCCTTCTCTCCTCACACCTCCTCCCTCCTGTTCTTCAGCAAGTTTGAATCCCTCCATCGGTTCATGTACATGAGGTTCCTACAACTCAATAATTCTGTACCTTATCTATCAAAGGAACATATATATATATATTTATACATTTTTACATTTTTATATACATCTCTTTACTTATCTATGTGTAATGTTCAAGTGTCTTGCATGCAGAATATATGCCAAATGAAAGAAAATGGTTGCTTTTTGGTAATATATTACTATGTCCACTGAAAAAGAAATCCACTCCGGGTTTATGTGCATACACCAGTTTGATTAGGAATCAGCTATATAAATCCACGTAACACCCACCACAGGTAACTCCATTGAAAAGCGTATACCTAAACGCGCCTGGGAGATTGGTGGTGTGTTAGACCAGTATCCCCTCCGTCCCTGACAGTGATTTGTTCACGAGACTGTGAAGCAGCTAAAGCTAACAGACTTTCCAACCAACCTATATGTCAGAGATGCCATGACTTTCTTTTCAATGACATGGTAGAGGTTTGGGATTGCCTTTTTGAAAAAAAAAAATTAGTCGGGTACCTTCCACTGTGGTGTCCCAATAGCGACAAATTTTTGAAGGCCTCAGACTCCACCAGCTGGTATGGTAAAAGCTGGCGGGCTAAGAGTTCCGTCAAGCCAGCTGTCAGTTGCCGGGCAAGGGGTGATTCTGTGACATTGGCTTTTACGCTCAAACATGTCCTTGACAGACACCTGACTGTGGGCAGATGAGCAGGAACTGCTGAAGGTGAGAGATGGAGTGGCGGGTGGTTGAGAGGGGGCAGGGATGACAGCAGTGGTTGGCGTGGCTGAAGATGCTGGACCAGGAGGAGCATGGTGGCTTTGAGTTTGTGTGCTGCTTGTTCTCATGTGTTGATCCCATAGGCGTTTGTGATGTGAGATCATGTGCCTTCGCAAAGCAGTTGTACCAAGGTGGGTGTTGGACTTCCCACGACTCAGTTTCTTTTGGCACAGGTTGCAAATGGCATTGATGTTATCAGAGGCAGACACACAAAAAAATGCCACACTGCTGAGCTTTGCAATGACGGCATTCTGGTGGTGGCAACAGCATGCGTTGACTGGCGTGCTGTCTGGCTGACCCCAGGTGCCGATACATGCTGTCTGACTGTGCCACTAACTCCTTGCGACGACCTCCCCTGCTTCCAACTCGTCTCCTCATTCTCTCTGTCTCCCCTTCTGAACTTTCCCCTCTTCTTCTCTTCAAACAGGCACCCACGTGGTATCCGTGGACACATCGTCATCATCAACAGCTTCACTTGTATCTGACACCACAGCAAAGGAAGCAGCAGCGGGTACAACATCATCATCATCATCATCACACTGTACGTCCATGTGTGTAATCCTGCCTGACTGTGACATATCCCCGTAATCTACATCATCTGGCAATAATGGTTGCGCATCACTAATTGCATCCAACTGATGTGTAAATAACTCCTCTGACGGATCAAGTGAAGCGGCTGTGGTGGCTGTGGTGGTAGTGGTGGTGGTGGCGACGGGCGGGTGCGTGGTAACTTGAGAGCAGGTGACCGAAGCTGAGCTGGAGGAGGATGGTGCGTCAAGGTTCTTAGCGGAAGCTGTTGAAGATTGGGTGTCCTGTCTAAGCCAGTCAACTACGTCCTCAGAATTTTTCGGGTTCAGGGTGCGTGGCCTCTGAACACTGGGCATTATTCCAGGGACAGTGGAAATCACAGCACCACGATCACGACGGCCCCTGCGGGTGTGGTCTGCCTCTGCCTGTCAATTTTTTTAGATAAGTGGTACTACGCGTGCTGGGTACTGTGCCACCCGGCATCAGTGGTGGGCACTGGCAGTGGGCACACTACAGTCTGTGGAAGTGGGCCTGACACACACTGACAGCAGGCAAGCAACTGAAATTAGACTAATGTGTAAAAATGAAATGCCTTATTTATCGGCAAGCTACTGTGCCACCCGGTTTCAGTGGTTGGCACTGGCAGTGGGCACACTACAGTCAGTGGAAGTGGGCCTGACACACACTGGCAGCAGGCAAGCAAATGAATTTAGACTACTGTCTAAAAAATAAATGCCTTATTTATCGGCAAGCTACTGTGCCACCCGGTATCAGTGGTTGGCACTGGCAGTGGGCACACTATAGTCAGTGGAAATCGGCCTGACACACACTGACAGCAGGCAAGCAACTGAAATTAGACTAATGTGTAAAAATTAAATGCCTTATTTATCGGCAAGCTACTGTGCCACCCGGTATCAGTGGTTGGCACTGGCAGTGGGCACACTACAGTCAGTGGAAGTGGGCCTGACACACACTGGCAGCAGGCAAGCAACTGAAATTACACTAAAGTGTAAAAATTAAATGCCTTTTTTGATGCAAAGTCCTGTGCCAGCCGGTATGAGTGGTGGGCACTGGCAGTGGGCACACTACAGTCAGTGAAAGTCAGCCTGACACACACTGGCAGGCAACTAACCTTAGATTAAAGTGTAAAAATTAAATGCCTTTTTTGATGCAAAGTCCTGTGCCACATGGGATGACAGGGGTGGGCACTGGCAGTGGGCACACTACAGTCTGTGGGCCTGCAGCACCTCACACACAGGCAGGCCAGGCAACTGCAATATGTATACGCTGTCCTTACAGCAGAGATCAGATGAGTCTTTCAGGACTGGAGTGGACACTGAATTCACTAGCCTAGCTATCGATTTCCCTATTAAATCAGCAGCAACTACACTCTCCCTCCTCTCACTAAGACTGCAGCTTCAGAATGAATCTAAAATGGATGCTGTTCAGGAGATGGGAGGGTCTGGGAGGGAGGGTATGCTGCTGATTGGCTGGAATGTGTCTGCTGACTGTGAGGTACAGGGTCAAAGTTTGCTCAATGATGATGTATAGGGGGCGGACCGAACATCGCATGTGTTCGCCCGCTGCGGCGAACGCGAACAAGCTATGTTCGCCGGGAACTGTTCGCCGGCGGATAGTTCGGGCCATCTCTAATGTTAACTAAGTAGCAGGACATGTAGGGCATACATGGGGGATGTCCCTGCACTTACTATTATTTCTGGGCGTCGCTCTGTTGCGCCGCTGTGGCCCCCGTTACAGTCTCCCGCACTGTATGCTAAGTAACAGCATCGGAGCAATAGGAAGGAGACATCAGCTTTTCTCCATGGGTATTCCTTCTCCCTGGCTGTAGCGCTTTCCAATCGCAGTGCAGAGCGTCACAGCCAGGGAGAAAAATACTCTCTGGCTGTGACACTCTGTGCCGCGATTGGACAGCGTTACAGCCAGGGAGAAGGAAACGCCTACAGAGAAAGACTGCGTCTCCTCCCCATTGCTCCGATGCTGTTACTTAGCATACAGTGCGGGAGATTGTATTGGGGGCCACAGCGGCGCAACAGAGCGACGCCCAGAAATAATAGTAAGTGCAACAGAGCGGCTCCCAGAAATAATAGTAAGCCCATGAAGGGCGGCTGGGCCCCAAAGCAGCCGTTTCCCCTGCTTCCCCGATAGTTACGCCACTGCTGTGAACAGTAAATTAAGTTGAAGATGAAATCATCTCCAAAATGCATAAAGTTAAAGATGAAACACACTTTTTAACATTTTGAGCAATATCAGTGGATTATTTTGGTCTTGTACAATTTTAGAGGGAAAAAAGAAAAGGAGCACCTTGCACAAGTATGAGAAACCAAGGAGATTTCAGCGAACATACAACTTTGACCGAGGTCTCAGACCTTAAAGGGCTTCTCTGGAAATTAGGAAAATGAAAATACTTAAATATTACTTCATTATAAATATATTACCAAATACCTTTCATTAGTTATAATGGCTCGTTTTTTTCCGGAGAACAATCATTCGGAGAAACAAAATGGCCGCTGTCCTATTAGTACACACAAAACCTGTCCTAATCACACAGGAGAATAAGTTAAAGAGCTGCGCTATCTTCCTCTCTTACTTGTCAGCTGAATCTCTGTAGAAATGTGATTCATTGGAGACATGAAGTACAGAGAGGATAGTGGGGAGTAGATAATGAGCAGCAGCACTTGTATGCAGTCTCCATCACCACAGTCTGTCCTGTCCTTCCTCTCTGCACTTCATTTCTCCTCATGGACTCCATTCCAACAGAGATTCAGCTGAAGATCCTATCATCTGTATTCAGGATCATAATCCCTGACAAGTAGAGCAGAGAGGAGGCTGAGGCAGCTCTTTACCTCAGTGTTGTTAAGTAACTTGTCCTCCTGTGTGATTAGGATAGGTTTTGTGTGTACTAATAGGACGGAAGCCATTTTATTTCTCCTAATGATTGCTCCCTAGACAAAATAAACCACTATAAATAATGAAATGTATTTGGGAATATATTTATACTAAAGTAATATTTAAGTATTTTCATTTTCTTAATTCCTGGAGAACCCTTTAAATAGCCTGTTAGGGTTAAGGCTTGTTCACAATCATTGTTAGGAAACGCCAGGTGATAATAATTTCAAAGCTTTATAAATACCCAAACTCCTCTAACCTTGTCCCCAAAAACAGCAGGCATGGTTTATTCTAAGCAGCTGCCTAACACTCAGAAAATAAAAATGGTTGAGGCCCACAAAGCAGGAGAAGGCTATAAGAAGATAGCAAAGCGTTTTCAGGTTGCCATTTCCTCAGTTCGAAATGTAATCAAGAAATGTCAGTTACCAGGAACAGTGGAGGTCAGGAGAAAATCTGGAAGACCAAGAAAAATCTCAGAGACAGCTGCTCATAGAATTGCTCGAAAGGCAAATCAGGACCCCACTTGACTGCAAAAGACCTTCAGGAAGATTAAGTAGACTCTGGGGTTGTGGTACATTGTTCTACTGTTCAGTGACACCTGCACAAATATGGCTTTCATGGAAGAGTTATCAGATGAAAATCTCTCCTAAATCCTCACCTCAAAATTCAGATTCAGCAGTTTGCAGAAGAACATCTAAACAAGCCTGATGCATTTTGGAAAAAAGTCCTGTAGAACAATGTGTTAAAATAGAAGTCTTTGGGCACAATGAGAAAAGATATGTTTGGAGAAAAAAAGGGTACAGAATTTTTATGAAAAGAACACATCTCCAATAGAGTTGAGCGAACTTGTATTTTAAGTTCGGCGTCCAAAGTTTGGGTTCAGGTTATCTTAGAATCCCCTTATGGATTCCGCTACCACTGACCATAATGGAATTTTGAATTCTTCGATGAACCCGAACCTTGGAAAACACTAAGGACCTGTGGTGACTTCACCGTCATGTGATCAGTGCAGGGGGCGTGGCTCAGTACTGGATTGGATAAGAGGTGGTAAAGGGCCTGGTATAATGATCATGTGACATGAGGGCGGAGCTCCTGTGCTCTGTGTGGAGGAGAAGAAGGAAGTAGAGCAGTGAAGGACGGTTGCGCGAATTTGGATTCCAAATTCCGTTATGGTCCATGATAGTGAATCCATAACCCGAACCCCAACCCGAACTTTGGACGCCGAACTTAAAATGCAAGTTCGCTTAACTCTAATCTCCAGCCATTAAGCATGGCAGTGGATCAATCATACTTTGGGGTTGTGTTGTAGCCAGTGGCTAAAATAGGAGCAGTATTAAAGTAGTTATATTCTAGTACATAGGAGGCAGTAGTATAGTAGTTATACTCTTGAACATAGGAGGCAGTATTACACTTATATTTCAGTACACAGGAGCAGTATTATAGTAGTTATATCCTTGTACATAGGAGCAGTATTATAGTAGCTATATTCTTGTACATAGGAGGCAGTATTATAGTAGTATATTCTTGTACATAGGAGGCAGTATTATAGTAGTTATATTCTTGTACATAGGAGCAGTATTATAGTAGTTATATTCTTGTACATAGGAGGCAGTATTATAGTAGTTATATTCTTGTACATAGGAGCAGTATTATAGTAGTCATATTCTTGTACATAGGAGCATTATTGTTCTAGTTTTATTCTTGCATATAGGAGCAGTATTATAGTTGTTATATTCTTGTACATAGGAGCAGTATTATAGTAATTATATTCTTGTATATAGGAGCAGTATTATAGTAGTTATATTCTTGTACATAGAAGCAGTATTATAGTAGTTATATTCTTGTACATAGAAGCAGTATTATAGTAGATGCATTCTTGTACATAGGAGCAGTATTATAGTAGTTATATTTTTTTTACATAGGAGCAGTATTATAGTAGTTATATTCTTCTACATAGGAGCAGTATTAAAGTAGTCATATTCATGTACATAGGAGGCAGTATTATAGTAGTTATATTCTTGTACATGGGAGGCAGTATTATAGTAGTTATATTCTTATACATAGGAGGCAGTATTATAGTAGTTATATTCTAGTAGATAGGAGCAGTATTATAGTAGTTATATTCTTGTACATAGGAGCAGTATTATAGTAGTTATGTTCTTGTACATAGGAGGCAGTATTATAGTAGTTATATTCTTGTACATAGGAGCAGTATTATAGTAGTTATATTCTAGTACATAGGAGCAGTATTATAGTGGTTATATTCTTGTACATAGGATAGGAGCAGTATTATAGTAGTTATATTCTTGTACATAGGAGCAGTATTATAGTAGTTATATTCTTGTACATAGGAGCAGTATTATAGTAGATGTATTCTTGTACATAGGAGCAGTAGTATAGTAGTTATATTTTTTACATATTAGCAGTATTAAAGTAGTTATATTCTTCTACATAGGAGCAGTATTATAGTAGTTATATTCTTGTACATAGGAGGCAGTAGTATAGTAGTTATATTCTTATACATAGGAGGCAGTATTATAGTAGTTATATTTTAGTAGATAGGAGCAGTATTATAGTAATTTATATAAACCATATATATAAATTTATATATCCAAAAAATTAACGCAGCACTCTTCTCCAGATGAAAAAAGGTGAAGTTTTATTCACACATATATATATATTACATCACATGTGTTTTTGTCAGTTATATCTGGAATTATCTTTTAAACAGATATTTTCTTGAACTTCTGTCTATAAAGTCTTTATTATGAAATAAATTGAGAAAGACATCGTTATGTCTTTATTAGTCACATCTTTGTCTCTTTCCCCTCCCTATTGTACATAAAATTCTCGGTGTTTACTGCAATGTTAATTAAGATTAATGGTATTGTTGACGCGTTTCACCCTAGCAGCTAAACCTATAAACAGCTGTAATGTTAGTGATTATAGCCGATCTATGCCGCGCTACCCTCAAGCAACTGTGCTTTGCTTCCTGCGACTGCAGACATTGTAGCTCGTCTGGAATGGCTCCCTGGCCAAAAGAAGGTATATTATCCCAGCAAGTAACTGTGGACAAATGTTCCATAGGAAATAATTCCAACGGAAACCAGCTGCCTCCTAATGTCACAGAAGTAACTCTGTATTCAGTGTGGATAGTGCGCAGTTCTCTTTGGAACTTTAGTTACTGATCTCACTGTTTAGGCATTAGAAGTTTTCCGGTAATGTACCATATGTGGCTATTGGTTACATGAGATGTATGGTCTCCGTATTATGCAGCTTGGCACGGGCCAATACTTATTAAATACTAGAAATCTGGTGGAGCGAGCATATTGTCGAAGATGCAGAGTAACATTATAATATAACACTTAGACTGGAAAATGTATTGAGGATCGGAAAAATGTTATGATGCAATGAATGCATTCTCAACCGCCAAACCGCACTCCTAACCAGGGCTGTGGAGTCGGAGTCGGAGTCGAGGAGTCGGAGTCGGAGGCAATTTTGGGTACCTGGAGTCGGAGTCGGCAAAAATGGACCGACTCGACTCGACTCCTACTAGATTTAAATTGGAATAAAAAAATTGGAATAAAAAAAGCAAGTTTAAATGTCCCAATTCAGATAAAGTTATAATTAATTACTTCCCTACTGTAAGAATAAAGGCCAATGCATGCAGTGCGTCACGTTACCGCTAAACAAAGACCTTAAGTGACCGTGAAGGAGCATGCTTTTCATATGCTTTACTATGCAGTTAAAGGGACACTGACAGGCTGATTTACCGGCTAAAGATATATCTGCTGGTATTCATCAGAGGATTAGGAATACAACTAGACGACTGTTACCCCCAGTTGAGGTTTACTTGTGTTTAAAAACGTTTTAATCAATATGCAAATTCTCTACCTTTGTGCCCAAGGGGGCAGGCGCACATGTAGAGTACTGGCAGCACTAGACAGGACTAGGTAGCGAGGAGGAAGAGAGAAAGCTGGCACAGCCTCAGCATAGCCAGACCAGGCTGCTGCCAGCACTCTACACGTGCGCCTGTGCAGGAATTCAGCGCTCAGCTAGCCTGAAAAAAGCCAGTGCAGTGAATAATAACGAGGGGAACAGCGCTGGGAAGCTGTACTGGGCGCGGCTGGGCACAAAGCCGCAGGAGACGCTGCCCCATTGGGCACAAAGATAGTGAATTTGCATACAGATTAAAATGTTTTTTAAACACAAGTACAGCTTAACTGGGGGTAACATTAGTATAGTTTTATTCCTAATTCTCTGATGAATACCAGTATATATCTTTAGCTGGAAAATCAGCCTGTCAGTGTCCCTTTAAGGAGCGGCAATACTTACACTTTCCATTGTCTTGTGGTCTGCTGTTACAGGGAACCCATGGTTATCCTAGCCTCTCACTGATAACTGATTAAGGACTGGAGACACTTGTATAAGTGAAGGGAATGGATAGTCAATAGTTCAAGACTGAAGCTGTAAACCATTTGAAAAACTGCTATCATTCAGCTAAGGCTATAAAACATGTAAACTCAGATTGTTAGCTTAAATTTTAAACATGACTATGGGATTCTACTAGGAAAATCATGTTTTAAAATAAATGCCCCTTCCCCTGCCCCTTCCTGGATCCTCCCACTGCTCTATCTTCAGCAGAAGATCAGCACACAAAGGAGAAGGCAGCAGCTTCTGCTCAACTACCTCTCTGTGCTAGAGAAGATTAGAAGAACTTGGTGGAACAGCTTCGTATTTGCATATTAAATACAGAGGAGTCGGAGTCGAGGAGTCGGAGTCGGAAGTTTCAAAATCTGAGGAGTCGGGTCGGAGTCGGAGTCGGACAATTTATCTACCGACTCCACAGCCCTGCCCCTAACCCATATACCTGATTTAAGACTAAAAAAAATCAGAGCAGCCAAGTTTACTAACCCCTGGAGGATGCAGGTGAACACCCAATAGTTACCACCTTGTTGGGCATGTCATTTAATTAGTCAACACCAATAAGGGCCCCATTGTAAATTTTAGTCCCTGGTCCATAACTTCACAATCTACCCCCCGTCAAAACATTTTGGTGTAAAAAAGCACTTAAAAAAAAAAATGAAAAAAATGGGTCCAACACAGTGTTTATATGTGTAGTACCCCAGAGCGGCACTACCATTCCTACACCCTGCTACTGTCGCTAATGTCTAACAAATAATGCCATCTGTGTACTTGATTCCAGGTCCTTTGATATTGTGCCTTAATAATATTGTTGGGCAACTTTTATTACAGGCAATGTGCCTGGTTATCCAGCAAGTGGCAGTGTTCCTGACAGAGGGAGATCTTTAGATGGAATGGAACTTACCATTCCATTCTCCCCCCTTTTGGGCAGAAGTGGGCTAGTTCTGCTTCCGACCAAGGGAGGGGTTGATATAGTGCAGGCATCAGCAACCTTCGGCTCCCAGCTGTTGTGAAACTACAATTCCCAGCATGCTCCATTCATTTCTATGTAAGTTCTTAGAAGAGCAGAGCAACTATGCATGCTGGGAGTTGTAGTTTCACAAAAGCTGGGAGCCAAAGGTTGCCTACCCCTGATATAGTGGGAGTCGATAGAAGAATTGGAAAGATAAAAGACATGGGGCAGTATGGAGAGCATCTACTCCTCGAACAGCAGGATTCTAGCAGCTCATAGAGCACCATGATTACTTTCCTTTAATAGAATGAAAATTACAATGGGGTCAACAGCCAAAAACAGCCCACTCAATGATACCAGAACTGCTAGAAAGTCCAGCAGACTGAAGCCAGAGATTAGCACAACAGAGAAAGAGAAAGAAAGATATTCAAGTTTACCTACCAGTTTACCCTTAGCCTGCTGGAGCCAAGAGAAATATCAAGTGTTGTCTGGATGTTTTTTCAAGTAAAAAAATGTTAAATTTTAACCTTGGGGGGAGACAGTATCGAGGCCACATCACCACTTCGGCATTGCTAAACACTGGGACCTGATTGATCGGCCCTGGGGGGGAGTCACCGTTTCCACTCCTGTACAGTGTGTTATAACCGGCAAACGTGGGTAGGAGCCTATTAGAATCGTGTGACAAATAAGCTCCACACAATGTGTCCAAATGGGCAAAATACGCATGCCTGTATTTGAACAGAAAATGGACAAGAATAGGACGTGTTCTATAATTTACGGCCCAGCCGCACAGATGCTGACAGCAGATGGATGGCATGGCATTTTTTGCAACCCCATAGAGAAGAATGGGTTCTCCTGCGATATGCAAAAAATGTGGATTGTAGGCAGACCGAAAATAAAGTCATGTGAATGTACTCTTAGGGAATGTTTCAAAAATCAGTTAACAATATAGCAATAATAAATGACAGAACAGGTGCACCCTGCGGTCTTACTAAGCCCTCAAACTGATGTTAAAATTGAGAGGTTAGTCAACATATCCTGCTGTGGAGGACATGTCTTAAGCCCGAGCACCACGCCAAGGTCTCTCAAGTAGCTCGGGACCTAACACTCACCTACCTGTGCCATATGGGCAATACCAGGGACCAGTGGGCAAAATTACAGGAATGTATTAGGCCGACTCACAGAAGACTCCTCAGTTACTTCCAGCATGTGACCATGCCTGCAATGGGAGGAGGGAGAGGGCTGTGAGCCCCACCCAAGACTGGCTGATATGGCCCAGGCCTCACAGGTGCACCTAAATGTAGCCTGTGGATGGAAAACAGGCTACATTTACATGGGAGTTTATACACCTCCAAACAATTATATATACACAAACCAACTGAAAGGTGGAATGAAGCAGGATGTGCTCAACCCCAAAATGCAGTTGTGCATATATAAACAGGGGAGCAGATCCTGCACTTGTGGCCCGTTGCTAATGGCGATCCCCAGCAAAAATGCATACGGTGGAGGATGCCCGCAGCGGACCACAAGTACCACAATAGACATTCTACACAAGATGGCAACCATGTGGATGTAATAAATAATATAACAATATAGCAATAACAAATGACAAAACAGGTGCACACTGCGGTCTTACTAAGCCCTCAAACTGATGGTAAAATTGAGAGGTTAGTCAACATGTCCTACAGTGGAGGACATGTCTTAAGCCCGAGCACCACGCCAAGGTCTCTCAAGTAGCCTGGGACCTAAGACTCACCTACCTGTGCCAGATGGGCAATACCAGGGACCAGTGGGCTAAATTACAGGAGTGTAAAGGCCGACTCGCAGCAGACTCCTCAGTTACCTCCAGCATGTGACCATGCCTGCAATGGGAGGAGGGAGAAGGCTGTGAGCCCCACCCAAGACTGGCTGATATGGCCCAGGCCTCACAGGTGCCCCTCAATGTAGCCTGTGGATGGAAAACAGGCTACATTTACATGGGAGTTTATACACCTCCAAACAATTATATGTACACAAACCAACTGAGAGGTGGCATGAAGCAGGATGTGCTCAACCCAAAAATGCAGTTGTGCATATTGTGGGGGGTTAGCTCTGGTCTCGAGGATCGTTCACATACAGATAGTCGTCCACCGCAGCTTTAGGGGCCAAAACATCGCTTTATTGTCCCAGCATCAACATAAGATAAATGAAATTCAAAACAAGCACCTGCCCGGCTGTGGCTCTAACTAACACAGTGTGTCCCTAGACTCACCTAAGACACTGTTCACACACACGGCACCCATGCGGTCTTACCCAGCCCAATGTCCATCAGCCTCCTGGCTGTTACCTCACCGGTGTCTTTTGGAGGATTGTGGTCCAGTGCGTCCGCCCGACGCTGACCATGCGACCCTTATCCCTAGGCGTCGCAGGACCCCAAACTCAGGCTACTCCCAGCCTTGTGGTCTCTCAGCGCTCCCAGATCAAACCACACACAGAACCACTCCAGGACTCTCTGTTACCACACAGGACACACCCATCTCACTGTGAGGGACAGCTTGATGCTCTCTTGATTGTGGCACCTGTTGCTGCCCTCAGACCTAGCCCACTGGATGGGAAAGAGATGGATACATCCTGCCATATCCCTCTACTTCTATCACAGCCATGAGGCCTGTCACATGCCTCACAAATATATATACAGGGAGCAGATCCTGCACTTGTGGCCTGTTGCTAATGGTGATCCCCAGTTTTGTCATTTGCTTTTGCTATATTGTTATATTATTTATTACATCCACACTGTTGCCATAGTGTGTAGCATGTCTATTGTGGTACTTGTGGTCCGCTGTGGGAATCCTCCACCATATGCATTTTTGCTGGGGATCGCCATTAGCAACGGGCCACAAGTGCAGGATCTGTTCCCCTGTTTATATATGCACAACTGCATTTTTGGGTTGAGCACATCCTGCTTCATGCCACCTTTCAGTTGGTTTGTGTTGTGTCTATGGGGTCCCTGGATGTGTACAGTATGGTTCAAGCCTCTGTCATTTTCTAGTAAAAGGGAATTGTGGAGTAAATACAGTTTTCATATGACTCCAATAACAGTGCCATATACTGTAATGTCGTAATAATAATAATACCGTAATTTAATGAGCCCATAACAGTGCTCTACATATTTCTATCATCATGTGCATAATAATATCATAAAGTGCCTATATAATACTGCCCTATGATACAAACATATCATAACAGTCTCATAGAAAATACTGCAATACAGCATCTACATAGTATAATACTGTACAGTTATATAGTGCCTGCATGATAGTGTCATAAAATTTTAATATAATACCACCATCACTGTACCCTTTCATAATAGTTTCCTATATCGCACATACAATACTATCATATAGTGCAAATAGTGTACAACAAGTCCATAACATTGCCATACGCAACCACACTGGGATACAGCGCATAAGTGTAATAGTATCATAAATTACTAATATAATACAAATCGAACATAATAAACCCATAATCAGGTCATATGTAATAAAATACTATCATACCGAACCTACACAATACTTTTATAGAGTGTCTGCATAGTGTTTTAAAGTGCTAATATAATACTGCCATATAGTGCAACTATACAGTAGTACAATGAACCCATATTCTAACATCGTGTGCCTGCACACTATAATGGTATGATAAAGTGCCCATATAATACAGTCACATAATGCAAATATAATTAAAAAAATAATAATATTACTATGATAAACGTGCTCACATAATAGTGTCATAGGGGGTCATTTATTAAGACCAGTCTTAAACCCCTATACCTGGCGGCGGATCCGCTGAAGTTATGAAGGGGCGCCGGCCTCTCCATAACTTTGGCGCAGCCAGCGCCGGTCTTAATGTAAGAAGTTTCCTTGCTGACTTACATTTAGACCATTTTCTACGTCTAAAACCGGTGTAGAAAATGATGAATGAGACGGGCCTGTCGGCCTATCTCTGTCCCCGCCCACGCCATGCCCACCATTTTAGACCTGAAGGGGTAAAAGTCGCAGATTGCGGCGCAAATAACCTATACGCCGCAATCGGTGCCAGAAATACGCCTAATATAGTGCTTAACTAATACTGCCACATAATGCAGATATAGTAAAATGAACCCATACAGAATACCATACAAATACTATACAATGCCTACATAATACTATTATATATTGCCTGTGTAACAGTGTCACAAAAGTGTCCATATAATACTGTCATACAGTGCAAATATAATACCGTGAAGCCATAACATTGCCGATATCACTGTCTAAGTACTATTATACACTGTCTACATATGTGTCCCTAAGTGACCATATGATACTGCCATATATATATGTATCTATCACAGTGCCATATAAAATATTATGATACGGTATTTCAAAAATACTATTATACATAGTAGAGCCATAAAGTGCTAATATAATTAGTACCATAAATAATACTAGGATACAATGCCTTCATAATAGTGTTATATACTTGTAGCATCCCCAAGTCAGGGAGTGTGAGGGACTGACCTGGGGAATGCCAGTGATGGAGAGGCTGGCACGTGGATCCTCGGGGGCACTCTCTGGGTTCTTGAGGGACACAGCCAGGTGTAGTGTGAGGTGCCCTTTGGTGTTGGTAGATTAACGTGCCTGTGGCTGGGTGTCCCTGATGTCCGTGACGCCAGTGCCGGTAACGGTGGCACACCGACTTGATAGGAGGAATAACTGAGGTGCAGGCTTGGATAGTAAACCAGAACTTCACTTTACTGAACAGTAATAAACAGCATACACTCTCTTGACAGTTCCTCAGAAGACGATTGGTTTCAGCAGGCTTTAAGTTACAGTACGTTAATGGCAGGGTTATATTTAGCAAGGTGATCACAGAGGGTTAAAGCAGGACTTGCAGTACAGGCGGCTTGCACACTATTCCTGACTAGTAATCTATTCTTCTCCAAGGCCCCAATGCCCTCTCTCGGCTTATATCCTTGGGATAAAGTTAGCTTTAAGTACCTCCTCTGGTATTTGTAGTACCTCTTGCTGTCTTGGTCACTGCTCTGCCTTCCCTCAGCTCACGCAGGCTGGTGACCAGAAACGCTCCTGCAGGGATCCTTATCCTGTTCGCAGCTTGACTAAGGAGGCAACACTTCTCCACTAGTCCTAGGGTCTGGACTGCTCCTCCCAGGGAATGACTCTTCCTAGGCCGGACCCTCTCAGGCTATAGGGCCTGGGCTGACTTCAACAGGCTCAAGGCCTGAACTCTGAACACCTTCACAGGCTCAAGGCCTGAACTAGACTGCCTCACTTCCCTGACTGGGCCTATATAAACTAGGGCTCCCTAGCTCCCTCTAGTGTCTAAAGCTGAGATGACACCCCTAGCAGGCCTGCACAATGGCACATAATAGCAGTAACAGGGTGATAGGATATATACTGTAAATAGGCATTACATAGCATTTACTGAAAATGACATTCACCAATCTCCCCACAAATGAGGGAACGTCAGCACCCAAGTGACCCTTCTGTAGTGTCGGGCATTACAACTCCCGTACACTACATAATGCTATGATAATACTGCCTTATAGTGTTCATGTATAAGTGCCATGCAGTTCACACATAACAGTACCACAGATTGGCCAAATATCAGTGCCTTATAGGACTGTTCCTAAAATATACAACAGCAGGCATTATGTATAATGTAATGTGGCCCCACGGCATAGTCCGTGCTACACACCTCCACTGCTCCATCACCATTCATACGCCTGCATTACATGCAGATAACCTCCCAAGGAGCTGGGGAAGAGGATGGGAGTGGTAGTGGCCCTGATGAGATGTTGTGTTGTCACAGTCTACTCCCTCAGGAGATATGGGGCTGGCAATGTGGCAGAAGATGACACTCAGAAGTTTCCTAGCTGGCAATGTCTCTCTCCTGATTCCCTTCCCTATGGCTGTTCTCTGGCTCCTGTGGCTGTTGGTGTCTACTATAGGTGTCTAGCTATGCCTGTCCTGAACTGCGGTGATGGTGTCTTGACGTGTTTCCCACCACCTTGCAGCAGGGTCTTGATTGCTTGATCACTCTGCTGACTCAAATACACCATGGTTTACAAACAGGCCCTTGAGAAAGCAGGCGCGAAACGTGCGTCGGGGAGCTCGGTGTTACTTGGAGGTTCGTTTAGTTTTTCTGACCAGCTGCTGCCCAAATTCAGGTATTTTAGGTCCAATTTCCTTGCACTTTATATATATTTGACCTGTTGGTTAGGATTCTCTCCTGCAGATGTATTTTTGGACCCCATACTTTTTGTATTGATAAAAATGTTTGGACTGCATAGGCTGATATTATTTGCTGTATGATCTCCATGGTACACGAGCTACTGTTCTGTTGGTCATCACCTTGTTGGCTGTCGGTGCTGTACTATATTAATTTTAATATATATGTTTTTGTTTTTTCAATAAAGAATCTTTTATAATACATTATGCATGTCCCTTAAGTGGTTTTTCTGAGATGTTGGTATTGAGTCATGCTATTTTTGCATTTCTATAGTTGGTTTAAACAGGGCGTAGCTAAAGGCTCATGGGCCCTGGTGTAAGAGTTCAGCTTGGGCCCCCTTCCCTCAGTGCTTTGTGTGTCTTCTTATGCGGGACAAGCGTCTTTGGGCCCTTTAGGCTCCTGGGCCCAGTAGTGACTGCTACCTTTGCACCCTCTATAGCTACGCCCCTTTTACAAATCCTCTGTAGCCTGGGAGCCTGCAGTCTCTCTTGGGCAATGATGTCCTTCTAAATGAGCCATGTCTGTGGCCCACATAGCCTGGAGGGGCGGGAGATGGATTACATGCTCCCTCACTCCATAATTTCCAGGTCTGGGGTACTACATGCTCATCTGAACATTTGGGCTTGATATGTCATCGGTAAGACGGTGAATTCCTGACAAAAGTTGGGCGATCGTCTACAGGACGGAGGGACTGAACCTTCACAGATGAGGATCTCCGGATACTGCGGGGTTAGCAGAGGAGATACTCTGTATAAACTCTGAGGAGCGACACCTCGCAACCTGTTCTCGGATGCAGAACACGGCTGTCAGGTGGCAGCACTTATCATGAAAGAAACTTGCAATTTCTCATGGTGGACGTTCTGAACTTTAGACCCCAGACTTTCGGAACGGACACGGAACGGACACGGAAAGAAAATACATTCTTGTGCATGAGCCCTAATAGGACATGTTCTATTTTTTTGCGGAACTGAAATACGGAAACGAAATGCACATTGAGTAACTTCCGATTTTTTTGCAGACCCATTGAAATGAATGGTTATGCATAAAGTCCGCAAAGAAAACGGAACAGACACGGAAAGAAAATAGGTTTGTGTGCATGAGCTCTAACTTCCGTTTTTTTTGCCGACCTTTGGAATGAATGGTTCCGCATGCGGTCCGCAAAAAGGAAAATGGAACGGTCATGGAAACAAAATACGTTTGTGTGCATGAGGGCTTAGGGTATGATGGCACAACGGATTTTGAAAATTCTCCTACAAAATTCACGTGTTTTTTTCAAACATTTTTCATTACTTTTTTTTTACACAGATTTATGTGTGTTTACTTCAGCATAATACAGCATTTCACGCCTCATGCACACGACCGTATGAATTTTGCAGTCTTCAAACCACAGATCTACAAAATACAGATGATGTCTGTGTTGCATTTGTTTTTTTTTGAAGACCCACTGCCTTTTACGGGTCTGTGAACCGCATTTTGCGGCCAAGTATAGGACATGCAGCAGTGATGTGACGGTATACGGCATGTGAACACTGCAGCCAATCCTTGCTGAGGGCACCAGGGCTGGTATAGACCATGCAATGCTCCCTGGGAAAAATGATATGCAAATTAGCTCTTTTCCAAGAAAAATGAAGCTGTTTCTGTAATGCTAAGTAGTGGAAGTAGCTACACTACCGACAATGTCTGACCTTTAAAGAGGTTCTCTGGGATTTACATGTTGATGACCCGTCCTTAGGATAGGTCGTCAATATAAGATCAACAGAGGTCCTACTCCCAGTACCCCTGCAGATCATCTGTTTGAGGAATGGAGCGCCGCAGCCTTCTCCCAGCTCACCAAGCACAGCGCCACACATTGTATAATGGCTGTGCTTGGTATTGCAGCCTAGTCCCATTTATTTGAATGGGGCTGAGTTGCATCTAGGCCATGTGACCAATGAACGTCACATCACATGGACTAGGAAGAGCTCAAAAAGCGCCGCAACCTCTTTGTATAGATTGAGTTAGACACCCACTGATCTCATTTTGATGACCTATCCTGAGAATAGGCCGTCAATATGTAAATCCCGGAGAACACCTTTAAACAGGCCTTGCAACATGACTAAAATTATCAGCCAAACCAGCAGGCTTCTCCAAAAGGAAGAGAGACCCATCTGAAGCTGTTTCGGGGTTTTGCCCCTTGTTAGCACTGAGCAGGGTACTTACTTGGCTGGGAGAGGGACCTTTGTGGGGATCGTTGCCTCTCCTTGCAGAGCGCACCAATTCACTGAGCAACCTGCTCAATTCTTATAGCCATGGTGCACTAAACTCTTCTCCAGCTGCCGCCCCTGTGCAGTGAATGATGCCATCCACTCGCTGTTCTTCATCTCCGCTCCAAGGATCCTTGAGGTGCCTTGTCCTGACGCGTTCACCTTCATCCAATATTGAAGAAGGATGGAAGGACTAATGAGGACATTAACATTCACACAAGTTCCCTGGGAACCAACAAACCAGGGCCAGCGCTAAAGTCTTCATACTAATTAGAAGAGCCCGTCTCTCTGGTGCCAGGCATTTATCTGCAAGAAGCAGAAGATAGTGTAAGGAAGAAGATCTTTACGCTGGGGAGAAGCCAATGAACTGTTCTACAGATTATAGGAATGACGATAAAACACCGGGCGGCTCGGAATATTATTAAACTTTAATGTAACCCAGCACAAGGGTAATGGCGGGGGACGCTGAGGAATCCGTTAAGTGGGAACTTTATTTTTCAAAAACAGCATTAATGACAGGGGCTGAAGACATCCAGAAGTACCAGGTGCCCCTGAGGCCTCTGTAGGGGATCCAGAAGCACCAGGTGCCCCTCAGGCCTCTATAGGGGATCCAGAAGTACCAGGTGCCCCTGAGGCCTCTATAGGGGATCCAGAAGTACCAGGTGCCCCTGAGGCCTCTATAGGGGATCCAGAATAACCAGGTGCCCCTGAGGCCTCTATAGAGGATCCAGAAGTACCAGGTGCCCCTGAGGCCTCTATAGGGGATCCAGAATAACCAGGTGCCCGTGAGGCCTCTAGAGAGGATCAAGAAGTACCAGGTGCCCCTGAGGCCTCTAAAGGGGATTCAGAATAACCAGGTGCACCTGAGGCTTTTATAGGGGATCCAGAAGTATCAGGTGCACCTGAGGCCTCTACAGGGCATCCAGAAGTATCAGGTGCACCTGAGGCCTCTACAGGGCATCCAGAAGTATCAGGTGCACCTGAGGCTTGTATAGGGGATCCAAGATGCAGCCCTCTGACCCACATAAGTATGGACCGCTGTTCTTGGAGATTTTGCAGCAGGACCAGAAACTTCACGCTACACCTCTGTATCTGGCTAATGGCTTTGGCTGTGCATCCAGGAGGCACTTTCGTGGTTTCCAGCTCATTCTCTGTAGAAGACATTATGGAAATTGTGCAGCAAATTATATCAGACGATGAGAAGTCCTTAATATGATGCCATCAGAAATGGAAGAGAGCTCTTAAAGGGAGCCAGGAGATTTATTGATGAACCAGATATCATGCCTTGTAGGCTCAGCTCAGCTGAATTGATACCATTTATTTCACTGGAGAAAAAGTGCTTTTAATCCATGTGCAGATGAGCAGTTGTGATGTCCCGGAGTGGGCACGGCCTAGTGAGCTTGTTGCATCAATTGGCGTCACGAACAGGATCAGAACAGCATTAAAACTGTGTGCTATTAAGAACAGGATAAGAACTGTCCCCAACTGTGTGCCGCATATCATTATACTATGTAGAACATACATGTAGAACTAATGGTCTTAAGCCAAGTGGTTATGTTCCAAACCTAACACCGTTAAGGGTGACCAGCGGCTATTATATATTTATCTGGAGTTGTAGGAGAAAATGTACCTCCTCCTTTATTGGAGAGATTAGAGTGTGCTGCCTTGTCCTCCCAGTCCTAATACCTTGTGCAACAGGCTTAGGAAAAATAATATTTGCTACCAGTTTCAATCATCAAGGTGACATAGCATAAAACATAATTAGACTATGTTGCCGGAAGGAAACACCAGATAATGCTACCCTTCTATCTGCGGGCGTTTCATTACATAGCGGTGGGTCGATGGAGTGAAGTCACCCCTGCGCTTGTGTAGTGGCCCGATACACAATAAGTTTAGTCTGTAATGATCGCTTAGTGCACAATGTTTGGTTCTCTTCTTATACCTGAGAGGAAAACTGTTCCCGTACACCCTACTCATTTGGGAAGAGAGACCTTGTGGTAGCTGTTGCCGTCGCTATATCGAATGGTAACCTATGTCAGTCTTATTGAAGCACCTTATATTTATTTGGTACCCTGAGAACATACGTTGGTATTTATATATTGTGTATACCCTCTGCACAAGCCGAGGGCGTCTTGCCTTTTAAGTGGCGAGGAATGTAATGTCCTGGAGTGCCATTACCACCTCCTTTTGTACTCCCACTGTCTGTAATGTGTGATCCTGTGTCATCTCTCATATTTAATGTCATTTCCTCCAATGTGTATATACATTTCCTTGCAAATGTAATGTTTATTATGTAATGTGCCTGGTTACCAGCAGGTGGCAGCAAATCTGAGCAGAGATACTTTCTATGGATAGGAACCTTCTAGTTCCTTCCAGCCCTTTTTAGAGAGGGAGAAGTTTAGTTAGTCAAGGTCAGTTCCAGCCTACCCCTCCTGGGGAGAGGTTGTGTGTGTGTCTGAGAAAACCCCTGTTAGGGGAATGCAGCATGCCTGGTCCTCCCTGGACAGGTTCTGTTAGGCCTACACCAGCCTTATCACTGGAGGCTGTGCAACACCCAAGCGGAGCCGAAGCTTGAGATACTCTGATGCCAGGACAAGAAGTTCCTAGGACTATAAGTAAGAGAAAGACTACAGACAGCTAAGTTTCAGCAGAAGAGGAAGAGTTTCCTATTTACCCAGCCAAGCATAGCTGAGCTGAGAGAGCTACCACATAGCAGAGCTGAGATTGTTGCAGAAGTGTTTGCCTGCACAGATTATGCCAATACCTGCTGATGACCAAGATAGAGTTTGGAAACTGTTTGGATTACCGTTTATGCCAAGTAAAGCTGTGTTCAACGTTACTACAAAGTCTGGACCAGTGATGAGCGGCAGAGGCAATATTCAAATTCGCGATATTCCGCAAATATTTGGGCGAATATTAGTCATATATTCGGGAATTCGTGATCTCCGGTCTTTATTTTCTTTAAAGTCTTCAATCGATAAATTCGCAATACGAAAATTTGCGATCAACTCTACTCCTAAAGTCAAAGATATTGCAGCCTTCTCATTGGCCCACAAGCAAGAAGCAGTGAGGGATCCTGGGTACTGATGAAAAAAATCTCGAATATTCGCAATTACGAAGATATAGCACTATATTCTAGATATTCGCGTATTCTCAAAGTGCCAATCAACACTACTCTTGACATCATTTATTCTACCTATCCATCATCCAAGTTCGACTACCCCTTTTGCACTGTTTCGGACCACATCACGTATGGGATCCAACCGTATCCAGGTAGGAACACGGTGACATGTGTATATAATATCTACAGAGACTGTAGGCCTCCATGCACCACTCTGGCAATCCTACCCTGGGTACCAACATTACCATCTACAAAGGGGACTCTAGGTCCTCGCTGCTTAACCGCAGCTGGCGTCATGATTACTTGCTCTACAAGAGGGACATATTTCGTAGATACCTCCTAAGGGGCAAGGGATACCCCAGGCGCAGCCTAGTGGGCTTGTTGCACAGTTAAGTGCACCGAGGGCTGGCCCAAGTCACTATGTGCACCCTTGCTTCTCCTGCTTCCTTTGCCAGCACCTTCTTGATTGACAGGGAAGGATCCTGCATAGTCAGTGCCTTGCTACTTGATATTGAATGTTTTGGATTTACTTTGGTTCTGCATCCAGATCCTGCCTGAGCATCATGCCCTAATCCTCGGCTTGTTGGATGACTTTTACGTCTGTCCCCATGGTACTGGAAACCTAGTTCTGCTTCTGATGTTTTGCATGTGTAACAGAAGGTATTTTGGCAGTTGTTGCATACCGTGTGGAATGGGTTATTAACCCCTCAGCCATAGTGATGTACCTGTACGTTATAGTGGCTTGGGCATTGTATGGAGCAGGCTGCTGCGCCTCTCCATACGTGGCGGGTGCCGGCTTTATAATACATTAGGCACCCGAGCGCAATGACTGGGATGAGCAATAACACCGAGCCTGGTCATTTAACCCTCAGATGCTGCGTTCAATAACGATCGCGGCATCTGCGGAGTTAGGCAGAGGGAGATGATCGGAGCCCACAAAGTGAAAACACAGAGCTCCAATAGTGGCAACATCCTATTCACCGTAATAGTTCTCTATTATGGTGTGTGGGACAAGGGATCAAAAGATCCCAGGTTCTAGCCCCCCAAGAGGGCTAAAAGTTATTATGCAATGTATCCTGCGAAATATAAGCTCTCCATTCATTTTTATGGGACTGACAAAAGCAGCAGAGCGCTGGCCCAACTATCTCTGATGGCCAGGAGCGTAGCTAACGGCTCATGGGCCCTGGTGCAAGAGTTTAGCTTGGGCCCCCTTCCCTCAGTGCCTTGTGTGTCTTCTTATACGTCACAAGGGTCTTTGGGCCCCCTCAGGCTCCTGGGCCCGGTAGCGACTGCTACCTCTGCACCCCTATAGCTACGCCCATGCTGATGGCCCCATAGAAGATAACGGAGTTGAGGATTGCTCTGCTATTTTTGGAGCTCCCATAGAAATGAATAGAGAGCACCTCCTGCATGCACGGTGCGCTCTCCTCCACTTTTGGGGGACCGTTCTAGAGATAGTTGTGGGTCCCAGAGGTGGGACCTGCTCCTATCTGACATTGATGGAATATCCTAGTGATATTCCACCAATATCTCAGATGAGACACCCCTTTTAGTAAATGCACAGAAGAAGAAGACATCTCACGCCATGCCCTGGGGGTTCATATTCTGCCGATATTACCATCTGTATGTAAATATTCCTCATTGTTCACTATAATTGCAATTTCTTTCCTCCAAAAAAAAAAAAATTAAAAAAATTGTTTTTGTTTCTGAAATTTCCATTTCCACCTTCATTTCCATAGCGCATACCGTTACCTAGCAAAGCCATGTGTGCTGTAAATGATACACGTCGGTACGCTCACAGCGAGAATGAATGGCTCTTGCCCTCATCAACATTATTTTTTCATTTTCTTCCTCGCAGGCAGCGTTGGTTGGAAGCTTCTGAAAGCTCAGACTAATCCAAAGCTCAACCCGAAACCTCAGCTTTAGAAATAAGGTGGAAGACGATGCATGATATATCTGTTATCATGGAAGCCTGAGGAGGAATGTATGTCAGATACAGATGTGTTCATCCTTAGCTTTCCACAAATGTCGTAAAGGACTGCTATTCAATGCGATATCGTCACATGCTGGCCAAATCCTCCATGGGTTGCAGCTCAGATCAATACCACTACAAATAGACATAGCATAATCCACGCCTAAAAGGGTATAGTAAAATCATATATATATATATAATGTTTTATTTTATTTCTCCAAAATTGGTCGTCTTGTGCCACACTTTTGAGGTATGTAAAGTTAGGCTACTTTCACACTAGCGTATTAGTTTTCCGGTATCGAGATCCATCATAGGGGCTCAATACCGAGAAACGCTTCCGCTTTGTCCCCATTTATTGTCAATAGGGACAAAACTGAACTGGACAGAACGGAGTGCTCCAAAATGCATTCCGTTCCATTTAGTTACATTCCCATACCGGAGAGCAAACCACAGTATGTTGTAGTTTTCTTTCCGTCCTGGAATGCGGAGCAAGGCGGATTCGGCATGACCCACAATGCAAGTCAATGGGGACGGATCCATTTTCTCCGACACAATAGAAAACGGATCCGTCCCCATTGACGTTCAATGGAGTTCATGACGGATCCGTCTTGGCCATGTTAAAGATAATTCAACCGGATCTGTTCATATTGGATGCAGACGGTTGTATTATCAGTAACGGAAGCGTTATTGCTGAGCCCTTCCGGATCCAGTACAAACGTTAGTGTGAAAGTAGCCTAAGGAAGGACACATCTGTATCTTGTTCTTGTTGTTATTTATTAGTCAATTATTGATTTATCATTAATGAGTCCATTGACGTGGTTATTATTTTGTATAATTTCATCCCTTGGGCCCCTGAGGATTTAGTTTTTTCCTATTCATATAGCTGTATAAGGCCTCTTTCACCCGAGCGTCATGTCATGTTTGACGCCAGGATAGGGGTGGGTGCGTTGAGGGAAAAGCGTGATTTTTCTGCGCGAGTGCAAAGCGTTTTAATGCTTTTTCCACGCGCTTGGGAAAAATTGGCATGTTTGGTACTCAGACCCGAATCCTCACTGAAGTCCGGATTCGGGTTGCGTACTTTGTAGATTTTATTATTTTCCCTTATAACATGGTTATAAGGTAAAATAATAGCATTCTCAATACAGAATGCTTAGTAAAATGTGGATTAAGGGGTTAAAAATAAAAAAATTAACTCACCTTATCAACTTGACCGCGTAGTTGCGATCTCTTCTGTCTTCTTCAAGCATTAGCTGCCGGCTAAAGGACCTGTGATGACATCACCGAGCTCATCACATGGTCCTTCCTCATGGTGATGGACCATGTGATTGGACCATGTGATGTGACATCACCACAGGTCCTTTAGAATCACCGCTCATGTGCACAGCCCCATAGAAATGAATGTTCACCTCATTGCACCCGCGCGGAAATCACACCCGTGTAAAAGGGGCCTAAGGGCTTTTTTTTTTTTTTGCGGGATTAGTTGTACTTTCTAGTAGCACCATTGATGCTGCATACAATGTAGTGAGAAGTTAGCAAAAAATTCCCAAAAGAAAAAAATGCAGTTCTGCCACAGTTTTACGGTTGACTTTTTTTTAAATATATATATATATATATATATATATATATGCATTTTAAGCCCTATGGAGGCTTGCCCCCTGCAGGCCTCCATATTAACTACAGCTCTGATACACTGGGTTCCTTCAGAGAGACCCAGCATATTAGAGCTAACGCATGGTTCATTCGATTGTCACCTGGGGGAACCGTTCAAGACCAGCAGCAATTCTGGGTTTTTAGTCTTCAGATGCTGCAGTCACATTTTGGCCAATGCATCTTTAGGGTTAAATGTCTCTGACTGGTGTTATCACCGATCGCAGACATTAGGCTCAGGTTTCTGCTGTCTGAAACAGCAGAAACCCAGTGGCTATGGTGCCTACTGTGCTTGCGAGCGGGAACCATATTTCAATAGATGTCTTCCACTTTCCTCTTTCAGATAGGATCTTGCAGCATACAATACGCATGTGTATTAAGAAATCACCAATAAGAATTTTTGCATACGAGTGATGACACTACATCTGACCATGTTTTTTTTTCCCTTTTATGTGCTGTATCTCTAATTCTAAGTCATCTCCGTGCTGGTGAATGGAGACTAGCTGTAATGAAATCTCCCATGGAGGGGCAATTCTGATTCCCATCTCTCTCTCATTCACTCAGAAGCACCATATAAGGCATTCTTGAGGAGCACTGGGCAGTATCGATGTGAATAAAGCTCCTGGTGCCGAGATATGACACTTAGTAACTGCAGCTGAATCTGCTTAGCCATGTCTTACCCTCTTCTGCCTATTTGTTTCTCTCTACACTTCCTCCCTTCTTCTTCTTCCCCATCCTCTCTTCATAGACTTCTATGGGGGTGATGTAATCTGATCCTTCAGTGAGCAGGCAGCCGACCTTGCATTTCTCTAACTGGAAAACCGTGGCATTTTTCTCTGATAAGATATATTACAAAGTTTCTTATATTCACCTGTACTATTGATTTGCTGTATGTGGATAAGTAACTTTTTTGTTGGCTAACCCCTTTAATGGATTTATTTCTCCATCCTCTATCAGAATGCTCGTCATGGTGCATAGTGATCTTATGTGCAGCTGCTTCGCCTGGAAAACCCTTCTCATGAAGTGGAGCTGTATAGTGTGAGTGATGCAACAAAGGATAAGTGATTTTATGCACAGCATCTTTCAGCACTCTGCCTCCCGCTCTGTGAGTTTTTGAGTTTCTCTGAGCTCCTCAGTACCATCCATACTGCTGCCGGATTTTATGCAACTGTTTGCAATCTCTGCGGCTCAAACATCTGATCACCTCGCACAGGGATGGGCAAACTGCGGCTCTCTAGCTGTTGTAAAACTACAGTTCCCACCATGCCCTGCTGTAGGCGGATAGCTGTAAGCAGTCTTTGCATGCTGGGAGTTTTGCAACAGCTGGAGAGCCGCAGTTTGCCCATCCCTGGCCTAGCAGATAACACTTTCTGTGACCACTTCAGTGCATGCAGCTACTTGTACTCTCTTGGTAGTCACTCAAACAGGAAGAGGCTGATAGGCTATGTATAGAGTACGTACACTCGAAATGTAATTCTACAGAGCTATAAAATACTGTCATACTACCTGCATGCAGTTACTGCGGTGGAGTTCGCCTTTAAGTCAATATGTTTCCAGTTTCTTGCACTTAGTAAGATTTGCTGATTTGCAGCACAGATATCATTAAATGGAGAATTAGAGGAATCCGTGGCATAGCTGAAAGCCCGGCCGGCTCATTTACTAGACGACATACATCAGTAGAGCCATCTTGAAATGAATGATGGAAATTAGTGTTTCCATTTACAGTAGTCATAAAATGGTGGCAGTTGTCACTGTTGGCTGCCTCCAGATAATCACCTCCACTGGTCGGGTATCTGATGCTGTACGGACCCTACAGGGCACATCACCATCCCCCGCACCGAGAGGGTCATTTGTATCTCAAAATTCTGAGTGTCATATATGTAATAATCTGCTGTGTCCGCATCTCCAGACATTTCTGATTGATCGGATTATAATTCAGTATTGATAAAACTAATCATAAAATGGTTTCTCAGCCCAAACTATCTATCTATCTACAAAAACGAATGTGCAGCACCACAGAAATCAGCGACGGAGTGCCAGCGGCTGTAGGCTCCATCCAATGTCCCAATGCTCGATACACCAAAGAAAAGAGTCCACCGCACTTCCAGAGAATAGTGTCTTTTGGCATTGGTGTAAATAAAAGACACTATTTACTGGAAGTGCCGTGGACTCTTTCCTTTGGTGTATCTATCTATCTATCTATCTATCTATCTATCTATCTATCTATCTATTTTTTCTTTCTTCCTTTCTTCCTTCCTTCCTTTCTCCTTCTTTCCTTTTTTTCTCTCTCCCTCCATACAATATGTCTCAGGTCCTTGAGGATTGAACTAATACCATCATATCTATCTATCTATCTATCTATCTATCTATCTATCTATCTATCTACTTCCCTTCTGTTAGGTTGCTAGGGGTGGAACTAGTGCTATCATATCTATCTATCGATCAATCAATTTTCTTTCTATCCTTTCTTCATAGGTCCTGAGAGGCGGAACTAGTGCCATCATAACTAACTAACTAACTAACTATCCTTCCTTCCTCCTTCCTTCTGCCCTTCCTTACTTCTTCATTCTCTTCCTTCCTTCCTTCCATCCCCCTCCCTTCCTTCTTGTTTTCTTCCTTCTTGTGTAATGTGTTTGATCCTCGGGGCAGGGCTATCATAATGCTTAATGTTTACTATACAAGACAGAAGCCCCTGGTTTTTCTTTCCTCTTTGCATCTTTCCTACAACCCTCGGGACTATGGAGTCCTGTACAGTTGTAGCCACCTAACCGTGAAAGGAAGAAGCCACACCTGGGCAGGTTTTCTCCAAGGGCCCATAGATTTTCTATGGTATGGATTTATCTTAAGATGAGGGCCCGCTGGTGGTTGTATGGCCCCTGGAAAGTGAAGGTTTAGTCTAGCCTATAGATTAGATTGTAAACCCATGTACCTTGGGTAAGATAATGAACTCCATTCAGTTGGGTGCCTGAGATTAAGATGTGATTGTTTTACCGTGAAGATGGGAATTTCACATAGTTCCATCAGCATCGTTACACGGCCGACATGGAAAACAATAAACTGTAATTACTTGATGAGGGACGTGTTCAGACACAGCAGCCCCGCCACTGACACAACCTGAAATTAGTTTTTTTCTCATTTTTGGATCTTTGACCCAACTCTATTAACATTTTTTCTTTCCCATTTCGGATTAATTACCGACGGCGTCAGAAATGGCGCTGCCTATCTCGCTGATTTTTTTCTCCATTTACTTATTTACAATATTTAAAATTAACTTATCAAAATGCGGAGCCGCGGAGATCATTCATCTTTCTGTCGACCGTTTCTACATCACAATACCGCCGTGATTGATAAAGTGTCTTAAGTTCAAGCGCTGAGAACTCGGCTACAGTAAAAATTCCAGCGGAAGATTAATTAAGAGTCATCTTTGGGCGACAGGTTTTTAAATAGGTTTTGGATTTAAACAAAATATCAGCTGAAGCAGAAAGATTTTAAGGAGAAAACTTAATGACGGCTGCACTTTACAAAGAAACGTAAGACTGCATCAGGAAGAACAATCTGAAGAATATTTAAGAAATGGCACAGGGGCGCGGTTCTTATAGACATAGCAGGGCTGAATTTGTCATTTGTTGACTTAAAGGACTGGCACAGGAAAATATGGCTGCTTTCTTCTAAAAACAGCGCCAGACCTTTGCACAGGTTGTGGGTGGTATTGCAACTCAGCTCCATTGAAGTGAATGAGGCTCGGCTGCAATACCAGATGCAACCTGTGGATAGGTGTGGCATCATTTTGAAGAAAGCAGACACGATTTTCTAATCCTGTACAGTCCCCTCACGATAATACAGTACATGTCTATGTATTTGTGTACTCTAAGTTCTCCTTACTGTTTCCCCTTTCTGTTACACAGACTGCTTCTCTTACCCCTCCCTCTCAGAGACTGCTCCCCTGCCTCTCCCTTCTTTGTTACACTGACTTCTCCCTATGGCCCCTCCCTCCTAGGCTGCTTCTTATTCTCCCTTCTATGCACAGTCAGCTTCACATACTCTCATCTCTCACAGACTGCTCTCTCCTGCACACTGATTGTTTCCCATAACTCAGTATCAAAGACTCCTCTATTATGGCATTTTCTTTCACACAGACTGCTCCCCTGCCTCTCCCTTTTTCTCATGAACACGAACATGTGCCGGCCGTTCCGTGCATTGGGGACCCCAATTGCGGTCCCCAATGCACGGGCAACATCCATGCGGCTGCCGCAGCTGGATCCAGACCCATTCAACTTGAATAGGTCCGTGATCTGTCCATTCCGCAAAAAGTAGAGCATGCGGAGGCACGGCCAGAAACAACACGGAAGCACTCTGTAGTGCTTCCATGGGGTTCCACTCCATCGTTCCGCACCACATCTCCCGGATCGCGGACCCATGCAAGTTAATGGGTCCGTGATCCGTAATGTGGATGCACACGGCCGGTGCCCGTGAATTGCGAACCCGCTGTATGCTGGCCGCAATACGACCACGGCCGGCACACGGTCGTGTGCATGAGCCCTTACACGGATTTCTCCCAATGCCCCCTTCTTCCTAGTCTGCTATTTATTCTACCTTTTTCCACACAGTCAGCTCGTCATACACTCATCTCTCACAGACTGCTCCCTTCTCCACATATTGTTTCCCATGTCCCCTCTCACAGATTCCGTTGCATGACCCCCTCCCATACACACACAGACTGTTTTCTCCTCCACACTGATTGTTTCCCTTGACTCAGTGTCACAGACTTCTCTATATTGCCCTTTTCTTCTCACACTCAGGTCTCTACCTTCACACAGACTGCTGTCTGTGCCTCCTTTCTTTCACAAACAGCTCCCCTGCCTCCCCTTTCTATCTTTCCCTTCTTTGTTGCACAGACTTCTCCCTATACCCCCTCCTCCTAGGCTGCTACTTATAGTACTCCCTTCTCCACACAGTCTGCTCGTCATACACTCATCTGATCCCTCCTCCACACGGATTGTTTCCCATGTCTACTCTCACAGACTTCTTTGCATGATCCCCCTCCCCACACACAGACTGCTCCCCTCCTTCACATAGACTCCACTATATTAATCTTCCCCTCTCACACAGAATGGTCCCCACTTTTACACAGACTGCATCTCTTGCTCCCCTCTCACAGACTGCTCCCCATAACCCATTGCTTTCACAAACTGCAACTGCTCCCCAGCCTCTCCTTTCTATATCTCCCTTATTTGTTACACAGACTTCTCCCTATGCCCCCTCCCATATAGGCTACTGCTTACAATATTCCACACAAATTCTCCCTTCTCCACACAGTCTGCTCTTCATACACTCATCTGCTCCCTCTTCCACACAGATTTTTTCCATGCCCCCTCTCACAGACTCCTTTGCATGACACACACACACACAGACTGCTCCCTCCATCACAAAAACTGTTCTGTATCCCCCTCTCATACACTACCTTCTAGATGGCTTTAAAGGGCTCAATAGAAAGTTGAACACTGACACTTTCTTTTACTTCCTGCACTATTCATAAAGAAGAGTTCCTGGAGGGGTGGAGAGGACTGTGCAGCTAAAATTGTATAGTTGCATGGTTCTCTCTATAATGGGGCGGAGTAACTCAGGAGTGCTCAGACAGAACATTAAGAGGAGAACTAGGCAGCACATTGTATAGGGAACAGTGCTGGAGTTTGAATTGTTTAGGGGTTTTGGTCTAGGGTCTGTATTTGTTTAGCAAACCTAATGAGTGGTCTGAATTTTATGGGATTTGGTCTGTGGCATACTGTATATTTATTTGGGGTTTTGATAACGAGGATCATATGTCTTGTACTATTTGTGAATGTTGGGGGAGGGGGCTTCTTCTATATGAATGAAAATTTCTCTGCTATAGTTGGGTGGGATTAGACAGAAGTCCGTTCTAGTATGACAGGCAGGGGCCGACTGAGGAACTTAAAGTGGCCCTGGAAAAATACTAAAAGTGGCCCCTTTTTGTAGTCGGGTCCAAATTGATGGAACAAATGGCCAGCAATACCATATTGTGGAATATTATACCACCCCAACAGAGCCAAATACCACAGGCCATCACAAAATACTGCGGCCAGCAACACAAAATACATCCCCGAAAACTTCCACTGGCTGGCCATGGGGAGGACTCGGGTGACCCCTGGGCATTAACCTACTGGGACATTTCCTGTAAGGTCTATGGCTAATCCACCCCTGATACCAGGTCCAGTCGCTAGGACAACCAAAATCTTTGTGGTGCAGGAGTGCCCTCCTGATAGAGAGCTGAGCAAGGCTAAGATAGTTTTAGAGGGTGTGCCCTCCATCAAATTATGCTGCGGCCAACTGAGTTGGTTGGACAATGGTCTTCCAAGTGCCCAGAGGAGACCAGCTGAGCTGAGATACAATGATACTAACTAGGACATCCACAGACATACTGCCATTCACAACTTTGTACTAACTGCAATGTTAAAAACTGTTGTGCCTCTCTGTAAGGCCTCATGCGCACGAACGTTTATTTTATCAGTTTAGGTTCCGTTTTTGCGTTCCGTATACGGTCCGTACATGGAACCATTCTTTTCATTGGGTCCACAAAAAAACAAAATGTACTCCGTATGCCTTCAGTTTCCGTATTTCCGTTCTGTTCAAAGATAGAACATGTCCTATTATTGTCCGCATAACGGACAAGGATAGTACTGTTCTATCAGGGGCCAGCTGTTCCGTTCTGCAAAAAAGCGGAACGCACACGGACGTCATCCGTATTTTTGCAGACTGCAAAATGCTGAAAAAGCGATACAGTCGTGTCAGATAGGCCTAAGACAGAGGAGAACGCCTAAAAAACTTCTGGATCTCATCACAAGTAAAGTTTATAGCAGGTTATGTCCTCCATGTCCAGTTGCAGCGCAGTGACTCCGGTTCCTGAGAGTGGACCTGTTCCTAGTGTGTTTCGTCTTCAGTCACTCTTACATTACCAAGCCTAGAATCCTTTGTAAACGTTTGCAGACGGTTGTCAGATTAATGGAATTTTCCATTATTATGAATAGAGATTAGCGAAGTTTTCAAAAATTCGATTCGTCTGGTTCACCGAATTTTTCGAAAATATTTGGTTCGATCCAAAATTAATTATGGGGAATCGCGTGAAAAATGGCTATTTCCTGGCTGCAGAGAGCCTTGATAGTGGTGTAGAATACTGTGCTTTGCAGTAACATGCATATGGAGTCTGCTGTGGTATGACATGCAGATGACAGGCATCGATCTTAGAATCACTGCACACTTCACATATTTGGGCAGTTACGGAGCCAAAACTGACCAAATAACTCAAGTGTGAACTCAGCCTTACAGGTCGATCTTAGTGTCAAGAAGAAGACCACTCCTTTTACAACGTTGGCAGCTGATTCAACATAGATTAACCTGTTCTATTAAATGCTTATAGAAGTAGAGCCCCGACAGAGTGGAAAGGGTGTCAGCAGTAAATTTGTTTTGACATCACTGATTATTTTGCCCTTCCTCTGATCCATCAGAACAATAACCCCCAAAAACGGATCCTGTCTGTGGAGCATCCACCTTCACTCGGTCAGCATTTGGTCAGTAATCCATCAGTATTGCTAAAGCCCAAAAAAACAGGAGTGGATCCAAAACAGAGATGACACGTGAATGGATTGTCTTCTGTGTTTTGTACCCACTCCTGATTTTGGCTACCAAATCATAAGCCAATTCTGATGCAAAATAGGGACCATGTCATGCAGGCCTTACAGCTGTTACAAAGACAGGATCCATTGTGCATCTCATTTTTCCTTCCTTTTGGCAGATCAGAAGAAGGGTAAAAGAAATTATGATGTCAGCCAGGCCAAAAGGTAAAATAGTGGCCCAGTCATGAAGTGGGAAGGGTCGGAACAGCATGAGAAGTCTACAGAGTGGCCCTATGACATAGTGATGAGGCGGAAGCAGCATGAGGAGACCACAGAGTAGCCCAACGACAGAGTCTAGAGGTGGAGGCAGAAGCATCAGGAGGAGGTTACAGAGAGGCACAATGACAGTGTGGAGGTGGCAGCAGCATCAGGAGGCCACAGAGTGGCACAATTACAGAGTGTGGAGGTGGTGGCAGCAGCATCAGGAGGAGGCCACAGGCTGGCACAATGACAGTGTGGATGTGGCAGCAGCAGCATAAGGAGACCACGGAGTGGCACAATAACAGAGTGTGGAGGTGGTGGCAGCAGCATCAGGAGGAGGTCACAGGGTGACACAATGACAGTGTGGAGGTGGCAGCAGCATCTGGAAACCACAGAGTGGAAAGGTTACATAGTGTGGAGGTAACAGCAGCATCAGGAGACCACAGAGTGGCAAGGTGACATAGTGTGGAGGTAACAGCAGCCTCAGGAGACCACAGAGTGGCAAGGTGACATTGTGTGGAGGTGGCAGCAGCATCAGGAAACCACAGAGAGGCAAGGTGACATTGTGTGGAGGTGGCAGCCACATCAGGAGACCACAGAGTGACCTGGTGACAGAGTGGGGAGGTGGGTGCCAACACCAGTACCAGCTGAAGATGATGGGTGAAAGAAGGAGCACTTGGCATCAAATGTGTGGCATCAGGCGGGTGGCAGCATCAGAATAGTAGCTGAGGCAGGTAGCCAGAAGAAACCGGTCTCTTTTGTCAAAGTGTTGGTGTGGTACCATGGATGATCTAGTCTGATGTATCAGGCATTGGTGGGTAGAAATCATGGCTGATCCACGCCTGATTCATCTTGACAAAGTCACAGTCTCTCCACATTTTGGGTGGACAGGTGAGTTCTTCTTGGGATAACTGTGGCCCCCACCGCAAAAAACACCCACTCTGATGCCACACTACTGGCCGGGCAGTACAGCTTTTCCAAGGCAAACTCTGCCAGTTGCGGCCACAAATCCAGTTTGACTCCCCAGTAGTCCAGTGGATCTTCAATGTGGGGTGGCAGGGTGCTGTCCAAGTATGCCACCACCTGCTGGTTCAGGTCCTGCAACTGGGCTAGCTGCTGCTGGTGAGTATTTTCTTCACTAGGCGGGTGAAGAAAGCTGCTCATCAGCGACTCTCGACTCAAGTTGCTGCTGATGGAGCTGGAACTGCTCCAACCCCCCTCCCGATCAGACCTGCGAGAGGATGGACAATGGCACAGATAGGCAGCGGACAACTGACTAAATAGGATGTCTCTACAGTAGTTCAGTTTGTCCTCCCTCTCTGCGGGTGTAAAAAGGCCCCCATTTTGTACCGGTAGCGAGGGTCCAACAAGGTGGAGAGCCAGAAGTCATCCCTCTGCCGAATGGTGACAATTCGGCTGTCACTATGCAAGCAAGTGAGCATGCATTGGCCCATTTGTGCAAGTGACTTGGAGAGACTCCCTGCCTCCATCTCCACTGCATACTGCCACGGTGTGCCTGGGTCCTCTGCCTCATCTTCCTCATCGCCCTGTAGCTCCTCTGGCTGGTCCAGCTCCTCCTCTCCTGTCACAAGTGTAGAATAACCACTCATTTCGCTACACATTGCATGTGCTCCAATTTCCTCCTCCTCCTCCGCCTCCTCCTTCAGTTCAGCACCTACAGGGCTCATGTGGCCATGAGATCTAGGCACCACGTCTCTAGTCCCCTGACCAGCCAGATTTACCAGCATCTGTTTCAGAACACGAAGCAGTGGAATGGCGTTGTTCATCCAGTAGTCCTGATGACTGACAAAGAACGTGGCCTCCTCAAAGGGCTTTAGCAAATGGCAGGTATCACGCATGAGCTGCCACTGGCTGACATCGAAGTTACAGAGGGAGTACTCCTGTTCGTATAGTGTGTCTAACATATAGAGGGTGGAATTCCAATGGGTGGAAACGTCGCATATCAGCCTATGTTGGGGTATGCCGTTCTGCCGCTGCAGCTCAAGGAGGGTGTGCTTGACAACCAGATTGAACACGTGTGCCATGCAGGCCGCATGGCTCAGCCCTCCTGAATGCAGCGCCCACACCATGTTCTTCCCGTTGTCGGTCACCAGGATTCCCATTTTGAGTTGTCATGGAGAAAGCCAGGATTCAATTTCTTGATGGACACGGAGCAGTTCCTCTTCTGTGTGACTCCGTTTGCCCAGACAAACAAGGTGCAGAACAGCGTGACACTGCTGTGCCCTGAACATGTGGTATGCTGGAGGGGCATTGTGAATTGTCCCTGCAGTAAAGGCTGCGGACACGGTGGAGGATGAGGAGGCAGATGGCGGACATTGCCGCAGGACCAACGGCGTGAGAACGTGGAGGCTGAAGCAGCATCACCTGGCCAAGTTGCTGGTATGGCTGTGCAGGGACCACATTCACTGAGTGATTCGTAAAGGACATGTATTGTCCCTGACCATAGTTACAGCTCCCCACGTCGGGCGCTGCCGTGCACTTTGGCAGACACCGACAGGCTCAAGGACTTCCCCACCTTCTGTTCTAAATACGTGTGCAGGGCTTGGGACTCTCCACCTCGGCTCGGCACAAGCCATAAGTTCTCTGAAAGGTACAGAGTCCAACTCTTGGAAAGGGAGGGACTGGCAGTACCAGCAACTTGGCCAGGAGCACATTCAGCTTCTGCGCCGTTGGATGAGTGCATGCATACTGTTGTCTCTTGCCAATCGTTTTGGTGATCGATTGCTGATGGAATCACTGATGAGGAGTAGGAGGAGGAGCAGGAGCATCAGGACCAGCAGATGGTGGGAAGCACAGACAGCTCCCTTCGGCTGAGGTGATGGATCCTTGACTGCCTGAAATCGCGTGCCATGGTTGCTGCGGCAGGCTGGACCACCACATCGGAGCCATGGTTCTCCCAGGGCACTTTATGGTGACGCTGCATATGTTGACGCATGGCTGTGGTGCTTACATTGGAACCCTGGCCACGCTTACATCTTCTGCCCACAGATTCTGCAAATGGCCATGTTCACCTCCCCGGCGGCTTAACAAAAACTGCCACACCGCCGAGTAGGTGATTTTTCCCCAACACTCCGCACTGACTGACTGTTACCACCGCTGCTACTTTCGGGCAGGTATGCTCAAGCGGGTGGTCTACCCGGGCAAGTTTGGCTCCCGACCTTCCCACTGCTGCCACCCTGCTGACTCCCAGCTATGTAAGTGATTTGCTGGCTCTACAGCTTCTCACGGGCAAGCTTCCATCCTCTTCTCCCGATGATGATAAAGCCCGTTCATCACCCAGCTCCCAAGTGCGATCAGCTACGTCATCATCATTGAGTACTGTTTGCACGTCACTGAGCGTAACACCAGCTCCCACGCCACTCTCCTCATAACTACCTGCCCGCCTACCGTAGGAAGCGGCGGATGTCTCCTCCCAGGTCTTGGCTGGCCAGTAGCTGCTGACTGTCCTCTAGTAGCTCATCCTTGCTGTATAGTGAAGCTGAGCCCACAGCATATAATACTTCTCTGGCTGAGGGAACAGAAAAGGACAGAGGCAGGTTGAGGACAGGTGAGGGCACAGGGCCTGCTTCCGGGCCATGCCAACTAAGGGTTGTGTCTGACGGACCCACCAACTCTTGGCTGGGGGTGTCTGATGTCCCTTGGGACAAAGTGGATGACCGAGTCAACCATTCAAGAACCGCTGGGTTGTTGGTCAAGACACGACCGCTAGATGACACTGGGAGCTCAGGCCTTTCAAAGTGACCCCTGTTGCCACGTCCCCTTACTCTGCTGCGACCTCTGCATGCGCCAGAAACATTTAGGCCTCTGCCCCTACCCTGTGCAGGGCCTGGCATTTTTCTGTCTGGCATACTGTTAGATCCAATAAATAAATAAAAAGGAAATTAAAACACCACAAAAAAGTCTGTAATTTTTTAACTTCACCACACAATGGCAAATACTTTTTTTTGTGCCATTAATACACGCCAAAAAGTGCTTTAAAACATATAACTGCACCGCTGAACGGCAAATATATTTTACTTTTGCCACTAATACACGAGAAAAAGGGCCTTTTATTTTGGCACTTCACCACACAACGGCTAATAAGCCCTTTTTTTCCCCACTAATACAAGCCAAAAAAGGCTTTAGAACATATAACTGCACTGAACAAGGGCAAATAAGACGTAGAAATATTTCCTTGTAATAAGCCCTGTTAATGGCGGTATCACACAGCACTTGCACCCCAATAACAAGAACGGTTTGCTGGAATTACAGAGCTGTATAATGGCAACTTGGATCCGCAGTCAGTGCAGCAAGGTGTAATAGGATTGTTCCTATTACCCAGGCTGTAACCTCACCTACTGAACCCTGTTCTACATAAATGCTGTGGAATGATTCCTCCCTATTCTTTCCCTACACCTCGAATAATCTTTCCCTGAACTTGTAAATTGTTTTTTTAGCACAATGAAGTCTTTCCTAGCACTGTCCCTAGCGCCTGCTGACGTCTCTCCCTGCACACTGGAAAATGGCAGAATCCAAGATGGCTGAGGCTATTTATAGGGCTTTGACATCACAGGGGCTGGCTGATGATTGACCCTTGTTCCCAGAGTTCTTTGCTCCATGTCCTAACATGTGCAGCAGCCATTTTAGGAAAAAATGCGATTCGTTACCACAAATTCGAATTCGGATTCGGTACAAATCAAATTTTTCCTGAAATTCGGATCAAATTCCACTTTGTCAACTTCGATTCGCTCATCTCTAAGTATGAATCTGCTGAGCCATGTAAAATGGCCACTGTGATATTGATGATATTTCACGGAGCCTTCACCACCTGTTGGGTAGATAAGAACAAGCTGCCGGTGGTGTTTGCCGCCATTTGGCCTTTCAGATTCATTTCTTATTCTGTGAAACTGTTTCCATGTCAGAATTAGTCAGCGCTTAGGTTTTCAGCACTATCTCCGTGTAGACGCCTGTGGCATTTGTTTGTTCCTGACGATGCACAGGGATTTCTTTTGGCGACCCGCGGTTATCCACTATGGAGATGATGGAAGATGATTCATAGCTGACTTTGACATTCGTTTTCTGGCAAAGGCTGATAAGATGAAGACAAAAGCCAGCGAGTTTATCTACGTGAAGGTGGGGGAGGGGCATTTTGGCTCCGACCGTTTAATTCAGAGCAGAGTAATGTGGGTCGACTCCATTAATACCTGGGAGACTCACAATTTATTGCGCTGTATTCCTTCAATATAGCAATGAAAAAAAGATCTTATGCCTCAAACTGTAAAGTTACAAAAATTTCTACTGTAGGCAATTTTTTTTTTACGTTCCAAAAAGAAGACAAAAACTAAGACAATACTTGAATGATATGGGATGAAGAAGCATGGCCTCAATACTGAAGCTACTTACATTGGAGCATAGTCTGTTCCATCTGTACAGGTCATGGGTGAAGGCAGGAGACATCGGCCTGGGCTTGGAATCGGAGAGGACGGAATGGCTGTCAGATGAGGACTGCTTTTCTCTACCTTGGGCCTTAGGAAGGTCAATCTTTTCTGTCGTTCCTGTTTAAGGAGATAGCTGTGAAAATAGAAAGATCTGATGGTCGCAAGTTGACTCCTGTAGACCCACATTAATGAAAGGAAAGAGACTGCTGGCACTAATTGACTGGACACCATGCGTTGGGCCACCAAACCAATGAACTATAGGGACCAGTTGACTGGGACGTAGGAAATGATGGACAGTTGGCACTAAAAAAAAAAAACACTGGGTAACAGGGACTGGTGACACCAAACAGCTTAGTGGTATCTATTTGGGGCGCCAGATAACTGGATACCAGTTATCAAACCACTAGATAACAGGGGTCAAAAATATTAGGGTCCCTTTTATGGTAGACCCCAGGCCAATGATGAGCACCAGCCACTTAGCATACCAGTGAGAAATGGCACATATAGGGGTATTCCCTTCTGGGACTTATGTAGCATGTTGAAAGAATATGCCAATACTGTTCTATATGTGCAGGTCCCAACTCTGGCACCCACTCCTATCACAAGAACGGGGCCCTGCTGTGCATGGAGATCATGCTGCGCATGCGCTGTCGTCTCCATTCCTTACTATTGGAATTCCAAAATAGCTGAGGTTGCTTGCTTGGCTATTTTGGAGGACCCTAGCAGTGAATGGAAAGCATGCAAGCATGGGACCTCTGAAAGTAGCTGAGCACGCTTGCGTGTGTGCCATGGAAGACCCATAGCAGTGAATGGAGAATGCTGTGCATGCGCAGTAGGACCTCCATTCACAGCAGAGTCCCGTTCTTGACAAAGCAGCAGGTTCGAGAGGTGGGACCCACATCTACTGGACTTTTATGACATATTTTGTGAAGCTAGTCTACATGTATTTATCTGTTCAGCATTTGGGGGCATATTTCACACATGACTTTCTCTAATGTTAACCCTTTGTCTTCCTACTTGCGACCCCATCAATGTTTTGTGTGCTATCATCTATCAGAACTGATTAGTAAAATGCTATATGATTTGATTTGGCCGATTACCCTCCTCTGACTCTATTTTTGAATATTTTGACCCTCACATACTGTACATGTTAATACAGTACTAAAAACTGTAGGTCCAAAACCATCCCATTGGGTGCAGCGAAGAAGTCACTTTCCTCCATGGGATAAAACTACCTTGCCCTTTACCTGTCATCAGGCTTTAGCAAACTGGAAGAAATCCAAACTCCAGAGGCACTGAAGTGGCTGCTATCCACTGCTCCATCTCATCCGTTTCATCTCCCGGTTTCAATCCAAGGAAATAACGCCATAGAGCGGGATTTATCATAGACCAGCAGGATGGTCATTTGTGGTGTATACCGCCGGCACTTTCAGTACGTTAAGCATAATGGAGGTTCCTAATTATTGTGTTTTTTATAATGGTTTTTTAATAGTTTAGTTGTAGATGTGATTATATGTAAGATCATGATCATTGAGTCCTGGGAGGAATGATGTATATGGAACACAGAATTAATGCTGGAAGACATCGGTCCAGGCAAAACCAGAGTCGGGCAATACAAAACTGCATTATTCATCATGTGGACTCTGAGAAGGCTTGTCCAGCTTTGTACACTTTTTACAATCTGAAGCCCAGCCTGTGTGGGTATGTTGAAAAATCCATATGCCACTTTTTTACCTGTATTTTAAGCCCCCTTAGGGACTTAAACATGCGATTATCAGATCCCTTCTACCATAGACTGTAAAGGCTTACATCTTATCATTTATATTGGTCTCTTTCCCAATCTGAGCGTACACTGGGGCTTAAAAGTTTGCAAGCCCTTCAGAATTTTCTATGTTTCTTTACAAATGTGACCTAAAACTACATCAGTTTTCACACAAGTCCTAAAAACAGATAAAGGACCAAATCAAAGAAATGAGTCAAAAACATTGATTTTGGCAATTTATTTGTTGAGGAAAATGATCAATATCGCGCTGTATGTGGTAAAAGTATGTGAACCCTTGCTTTCAGTATCTGGTGTGACGCCCTTGTTTCCAGTAATGGCTGATTAGTCCTGAATAGGGTTGAGCGAACCCAAACTGAAGTTTGGGTTCGGGTTCGGTTGATTTTATTATTTTCTATTATAACATGGTTATAATGGAAAATAATAGCATTCTTAAGACAGAATGCTAAATAAAATGGCCATTGAGGGGTCGAGGAGAAAGAAGAAAGAAGAGGATGTCAACTGCGCAATCAAGTGGATGAGGTGTTTTTTTTTTTAACCCCTTAATGGCCATTTTATTTAGCATTCTATCTAAAGAATTCTATTATTTTCCGTTATAAAATATTAAAGAAAAGTTCGGGTCCGCATTGACTTTAATGGGGTCTGGGTTCGGGGTCAAGTTCGGGTCCCGAACCCGAACTTTGACCTGAAGTTCAGCTGAACCCGCCGAAACCCGAACTTCCACGGGTTCGCTCATCCCTAGTCCAGAACATTGGCTTGGTGCAGTTTTAGCCTATTCCTCTGTATAAAACCACTTCAGCTCTTCTATGTTGCTGGTTTCCTCCCATAAACTGCTTGCTCCAGGACCTTCCACAACATTTCTATTGGATTAAGGTTTGGACAGTGACTTCCATTCCAAAACGTTATCTTTCTTCTTCTTTAACCATTGTTTGGTAGAACGACCTGTGCGCTTGGGGACCTTGTCTTGCTGCATAACTAATGATGAGTGAATTTGAGAAAGTTCATTTCAGGTCTGATTTAGACCGAAAGCTAGTTGTACCTAAATCAAAAGTGTTTCGAGCTCCAAGAAAACCAGTACATGACACTCGGACTTGATGCATGACATTTTTTTGTAACCTTTCCAGCCTGATGAGCATCAACAACTCTTCTCCCGAGGTCCTCAGAAATCTCCTTTGCTCAGGCCATGATACACTGCCACAAAGATGTGTTGTGCAGATCTGACTTTAATAGATGCCGGTTCTTAAAATTTTATATACTTTTGACGCTAACAGATGTATGATATTGGATCATTTTCCTTAATCAAATAATTTTGACTTGGTGACCTTTATCTAATTTTGTGAACTTTGATGTAGTTTAAGGTGAAATTATATGCAGAAATAGAAAAAAATGATGAAGGGTTTACACTTTAAAGCACCTCTCTAGATAGATCTATCCCCATTCTTGAGACAGTGATGAGTTCCATTTATGAAATATCTTATCCATATGCCATAAATGTCCAGATGGGATCACCCCTTCAACTTTACCCAAATTTGGTTAAGTACTTCAACTTCTGATGATACAATTTAATTATAATATCACAGCATGCTAGTAAAAGCCTCGTCAGACTGCAATTCACATCACACCCAGCGGATGGCCACATATAGTATAAACAACTCCCAACAGAGTATCACTAAATCATGTTTTGTTTTTTGTTTTTTCTTCAAGGCTGGAACCACTCACCTCAAGATACAGTATGTGAAGCCAAGAGGAAAAGTGAGGACGAACACATCTGTGCATTCAAAAGGAACACTCCTATGCCCTGATTCATGTAAAATGAGACATCATATAGAACATGACGATACATTTCTAGCAAAGCTTGAACCAGTCCTGTAACTCACATGGGTCCAGAGATCTCCACATTCAATGCTCCAATTAATCTGCTAGATTCTTTTCAGCCTGGCAGCTCGGGGTGTGTCCTTTCAGCTGTAGCTCTCTCCCTGTAACTGCCACAGCTTCTAACGGAAGCTATGGCTGGTGGCAGTTGAATATTTAAATCGAGCGTGTTCCATCAGCTCAGTAGGACGGACAAAAAATAAGAAAAACAAAACAAACAGCAGGTGGCGCTATACAGATGCATTTTATTGAATAACTCACTGGCTATACTAAATTTTTAATTACATGCAATTACAAAAGTATTCCAGATCCAGGAGCTGGTTTGATAAATGAAGAATATGTTTTGGGACACAACCCCTTTAAAGAAGCACTCTAGGTAGCACTGATGCATTATGCTATGTCCAGGCCCCGAGAGGGAGGGAGTTCTTCTACTGCTGTTCTTTGATTCGCTGTGTCATGCTCCACCCCTGGCACTCGATTTGACACAATGTATCAGTTTTACCCAGACTGTTTCTTTAAGAATCATCAAGAACCTTGAAGACAACTTGGAAGGAGCTTTGGAGGGTGATGCTTTGCCATTCTCTGGATCGTTACATCCAGGATTTATGAAGCAGAACTGGATAGGCCTCGTGTCATTTATCCGTAACCGCTCTCACTCACTATGTAAGCAGACGGCGGGAGCCCGGCCTCATCTTTATTCATAAGACAATCTTAACTATTTGTTTCTGTCTTTCCCTGTTAATCAGCGCCTTCAAGTTTCGCCTGAATCACTTACTGTTTATTTTACTCCTCTGGTTCTGCTCTAGGAAATCTCCGACGCATTATCCCCACTGTTCTGATTGCAAATTATTCTTATGATGGAAAAGCAGATGAAAAGAAGACAAACCTCGCCGGCGGTACCGTCTGATTATCCGTTCTGTATAGCCGAGACCACCACCGGTGCTAACCTTACTCCACCGCCTCTTAATGCCATTGAGCCATGCCATGAAGACATTTGGCCTTGTAACATACACCGCGCCCTGGGGAGATAAGAATTTTGTTTACTCCATAATGCAAGCATTGCAGGACAGCGGGAGCGTGCCTCTCACCACTCTCTTGCATCCATAAATATCCTTTATGTATAAACTTTTCAAATTCATGCTCACATATGTAGTCGAATGCAACAAGCTGGTGTTCTTTAGAGTCATAGAAAGAAATATTTAGGATTAAGAAAAAAATCTCAAAAACAAACAACTGAAATATAAATAATAAAAAATAGAGAACTATTTACCTAGTTATATACTGTAGTACGGAGAAAGTGATATGGAATAAAGTCTGGTCAACCATTTAATTTGCCCATCGAATAATCTGATTCCGCAGAATCAGAACCTAGTGCCCGCGCTGGTATAGAGTTATGGGTAGGACTTAACTCTTTACTAAATAAATGTAAATGTCCATTCAAAATCTTCTCTGTACCTGTCCAGGAGATGGAAAATCGATAGTACTTGTGTGTCCACCTCTGGTACGGGAGTTCTTTCCTTCAGTGCTTCTGGCTCAACCTCTAGTGGCGCGCGTCGCTCCGGCCAGCAGCGAACGCTCACACGAGGGAACCTGCAGGTACGATGTGGAGAAGCTGAGTGCGTGTGACGTCACCGCTACTGTTAAGGATGCCTCCAGAGGACAAAAACTCCAACGCGTTTTGGAGCCTTACTGGGCTCCTTCCTTTAATTTGCCAGCATGTAACACAAGAAAATACTTGGGTGCCCCAGAGATTAAGGGACCCTCTGATGGCACGTTCATCTCACTGTGGATCTCTCCCCTTTTAAATTTGGTGTACTGGGTTCAGTAGAGGAAGGGGGTTCTTCCCAGCTGTACAGCCGCAGCAAAGTGTCCAGGCTGAATGGCTAAGCTAAGAGTGGGGCTCAGTGGGTTGAAGTTTAGTGGTGTGACGGGGGCCAGAAATGCCAAATCTGCCCCTGTTTTTGACTTTCCTTTTCCCTAGATGTGGACGGGTTCTCATCCACTCATGTTCAGACATCACTTATAAGGAAGCCTTTTTTTAAATAAAACCTCTATAACACAACGCGTTCTCGGAGTGCATGAACTCCTTTCTCAAATCAATGAGGAAGATCTTGGGGATCTGTCTAATATAAAAGAGAGTCCCCGTCGCTAGCCGTGCAACCTAAATGGAATTGTTAAGCAGCTTGATCCACCTCCGGAATAGGTCCACGCCCGGATATCAAAGTACATTTAACAATACCGATCCGGGCTAAGTCCCTGGAACCACCTGTGAAGGAATTGTTCTTAATCCTCCTTCTCCTTTGTGGTATACTCAACGCTTGTTCACACCGTCCTGTCACTTTTCTTCTCTGGAACAATAAGCCATCGGAAACGCTGGTCCTCCGTGTCGTGCTCCTACTACAAAACTGTAATACCAATAGTGAAGGTCCCTAACACGGATTGCGCCACATAGACATTTATTTACTTACTCTGTCTATCTGACGTTTGTGGATGAAGGTTCTTGCAGGGATTGAAGACAATCCTAGGCGCATGCTATCGCACACCAAATTTTAAAGGGGAGAGATCCACAGTGAGATAAGCGTGCCAGAAGCGCCACTCTCTCCTGGTGCGCTTATCTAACTGCTTTAAATTTGGTGTCCAGGATTATCTTTCAACCCAGCAAGAAGCTTCATCCACAAGCTTCAGATCCCCAAGATCTTGCTCCTTGGCTTAAAAAGAAATCCCTTCATGCGTAGTTTTAAACGGGTGCAGAGGTAGCAGTTGCTATCTGGCGCAGGAGCCTGGGGGCCCAAAGACCTTTGTGCCACATAAGAAGTAGTGATGAGCAGGAGGTGCCATATTCGATTTCGTGATATTTCACGAATATTCTATTGAATATTTTTCATATATTCGTCATTATTCTATATATTGCAAATGTTACGCTAATTTATATTCGCATTGCGAATTAAACTTAGAGCTGAGTTCTAATGGTTGTAACTTGCATTGCTAGAATTGACTGAAGATAACGAATATCATGAATATAGCGCTATATTCTCAATCTTCGCTATATTCTAGCAATACAACCATTAGGAACTCAGCTCTAAGTTGAATACGCAATGCGAGTATATGTTCGCTTCGCAAATTAAACTTAGAGCTGAGTTCCTAATGGTTGTATTGCTAGAATATAACGAAGATTGAGAATTTAGCGCTATATTCGTAAATTCGTTATCTTTGTTATATTCTAGCAATACAAGTTACAACCATTAGACCCCAGCGATAAAGATCAATTCGCAATGCGAGTAATACAGGTTATATTAATTGCATTGCGATAACAACTTAGTCAAATTTGTGAGATCGTGATTCTCACATCCGACAGTACATTTTAGCATGGAGGCGTTCCCATGCACACGGGATGTCGGCAGAAGCGGGAACAGGCATTAACTGGAGCGGGCAGGGAGCCAGGAATCCTCCGGACAGGTAAGAACAGCTTTTGGGAAGTGGGAAGACAACCAGAGAGCAACAAGGATTAACAACTAAAAAAAAATGAATATTCAAAATAGCGAATATATAGCGCTATATTTGCAATATTCGTGAATTAGCTAAGTGCCGATATTTGCAAAAAAATTCGCTATTCGAATATTCACGCTCAACACTAATAAGAAGACACCGGCATGATAGAAAGTGCACCTCTAGCTGAAGAGAAGGGGTTAAGTCAAGAATTGGCATAGCATGCGGTGTACGAAGGCTATGTCCTTCCCTCCGCCTCGGCAACAAAGCACTGAGGGAAGGGGTGCCTAAGCTGAACTCTTGCACGAGGACCCATAAACCTTTAGCTACGCCCTTGCCTTCACTCCAAAACGCGTTATGTACAAAAGTTTTCGTTAAAAAAGTATTTGTTAACGTTTTCCTTCCACACAACACCAAAAGAGGACCACAACCACCTCATTTTGAAGTTCCGTTCACCAAACCTACTCACCCTATGAGCGCCTATCTTTTTATTTCACCATTATTGGTGCCAGATGTTGGGAGAAGATGAAGATCAGGCATGTTAGATTTCAACTGCCCAATCCTTTGGTTCTCGGGGAGATAAGCCACGTGTATGGTAAGCCAACACACATGGATTAGTTTGATCAATGGGGTTTTATGGAAAAAAAGAAATAAAGAGAAGAAAACATTAAATAAACCTCAGAAACATAAAAATAATACAAAAAATTGCTTCTCCTTCTGGGTAAAACCAACCAGTTGTATGGCCCTGGAGGACCCTTGGCTACTTCATATTGGCCTATGTAAGATCTGGGAAGGGCAGGATACTGGTCCGTTCTGGTCTTGGGCATTCAGTAGAAAAAAGGGGGTATGCTTTACGTCATGCCTTGATTTAAAATAATCAAAAACATCAAGAAAGCTTCACATCTGGAGTATCCCTTCCTCTGGTATAATATGGGCCCTTTCATCTCGGAGAACATCTGGCTGCTTACTCCATGCTCTGATGCTAATATTATTTGCCCAATTAAATCCCAGGAAACCTTGTCCCTCTAGAACTGACTCTGCTGATTTAATGAACACTTGACATTAATACGCCTTGCTGTGCGCCTCTCTGACTCGATTAATATTTGATAATCATATTTTCTAACTTAGGTCTCAAAAAATGAAACATTGTATCATGATCTTCATTTCGGCATTATACCGCCTTTGTTGCTCTTTTACAAGAATGGAGGGAGGAATGCTGCGGCCACAGGACGGATTTATTGCTAATTATGTTTGGGTTTGTTTTTGTGAAATAGACATATCATAAGGGAAAAATATCTGAAAATGCGACTGAGGCTTGTATGAGAGGTAAAAGTACAAATGAGCAAATCAACCAACATAGTAATATTTAAAGGGCACCTGTCACCTCTCCTGACATGTCTGTTTAGTAAGTATTTGCATTCCCCAATTGTTATTCTGGAGCATCGTGGCTTTTTTTTTTTTTTGTTCCTCTGTTAACCTTACTCCAAATTTATGAAAAATTCGCCAACTGGGTGTTACCAGGCGCCGGCCAATCAGTGCTGACAGGGTCAGGCTATGTACTGTAGGGACACACCCATTTAAGCAGGGAGTCGGGACATGGTAAAACCCAGTTCAAATTATTCCTATTTTCTAGGCGGTTTAACAAAAAAATTAATGATACAATTAGACATAAGAAAAGGTGCCCCAGAATTAGTATTCCATAGGAAATGCCATAATTTACTAAAACAGGCATGTCAGGAATAGTGACAGGTACTCATTAAGATGTATGTCCATTTTAACATTTTTTGAAAAGATATGATCTGTGTAAGAAAACACATCATATGTAAAGACATTAAATTACTATCCTGTACTAATCCTGTGCAACATACTGCACTGTACTCCAGAGCTGCACGCTCTATTCTGTGGGTGCAGTCACTGTGTACATAGATTACATTACTTATCCTGTACTGATCCTGAGTTACATCCTGTATTATACTCCAGAGCTGCACTCACTATTCTGCTGGTGCAGTCACTGTGTACATAGATTACATTACTTATCCTGTACTGATCCTGAGTTACATCCTGTATTATACTCCAGAGCTGCACTCACTATTCTGCTGGTGCAGTCACTGTGTACATAGATTACATTACTTATCCTGTACTGATCCTGAGTTACATCCTGTATTATACTCCAGAGCTGCACTCACTATTCTGCTGGTGCAGTCACTGTGTACATACATTACATTACTTATCCTGTACTGATCCTGAGTTACATCCTGTATTATACTCCAGAGCTGCACTCACTATTCTGCTGGTGCAGTCACTGTGTACATACATTACATTATCCTGTACTGATCCTGAGTTACATCCTGTATTATACTCCAGAGCTGCACTCACTATTCTGCTGGTGGAGTCACTGTGTACATACATTACTTATCCTGTACTGATCCCGAGTTACATCCTGTATTATACTCCAGAGCTGCACTCACTATTCTGCTGGTGCAGTCACTGTGTACATACATTACTTATCCTGTACTGATTCTGAGTTACATCCTGTATTATACTCCAGAGCAGCACTCACTATTCTGCTGGTGCAGTCTCTGTGTACATACCTTTCTTTATGACGCACTGATCCACAGATTATGTCTGTGAGAGCGCACAGCTGAGAGCCGACATCAGCAGGAAGAACATCACAGGCTGCGAGGAGCGGCGGCGTCCAGGAGCAGGAGAGGTAAGTGTTTTTTATTTTATAAAAATAAGGCTGCTGGGGGCATAATGAGGCACATGGCATAATGAGGCTCAGGGGCTAATGAGGCACATGGGGCTAATGAGAAGCATAATGGGCGGCTAATAAGAGACATATAGGGCTAAAGAGGCATAATGTGGGGCTCATGAGGCATCATGGCTAAAAATGGGGGCTAATGAGGCATAGGGGCTGATAATAGGGGCTAATGAGGTATAAGGGCTGATATGGGGGCGAATGAGAGGCATGGGGGCTGATATGGGGGTGATGAGAGGCATTGGGCTCTTATCTGAGGTATGATTGGGGGTCATTTACATTGGGGTCTGAGCTGAGGTCTGATTGGGGGTCTGATTTGAGGTCTTATTGGGGTCTTATTAACATTGGGGGTCTGATTGGGGCTGTCAGCTGAGGTCTGATTAATATTGGGGTCTGATTGGTGGTCTGACCTGAGGTGTAATGAAAAATATATTTTTTTCTTATTGTCCCCCTCTAAAACCTAAGTGCGTCTTATGAGCCGGTGCGTCTTATAGGTCTCCTTCCTGAACTGCAGAGCGGTGCCCACTTCCAGCCCTGAGCCCAGCTGCCCAGAGCACTGATCCTGAGCCGCTGGAGTCTTCAGAACTGTAGGGATTTACAGTCATTCACTGTAAGCGATATTATATCTATTACTCGTTTTATGTGAGTACGGGTGCTGGGTGGTTGGAGAAGGGGGAGGGGTGGAGAAGGTGGAGGGAGGGATGGATGGAGGGGTACAATCCAGGGGTAAAATAACTAGGGTACATTATTATACAGGGGTTATTTAACTTATTTTTGTTTATATTGATAATTATGAGTGTGGGTCTGTATGTATGCAGAGTGTATTTGTGTATATATATGTGTGTGTGTGTATATAATATATATATATATATATATATATATATACATACATACACACGCGCGCGCGACGTGTCTGTTTGTTCTTTAGGGTGCACACCCTATGGTCCAGGGTTGGAGCTGTCTTGATTGCGTTTGGCAGGGCGTTCCACAAGGTCGGGGCAGCATGACAGAAAGCTCTGGCTCCAAAGGTTTTTAGTTGAATTCTGGGGTGGTCAAGTTCTTGGACCCTTCTGATCTGAGGCGGTGGGAGGTGTGACGCAGATGCAACAAATCCTTCAGGTATCCAGGGCCTAGGTCGTGTAGGGATTTGAATGTTAGCATGCCAATTTTGTAAAGGATTCTCCATTTTATGGGTAGCCAGTGTAGTGAGCGGGGATTGGTGTTATGTGACAGTGGCGGGGTTGGCTTGTTAACAGTCTTGCAGCAGCATTCTGTACTAGCTGCAAGCGGTCTAGGTCTTTATTCGGAAGGTCTACATAGAGGGCATTGCAATAGTCCAGCCGTGATGTGATGAAGGCTTGAACTAGCGTCGGAAGATCTTCTGAAGGAATGAGGTGCTCAATTTTTGCAATATTCCTTAGGTGAAAGAAGGAGTGTTTCTCCACAGCTGGACTTTGGGTCCTGAGATTTAATTCCCCATCAATCAGTAAACCCAAGCAGCGCACAGTGTTGGAGCTAGTAAGGTCTGAGTTCCCTACCCTCCGGTGTTGACTGTGTCTTGAGCTGTTTTGCTGTTAGGCGCTGGCCTCCGATGACAAGAACCTCTGTTTTCATTCATCCACTCCTGAAGCTCAGCTCAGCATGTGTTTATTTTTGGGATTGGGTCTGTCGTGTCGGGTTTGAATGACATATATAGCTGGGAGTCATCAGCATAGCAGGGGTATGTTAGACCGTGTTTTTGGATGATTTTCCCGAGTGGCAGCATGTATATGGTAAACAACAAAGGGGATAGTATTGAGCCCTGGGGCACACCATATTTTAGTGGTACAGGGTTGGACTGGAAAGGCGCCAAGGCTACCCTTTGTGTTCTGCCAGCCAGCAAGGAGGATAACCATTGGAGGACTAAACCATCAATGCCACAGTACTCTTGCAGTTGGTTGAGCAAGATTTCATGTTCAACTGTATCAACTGTAGCTTTTGGGTTGTGCACTGGGCGCTTGTGTCTAAGGGGACCTTAAACAAGACATAGGAGACAGCAGTAATTTAATAGGTGGGGCCCTGTTACAGATTTTGCATTAGGACCCAGGAGCTTGAAGTTTTGTCATCATGGCAGAGCCGACATCCTACTGTCCCAGATACAGAACTAACCTACATGCACCTTATTCAGCGGACAGCCATTCCTCCTAACCCTCATGCACATGCACACTCAGATCGGTCGAGCATGCTCACACATGTGCTCTCAGTAGGGACACACACATTATATCTAAGTTGCTCTTAACCACTGATCTCAGCTGAGCATCCCAACTCTGCTGGCAGAGCAAAAACGGTCAGGCAAGTCGGATTTTCAACATGCCCCTCTCCCACTCACAACACATGCATGGTCTTCTGATCGGGGGACTTACGGTAGCTGTTGGCCAAACGCTTGACAGCTGTCTCCTGTTTATGGCTGGCTTATGCCATGGAAAGTTTTCTCCCTGAGAATGAAGGATTGGGCATGTGCAGTGGGCAGGTCCCGCACCAGGGGTCTCTTCTACAGGTGTTATGTAAAGTTTTTAGAGTTTTTGTTGTGGCGCCAGTTGCATTTGAGCAACGAGAGACTAAGTCCCCTATGTAGAAGGTGATGGTGGAACCCAGGTGTAGGAATGCCAGAGTGGTATGAGGGTGGCCTATAATGTTCCTCTAGGTGCTGCTTTGCACTTGTCACGGTGCTCCTAACTGTATATCCTGAACCCCAAGCGTGGTTATCCGCAGCAGTGAAAATAGGGTGAATAGTTGAAGAATTGGTTGAATGAATTGAGTCTAGACTTGTATTGAAGTTGAAACAGCTTTACTTGAATAAACTTGCATCAGAGAACAATCTTCCAACTTTATCTTAGTTACCAGCGGGCTCTGGCATGGAGTTCATGCAGTCAAACACTCCCAGCCATGCTACATCTGAACTCCTCCAGTTCTGCTATGTGGGCTGGATTAAATAGGAACTTTCCCTAGGCTGCTCTCAGCTGTAATTTCTCTCTTTGTCTGACTTTATCTTAATCTTGATCTGTACCTTGTCCAGGGAACCTTTACTCCTGGCTTCTGAGGCCTCTATGCCCAGCAGAGCAGACAATATTCTGCTGGCTGACACACAGCATTTCCCTTACAGGGGTAAGCTAGACACAACTTCTCCCCAAGATGGGGAAGGTTAGACTGACCTTGACTATCTAAACTCCCCTGACTAGAGAGGGGCTAGAATAGAAGAAGGGTGCCATTCTAGCTAACACATCACTGCCAGAAGTGCCGCCATCTGCTGGTGAACCAGGCACATTATACTTAAACAGTCATTTGAAAGAAAATATGAATACGCATTGTGCAGGACATGGCAATAAATAAACATGATGACACAGGGAGCACCATAAAGGATAGTGGAGGGGTAAAAGAGCGGGAATGCCCCTAGCAGGGCATTACACATGTTGAAGTCCAACATGCTCGATTTTTTCCTCTCTGGATATTCAATACACCTGCGTACTCAATAAAGGCGGACCGCTTCCTGATGAAATTGGCAGGTTCGGCCGATATTCATCCAATGTGTATGGTCACTAGTCTTGAGTGAAAAATTTGATTCTGTTTCTTTGTCGAAATTCACAAAGAAATTTGCTTCATAGTAAATTACCTTTTCACGAAGCAAATTTCTTTGTAAGTAGTGGGCGCAATGACGCGGAACGCCCCAGCATTGAACCCCTCAGATGCCACGTTTGTCACTAATCACGGCATCTGCGAAATAATAAATATACCCACCTTATCCATTTGAACTCGAAGTGGCCATCGCGGCTACCTTGATCACCTGCAATATCTCACATGGTGCGTGATGACGTCATCGTGCACGAGATTTTGTGCGGGATCTTCATTCAAGATGGCCGTGACGGCTTCTTCACGCTCAAATGGATGAGGTGAGTATGTATTTTTTGTTTTTACTGCCATTTTAGGAAATATTAATTAATTACTGCAAAGCGTGAGGAAATTCAGATTTGCCGTGAATCGATTCGGATTGAAGTCCACTTTGGATAGTTCGAATCGCTCAAGGTACAGTATATGACAACCTCTATGGGCCACCATAGTAGTGTCAGGAGCTATGTCACATTGGTTATCGTCCCCAGACACAAACTACGTAACCCCTCCTAATTGGAAAAATAAATCAATAATAAAAATAAAAAAACATCAGGGAATTTAATATGGAAATACCACATCTTGCCCCTTCATCAGCAGTGCCCACCTTCATATGAATTTTCGTCTTCTGTATTTAGCAACATGATTTCCACTTACACCCAAAATATAAATTGTCTTATCTGTGAAGTTAAGAAAAAAAGCTGCATTTTTTACATTTTTTAATCTTCCACCCAAATTAACCTCACCACCAGAGAGTCTGTACACAGAAGACATGCGGATCAACGGAATAAATGAATATGAAACCTGCATTGCATATTCATGATGGAAAAGTTAACATGAAGCACAATATTTACACTGAAGCTCAAAGACTCTGATCAGCGCTAGGCCCAAAATATCCCCCTCATTCACCATAATTAGATTTAATTCACTCGCCAAGCTTGCATGTTTTCCCGGCGCAGAAGTGAATGACATATCCGAGGTTGAGAATAACGAAAATTGCTATACCTTCACAACGCTTAATAACACGGATCTGAAGTCACTTTTAAGGCGCGGATAATCATATAAAAAGGGGGGATTCAGGTTTTGACCAACTTCATGGTAAGTTGAGGGTGAACTCTGCAACTGTCCTATAGATTTTGTGCCATGATATTTCTACTTGCTTTCAGTGAATGTTGACGTCCAGAAGAAGAAAATGCATAATAATTCTCTATGTACATGAGACTGGGACAAATCTTTGCACTGGAGGCCTTAGTATCTCATCTTGAAAGAAAATTAGACTTTTAGAATACCAATCAATAGTACCAATAGTCCCATATTTTTGTTCTGCATTGCACTAGAGAGCTTGTCACAAATTGGGCCAATCTTGTGCACGTTTGCATAAAAAGTGGGCATTCTTTGGGGGTATTACAGGGAGAATTTGGTTGGGGATTAGACATAGGAAGAGGACCAGACACAGGAGGATGGGAACATGGGAGAAAAGGGGGCAGGACCTTACACAGACAGGGGATGGGACCAGATACAGGAAGAGGACCAGACACAGGAGCACAGAAACAAAGAAGAAAAATGGATGGGGACACAGAAGCCAAAGGGCACAGGAGGTCAGGAAAACAGAAGATAAGAGGATAGGACCATACACAGGAGGATGAGAACACAAAAGACATGGGGCAGGACCAGACATAGGACTATGTTAACACAGAAGGCAGGGGGCAGGACCATACAGAGGAGGAGGACCAGACACAGGAGGAGGATCAGACACAGGAGGACAGCAAAACAGAAGACAAGGTGGCAGAACCATACACAGAAGGACGGCAACACAGAAGACAAGGGAATGGAACCAGACACCGGAGGAGGATCAGACACAGGAGGATGGGAACACAGAAGAGAAGGGTGGAGGACCAGGCACAGGAGGAGGACCAGACACAGGAGGATGGGAACACAGAAGACAAAGGGGGAGGACCATACACAGAAGGACGGGAACACAGAAGACAAGGGGGTGGAACCAGATACAGGAGGAGGACCAGACACAGGAGGACAGCAAAACAGAAGACAAGGGCGCAGGACCAGACACAGGAGGAGGACCAGACACAGGAGGATGGGAACACAGAAGACAAGGGGGCAGAACCAGACACAGGAGGAGGACCAGACACAGGAGCACAGGAATGCAGAAGACATGGGAGTAGGACCATACACAGGAGTATGGAAACACGGAAGACAAGGGGGCAGAACCAGACACAGGAGTCCCATATTTTTGTTCTGCATTACACTAGAGAGCGTGTCACAAAGTGGGCAAATCTTGTATACATTTGCATAAAAAGTGGGCATTCTTTGGGGGTATTACAGGGAGAATTTGGTTGGGGATTAGACATAGGAGGAGCACCAGACTCAGGAGGATGGGAACATGGGAGAAAAGGGGGCAGGACCTAACACAGGAGGATGGGAAAACAGAAGAGAGGGGATGGGACCAGATACAGGAAGAGGACCAGACACAGGAGCACAGAAACACAGAAGAAAAGGGGATGGGGACACAGAAGGCAAAGGGCACAGGAGGTCAGGAAAACAGAAGATAAGAGGATAGGACCATACACAGGAGGATGAGGAAACAAAAGACATGGGGCAGGACCAGACTTAGGATTATGTGAACATAGAAGGCAGGGGGCAGGACCATACAGAGGAGTATTACAAGACACAGGAGGAGGATCAGACACAGGAGGACAGCAAAACAGAAGACAAGGGGCAGGACCATACACAGAAGGACAGGAACACAGAAGACAAGGGGGCAGAGCCAGACACCGGAGGAGGATCAGACACAGGAGGATGGGAACACAGAAGAAAAGGGTGGAGGACCAGGCACAGGAGGAGGACCAGACACAGGAGGATGGGAACACAGAAGACAAAGGGGAGGACCATACACAGAAGGACGGGAACACAGAAGAGAAGGGGGAGGACCAGACACAGGAGGAGGACCAGACACAGGAGGACGGGAACACAAAAGACAAGGGGGAGGACCATACACAGAAGGACAGGAACACAGAAGACAAAGGGATGGAACCAGATACATGAGTAGGACCAGACACAGGAGGACAGCAAAACAGAAGACAAGGGCGCAGGACCAGACACAGGAGGAGGACCAGACACAGGAAGACGGGAACACAGAAGACAAGGGGCAGGACCAGACACAGGAATATGGGAACACGGAAGACAAGGGGCAGAACTAGACACAGGAGGAGGACCAGACACAGGAGCACAGGAATGCAGAAGACATGGGAGCAGGACCAGACACTGGAGTATGGAAACACGGAAGACAAGGGGGCAGAACCAAACACAGGAGTCCCATATTTTTGTTCTGCATTACACTAGAGAGTATGTCACAAAGTGGGCCAATCTTGTGCACATTTGCATAAAAAGTGGGCATTCTTTGGGGGTATTACAGGGAGCATTTGGTTGGGGATTAGACATAGGAGGAGGACCAGACACAGGAGGATGGGAACATAGAAGACAAGGGGCACAACCAGACACCGGAGGAGGATCAGGCAGAGGAGGACGGGAACACAGAAGACAAGGGGCAGGACCATACACAGAAGGACGGGAACATAGAAGACAAGGGGGCAGAACCAGACACAGGAGGAGGATCGAACCCAGGAGGATGGGAACACAGAAGAGAAGGGGGAGGACTAGACACAGGAGGAGGACCAGACACAGGAAGATGGGAACACAGAAGACAAGGGGGAGGACCAGACACAGGAGGAGGACCAGACACAGGAGCAAAGGAACACAGAAGAAAAAAAGGGGAGGGGAAAACACAGGAGGAGGACCAGACACAGGAGGACGGGAACATAGAAGACAAGGGGGAGGACCATACACAGAAGGACAGGAACACAGAAGACAAAGGGATGGAACCAGACACAGGAAGAGGACCAGACACAGGAGGACGGGAACACAGAAGACAAGGGGCAAGACCAGACACAGGAGCACAGGAATGCAGAAGACATGGGAGCAGGACCAGACACAGGAATATGGGAACACGGAAGACAAGGGGGCAGAACTAGACACAGGAGGAGGACCAGACACAGGAGCACAGGAATGCAGAAGACATGGGAGCAGTAGCAAACACAGGGGTATGGAAACACGGAAGACAAGAGGGCAGAACCAGACAGAGGAGGAGGATCAGGCACAGGAGGACGGGAACACAGAAGACTAGGGGCAGGACCAGACACAGGTGAACGGGAACACAGAAGACAAGTGGGCAGGACCAGACATAATAGGACCAGACACAGGAGAAGGACCAGACACAAGAGAAGGACGAGACACAGGAGGACGGGAACACAGAAGACAAAGGGGCAGGACAAGATACAGGAGGATGGGAACACAGAAGACAAAAGGGCAGGACCAGATACAGGTGGATGGGAACACCAGACTTAGGAGGAGGTCCAGTATAGAAGTCTCTTTACATAGGGGAGTGAGGAGGACCTGTGAGGATACAAGTTAGGCACTATCACCCTGAAGGGCACCATTTATGGGGCACAGTTGGCAATGAACAATGACCGAGGTTAAGGGGCTGCTGATGAAATCTCTGCACAGGCACACCGATAATTTAAAATGGCCCTGTCACCTCTGAGCTTTTTTTCATAGTAGGGTGGTAACCATAGTGCCGCAATCTGCGTCAGAAATATGACTAATATAGGCGTATTTCTGATGGTAAATGACCCCTATGTTCCTATGGAACCCTGCCACAGGCTCTCCATAGGGACTAGTGTGTGGCAGCCTCGTATCATTCACGAGCACACAGGCTGCCGCACGCACCATCCGGCTCCCCGATCCTCACTAGGGGAAGGAGTGCACTCTCCCGGTTTTTACTTCCCAGATGCCGTGGCCACTTTGGCCACAGTACCTGATGGGTTAGAGCGTCTCTCACCTACATTAGTCCCAGGTGGCTGCTGTTTAAAACATCAGGCACCTGGTGGCTATGGCTTCCCCTGCACTCGCAAGTGGGCGCCATTTCAAAATACTCGACCATCAACATAAATTTGGGCGGTTAGGAACAAAAGATCTTTTTAGGCCCCCCTATACTGGAGTAAAATGCAACTTATTGTTTTTAAAAATCTGGTGTGCACCTAACAAAGTTTACCATGAGTACTTTTAAAAAAAAAAATGTACATTCTTGTACAAAAGATGTTTTGCACGACGTTTAAACCTTTTTACAGTCAGGATTCTGGCAAAAAGGTAATGATTACCCTCCCCCCGTGTCTTTATATAACTTGTGATAATTAAAAAATACCGCGGTAATGTGCATGTGATGGCAGCACTGTTCTCTTCTCTCTTTTTGTGTTAATTATTGATCTTTAGAGAAAAGAAATTAGAAGAAAAGACGCTAATGATTCCCTTGGGTCCTCTCAGATCTGATGGAGCTGCGGAATGAGCACAACTGTTACTAGAGAGGAGATGAAGGAATCATGTCACCAAATAGACAGAAAAATCAGACGCCCATTCCGAAAATCCAGTTTGCGCCTTAACCCCTTAAGGACCTTTTAAGCTCTTGAACACAATGACAGCAATAGTAAATCATGTCTGAGTGACCCTGACATACATAGCTGTGGGGAAACAGATGTTTGACGGTGTTAATGAACAGCGTGTTTAATCACTACTGCTTCATTGTATTCATCCTTATTAATAGTGTTGAGTGAAGCAAAGCATTCTACGTGGAATTCGGTCTGAAGTTTAGAAAATTTTAATTTGCAAAGAATCCGAATTTCCTTGCGCTTCGTGGTAACGAATCAGTTTTTCCTAAAATGGCGGCTGCAGCTGTGCAGCCAGCCAATCTGCAGGTAGCCATCCCCTGTGATGTCACAGCCCTTTAAAATCCTCATCCCGCACGGTCTCCGCCATTGTCCTATGAGCTGAGCACAGGGAGAGACATGGCAAACACTCATGCGCTAGGGACAGTGTTACTGCAATAATCCAGCGGCCATATTTAATACATCCATCATGTCCGGCATCTGGTTTTAACCCAAATATTTTTAAAAGAAAAATACTATTAGGTTCATGGTACAGAGGGATCCCGGACCTTATGGAGTGATCCGCATAGGATTATGGTCATCCTTGTTATGGATCCCTCAACTTTTAAATTGCTTTTAGGAAGGTTTTTCCGCCTCAATGCTGTGTACCACCTCTGGTACCATCACACAGGAGAACAGGGGCTGCTGCATACATGCTCCGGCTCCTCTCGCTGGCGGGAGACGGAGCACACCTGGATGACTACAGCATCTGAAGGGTTAAAAATACGCTACCGGCATTACCGCCGGTCGCGGACATTAGTGTCGGGCGTCTACTCTTTAAAAGAGCAGACACCCGGCAGCCATGGCGCCCCCTGCATGTGCCAGAGGGCACTATTTTTAAATTTACTGTTAGAGACCGGGAACGGGTTAACTTCCAAGCCTTCACACTGAGATTGGGCCACCAAGTGGGAAGAATATGATTGGGCAGAGTGGCCTGGGTATACCTGATTTATAGCGATTTGGGACAAATTAATTCAGATTGAATTGAATTTCTTGGTGAACTTTGCCAAATCGGACAAATTGAATTTTTCTAAACTTGGCTCATCTCTACTTATTAAATATGTTCCAAAAATTATCCCTTATCGGGGGCAGATGGTGTTTGAATATACATTGTGTTATGGGAAAAAGACAGAAAAAGCGGCATCCAAAAATGATACCTTAACGGGGGGCAGATCCCTGTCCTTGTTTATACACAAACGCTAATGTCAGAAGAAACAGTGGCTTGTTAGAAACAAAAAATTAAAAATTCTCCCTTATTTTTGGGAGCAATAGCAGTGCAGTGTGGATGTGGAAAGGGCAGGGAAATAGTGACATACGGCCGCAATAGTAGAGGCAGCAGAAGTAGCATAGCATGGATCAGACAAGGCAGTATATGTGTGGGAAGCTATGTGGGGGTAGTAATAGTAGTAGTGGTGTCTATTGGGTAGGGGTAATAGTAGTGGCAATAGAAAGATTAGCAGCTGCAGTGGTGGGTATAACAGCAGCAATACAGTATGGGACATGACGGTAGGCAGGCAGACAGCGGCAGTGACATGATGGTAGGCAGGCAGACAGCGGCAGTGACATGATGGGTCAAAAGCCACTGTCAGCAATGGCAAATTCATCAGCCCCATATGGAGAAGTGATCCTTCAGATCCATGCCTTATTGATTTTGACAAAAGTAAATGTTTTGTATAATGCGGAGGATATCTTTGTCTGTTTGGGTGTGATGCAGGTGGCAGCAAACACGATAGAGCTATAGTTATATAGAATGGAACTCACATTCCATTCCCCCTTTGGTCAAAAGTGGGCCAGTCCTGTTTGCTACTAGAAGGAAGTAGGGAGTTCTGGTTGAGAATCCATGTTGGAGCAGATTCTAATCTATTCCCTGGCATAATCCAGAGTCAGACTAAAGAGAGAAGTTGCAGCATCCTGCAGAAGCAGAGATTCTATTTAAGTCTGTCAGCACAGCAGAGCCAGAGAGCAACCGATGTAGCAGAGTTGAGATTGTTTGCCTGCCAGATTTAATGCTAAAGCCTGCTGGAACCAAGCTAAAGTCTGTAAACCGTTTGGAGAAACGTTTATGCAAAGTAAAGCTGCCATTGAACTTCATCACAAGGTCTGGACTCGAATATTTATTCAAATCCCTCAATTGTTTACCCTATTTGTCTGCTTCGGAGCCAACGCCTGTGGTTCCACTGTGACACGTGCACAAAAGATTAATGGACATTATAGGCCACCCTATACCACTCGGCCATTCCTACACCTGGGTACCAACACCATTTCTTAAAGGGACTCCGCCCGTTGTTGCTTCATTGCAACTCACATCACAAAACACTTATCTCATCTTAAAGGGACCCCTTGAGGACTGCTTTGTTGCACAGGGATGAGGTCAAAGTGGAACATGCTTTTGAGTTGTGAAAAAGGAGGAAGGCACTAGGCTTTCTTGTAATGAGTAGTTAGACGCTTGACAATGTCAACTAGCCTCAAAGAGGATTTATTTTGAATACCTGCTCTAGTATATTCTGTCCTATCTCATGGAAGCAATGAAGAGGAGGGAAAATAAAATTAAAAAAAGAAAGCTTAGATGGTAAATGAAGGAAAAAGAAAACAATCAGCAAAACAGAAAAATCTGTCAATGGATATGAGAAGGAAAAAGTTAAATAAAGTGGGTCATGCAGAGCTATCGCTCCCAACTCCACCATAAACATGCATGGTTGGTTCCAGAGCTGTAACTTCAAACTCCTTGACTTAAAAACCAAATCTATCACCGAGCCCCCACCTACCATATGCCATTCATAATGCTGGTGTTTTCCTACATGGAAGAGGGGTCCTTGACACCCCTTTGTCTTCAGGGCCTTGGTGTGACTTCAACCTCTGCATCCGCAATACAAATGATATAGATACACTTTGGAGATGAGCTCCTTCTTGGTCATTGCTGTGTTGTCTTCATCATCATCAGCTCCAGCATCTCCTCAGAAGTGAGTTAACCCTTTAGCACATAACATTTTCAACCATTACTCAGACCGATCAATACCTACAAGCAATCACTAATTACAAAAATAACAAAGCAATTAATTCTACAATAGATCAGAGCTTCATTTCTGCAGGATTACGTAGAGGGAGCCAAACCATTGAGCTGCCACGTAACAAATGACCATCTTATCTTCTGTAATTGGTATGTTGCTCTTCGTAAATGATCTTAATTTTAGTCCTGGAATAAAATTGAGGCCGTTAATTATAAAATGAACATTACAGTCAGTCTGGCTATTGGCACATCTCAGGATTAACCACAGGTGCATGAAGTCTTCTCCTGACGATGCAGAAATTAACTTCAGGGACATTTCAGATGTATATCAATTCTTAAAGATGCAGCGGTAGATAATAATGTAAAGCTCCACTTGTAACAACATTTTACAGTATGAAGGGGTTCTCCGGGCTACAGATAATGATAGCCTATCCACAGTATAGGTCAGCTATATCATATTGGTGGGGGTCTGACATTTTGCATCCATGTTGATCAGCTGTTTGAGGCAGCAGTTGTACCAGAAACTATACAGTATACTGGAGCCAGAAGCTTCTGTCGTTCCTGGCTTCAGCATACTGCAGCTCAGCTCCCTTAAACTTGAGTACCCTGGCACGCCCACTACACAGAGCTGTCTGCTGCTATCTCCATACACCACATAGTTTCCAGGGCCGGAACTGCCCAAAACAGATGATTAGTTTAGGCGCTGGGTGATGGACACCTACCGATCTGATAGTGATGATCCATCGTGAGGATAGGTCAATTTCTCTAGTATGGACAACCCCTTTGAGTCAACGTAAATAGTTGATTGACTTGGCAAATCATTCGATTTACTCATTTTTATGAGTTACATTTTGTCTTCTACTCAGGTCGCACCCATAGTGAAGTTGTACTGCTCAGGATCTTTCAGAAGTTTCCACTGGTCAGTGACGGGACAAGATTTCTCACAGTGGAACTTTACTTCCAAGAGGGCCACCACCATTTTGGACTTCCCTCCCCACGCAAGAAAGTCTAAGGGTACTTTCTCACTTGCTGCAGAGGATCTGGCAAGCAGTTCTGTTGAAACGGACAGCATTTGTAGACGGATCGGATGCGGATCCGTCTCACAAATGCATTGCAAGAACGGATACTTCTCTCGGATGTCATCTGGAGAAACGGATCCGTTATGTATTTTTCCACATTTTTAAAGGCCTGCGCATGCGCGGACCAGGAGGACGGATCCGACTATGCGGTATTTTAATGCCGGATCCGGCACTAATACATTCCTATGGCAATTAATGCATTACGGCCAGTGTTCCGGCACTTTGGACGGAGATAAAACCGCAGCATGCTGCGATATTTTCTCCGTCCAAAACGCCGTATAGTGACTGAACTGATGACATCCTGATGCATCCTGAATGGATCAATGCAGAAGAGAATGCATTAGGATAAAACGTAAGCATTTTTTCCGGTATTGAGCCCCGACGACGGAAGTTAATGCCGGAAAATAAATACGCTTGTTGTAGGAAGCTATAGTTGAGTTGAGAGTGGAGATGTTGAGAAGTGGAGTTGGAGCAAGAGAGTGAAGTAGTATGGTGTGGTGAGGGAGCATTTCCCATCACTGCTGCAGGAGCTTTGGGAAAGTAGCTCAGAGAGCAGCACCCTCCTGATGTATAAAAGAACTTAGTACCTCTTAGAGGCAAAGCGGAACCAAAGACCCCTACTCAGGAAAATGGGTCAGTTTACCTCACTCTCATAAGAAACAGTAACTAAAGCTAATAGTAACCAGACTGAAGCCAGAGAATCGCACAGCAGTAGAGAGATAAAGCAAAATATTCAGGTTTACCTGCCAGTTTACCCTTAGCCTGCTGGAGCCAGGAGAAAGATCAAGTATTGTTTGGATGATACAAGTTTATTGCAAGTTTATTCAAGTAAAAGTCATTCAACTTCACCATGTCTGGACTCTACTTACCCCACCAACTACAACTCCTTTGTTGCTAAGGAGCCTAACCCCGGGGAGATACAGTATCCAGGTAGGAGCACCGTGACACAACTATTAGGGTCACAACATACCACTTGGCATTCCAAAACACTGGGACCCGATAGCCCCTTGGGGGCACCACACCTTGTACCATTCTGAAGACTGACTGGATCAGACAGGAAATCTGGCAGGCTAACCCTTGCTTGGGGTTGTGTGTGTACATTGCTCTAAAAAAAAGATCTAAAGAGCCCCCATTCTGTCCCTAACTTCTTCTAGCTACTTTCAAATGACATTATCGAAAGCCTTCTTGGCATCAATTGCCAAGAGAGCTGGGCTGTTCCGTCCACCCCTCCTCGCTGTCCTGAACGGCCAATACCGTTGTAATGTTTGCCCCCGCTGACAACCCCTTCATAAAGCCCACTTGGTGACCACCTACTAGATCCAGGAGAAAGTCTGCCAACCTATTAGCCATCAATTTAGACATAATTTTGTGGTCCTGGTTGATGAGAGATATAGATCGGAGCCCGCATGGGCCAGTTTTGGGAGGACTTGAAGGCCTCTTTCACACTTGCGTTGTTAGGATCCGGCGTGCACTTCCGTCGCCAAAAATGCCCACCGGATCCGTCACAATGCAAGTGACCTGAAGCATTTAAAGACTGATCAGTCTTCAAAATGCTTTCAGTGTTACTATGGCAGCCAGGACGCTATTAAAGTCCTGGTTGCCATAGTAGTAGTGGGGAGCAGTATACTTACAGTCCGTGCGGCTCCGGGCGCTCCAGAATGACGTCAGAGCGCCCCATGCGATCACGTGATCCATGCGTGTGGGCGCCCTGGCGTCACTCTGGAGGAGCCGCACGGACTGTAAGTATACTGCTCTCCCGCTCTCCACTACACTTTACCATGGCAGCCGGGACTTTAGCGTCTGGGCTGCCATGGTAACTCATTGACAAAAAGCTAAGCGTCGGATCCGGCGATGCGCCGAAACAGCGTTTAGCTTAAGGCCGGATCGGATTAATGCCTTTCAATGGGCATTAATTCCGGATCCGGCCTTGCGGCTAGTGTTCAGGATTTTTGGCCGGAGCAAAAGCGCAGCATGCTGCGGTATTTTCTCCGGCCAAAAACGTTCGGTCCTGAACTGAAAACATCCTGATCCATCCTGAGCGGATTTCTCTCCATTCAGAATGCATGGGGATAAAACTGATCAGGATTTTTCCGGCATAGAGACCCGGCGACGGAACTCTATGCAGGAAAAGAAAACGCAAGTGTGAAAGAGCCCTAATATAGACCATATTGCCAGAGGCAACAGGGAAGGGGCTACTTCCTTACACAATCCCTTATAAATTCTGTCAGATAACCATCCGGAACTGGTGCCTTTCCAGTAGACAGTGCTTTAATTGTTTTCATGAATTCCTCCTTAGTAATAGGGGCGTTAAGGTCCTTCTCAGAAATCTGTGGCAGCTTTACCCTATTCAGCAATACACAATCCTCAGAACTATGTGCTCCCCTTCCCTCTCTACCCACCTTTCTTGTCCGTATATCTTCATTTGGCCGATACCGATGCACTTGTATTTATACTTTACCTAACTTATAATCACGACACCATATAGTTACTATACGTTATTGTTACCTTTTGACTAAATACACAATCGTGTTCCCAGATACACGTATAATCATGTTTCATATATACCCGATGCTGCTTATAACTTACCCCGTTTTGTACAATCATGAAACTGGGATATTCATAAACAAGCTATACACTTGGGGAAAACATAGCAACTATTATGGACTGTGTTTATTAATTTATCATGGAATTCATCAATTTACACTGTAACCAATGAGAATCATAGAAGTTTATGAATTTATGATGCAAATAATGTGAATGATGCTCTGCATAAATCATATATAACCTCTATGTTTCTATTATGTCTTTTCCCAAAAATATTTTCTGGGAATTATGTATACATTTGAATAGTAATATACTGTTATCTCATTTTACGCCAGCTTGAAAAAGGGCTGCTCATCCCTTAAAGCCCGGAACGTTGCAGTACTACTGTGCACTTTGTTATCCAGCCAAATGATTGAATAAAAATATTTGTGCGAACACTAAATTGTGTATCCGTGGAACATTGGTCCTGGGGTAGAGAAGGATCTAAAAAGGGACGTGCACCCAGCAAAAGCCATATACAAATTGATGTGTAGTGTGGCCACCACTGAAGAAATATCATCCTATCCAGTAGTTCTCATGCTCGAGACATGTCACATGGACCCTGTTTATATGTAGATTCAAACTGTGGTCTACATACCTCCACTACCTGTGCTGGGTCCTTGTGTTTATGACCGGCCTCGTCTCTCAATCTATGTACATGGGTGATCAAACGTTGATCCCTTGCCACGTTTTCCAACAGTTCCCTGCTTTCTGGTCTGCATATAATCTCACTTTCCGTTCCGTATAATTTTTTTTTAGACGGTACACATGATCCCTCCCTGCTTCTAGCTTGTGGGTCAATGAGAAGGCTGCAATATCCTTAATTTTAGGAGTAGTGCTAAATGCAAATTTTTGTTATGCAAATTTTCGTAATGCAAATTTTTTAATTGCCGTTTTCCGCAATCAAGAAAATAATGACTGGAGATAACGAACAGCACACATGATCCCTCCCTGCTTCTTGCTTGTGGGCCAATAAGAAGGCTGCAATATCTTTGATTTTAGGAGTAGTGTTGAATGCGAATTTTCGTAATGCGAATTTTAAAATTGCCAATTTCCGCAAACAAGAAAATAATGACTGGAGATAACGAAATTTCGAGTTTGCGAAAATATGGCGAATATTCGCCCAAATATTTGCGAAATATCACGAATTCGAATATTGCCCCTGCCGGTCATCACTATTGATGAGCAGAGTGCACACTGTGGAGAATGCTCATCCTTTCCTGGCTACTTCATCCAAGTAGTCGCCAAATAATAGAATTCGCTGTCCCCTCACCTGAAGAGGCTGAGTTGCTTGCTTAAATTTGTTCGGGATGGTGGCCTTTTCAGCATAGCTCAAATGTTTTACTATCGCCGGTCTCGGCCGTGTGTGCGTCTCTAAGTGGACCCACTCTATAGACTCTACTATGCATGGTTATTGCTCAGAATTTGGTATGTATGGATCGCTTCGTGGACCTGTGTCTGGGCCCTCTTCAGCTCTCCTTCTTCCCTGCCTTACAGTCGCGCGCTGGAACAGGAAGTTAAACCATGCTTCTTGCCGTACAACGTCCAAAAAGCGTCTAAAACTCATCCTAAAAGGTGTTATCAAGCATGTCATGGAGCAAAATAACCCAGAATTAGCGTAGTAAATCTCCCACGTTTTCTGCAGCTTTTCCTCATAGCAATAAAGAAAATCGTAATCAGTCGTGTTGAATTTATTAATCACGTCTTCTTCTACACCATCTGAAATGGATAGAAAGATTTTTTTATCATTTCCGGCTGAACTTTACAAGGACATCAAAGAGAACATGCCCAGCAACGCTTAAACCACCCGACTGAACAATAAAAACAACGAAAGACAATGAGGTAAATATAATAAAAACAAGCATCTAGATTTTTGCTGATTATTTATGTTATTATCATATATTTCATCGCTTAACATTTTGCTAAAAGAGCAAAAGTGTAAATCACTTTGACAACTGATGTATTAGCGGGAATGAAGATGCAGTCTGTTGCTGCTTGAGTTGTCCAAAGCTGACCTCCAGGACATGACAATCTGAGAGTAGTGGAGACCGTCACCAAGATGGATGGAAACATGCTAAACATGGCCAGCGCTGGAAGTGAAGGCAAGCTGTTGGATCCGCTTAGTGATAACCAGGAGCGTTGCTGGGTTAAAACATTTGGGGCCTGGGCCCCTGATGTTTTGTCCCAGGCCCGCGAATGTTCGGCCTGCCAGCTAGATACAACTGTCAGGAAGGTAATGCAATTGAATCAAATGCACGGCAAGATTTGAAGGACCTGTGATGACATCACAGGTCATGTGACCAGTGCAGAAGGCAGGGGTTGAGAAGGACCTGCAATCACATGACCAGTGCAGGAGCAGAAGGGCTGTGAAGAGGAGAAGTCCTGGGGAAGAAGCTGTGGTGATGTCTCTCCATGAGAAGAGGTGAGTGAAGGGAGAGGCAGAGCAATGCTGGGAGTTGGGGTTATTTAACTGGGACTGTATGTTAGGGCTGAAGGGAGGGATGTTATTTACATGGGACTGTGTGTTGGAGGTGGCTAGGGAGGGAGTTATGTTATTTACATGGGACTGAACGTTGAAGGTAGCTGTGGGAGGGAGTGATGTTATTTACATGGGGCTGTATGTTGAAGGTGGCTGTGCGAATGATGATGTTATTTACATGGGACTGTATGTTGAAGGTGGCTGTGCGAGGGGTGATGTTATTTACATGGGACTGTATGTTGAGGGTGGCTGTGCGAGGGGTGAAGTTATTTACATGGAACTGTATGTTGAAGGAGCCTGTGAGAGGGGGTGATGTTATTTACATGCGACTGTATATTGATGTTGGCTGGGGGAAAGAGTGATGTTATTTACATGGGACTGTATGCTGATGGGGCTGTGGGAGGGAGTGATGCCTACATGGGTCTGTATGTTGATGGTGGCTGTGGGAGGAAGTGATGTTAGTTACATGGGACTGTATATTGATGGTGGCTGGGGAAGGGAGTGATGTTATTTACATGGGACTGTATGTTGATGGGGGCTGTGGGAGGGAGTGATGCTTACATGGGACTGTATGTTGATGGTGGCTGTTTAAAGAAGTGCTGTTATTTACATGGGACTGTATATTGATGGTGGCTGGGGAGGGAGTGATGTTATTTACACAGGACTGTATATTGATGGGGGCTGGGGGAGGGAGTGATGTTATTTACATGGGACTAAAGGTTCAGGGGGTGATGTTGTTTACATGGGACTGCATGTTGAAGGTGGCTGGGGAGGGGGTGATATTATTTCCATGGGAATGTATGTTAAAGGTGGTTGGGGAGGGGGTGATGTTATTTACATGGGACTGTATATTGGAGTGGCTGAAGGGATGGTATATAAGGTGCGTGATAAGCTGTCTGCACACATATCCCTCGTGGGTATATAAGGTGTGTGATAGGCTGTCTGCACACATATCCCTCGGTGGGTATATAAGGGTGTGATAGGCTGTCTGCACACATATCCCTCGGTGGGTATATAAGGTGTGTGATAGGCTGTCTGCACACATATCCCTCGGTGGGTATATAAGGTGTGTGATAGGCTGTCTGCACACATATCCCTCGGTGGGTATATAAGATGTGTGATAGGCTGTCTGCACACATATCCTCGGTGGGTATATAAGGTGTGTGATAGGCTGTCTGCACACATATCCCTCGGTGGGTATATAAGGTATGTGATAGGCTGCCTGCACACATAACCCTCGTGGGTATATAATAGGTGTGATAGGCTTTCTGCACACATATCCCTCGGTGGGTATATAAGGGGTGTGATAGGCTGTCTGCACACATATCCCTCGGTGGGTATATAAGATGTGATAGGATGTCTCACACATATCCCTTGGTGGGTATATAAGGTGTGTGATAGGCTGTCTGCAGACATAGCCCTTGGTGGGTATATAAGGGGTGTGATAGGCTGTCTGCACACATATCCCTCGGTGGGTATATAAGGGGTGTGATAGGCTGTCTGCACACATAGCCGTCGGTTGGTATATAAGGTGTGTAATAGGCTGTCTGCACACATATCCCTCATTGGGTATATAAGATGTGTGATAGGCTGTCTGCACACATATCCCTCGGTGGGTATATAAGGGTGTGATAGGCTGTCTGCACACATATCCCTCGGTGGGTATATAAGGTATAATAGGCTGTCTGCACACATATCCCTCATTGGGTATATAAGGGGTGTGATAGGCTGTCTGCACACATATCCCTCGGTGGGTATATAAGGGTGTGATAGGCTGTCTGCACACATATCCCTCGGTGGGTATATAAGATGTCATAGGCTGTCTGCACACATATCCCTCGGTGGGTATATAAGGTGTGTGATAGGCTGTCTGCACACATATCCCTCGGTGGGTATATAAGGGGTGTGATAGGCTGTCTGCACACATATCCCTCGGTGGGTATATAAGGGGTGTGATAGGCTGTCTGCACACATAGCCGTCGGTTGGTATATAAGATGTGTGATAGGCTGCCTGCACACATAACCCTCGTGGGTATATAATAGGTGTGATAGGCTTTCTGCACACATATCCCTCGGTGGGTATATAAGATGTGATAGGATGTCTGCACACATATCCCTCGGTGGGTATATAAGGTGTGTGATAGGCTCACTGCAGACATAGCCCTTGGTGGGTATATAAGGGGTGTCAAAGGCTGTCTGCACACAAATCCCTCAGTGGGTATATAAGGTGTGATAGGTGTGGGGGGTTAGCTCTGGTCTCGAGGGTCGTTCACAAAAACTTCCTTCCGGACAACGGATTTCACGTCCAAACAGTGCGTTTATTATAGCAGAAACAACACAACAGGTGCAAAACAATAAACACTGGCCCGGCTAGGCTCTAACTAAACATATTAGTTGGGTCCCTCACTCACCTAGTGGGTACAGTTCACACCCTGTGAACTGCTGCGACTTTCTCAGCCCAATGTCCCACAGCCTCCTGGCTGTTCAGAGCACTGTTCACACAGCCTCAGATCAGTGTCCGTTGGGAATTCAGGCTCACCAGTCCTCCTGACTGTGGCCCTGCGACCCTTCCAGGCGTCGCTGTGTCCCCAATTCCGGGCTATCGCTAGCCCCGTGGCCCCTCAGCCAACTCAGCCGAGACCACTCACACAGAGCCTCTGTCTCAAAGCTCTCTCAGAGTGGGGCCCCACCCATATCCAACAAGAGGATTAAATATCCTCCCTGGACATGGGCATTGTCCAAAATCCTGGACTGGAGCATGGGGAACAGGCACCCACCCAGCACATTGCCTGTTCCCAGTAAAGCCCGCCCTGGAACTGGCTGAGCCAGCTATACTAACACTAGTACTTGGGCTTTCACTCCCCCAAGGCCAGGCACCTTGGTGAAACGCTCTCTCTGACGGCCTCCCTGGGGTTTCACTGCACCCCAGTGTTCACATTGCCACATATCCCCCTCTGTTCACACCTGTGGGGGTGAACACATGTACCCGACTGGTCGCTCGGGATAGGGCACCCGCATTATCTTATGCCATCTTTAAGCTCAAGGGTCCCCCTGGAAGATGTGGCCAGCCCCACAGGCTTTCCCCTAATTCTGCCACCACCACGCCAGCAGAACCCAGTTCTCATAACCACCAAGCTACTACCCTACCAGTCATCTTGTCCCATACTAGAGACACCTGGTCTCTACTAGCAACTACCACAGTTTTAGCGGACCTTGACCTGTCAGCCTCTTTTTGTCTCTCTTGTTTTATCCACAGATAGCATCTTTCTTTTTCTTCACTCCCCAGGGGTTATGTCAGGTTTGGCTTCAGTTTCAGAATCTTCTGCTTCTTCAGTGGTACTCCCACTTCAGCAGACTCTTTTCCAGTCTTTTCTTTGGAGTCTCCATTCACTTTATTAGCCGTCTTATGCTTCACGGACATGGCATCATATGCTTCTTCTTAACTCCCTCCTCCTCTCTCTCTCATAGGTTGAGGCACCGGGGACATCAGGACCTTGTGCCAGACTCGTCGTCTTCTGGCAATCCTGCAGAGGTTTACCGGATATGGTTCTCCTTTCGAGGCGGATTCAGAGGCCAGCCCATCGGAGTAGGCAGGACCCTCATACTCAGTTGTCCGGTCCCTCGTATTTCTTCCCCAGCAGACTGCTAGCTTTCTGGAAGGCGTGGCAGCAGAGGAGATGTCTTTCATGACCAGGTCCTGGCCTTTGCACACTGCCTGCAGAGTCTCTGGGTTTCTGCAGCCACCTCAGCACCACCATCTGGTTCACAGAGTGTGGAGGTGGCAGTAGCAGCAGCATCAGGAGGGGGCCACAGAGTGGCACAATGACAGCATGAAGGTGGCAGCAGCAGCATCAGGAGACCACAGAGTGGCAAGGTGACATAGTTTGGAGGTGAAAGCAGCTTCCGGAGACCACAGAGTGGCAAGGTGACATAGTGTGGAGGTGTCAGCAGCATCAAGAGACCACAGAGTGGCAAGGTGACATAGTGTGGAGGTGATAGCAGCATCAAGAGACCATAGAGTGGCAAGATGACATAGTGTGAAGGTGGCAGCAGCATCAGGAGACCACAGAGTGACCCGGTGACAGAGTGGGGAGCGGAAAGGAGGATGGGTGTGGTAGTAGTGTTTGTGGTAGTAGTTGTCGTGGCACTCTAAGGGCTGGCACAGTGATGAGAGGGCACACCCTCGTTGAAGTCTCCTGGACGATGGAAGGTGGGTCGTCTTTGACGGTGAAGTTCTAAATGACTTTGTAGATGCAAAACTAGAATTGTAGATGCAAAAAAACTCTTCTACACAGGATGGAGGCACAAGTCGTGGCATAAGACGTTCTAGCCGAACCAAGAGTTACCTTCCGAATTCCCTCTGAGATGCACTTTGTACTTTCTCACATAGCAATTCCTTATATACCATTCCAGCCGGGGGTGAACACAAATCCAATTTTTTTCTGCAACATCTGCAATTCCTACAAGGCGGGGTGCAGACTCCAAAAGCAGCAATGCAAGCTGCCAACTTGTAGGAAAGGGCAGCTGAAAGCCAGAAATACCCTGACCAGAGCTGTGAGGTCTAGTAGCCATAGACGTGCGTTACCCTTCGAGATGAAAGCCTTGCACTTGCTCTTAAGCTGCTCTACAACTGTAGGGGGTTCATCTGCACGCTCTCAGGGGTTCACTGGAGTCCATTGGAATGTTGACGGACAGGACTGGAGGTTGCTCCTTCAGAAGCCTTGGTTCATCATATTGGCTCACACTCTGACTGCACGAGAAAGCCAAGCCTAAGCGTTCAGCAATGCATTCCTTCTAGAAGTATCTATGCATTTCTTAAAGAAGTAATAAGACAGTATTTTCTATGCTAATTGCATAAACCAGTGCAAAATATTATGAAACAGTGTAGACTATCACATCACATAAACTGCTATAGAAAATCCCTGCTTTTACCACTAGCAGTAGACTAGTAGGACCTTATAAAAACCCTATCCACACAGATAAGAATAAGGCTCAGGTTGGTGGTGTCTGACTGCTGGGACCCTCACTGATCATGAAAATGGGGGGTCTTTTGTCTCCCTGCATGAATAGAGTGTGAGTCAAGCGTGCATGCTGCCGCTCCATAGATCTCTATGGGACCTTTGGGCATTGCCAAACTCTGTAGTCACCTTCTCTCCCATAGAGATGAATGGGGTGGCAGTACCCTGTTCCTTTGGGGCCCCAGCAGAGTTGAGACCCTTATCCATCTATCCGCAGACTAGAGGACAGCTTTAAAACTTGAGACAACCCTTTTAAGTGTTATAGATACTTTTCGTGGGCCACTAGTCAAGGAGGCATGGCTTAGAGGGAAAGGACTGCGGCGTAACAAAAACATAAAATGCACTAATTTGCCTCAATAAATTGGTCCAAAGTGAATTAACCAAGAGGTGGCACAAAGTTAGACAAAAGTGTTTATCAAAGCTCCAAATTCATCATCTTCCAGAGCTGCGGCGATAAATTTATCTACATCTAGGCCTTCTGCATTTAGGATAATATTAATAAATCTACCCATTATGTTTGTAGATAAGAAACCAATTAATTCTCACAAATTTGGAACAAAAGAGAGACATCTGACAGAAGAGGGTGACACTTACCTCCCCCCGCCCCCCACCCAGCACCACTTCATATTTAATTAACATATTACTAAACAGTAATATAATAGGTGACATTTGATAGCAGCAAAAAGCTCTGGACCTGGATCTAGGTTCCTACGTAGAAGAGATCTATCAATCGTTTCCTTAACAGAAAATCAAAAGAGAAAGGAAATTTACAGTGTAATAAATTATCGCTCCAACAGGGAACCGGCACGAGAACGCTCCCCGGGGGCCGGCGATGTTTTATGGTCTGTACATAGAATATAAAACACCACCATTGATCTTATGTTTCCTGAATGACACCTTCGACATTTGTAACAAATACAAACGATACAAAAAAAAAGAAAACAACGAAAATAAAAGAAAAAAAAGTAACTATTTCCAGGACTTTGTGCCCCGGATAGAAAGCAGTAGAAGCTGGTAACCAGTATATGATGTCAGGATTGGTATAGAGGTGCTGAGAAAAGGGGAGCGCTCGGGCTCTGGGGCTTGAGGGACCTAGGTAGCCCATTATGATACCCTCTACTTCTATATACTATACATCAGTGGCATACAGGCATGCTGTGGCCAGGTCTATTTACTTGCAGAATTTGGCTTTTCAAGTCTGTTGGTACCATAGGGGTCAAGGTTATTATCTCTGGTGAGTATGGTGTTTTATAGTCATGCTGTAATATCTGATATTCCGAGAGATGTAGAGTAAGTTGGTGGTTGACCTTATATTGCTAAAGACTTGTGGTGGTTAAGGGGTTAAATGTGGTGGTGTAAGTCAATAAATAAAGCAAGCCTGAGAAAGGAGTGATAGTGGTGGTAATGATGATGGTGGTAGTATTAGTGGTGGCAGTCCTCACTCTGGCACTCCCTGACCCATGTAGTAAAGGGAGGGGCATACCCTTTCTTCCCCTCAGGGCACACCCTTGGTATGGGGGTCTCCTGTCTGGTGGAAGGTGGGGTGCCCTTGGTGTCAGTGGGTTTTGAGTTGCAAGGCAGAGCTCCCTTAAAGGACCGAGAAGGAGCAGTGATGTGGTGCTGCTAGTTGGCAATGCAAGGCCAGGTTTAGGGTAAAGTCTACTGCACATTACTGAAGCAATTTTGGCAGATGGCACAAACAGGCACTTGCAAAATGGGCTGAGTCTTTGCAGGTTGCACATACAGTTTTCCCAAGGCTGTATATAGGCCATAGAATAGTTGCTTCTCTGAGTCTCTTTCCCAGTTAATCCAAACAAACTTTGACCAAAGAGGTACAGTTTCTCTCTCAAAATAAATTGTCACTTTTAACTGCAGAGTGTAGTCTTTTAACAGATGAACAGTCTGTCACAAGTATGGAGGGGTACTTGAAGCTTCTCCCCAACCAAAGGCAGTGAAGTCCACAGCAAACATACATGCATTACCTTCAGTAAAGTTTTTTTCATGCACTTCTCCTATAAATGGCCCTCAACCTTCTGTAAAGTTCAATGCTTTTCTTCCTCAGAGACAAGCACATGCTGAATATACTTTTCTGGCTGTTTTAGGTTCACAGGGCCAGTATATTCATGTCTGCTGTTTCCCCTACAACTTCCACACAAAATTCCCTTTCTACACTAGTTAATGCTCCCAGATCAGAGGGGTGGGACCAGCCCACAGCTAGCAACTGAATCCAGAGCTGTAAAATTAAAGGGAACCTGTCACCTCAAACAGCGGTCCTAAACTGCAGGCAGGACCTTCAAGACTACAGCAGTCAGGTTCTGATCAAGTATATCTTACTAAATTCTGGTGCGGCAGTCACGGTAACCGCGCCCCCTTCTCGCCCCCTTCACTGTGACTGACAGCTGGCTATTCTAAGAAGCCAGCCGGCTGTCGGGCATAAGCGCTGTCAATCAAAGCGAAGGGGCCGGGAAGGGTGTGGTCACCGCGACTTGAAGTAAGAAGGCCTCTGCCCCATTGACTTCAAGCCTGGGCAGAGAATCGTGCCAGCTGTGGATTAAACATTCATTTTCTTACTACTGCCGCCCTGGAATTTAGTAAGATATACTTGATAAGAATACGACTGTTGTAGTCTTGAAGGTCCTGCCGGCTGTTTAGGACCGCTGTTTGAGGTGACAGGTTCCCTTTAACTCTTTTTCCCATACAGAACTTTAGTGATCACAGAACGCACAAATAAAATCACATCAACCGCTTTAGCAGTGAACCACTGGGTCACTGCATACAGAGTTAATGTGTCCTATCAGGGCACATGAAAAGAGGGTCATCCCTAACTGGGACCATCCTCTATTAGTGAGAAAGAGCTTGGATTACTTGGATGATCAATTGTGCTACGCAGATGATCCATCGTGTTACTGGAACAACTTTGTGTTACTGGGAAAATCCATTATGTTACTTGTACAATTAAATGTGTTACTGGGCCGATTCACTGTGTTACTAGAAAAATCCATTGAGTTACTGGCACTATCCATTTTGTTACTGGGATAATTAATTGTTTTCCGGGATGAGCCATTATGTTACTGAGACGATCCTTTGTGTTACTAGGATGATCCATTTTGTTACTGGGATGATCCATCGTGTTATTGGGACAATCATATTGTGGATAGTTCATTGTGTTACTGGGATAAGCCATTGTGTTTCTGGGGAGACCTACTGTGTTACTGAGACAATCCTTTGTGTTACTAGGTTGAGCCTCTGTGTTACTGGAACAATCTATTTTGCTACTGGGATGACACTTTGTGTTACTGGGAAAATCAATTATGCTACTGGAACAATTGACTCTGTTACTGGGAAAATCAATTGAGTTTCTAGATTGGTCCATTATGTTACTGGGATCATTCATTGTGCTTCTGGGGTAATACATGTTGTTATTGAGATTATCCACTTTGTTACTGGGATGAGCCACTGTGTTTGAGGTGATGAATTGTGTTCCTGGGATGATCGATGCTTCTGGGGTGATACATTGTGTTCCTGGGATGATCCAATGTTACTGGTGTTTCTGGCCTTATCCACTGTGCTACTGACATGGTCAACTGTATTAATGAGATGAACCACTGGGGTAATCTATTGTGTTACTCATACGATCCATCCTGTTACTTGGGTAATCCATTGTGTTTCGGGGGCAACCTATTGTGTTACTGGGGTGATCCTTTGTGTTACTGGGACGATCATTTGTGTTGCTTATATGATCCATTCTGTTACTCTGGTGATCCATTGTATTTCTGGAATAATCTGTCGTGTTACTGGGATGATCCTTTGTGTTACTGGAACGATCCATTGTGTTACTGGGGTGATCCATTGTTTTTGTTGGGATTGTTCTATAATAAAATCATTCAGGTGTTTCTAATCCTTGTGCCCGGGGCAGGCGTTCACCTAGCTGCACACCTGGGGCAAGCACATGGATCAAAAAATTACAGCCGCATCTCACCCTGTCACATTTCAAGGGGTGTTCCATTACAAGTCACCATCAGGCATAGTTTTTCTTGCGTTTTGATAGTAATAAAAAAATAAACGTGGGAAAAAATCTGTTTTATTTTTGTCTCCATATTTTGACCCATATAACTTTTTGGTAATTATGTGTATGGAGCTGTATGGGGGCTCATTTTTTTGTGGGGCGATCTGAACTTTTCATTGATATCATCTTGGGGTGCGTATGACTTTTTGATCACTTTTTATTTAATTTTTTGTAGAAAATGAAGCAAACAAAAACCGTGAATCGGCCATTTGGATGCTTTTTCCTTTTGCTGTTGGCTGTATGGGGAATATATTGTTATTTTTATACTATGGGCGTTTTCACACATCGCGACACCCATGATGTGTATTTTTTAAAAATTTTTGTTCTTTTATTTTTATTTTGGGATTTAAATTTTTATATATTTTTTTATTTATTTTTATTTTATTTTTTACACTTTTTATAGTTCCCATAGGGAACTATAACATGGAATCAACACGCAATCATCACTTGCATTGGAGTCTATGCTGATTTTACTACTTTCCTATGGAGCCCTATTACAGGCAAGGGCTCCATAGGAACTACTATGCAGCAGCCTCCTGTCATTTACAAAGACAGGGGCTGCTGCATACACACACTCTGGCTCCTCCGATCGCCACACGGAGGACCAGGAGCATCACCCGGGGACCAGGAGCTCAGATCCCGAGGTCAGGATTGACCACGGCATCTGAGGGGTTGAATATCTGCGATCAGCATTACTGCCGGTTGCAGACATGAGCCGCGAGTGTCTGCTATAAGAAGCTATGCGGCTATGGCGCCCGTAGCGCTGAGGATCGGGCGCCATCTTTAAAGACCCTGGCCGACGACGTACATGTACGTCATCGGGCGTGAAGGGTTAAAATCCTCATGAAGTTGTCTTTTTCTACATTTCTATTGAGTCCACCTAAAAACATCCAATAATCCAGAACGTCTCCTATTTCCTGCGAACGTTTTGACAGAAGACTCCAGGACCCTCTGCTTAACATTTGTTTCCGACTCGTCTCCAGATTTGAGCAGATGAGAAACACAACTGCTGGCGCCAGATGTAGCCGCCGCGATTTGCATAAGTCACCGAATCACAACAATATTTCTCATCATAAAGTCAGTGGGGATTAAATTAGCAGCAACAAAATGAGTTGTTAAACTATATAGAGCGCAGGAAATGTAGGGAGACGGGGGACGTATCGCGGGGACGAAGGCGCAGCGTCTACGGCAAGGCTGCAAGCTCCTTATAAATGATGATTAAGATTCAGCACATCTGCTCGGCAGACAGGTACGGCATGCTCCCTGTCTGATGCCCCCTCTGGCACTCAATTCATTAGAAAGCAAAACTCCCACGCTAGTTCGGTTCAACAGATATTTGTTGAGCGTATCCGAGAAGCCTTAACGCCGTGTCACCGGCCTCAGACCCACTCAGCAGAAACAGATTTAATCTGTGAGAAAAGCGTACAACTACTATTTTTTTTTAAACATTTTCTATTATTTTCTTTACTTTTTTTAGTCTGTGAGAATAAAGAATTTTTTTTAAACAAATTTAAATGCAATTTTGATGTGATTATTTTATTTTAATATTTTGATTTAATAGAAAAGCACAAAACCAATTTTTAATTTTTTTTCCAAACACATTCGTATATACAACTGTAAATATTTTAGGTTATTTTTTAAAATCTTTTTTTTTTTTAATACAATTTTTTATATTATTTTGTTTAGAACAGATTAAGAATGGCAAGAATCCATGTGTAGACTGGACACTTGCATGTCACATGTTTAAATCACTATTCATTTCAATTGGAAAAAGAAAATTGAGGATTTTATATTTTTTGGCTTTCAATTTGATCTGTTAAAAATGGATCTGTCATTGTAGACACGACACAGAAGGGAATCGAATCTAATAAAAATTAGAAATGTAAAAAAAAACTAAAAAAAACAACAATCCAAAACTGCATGTATGAACCAGGTCCTAAATGTTGAACATTTTAAAGCTCTAGCTCTAATATATCTAGGGAAACCCACAAACCCCACTAGAAATTTCCACTTTTAACAGTAAAATCTTGCAACCATTGTGCATTGTAGATTACACCATGTGCACCATGTGATCACACCCTTAAAGGCTATGAACACCTTTGAGGGCAATTTTTTTATTATTATTGCATTACAAGACTTTTTTCAATTGATCTTTAATAAAAAAATATGGAATACTTTTTTCTGTACAGAGCTGAGATGCTGTAGTAGCAGCCTGTGGCTTTTTTCTCTCTTTTCCGTCATCTAGGGAGCTGACGGGCTCCTAGTCTCTGCTTTCTGACCTTATAAACACTCATTATAGCTCAGTTCTTATCTTACTGATAAGAATGTGGCTTAAAGGGGTTGTCCCATCTCAGACAATGGGGGGCATTCCGCTAGGATATGCCCCCACTGTCTGATAGGTGCGGGTCCCAGCGTGGGACCCGCACCAATATCAAGAATGGAGCCCCAAAAGTGAAGGAGAGTGCACTGCGCATGTGCAGCCGCCCTCCATTCATTTTCTATGGGGCAGGCGAATATAGCCGAGCGCTGGCTCTCATAGAAATGAATGGGAGCATGGGCTGTGCATGCGCGGTGCGCTCCCATTCACTTCTATGGGAGATGCAGGGAGCAGTGCTTGTGGTGGATGGACCCGGGAGATCTGGGGTCCTCCAGCCACACCTATCAGACATCCTAGCAATATGCCCCCATTGTCTGAGATGGGAATACCCCTTTAAATAACCCTCAGTTCACACTTGCGCATTTTACAGCGCGCTCGAACAAAAAACGCTCAACAGGAGAAAACTCATGTTTCCCTATGGGCATGGTTCTCACCTGAGCGTTTTACAGCGCGTTTGAACGCGTTGTAAAACGCCCTACGCTCAAAGAAGTTCTTGAGCTTCTTTGGGGCGTTTTGTCGCGCGTTTGCACCCATAGACTTCAATGGGAACGCGCGTTAAACCGCGCGTAAAACACGCGTCAAAGTGTAGATTTGCCTTTTTCAATTGGTCTCCAGAGTCACGAACGCGCGTATGACTCGCGCTTCCTATTTGCAAAAATGCGCTGTAATACGCGTGACAAAAACGCGCGTAAAACGCGCGTCTCAGAAACGCTCAGGTGTAAACCCAGGGTAAGTGTTTCTGACCTCTTAGTAGTTTAGAGATAAGATTTATTAGAGGAGGACGCAAAGTGAAAGTACCAATCACACAGCTAGAAAAACAGTTAACCCTTTGTGACAGAACAGCTCAATATTTTTAATAAAGGCCAATTGAAAGTATGATTTTCATCCAAAAATGAGTAAAATGCAACCATAAACAAAAATTTTCTCTGAAGGTGTACATATCCTTTAAGGCCTATTTTCGAAAGTCCCGCCCCCCTCTGAGGTTTTGGGAGCTTTGCTTGAGGGTATGCAACAGCTTTCACAATGCCCTGAAATTTGTGCTCCAAAATCCAGATCTTCATACGCACAGCAATGTCTCCTTCCTCACTTTCCGCTTGATGTATGATGTGCGATCACTAGCTTTGATCAGAAGGAAATTATTTTGTGGTAATCTGGTTGAAGATGTTTATGCTATATGTGTCTATGTGCCGCCACCCAGGGAATGTGATGGGAATTGCAGTCTGTCCAGGGTTTTGCTAGCATGTAATATTGCATGGAGTATGTAGCGTAAGAAATTGGAGTTTTTAAAGAGGTTGTCAAAATATTTAAGCGTATGCCTTATTCACAACTAGGTGTCAGATCTGTGGGGTCCCACAGCAGGACACCCAACAATAATAAGATGGGGTTCCCTGTGTTCCCTTGTAAGAATGAAGCTACAGTCGATCTGCTAGGTCTTCCAAAGAGACGCAGAGTACAGAGCTTAAGTTTTAAACTTATGCCAACCAGGTCTAAGTAGAAATCACAATGCAATTAATTCAAGTTATATTAATCGCATTGTGATTTCAACGTAATTATCAAATCCGACAGTACATTTTAGTATGGAAACGTTCCCATGTATGGTTGGCTTGGTAGAATTAGCGAATATGACGAATGTATTCGTCATATTCCTCAAAACGAAGATAACGAAGTATTCTCCATCTTCGCTTTAGCAACCATAGTAAACCAAGCCTTTGAAACGTATGAAGTGCGTGTAATTATATTTCACTACATCACAGAAACAACTGAAACAAAGCTCTAAAACCAGTTTAGCAGCAAACTAATATTTGTGGTCATGGCTACGGCCAACGATGCTTGATGAACCCTAGGGAGATAAACATCAAGAACAACCTAACCCGGCTAGCCGTGTGCTAGCTAAACCTAACTTAATGGCTTGAATTGTGCCCTTAGCCATAGCCGTGGGTAGGCCTAAAGGGGGCATACCCTGTGGAAATGAAAAGAGAAGGGAGGGAGGGTGGGGCACCTGAAGAACACACGCCCAGGAGTGAGGCAGTGGCTTGTTTAAGAAGAGCCTCCGCCCCTCCCACAAATGCAGGCTGACCAGTCAGCCTTAATACTTGTGGTCATGGCTACGGCCAACGATGCTTGATGAACCCTAGGAGATAAACATCAAGAACAACCTAACCCGGCTAGCCGTGTGCTAGCTAAACCTAACTTAATGGCTTGAATTGTGCCCTTAGCCATAGCCGTGGGTAGGCCTAAAGGGGGCAAAAGCCAAGCCAAGTAGGTTATAAAGAAACAATGAAAGTGCAAACAAATCCGTGACCAACTGCAAGGCATCGGCAATCTTGACCGCACATTCAGGAAGTATGCGGCAAAACCATAAGAAGACGTACATCACAGCTTGCAGATGACGAAACCGTAGACATGATGCTCGATGTTGCAGATAGTGCCCGAGCGGAATGAAGGAATGGGAATGCGCTGTGGAAAGGAGCATGAGATATTAACTGAACCTGGTGACCTGTGGTTCTAGTACTGACAATTGCCCTGGCCTCCGGAGATTGTGGAACCGAAGAGAAACCTGCCTGCCTAGACTATGCAAGAAGTGAGGGCAAAAGAAACCATGAAAGTAGGAAGGGAATCTGAATAGTTCCCCAGACATCAACTATCTGCTTGCCATGGCCCCTGCATTCTTCTGTGAACCCCTGAGGATGGTTTAATCCTGAACCAGGAAAACCGACCTGGTATCTGAGTCTACCATTAACCTACGTGGCCCGAATACCGTGGCAGGCGAATATGGTTGAAAAAAGTGACCTGACCGACATGGCAGGTGACCCTAAAGATTTGAGCTCCAGTAATTGAAGTGTGATCCTGGAGCATGGCAGACACTGGACATTAATAAGGTGTAACACCTAAAGAACGTAAGGAGCAGGAAACTTAGTTGAGTAACAAGTGAACCTGACTGAACCCCGCAGATGACAGACTTTAGTTTAAAACATGGGCCGTATGCAGGTGATCAGGGAAGCAGATATGAATGTGAGACATTTGGGCCCAATCAGCCTGGAACCATGGATGGACAACCAACCAGGCAGGACTGAAAACAGGTAATCGGACCCCGCAGCCATGGGGTCGAAGCAGTCGTCAGACCCCGAAGCCATAGGGCCGAAGCAGTCGTCAGACCCCGAAGCCATAGGGCCGAAGCAGTCATCAGACCCCCGAAGCCATGGGGCCGAAGCAGTCATCAGACCCCGAAGCCATAGGGCCGAAGCAGTCGTCGGACCCCGAAGCCATAGGGCCGTAGCAGTCGTCGGACCCCGAGCCATAGGGCCGAAGCAGTAGTCGGACCCCGAAGCCATAGGGCCGTAGCAGTCGTCGGACCCCGAAGCCATAGGGCCGAAGCAGTCATCAGACCCCCGAAGCCATGGGGCCGTAGCAGTCGTCAGACCCCGAAGCCATAGGGCCGAAGCAGTCGTCGGACCCCGAAGCCATAGGGCCGTAGCAGTCGTCAGACCCCGAAGCCATAGGGCCGAAGCAGTTGTCGGACCCCGAAGCCATAGGGCCGAAGCAGTCGTCGGACCCCGAAGCCATAGGGCCGAAGCAGTCATCAGACCCCGAAGCCATGGGGCCGTAGCAGTCATCAGACCCCGAAGCCATAGGGCCGAAGCAGTTGTCGGACCCCGAAGCCATAGGGCCGTAGCAGTAGTCGGACCCCGAAGCCATAGGGCCGTAGCAGTCGTCGGACCCCGAAGCCATAGGGCCGTAGCAGTCGTCGGACCCCGAAGCCATAGGGCCGAAGCAGTCATCAGACCCCGAAGCCATGGGGCCGTAGCAGTCATCAGACCCCCGAAGCCATAGGGCCGAAGCAGTTGTCGGACCCCCGAAGCCATAGGGCCGTAGCAGTCATCAGACCCCCGAAGCCATAGGGCCGAAGCAGTAGTCGGACCCCCGAAGCCATAGGGCCGTAGCAGTCGTCGGACCCCCGAAGCCATAGGGCCGTAGCAGTCGTCAGACCCCGAAGCCATAGGGCCGAAGCAGTTGTCGGACCCCGAAGCCATAGGGCCGTAGCAGTCGTCAGACCCCGAAGCCATATGGCCGAAGCAGTAGTCGGACCCCGAAGCCATAGGGCCGTAGCAGTCGTCGGACCCCTGAAGCCATAGGGCCGTAGCAGTCGTCGGACCCCGAAGCCATGGGGCCGAAGCAGTCGTCGGACCCCGAAGTCATAGGGAAGGTACAGTACCTTCCCAACAAACAAAAGAACAACTTGTAAAACATGGTAGGCCCACTGGCCTCCGCTGAGAAGCTGTTTTGTTGAACTAGGCAGGAGACCAATCTGAGTGAATGCAAACCAGGAGTATAGGAGACCAATCTGAGTGAACACGAATCAGGATTTAAAAGAAAAAAAAATTTTTTTTTTTCTTCACACCACCGAGGAAAACGTGCGCCTGAAAAGAAAGCAGCCATGTTTACCGGGAGAGTACTAAGCAGTGGGTGCGGAGTGCCCCATTAAGACTACTGAGTGTAGCAAGTAACATGAGGATGCAGTTTTGAGTGGGAGGTTCAATCAATATATTTCCTGCCTCAAGGACGTGTCAGATCTCCTGTGATCACACGTAAAATACGATAGCTGCTGCAGCACAGAGTATTTCAGGAGAACAGACTGACCATTACATTATAATAGTGACATCACCAGCCCAGAAACACAGAGGATTTCTGATGACCTTGTGTTAGGTTACATACATAAGGAACTACAAAGTCAGGTACCCCAAGCAGCACAGAGGATTTCAGGAGAGCAGTGCGCTGATCCTGTGGAGATCACAGGATGAGAGTTACATAGTGGAAGGAGCAGGGTCCCAGCAGCACAGAGGATTTCAGGAGAGGAGTGTGCTGATCCTGTGGAGTTCACAGGGTGAGAGTTACATAGTGGAGAGAGCAGGGTCCCAGCAGCACAGAGGATTTCAGGAGAGGAGTGTGCTGATCCTGTGGAGTTCACAGGGTGAGAGTTACATAGTGGAGAGAGCAGGGTCCCAGCAGCACAGAGGATTTCAGGAGAGGAGTGTGCTGATCCTGTGGCGGTCACGGGGTGAGAGTTACATAGTGGAAGGAGCAGGGTCCCAGCAGCACAGAGGATTTCAGGAGGGGAGTGTGCTGGTCCTGTGGAGGTCACAGGATGAGAGTTACATAGTGGAAGGAGCAGGGTCCCAGCAGCACAGAGGATTTCAGGAGGGAGTGTGCTGATCCTGTGGAGGTCACAGGATGAGAGTTATACTGGAAGGAGCAGGGGAAAGCAGCTCTGGCGAGTGGGGTATAAAACCTGTTGTAGCAGTAGAAGTGTTAACACAACTCTGGGTATAGGCAGAGCAAACGATTGGTATAACGGCAGCTCTGGTTGTGAATGGGGCGTGACACATGCTGTGAAAGTGACATGAACGCAGCTCTAGAAATGGGCCTGGAAAGAACCGTAGTAACAATGGACGTGTGAACGCAGCTCTGGGTGTGAGTAGAGCAAACATGATATGCCAATAGACGTATGGACGCAGCCCTGGTCGTGAATTTGACTGCGTAAGTGTGAAGGCTCCTTTGTGAGTGAGCCGAGAACGAAAATAGGTATAACAGCAGCTCTAAATGTGAGTGGAGCATGAACATGATGTGACAGCGAACGTGAATGCACCTCTGAAAACAAGCCTCGAATGACCTGTTGTAACAGCAGACATGTGAACGCAGCTCTGACTGTGAGCAGAGCAACATGGTATACTAGCCGACGCACAAACGCAGCTCTAACCACACACAACAACATGATGCAACAGCCAAGTGTGAACAGCCAACGGGTGAATGCAACTCGAATGTGATTGAAGTATGAAGCATGATGAAAATAGCAGACATGTGGACACAGCTCCAGTGAGCAGAGAGTAAAACATGTGTAAAGCAAAATGTAAAGGCCGTCTAGAACGAGCAGCGTGAAAGTGATGGACAATAAAAGACGTGCGGATACATCTGAGGGTGTGAGGCGTATAAAGCGAGGTGCAAGCAGGTATAAGACAGAAGTAGAGCCGAACGTGGAACTGCCGCTCAGAATAAGAGCAGAGCATAAAGTGCATCAGGGTTTTAGTACATAAAGCCGGGAAAAACATGAAGTCTAAAGATGGTGGTGGCTGGGAGAGGGGAGTCACATGGCGAGGAACAGCTACAGCAACAGGTCAAACAACCGCTGAGTCTGATGTTCAATCATGACGTCACATGCAGCCCGGGTGACTGTTCCCTAACTGCGTATAAGCTGAAGTAATTTTCCATGCGACAAACAAGCGACGTAAATTTGCAAGATATACCGGAACTAATTCTTATTATCAAACAAACGAGGTTGAAAAAGAAATAGAAATTTTTTAGCCCCAACAAAACAAACCTGAGGCAGAAGATTCTGAGGCGAAGCCTCCCGTTCGCTAGGAAAGTCGGGTTCTGACCGGCCAGGAGGGATGGCCACGGCCCAACTTACTTACGTATACCCCGCGTGCATTGCTACGATAGCAGAGAAAACAAAACCTCCGTTCTGGCTCCATGCTGCAAAGAAAGAGATCCTGCCACCAGAGAAGCTAGTTCACTAATGACACCCAGCAGCACCTGTGCACCTGAAGAACACACGCCCAGGAGTGAGGCAGTGGCTTGTTTAAGAAGAGCCTCCGCCCTCCCACAAATGCAGGCTGACCAGTCAGCCTTAATACTTGTGTCATTCCACGACTGTAAGTGGCTTAGAGAGAGGGAGCTCTCCCTGCGAGTGAGATTGCAGGGAGCCAATGTCTTTGCATAGCAGCCAAGGTCCTAATGATCTGAGGTCCGATAAAGATTAGGGGTCTGATTTGGGGGTCTCATGAAGATTGGGAGTCTGATCTGAGGTCTGATGAAACATATTTTTTCTTACTTTCTTCCTCTAAGAACTCATGCACTTGGTCGATAGTGCTTTGCAGTCCGCAAATCGTGGATCCGCAAAACACGGATCCTGGCCGTGCACATGCTTCCATGTTCTTTTTCACTTCAATAGAAATGTCCTGTCCTTGTCTGCTAAATGGACAAGAATAGGACATGTTCTATGTTTTTTGAGGGGCCACTATGTGCTGCCCGCATATATTGTGGCCCCATTGAAATCAATGGGTCTGCATCCGATCCACAAAAAATGCAGATCAGATGCAGACCAAACATCCGGTCGTGTACATGAGCCCTAAATCTATTATGGAAGCTCTCATTAGTACCGGAGGACCGGGAAGCGGTGAAGGCTCTGTACTCCCCGCTTCCTGGTCCTCGGCTGTCGGCTATGCTGTGGCGCTCTGTGACCTCATGCTGTGTACATCAAGTTAAAGCACAGCCGCGGCAGGAAGAAGACAGAGTGCGCTGGAGGTGGGGAGCAGCGGCATCCGGGGCAGGAGAGGTACGTTTTTTTTTTTATTTTAGTTGATGTGTTCTGTGGCTTTGGGGCTGATCATAAGAGGCATGGGGGCTGATATGAGGCAATGGGGGCTGATATGAGGCAGTAGGGGGCTGATATGAGGCATGGGGCACTGACATGAGACATGGGGGTGCATATGAGGCATGGGGGGGGCTCATCTGAGGTCTGAATGGGGGTTCTTATTAACATGGGGGTCTGATTGCTGATCTGATCTGAGGTCTAATGAAAAATATATATTTTATTTTTCTTAATATCCTCCTCTATAGAGGCGAAAATTAGGTTATAGCTCTTGAAATGCCATGATGAAACATTTAAAAAATTGCTTGGTCACTAAGTCTCCAAATGTATACAGGGGGAGGGTTAAGGAAGACGGCCTGCAAAATTACATTTTTCATTTTTAAAACTGTCCTTTAATGTTTCCTGTACTCTAAAAAAAAAACTGAAATAAAAAAAGTTTTGATCATTGGGGGGGTTCAAGTGCTACACCCCGCCAATCGCAAGAACGAGGAGAGGGAAGCACTCACACGCAGATCTGTATCTCCAGGAGACAGACTCAGTAGAAAGTCTATGACCCGTCTCTGGTCTGTCCCAGCAGCGAGGAGTGCACTGTGTAAGCGCTTCTTACTCCTTGTTTTAGCGATCAGCAATTTAGCTGATCTCCCGACTCAGACCACCACCAATAAAAACCTTTCATATGTTGCTCTGACATATCAAAAGTTTTTTTTAAAGTGCAGAGATACTTCAAATATCGGGTGTATCGGGAATCCTCCAGGGTACACGCCTGAGGCCTGAATCCATCGTATTTATAGAGCGTCCACAACGTCATCTATTTTGTTTTTTAATCCTCCAGGTTACACCACAGAAGATGTGCCCGATGGTGCTTAGTCTGGGATTCGACTTTCACAGAATCTTTTCAAATAGCAAAAATGTCATTTCTTATTATTAAAAAAAGAAAACGAAGCAAATCTACAAAAAATGACTTTTCTTGATGATTTCCGTAAACTATTAAAAATGTGCTGAGAAGATTCCTGGCGTGAAGAGTCAGAAAAAATAGAAGAAATAGTAAAATGCACCACCTTTACAAAAACACTAACCTGTCTCAAGGACGCAGAGATTGAGATGTCAGGCAGATGCCATGGACTGCACTGCTCAGATCCTTCCCACCGCCCAGAGCAATTTTAACACATTGATGCCCCACACTTCTGGAATATTCTCACTCTCCTTTTTTATCTCTATCTGGCCCAGACCACCAATAAGACTTCTGCCAGCCATGACTCATGTCCACAGAGTTTGCCTAGCAGACATCTTTGCTTTTATCCTGCCTTGCTCCTTCCCACCCTCTACACAAACTCCAACACTTTGCATCCTGCTGATACCCCCAATGTGGTGCATTCCTATTTCTCCCATTCCTGTATCAGCAGTATTACACCGTGCCGCTAACTACTCTGCAACAGAAGTGAATGACAGTCCCAGACTGAAGTACCCCTGAAAATAAGAATAACCCAGATGGATGTCCTATTGTTGTCCTTCACAGTAGGGTGACAACTTTTGTATCCAGCAATGCTCCCTTTAGGCTACACAAAGTAATAGTCCTCTGTTTGGGCCCCACATATTAATAGTTCTTCTGCAGCAAGCCTCTGAGGATCTGGTGCGGAGGATGGGAGTGGTCCTGATGAGGTGTTGTGTCATGTTCTACTCCCTTAGGCCATTGCCCCTTAGGGATTTGTGCAGTGGAAAGGTGGTTTGAAGAAGCAGGCCGTGGCACATCCAGCAGTATTAAGTACAAAGTGCAGTTTCTGGCACCAGATGACGAGATATGGTGGCTGGTTGGATTGCAGTAGGTTGTGGATATAGGTGTCCAATGTAATACAGGCTTGATGTTAGTCTGGTCTAGCGTTGGTTTAGGTAATGAGTGTGTGAGTTGTAGTGTAACGTAAATTCAAATGATTTGAGAATAAATAAGCTTACACAGGCTTAGTTAATAAAAATATTTACTAAGTGATTAAATATACAATAACACAAACAAATCACGTACAGAATAATAAAAGTAAATAAACATCACTAGCCTAAATGGGGTGGAGACTCCGTCCATTAAGCTATAACCCATGGCTGTCTACCATGTTACAACACATTACAATGCTAGGATGAAGAGCCTGGTGGAATCTCAATGAATTAGTTAGTTCAGACCACACTTATTCTCACCACCCTCCTCCAGTATGCATCACATATGTGTCTGAGATCACTCAGGAATGTGTTGTTATCAGCACAATGCGGGATGGATACTATCTTACTATCTCTAACCCACTTCATTACGAGGAAAAGGGGACATAACCAATCAGTACTTAAATACCCTTACAATAGATGTAGTTCCTTACCTGCAGAAGTGTACGTAAGCTGTAATTTCACTAATTACTCTACTGTCTTGACACAATGACACTTTCTGGAAGCTGTATTATGAGTTCTGAGGGTCTCTCAGGAGAACTATATCTGGTTCATAGGATTTGGAGCTCTGACATATGCTTCCTGTCCCTTCTCTCTGCGGACTGGAACTGGGGCCAGCGCACTCCAACCAAGAGGGGGAGGAAAGGGTGGTTAACCCTGTTCCTGCCAACCATTGCCAACCATACATTCCGTAGCAGAAATATATGGCCAATACATGAAAATACATAACAATAGCAATACACAGCTTTATAAGACATTGCTGATACTCCCAGGTCTGGGGTACTGCGCTCCCTTTACGCCCCAACTGTGACACAACATCAAGGCAACTACCACTCTAATCCTCTACACCAGCTGCCTAAGGGCTCTCTGCATATCTATCTATCTATCTATCTATCTATCTATCTATCTATCTATCTATCTTTCTATCTATCTATCTATCTATCTTTCTATCTATCTATTATCTATCTATGAAATATCTATCTATCTATAAATCTATATAGAAATGTATTTTTGTGTTTTCTGCAGCAGTTTTATGTTTGCACAGCTAATGCGTGTGGTTTGGAATAGAAATCATTTTAGTTTTGATGGTAGACACGCAGGGCTGCCTGAGCTGTTTTTGAAAATGCCTCTGGCATCACTAGTCGCCTCGTGGCCCCGCTGTGGCATGTAGATCCGACGTCCCCTATTGAACTGAGCTCCGCTGATTCTCTTTGACTTCTCTAACGCCTGATTTGCATACTGAAAAGCTGCGCTGTCACAACTTGTTGATAACTGCATCCCGGGTGCAGAAACATCTGGTACTTCTCTTTATAGGAGGCTTTCTAAAGAGAAGACGCCATTGATAACATGAAAGCACAATACAGAGAGCTCGGTACAGTGACACCTTCCACAGCGCGACAAAGAAGAGCGTCCGAATATCCAAATATATCAACACAATATACCCAGGACTGTACAGTAACTACCAAAGCAACAGTGTACCAGGATAGAAATACTCCAGTATGAGGGCGTCATAGTGTACCCAGCTATGCTTCTTGTATATAGTGATATGGAGCATGCTGGTATAACCTGGGCATCTGCTGTATATAATTATATATGTACAGCTGGTATAAGTTATACATCTTCTTGTATATAGTGATATGGAGCATGCTGGTATAACCTGGGTATCTCCTGTATATAATTATATATGTACAGCTGGTATAAGTTATACATCTTCTTGTATATAGTGATATGGACCATGCTGGTATAACCTGGGAATCTCCTGTACATAATTATATATGTACAGCTGGTATAAGTTATACATCATCCTGTATATAGTGATATGGACCATGCTGGTATAACCTGGGTATCTCCTGTATATAATTATATATGTACAGCTGGTATAAGTTATACATCTTCTTGTATATAGTGATATGGACCATGCTGGTATAACCTGGGCATCTCCTGTATATAATTATATATGTACAGCTGGTATAAGTTATACATCTTCTTGTATATAGTGATATGGACCATGCTGGTATAACCTGGGTATCTCCTGTATATAATTATATATGTACAGCTGGTATAAGTTATACATCTTCCTGTATATAGTGATATGGAGCATGCTGGTATAACCTGGGTATCTCCTGTATATAATTATATATGTACAGCTGGTATAACCTGGGTATCTCCTGTATATAATTATATATGTACAGCTGCTATAACCTGGGCATCTCCTGTATATAATTATATATGTACAGCTGGTATAAGTTATACATCTTCTTCTATATAGTGATTTGGAGCATGCTGGTATAACCTGGGTATCTACTGTATATAATTATATCTGTACAGCTGGTATAAGTTATACATCTTCTTGTATATAGTGATATGGACCATGCTGGAATAACCTGGGTATCTTCTGTATATAATTATATATGTACAGCTGGTATAACCTGGGTATCTCCTGTATATAATTATATATGTACAGCTGGTATAAGTTATACATCTTCCTGTATATAGTGATATGGACCATGCTGGTATAACCTGGGCATCTCCTGTATATAATTATATATGTACAGCTGGTATAAGTTTATATCAGCAATAGAAAAACTCAGCAGCTCTAACCTGGTCTTCTGTGCTGTGAGCACGGATAAGGGTCCTGGACTCTACAGACCCCTGAAGTGCAAAAAACGTTTTCAAAATCCAGCTCTTACAGCAAAGTTTCGTTCTTTATTGATGCGATAAAAATTCCAAGTACAGGTACGGACAGTAAATCCCTTCTACGCGTTTCGGGCTATAGCATAGCAGCCCTTACTCATGACACATGTCCAACACTGCTCCGACACAGTAGTTTCCCCCACACAGTAATTTCCCAACACTGCCCTCTACACAGTAGTGTCCCCCACACTGCCCCCACACAGTAATTGCCCCCATTTAGTAATTTGCCCCCACATAGTAATCCATCCCATAATTATTTGCCCCACACAGTATCTCGCAATAATATTTTCCCCACATGTCCTCCTGTGTCCCCAAAGTTTCTTGGCACATAAAACAGACAAAAAAGAAATAAGAAAATAAAAGCTAAATACTCACCTATGTCCAGTCGCTTGCTCGCACACTTTACTGTGCTGCTGCATCAAGAGCACAGGCACGCGCGATGAGCGTCATCACGCACGCCTGCGCCGGGATTTCACTACCGCAGAGGCCTCAGGCCTAATAGGCCTGAAGCCTATGGTGGGCAGTGATCGGCTGCGAGGCAGGGAACTATGCGCACCCGTGCCCCGCCACAGTGTGTGGGCCGTGGGCATCAGCGCTCCAGCAATGAGCGCTTCCATCTGTATTGATGGAAGCGGTCATTGCTTCTCTGGCACCCCTGACAGCCGGCACCCGGGCGGACCGCCCCCTCCCCTGGCCACGCCACTGCTTACTTATCTTATTGTACAGTATATAGTGATATAGACCAAGCTTGTATAACTTACCCCTTATATATTAATAGATCCGTTATTTCCAGCTGAGGATTTTGTCGCGGTCACTTTTTTTTTTTCTATGTTTGATCATCCAGATTATTTGATTTTCCAGGATCTTTCAGCTCTTTATTATGAGATTTAGTTAATTTTGTATTACTTTGTTCTCATATCGCTGATATTGTAGAGGTGATTGAAGCACAATTCTTTCATCCTACCCGTTAAATCATTTTACGCTCACAATACAAATGCGACCACTACACGACTTAGGTAAAAAAAGAACTTTCAAGTGTAACATTTTCCATTATAAAAATATAACATATTAATGGAAATACTCTCGAGGCCGAGAATTCGCCACAACGTGGAGGAATTACACCATCCACATAATTATTGTCATTATCCTATTTGACCTTCACGGTCCCCGGCTTTATCCCTTCATTTCGCAGATTGAACACTTGCTGCTCAGATTTTGCCCTTTTTAAGTTCTATTAATTAGGGATTAGAAACAGTAGGGAAACATTCAGCGGAGAAGGCGTTTTTGCTGAGTATTCATTAGTGAGAAAATGTTACCCCCACTCCTTTAATTTTAGGATTTGGCTTAATGATAGTTTTCACTCGCGTTTTCATTTGCATTTCTTTGTTACCAATGGTTTTTGACGTTTTTAAGCAAAATAAATATAAAAATGCTAATTTCTATCCTGTTAAAAGACAAATGTTCTAACAATATTCCTTATTGTATCTGTGGACAAGTGCAGCAAGCCCCTGGAGGACCAGAGGATGGGAGTGGTAGTGGCTCTGGCTGCAGTGATCATTCACAGTGACAATCCTGACACTGATGCTCCCTAGGACCAGCACAGTGATAGGAAGGCGCACCCTTTCATCCCTTGAGGCACACCCTAATATTGTGGCTCCTGCCTGATTGTACAGTAGGTGGGGCGCCCTTGAGTGTTGTATGGTGCAAGGCAGGGGATGTAGAGGCTGTGGCCGGCGAACAGTGCTGGAGTCAGTAACCAAGCCAGAGGTAGAAAATGAACAAGTCTTTCTTTAGTAAAGTGCAAAATGGGAGTTGAAGTACATCCAGCAGTATCAGGGTACAGTTCTGTGCTCCGTGCCAGAATTTACTTCCTGCTTTAGTCTTGTACTGTTGTTTGGGCGTGCACGGGCGTGTCTCACCTCCCTTGTGAGGCGGCACTTACACGCCTATGTCTGAGTTGCAGGAAGTATTTAAGGGTGCTTTCTGCTCCTGATTGGTACCTAGCTTGTCTAGTTCCTAGTGTGAAGGTGTTTTTGTAGTTCTGCTTGTCCTTGTACCGGACCCTGCTTCTTGATTCTACGGACTTTGCTTGATCGCTGCCTTCCCTGATCCCGGACTTCCTGACTGTGTCATTCCCCTTGGAATCTCTGACCCCTGGTCACCTTCCACTGACTGGGGGCTGCTCTGGAGTGGCACCTAGCAACTACCATAGTGGTCCAAGCCTATCCTCACCATCAGAGGCTCTAGTGAAGACCATGTAGTTACGTAGTCACGCCCTTCCAGGGTATAGCCGGTCAGTGGCACAGTTGGTCCACACCCGCGGGCATAACACTAAACACTTTGTAACCTTTCCAAGATGATCACAGGCATGTAAAACTCTCAAAAATTACTACTGCAGTTCCCACGGTGGGGTGGAAATCCTACAAATAGTTGGCCAATCAACTATTTAAGTGTAAAAGGTGCCATTAGCTGTTGATCCTTCCACAAGCAGCAAAGTCTATAGCCATAATGAGCAGCCCTGCTCCCTAGCTCCCCCTGCTGTGTTGGCCTGCTGCCATGCAGAACTGCACCACTCGTAGTGAGCCAATGTCCTGGAGGAGCTTTCGAATGGCTTCAGGTCTTTCCAATGCTTGCTGCTCTTTGAGCGAATACTCCATGGGCATGGCCACTGATGTGTGCCAGGTGGGTTAGAGGAACTGCAAAAGGGAGGGGCCTATGAAAAGGGAGTGGTCTGTAAAAGGGTGTGTGGCCTATGTCCAAAAAAATTCTCGACCTCCAACCTCCTTAAAATCAAGCTGGTAAGCGTGTCTCCTCATCCAGTTCTCATCAACAGAGATCGGCGGGGATCTGACTCCCAGCACCTCCGCCATTTAGCTGCTTGCAGCTTACCAAGCACCCCGCCATACTTGTATCATGGCCGTAGTTGGTATCTGAGCTGAGCTCTATTCGGCTTGAATAGGGCTGAGATACGCCTAGGCCATGTGACCCATGAACATGTCATCGCTAGCCTAGGAAGAGGCCTAGCGCTCACTGAGCATTACGTTCTCAAAGTACGGCTGGTCAGAGGGGTTCCTGGGAGTCGGACACTCACCGATCTTATAGTGATGACTTATCCTGAGGATAGGTCATCAATATGAAAATCACATAGGGCCCTTCAGCCCCTTCATGACCTACGCTATATGTTGGGACAGTGCACACTGTAGACAATGAGGTAATTGAAGCTCCAGAGCAGATTATGTTTCCGGTATTCAGAGTCTATCATGCCATGTACGTCAGAGTGGGGATGTACATCGTCCATTAATTAGTATACTAGTAACGTACGCTCGGGATAGACTGTCAGTATCAGGTCTATGGGGGTCTGACCCTCTGCACCTGAAAAGCAGTTTAAAGGGGCCTTTGCCCTTGTGAAAGCGCTGAAGCCTCCTCATTGCTTGGTACAGGACATTGCAGCCTTGTCCAGTTCTTTGGTGTCCAACTAGACAGAGCTAGGCATGGTTGGCCTTAGGTTGGTTAGTGCCTTATGCTGCAGTACCTTATTTTGATGTCCCCTTGTGATGTAGCACAATGTTCCTTAATAGACAAGTAATGCCACCATACAGCACCCAAATAATACAATGTAACCATGCCATGCAACACCCAAACAACACTGTCCAGACCAATACACTATGGAAGGATCCAATCCGCCTATCTTCCCATAGGTTCCATATCCAAGTCTTGTATTCGGGTGCGCGGTACAGATACCCAGGTCCTCACAGCCAAGCTAAGTGGTGCACCGCTGCGACTGCATAAGTCACAAAGTGAGTCAAGAGAAATCCATGCCATATCCATGCTCAACCAGTACGGCAACGGATTGGTGCTGTGTGCCAGATTGGCGAAACTCAGAGGAAAGGCGAATGGTACCATTTACTCAGTAGCAAAGAGCCAAGACAAGTTGTGCTCCCTGTACACCTGCATAAATTGCGCAATCGGTCAGGGAATATCCATGCCAAATTCTCTATAAAAGTTGCTCATCTGGAATGGCAGCTTCTTGGTGCTGTTTGCCAGGTAGGCAGAAGTGCGATCAAAGGGAGTAGTGCTGTCTACTTGGTAGCAAAGAGCCAAGACAAGTGTTGCACCCTGTACACCTGCATAAGCCGTGCAACCGGTCACGGGGTATTCATGACACATCTCCTACAAGAGTTACGATGGTTACTAGAGAAATGGACGACTCCAGTTTTGGAGAACTTTACACGGGAGGACAACTCAAGGATTTATATTCATGGGTGGTTTTTATTTTTGGGGTAAATGCTCTATGAATCTTTTAGGCCATTGTATTCTATAAACTGTTATCCTCCTCCAGCAGTCAAGGAAGAGCAGCTCATTGTGACAGCTGTAGTTGTGGTAAGTACAACTCATCGGATACATGAATGGCTCGGTAACATCTGCCTTAGCTAAGTCCCTGCCTGCTTTATTAGCAGCTTGCATATAGAGGAGCTGCTCAGCGAGCAGAAAGCGTTTCATAAATCTGAGTGTGATTTGCATTCGTCGCCAGCGCAGCTCATTATCGCTGACCTCACCCGTTCTGCAGTCGTGCCTCCCTCGCTGCAGACTGTTGCTCAGAGTACTTTAGGTTTTCACTATCTATTACCTTCCACACTCTGCTGAATTTTCTTTTTCAAACTTTCCAACCATCAGAACGACATTAGTGATCCTTTCAACTAATCACGGCAGACCTTGAGTTTTCAAAGTTTTTTCTCAGATGACTTTGAAAGAAGTTCCACCAGAAATCAAAAGTGCTCGCTGACAGAAAGCAATCACCAGAATAAATCCTGCCCTGAAAAATACATAAGTGGGAAATTTGCCAATTGCCATAAACAGTATGGTCATTCTGGACTACATCATCATGTGCATCAGGACTACATGGACATAATAATATAGCAGTACCACAATATATTATTGTGAGATCAGAAGTTTGGGATGTAGACTGAACACAACTTAGGTGGAACTATGATAAATACATAATACACAAAGATAAAGTAAAGTAACAGTCACCGAGAGTCGTCAATCAGATGGGCAGGCTCCAGATCGACCAGCGCCCAGCATGGCCTGGCGCCCATATGATACAAAGAGTGTTCATGGTAGCAAGACTTCTTAACCAAATAATGTCTTCATTGGAGCTGAGCTTTTGTTCCAAAACTGTTTTCGAGTCTCCTTGTTCTTGCTAGCCTCACCTAAAGGTTAGTAGATATGTACAGTTACCTCATACTGCAGAAATGCACACAGGGAAAAACATCACTAAACAGTTACATTCCAAGGAATGAAATAAGAAGGACCAATTAAAACCTTGCTATATACATAATTGCAAGGAAAAGTAAGTGAACCCTTTTGGATAACTTAGAGTTCTGGGTTGATTACTGGTACAATGTGATCTAATCGTTATCTAGTCACTATTATAGACAAACAGCATATCCATAGGATTAAGGTCAGCACTCTTCAGGTCAGGTCACAGCTTCTCCATAGGGTTTAGGTCAGCACTCTTCAGGTCATAGCTTCTCCATAGGGTTAAGGTCAGCACTCTTCAGGTCATAGCTTCTCCATAGGGTTAAGGTCAGCAGCACTCTTCAGGTCATAGCTTCTCCATAGGGTTAAGGTCAGCACTCTTCAGGTCATAGCTTCTCCATAGGGTTAAGGTCAGCACTCTTCAGGTCATAGTTTCTCCATAGGGTTAAGGTCAGCACTTTTCAGGTCATAGCTTCTCCATAGGGTTAAGGTCAGCACTCTTCAGGTCATAGCTTCTCCATAGGGTTAAGGTCAGCACTCTTCAGGTCAGGTCACAGCTTCTCCATAGGGTTTAGGTCAGCACTCTTCAGGTCAGGTCACAGCTTCTCCATAGGGTTAAGGTCAGCACTCTTCAGGTTATAGCTTCCCCATAGGGTTAAGGTCAGCACTCTTCAGGTCATAGCTTCTCCATAGGGTTAAGGTCAGCACTCTTCAGGTCATAGCTTCTCCATAGGGTTAAGGTCAGCACTCTTCAGGTCATAGCTTCTCCATAGGGTTAAGGTCAGCACTCTTCAGGTCATAGCTTCTCCATAGGGTTAAGGTCAGGACTTTCATTTGACCAGTCCAAAACACGGATCTTGCAACCATTCATTTGTTTTTTTTTGTTTTTTTTACTCGTATCTATGTCTTGTATTATTGTTGCTTCATCCAACATCTCTTGAGCTTAAGTTGATGGATGGTGAAGACACACTTTCTCTATGTGTCCTCAAAGAGGGGCTTCCCCTGCTTGGGATCCCCTCTGAGTTTCAATAACTCCCATTCTGTAGGACTCCAGCTATCCTTGTATTACAAGTACAGCCATATATCTCAATGGCTGGTGTATGACCACTAGAGAGGAAATGCCTGGGTGGTCATGGATTCCTCCAGTAAAATCAGCTGTTTGTCAGGGGCGCTGGGACCAGAGCCTATAGTTAACAGTTGATTGCCCTTGGGGCCACATCCCAAAAGAGGTAGCCTCTGATGCACTTATCTTTGCTATGATTGGCCAGGTCTTGCTCCAAGTCTTTATACGTCAGGTGTAGGAGGTAGTGGAATAAAGCACCAGCGTGAGGTAAAGTGAGTAGAACTCACTGCAATGGAGGCCAAGCAAGGCTAAGGGTATATAAAGTCTAGTACTGTACGTACAAGTCCACCTGTGCAGAGCGGACGGAAGCCATCAAAATTCTCTCCACGTTTCTGCTTTTCAAAAAGAAACAAAAAATTAGAAAAACTTGGATATCAGCTCGACTTTTGTGAATATGTTAGATGTTGATTTAATTGAATTAGATGTAATAAAACCTTGTTGGTTCTTTGTTCCCGCTCTATGAGCAGCATATCCCCCTCCCCCGCTTAGCTCAATCCTTTGTTGTGAAGAGGGGTCCAAAGCTTAATTATACCGTAGATCAAAGCTACAAACAAGAGAATTACACGTCTATTCCCAGCACGTTATTTATCACCCAATAATATAATTGTGCTGCTGTTTTTCAGCCAGAGCTGATTGTTCCAGGGAAGCCTCGCCTCTGTATCTACAGGAAATTGCACATACCTCTCTGGAAAATATATTATTTTTATGCGGCCTGAATCTCAACATTTAAGGTTGGTTGCAGCCTTGGAGGAAGTAGCACGGAGAAGATAAAACAAAGGGAATATTACACAGGGATGGAAGAGCAGAGATACCTCCATTATTACGGTTCCGCTGATAATATCATTATAATAACGGCAAAATTAAATATATCTTTTATTTAATAAATTGTAGCAACTTGAAACCATTAATGATAAGATTAGCATCGCAGGAGAATTATAATACATACGTTTATGTATACAGGGGGAATATTACAAAAGTTTAAAGGGGCAATCAACTAACATTAACCTCTTAGTTGCTGCCATGCATTCAATTTACATAAACCAAGTGAAGTAGAAAAATATGTAAAAAACATTTTTAACTCCTCGCAAAGGAATATATAAATAATACTACTACAAATGCAAAATGTCCAGAAGTTCACAAGCAGCATGCGGAATTAATAATGTAACATCAGGTCCTGTTATTTATTTAATCCATGTTCAGTTTAACCCCTTCAGCCCCCCTAGCTTAAACCCCCTTAATGACCAGGCCACTTTTTACAATTCCGCACTACACTACTTTCACCGTTTATTGCTCCGTCATACAACTTACCACCCAAATGAATTTTACCCCCTTTTCTTCTCACTAATACAGCTTTCATTTGGTGGGATTTTGTCGCTACTGAAATTTTAACTTTTTTTGGAATTTTACTTTTTTTGACCAAATTTTTGCAAAGAAACGACATTTTTCATCCTTCTGTTGTAAAGTTTTTCAAATAACGCTACATTTCAATTAAAATTTTTCTCTAAATTTATTGTTCTACATGTCTTTGATAAAAAAAAATGCAATAAGTGTATATTTATTGGTTTGGGTAAAAGTTATAGGGTTTACAAACTATGGTGCAAAAAAGTGAGTTTCCGCGCTTTGACTTTCTGAGCACCTGTCATGTTTCCTGATGTACTACAATGCCCAGACAGTAGAAACACCCCATAAGTGACCCCATTTCGGAAAGTAGACACCCTAAGGTATTCATTGAGGTGCATAGTGAGTTCATGGAATTTTTAATTTTTTGTCAAAAGTTAGTGGAAATGGAATTTTTTTTTTTTCAAAAAATTTCATTTTCTGCTAACTTGTGTCAAAAAATAAAAACTTCCATGAACTCACTATGCCCCTCAGCGAATACCTTGGTGTGTACTTTCTAAAATGGGGTCACATGTGAGGTTTTTGTACTGCCCTGGCATTTGAGGGTCTCCGCAATCATTACATGTATGGCCAGCATTAGGAGTTTCTGCGATTCTCCTTATATTGAGCATACGGGTAATGAGAATTTTTTTTTCCGTTCAGCCTCTGCGCTGAAAGAAAAAAATGAACGTCACAGATTTTTTCATTCACATTGATCAATGTGGATGAAAAAATCTCTAAAAAATGTGCAAAAAAAAAAGAAAAAAGAGGGAAAAGCTGTAAAGCTGCGATCGCTAAGGGACCCTAAGGCCTCATTCAAGCGTCCGCAATTCTGTTCCGCAAAATTTTGCGGAACAGAATTGTGGATACATTCAATTCTATGGGGACAGACTTTGTCCCGCTCGGATCCGTAATTGCGGATCCGTAATTTGAGATCCGCAAAAGTATAGAACATGTCCTATTCTTGTCCGCAATTGTGGACAAGAAAAGGCATTTTCTATATAGTTTTGGCAATGTGCGGATCCGCAAAATGCGGAAAGCACATTGCTGGTGTCCGTGTTTTGCGGATCCGCGGATCTGCGGATCCGTGGATCCGCAAAACACATGCGGACATCTGAATGAGCCTTATAGGGGGTGATCAGTGACAGGGGGTGACAGGGGGTGATCAGGGGGGGTGACATGGGAGATCAGGGGTTAATCAGTGACACGGGGGGGGGGGGTTGTGTGGTGATTGGTGCACACTTAGATATTTTTCCTCTGGTGGTACCAAGCAAAGGGACCACCAGAGGAGCGGCCAGCAAGCAGATCAGACGCTGTTCACAGAACAGCGTCTGATCTGCGATTTTTTTCTGCGATATACAGCCTGCCAGCGCGCGATCCCTGCGTCTGGCGGTCCTGTAGCGGTTAAACATCCAGAATAGAGTTGAGCGAACTTGTATTTTAAGTTCGGCGTCCAAAGTTTGGGTTCGGGTTATCGAAGCATCCCGTTATGGATTCCGCTACCACAGGCCATAATGGCATTTGGAATCCATAAGGGGATTCTTCAATGAACCCGAACCTTGGACAACACTAAGGACCTGGGCTGACGTCACCATCATGTGATCACTGCAGGGGCGTGGCTCAGTACTGGATTGGATAAGAGGTGATCCAGTACTGAGCCACGCCCCTGCACTGATCACATGACAGTGACGTCACCCCAGGTCCTTAGTGTTGTCCAAGGTTCCATTGTTATGGATTCCAAATGCCATTATGGTCCGTGGTAGCGGAATCCATAACGGGATGTTTCGATAACCCGAACCCGAACTTTGGACGCCGAAGTTAAAATACAAGTTCGCTCAACTCTAATCCAGAAGTCTTCTCTGTTTAATAAGACTAGACAAAAGCACCTTCTCAGTCCCTTGCACTATTAGGATAGTTTCACACTTGCGGCAGGACGGATCCGACAGGCTATCCACCCTGTCGGATCCAGCCGCTATTTCGTTGTGCCGCCTGACTGCCGCTCTGTCCCCATTGACTATAATGGGGGCGGAGGCGGAGTTCTGGCAGCAGCACGGCACTGCACGGTGAGAGGCCGCTGGACTAAAGCTAGGACATGTCCGACTTTTTAGTACGGCCTCTGCTGTGCACTGCCGTGCTGCGCCGAAACTCCGCCTCGCCCCCATTGTAGTCAATTGGGACGGAGCAGCAGTCCGGCGGCACAGCGAAATAGCGTGTCGGATCCGTCCTGCCGCAAGTGTGAAACTAGACTTACATGAGAAATATCTCCATGATGTTGGTGTAAACTATGGTGTGATACCGCTGAAATGTGCCGCAGTGTATTTTTATATTCTTCTTTAATAGCATCAGAAAAATGTCATCTAATTCTGACTTTCAATGAACCAGCAGTGCAGTCCCCGTCAAAGGCTTACAGATTAGACCACAAATTGTGTGTTACGTTTGATATATAGTGTGAAGCGCGAATATTCCAATTTCAAATGCTTATCTCGAATATCGGCACTTCGAAAATTCGTGAATATTTCGAATCTAGTGAGATATATTCGTAAAAACGAATATTCGTTTTTTTTGTTAGTTTTTTTTTTTTTATCTGAACCCATTACCTAGCATGCCTACCTGCTATACAGGGGCATGCAAACGTTTGGACACCCCTGGTCAAAATGACAAATTTTTATACGGGCTGACCCCCATCCAAACCCTATGTCTCGGAGGGTATACAGTCGTGTTCATTTTTTTTTTGTTTGGTGTATGTGTGTTGAGGGGGTGTGGGGGAGGGGCTGGAGTTGGTCAACAAAACCGTGTTTTTAGTATTTTTTATATTTTAATAAGGAAGATGTTTTTATTAATGTTTATTTATCTTTATATAGAACATTGGGGGGGCGATTTGAACTTTCATCCCAATCTCTGCCAGCCTCCTGTCTATAGCTTGCAGTACATGGCAGCCTTCCCTTTCTGCCCGCTGTGTACTAGTGCTTATTATGGCACATGTAAGTGCACACCCGATGCCAGCCCAGGACCATCTTGGCATCACGTGTGCATATATAAAAGTGCCAAAATAAGCAGTAGTAGATGGCAGAAAAGCGAGCAGAGAGGGGAGGCTGCCATGTATGGCATGCTTTATTACAGAAGGCTGGCACAGGAAGTAGTGGGCAGAGGCTGGGATGGCTATCTGGCAGGTACCCAGCCTCTGCCCACTCCTTCTTGTGCCAGCCTTCTGTTCTGTACTATAGCAGAGATGCATATAATACAGGAGGCTGGGGTGGCCGTGGCAGCTACACTGCCTGCAATCCGCTGTACCTGGCCTGCTTTCCTCTACTCTCGCAGTCTCACACAGAGTCCAGGACTCCACAGTCTCTTCTACTCCACCCTGCGCCATGTGCTCACTGCCCTCCCTCCTCCTTATGCCCAGAACTTAGCTGCAGGCAAGGGCGGGGGGGCAGGTAAGAGCCAGAGGGTGCAGGCAAGGGCCAGGGGGCACAGGCAGTGCGCACATACCTGAAAAGCCGAGTGATGTGCGCTGTTGTGCTGCTCCTTTGCGTGCCCCGCTGCTTCTCCTGCCTGTCATTCCCTCCTTCTTTAGGTGAGGAACTTGGTGGGCGGGCGTAATTAGCACAGTGGGCTGCGCCTGCCGGCTTTTACTTTTCTCTAGCTGGCGCGCGCGTGGTATGCAGGCACTGTCTGGCAGTGGCAGTAAGAAATCAATCTATGGGGGTGGGGTGTATTTGGCGGCCCTCTTTTAAAGAACGGATGATGGACAACAGGTCGGGCGCGGGCCCCCAATGTGACCGTCAGCACACAGTATGTAAAGGGACGGGCCCAGCCTGGAACTAAGACTGTATGTTAACTAGTGATGTCGCGAACATAAAATTTTCCGTTCGCGAACAGCGAACGCGAACTTCAGAAAATGTTCGCGAACGTGCGAACCGGGCAAACCACCATAGACTTTAATTGGCAGGCGAATTTTAAAACCCACAGGGACTCTTTCTGGCCACAATAGTGATGGGAAAGTTGTTTCAAGGGTCTAACACCTGAACTGTGGCATGCCGGAAGGGGATCCATGGCAAAACTCCCATGGAAAATTACGTAGTGGACGCAGAGTCGGGTTTTAATCCATAAAGGGCATAAATCACCTAACATTCCTAAATTGTTTGGAATAACATGTTTTAAAACATCCAGTGTGTGTATACGATCAGGTATGATGTTGTATCGATCAGGTAGTGTAAGGGTTACGCCCGCTTCACAGTGACAGACCAAACTCCCTTTTAATGCACCGCAAACAACCGCAAACAGTTCATTTGCACAACCGCAAACTCCCCATTTGCACAAGGTTGGATACCAAGCTAGCCACGTCCCGGTAAAGTCATTGAAGGTTTCTTCCTCCACCCAGCCACGTACAACACCAAGGGTCCCCGAAAGGTGAATTGAATAGATTTTTCGAACGGGGAGATGGTTAAAAAACGCTGGCTCCCTCCCCTTTGTTTTAATCCACGGTGACTGCGTCTGCGCCGTGCAATTTACTGTCACACCCGATATGACTCGTATGTTCTGTAGTACGATTCTCATCAGTTTAATCCCTGTTACGTCCCCGACTCCCCAATCTGGGGGCCATTTATTGAATAGATTTTTCGAACGGGAGATGGTTAAAAACGCTGGCTCCCTCCACTTTGTTTTTATCCACGGTCACTGCGTCTGCGCCGTGCAATTTACTGTCACACCCGATATGAGTGGTATTTTCTGTAGTACTATTCTCATCAGTTTAATCCCTGTTACATCCCACATCAGGGATTGCCTTTTGTGAAAAAAATTTAGGCCGGGTACCTTCGAATGTGACACCCTATATGAGTGGTGTCTTAACTAGTACTATTTCTATCAGTTTAATCCCTGTTACGGACCCTATCCGGTCGAATTGATTAACCATTTTCGAATTAGTGAACCATTACGACATCATGAAATAATTTAGTTCTGAGCTCTGTACTTGCTTTGTATTGGAATTGATGGGGATTTTTTAATTGTCTGCATCATTCCTAATAAACTATTAAGAGACATTATTATGATTTTTTATTTTATGTATTAAAACCCATACAACATATAAAAAAAAGGTAAATTAATGTTTTTTCTATGAAATATTATCCAGCCGTCCGATCGCTTTTGGTCTGACCATAATGAAGCAACGGCCTTATCATCTGGGGTGTGGCAACATTGCCAACACACTCATAGAGGTGATGATTGCTTCATTGTGATACGCAAGCCCCTTCACCACAACAAGGTAACGATCACGAAGGGGAATTGACACTTGTATGTGCCTTTTTTTTTGTTTGTTTTTGCAGCCACAGTGCTGCACCATAGGACAGAACAATTAGGCATGTACACATGCCTGAAAAATAATGGCACTGTTGCAGCCGCTATTGTAGCAGCGGCCGGAAAAATTGATGTTTTACAGGCAGAAAAGTGACTAAAACATTGCGGCTTGAACCCTAGTTGGTGGTGGAGAATTCACGAAAGTCATCCGGTATGCAGACATTAAATACAGCAGCGTGGGGATCATTTTGAGGCCAAGGCATGTCATCAGGCCTTTTGTTAGTCAAACGTATCCCCCACTGTCAGTCCCTTCGGGATCCATGCCTCATTCATCTTTATGAAGGTGAGGTAATCAACACTTTTTTGACCGAGGCGACTTCTCTTGTCAGTGACAATGCCTCCTGCTGCAACCGAAGGTCCTTTCTGACAGGACACTTGAAGCAGGGCAGGCCAGAAGTTCTATCGCGAACTGGGATAGCTCAGGCCACAGGTCAAGCCTGCACACCCAGTAGTGAAGGGGTTCATTGCTCCTCAGAGTGTAGATATCTGCTGTTAAAGCGAGGTAGTCTGCTACCTGTCGGTCGAGTCGTTCTCTAAGGCTGGATCCCGAAGGGCTGTGGCGATGTGTAGGACTGAAAAAGCTCCGCATGTCCTCCATCAACAACACCTCTGTAAATCGTCCAGTCCTTGCCGCCGTGGTAGGAGGAGGATTACACTCACCTCTTTCCCTGTTAGATTCCCATTGTGCTGTCACATCCCCCTTATAAGCTGTGTAAAGCATATTTTTTAGTTTGGTTTTGAACTGCTGCATCCTTTCCGACTTTCGGTAATTTGGTAACATTTCTGCCACTTTCTGCTTATACTGGGGGTCTAGTAGCGTGGCACCCAGTACAGGTCGTTCTCCTTCATCCTTTTTATACGTGGGTCCCTCAACAGACATGACAGCATGAAAGACCCCATTGAACAAGGTTGGATGCAGAGCTACTCATTTCCCGTTCCTCGTCCTCACTGATGTCATTGACGATCTGTTCTTCCCCCCAGCCACGTACAACACCATGGGTCCCAGATAGGTGACAACAACGAGCACCCTGGGGTGCCTGCTGTGGTTGGTCTTCCTCCTCCTCAAAGCCGCCACATTCCTCCTCTGACTCCTCTTCCTCATACTCCTCTTCCAGCGTTGCCGCAGGTCCGGCAAGCGATGATGACAAGGCTGTTTCTGGTGGTGATGGTGACCACAACTCTTCCTCTTCATGCTCAAGGCAGGAATCATGACTTCAGATGGAAAAAAATTACGAATATTCTAAAAACGAAAAATAGCACTATATTCTATAGTGCTATATATTCAGGTGTTAGAATATTCGCATTACGCGAATATTACATTGCCGATTTTTCACTATCAATAGAATAATGTCAAATATGAGTATTCGCGAATATATGACGAATATTCTAACGAATATCTGCGAAAATTGTGATCGAATATTGCCCCTGCCGCTCATCACTATTGATATACAGGGGCATGCAAACGTTTGGACACCCCTGGTCAAAATGACAAATTTTTATACGGGCTGACCCCCATCCAAACCCTATGTCTCGGAGGGTATACAGTCGTGTTCATTTTTTTTTGTTTGGTGTATGTGTGTTGAGGGGGTGTGGGGGAGGGGCTGAGTTGGTCAACAAAACCGTGTTTTTAGTATTTTTATATTTTAATAAGGAAGATGTTTTTATTAATGTTTATTTATCTTTATATAGAACATTGGAGGGGCGATTTGAACTTTCATCCCAATCTCTGCCAGCCTCCTGTCTATAGCTTGCAGTACATGGCAGCCTTCCCTTTCTGCCCGCTGTGTACTAGTGCTTATTATGGCACATGTAAGTGCACACCCGATGCCAGCCCAGGACCATCTTGGCATCACGTGTGCATATATAAAAGTGCCAAAATAAGCAGTAGTAGATGGCAGAAAAGCGAGCAGAGAGGGGAGGCTGCCATGTATGGCATGCTTTATTACAGAAGGCTGGCACAGGAAGTAGTGGGCAGAGGCTGGGATGGCTATCTGGCAGGTACCCAGCCTCTGCCCACTCCTTCTTGTGCCAGCCTTCTGTTCTGTACTATAGCAGAGATGCATATAATACAGGAGGCTGGGGTGGCCGTGGCAGCTACACTGCCTGCAATCCGCTGTACCTGGCCTGCTTTCCTCTACTCTCGCAGTCTCACACAGAGTCCAGGACTCCACAGTCTCTTCTACTCCACCCTGCGCCATGTGCTCACTGCCCTCCCTCCTCCTTATGCCCAGAACTTAGCTGCAGGCAAGGGCGGGGGGCAGGTAAGAGCCAGAGGGTGCAGGCAAGGGCCAGGGGGCACAGGCAGTGCGCACATACCTGAAAAGCCGAGTGATGTGCGCTGTTGTGCTGCTCCTTTGCGTGCCCCGCTGCTTCTCCTGCCTGTCATTCCCTCCTTCTTTAGGTGAGGAACTTGGTGGGCGGGCGTAATTAGCACAGTGGGCTGCGCCTGCCGGCTTTTACTTTTCTCTAGCTGGCGCGCGCGTGGTATGCAGGCACTGTCTGGCAGTGGCAGTAAGAAATCAATCTATGGGGGTGGGGTGTATTTGGCGGCCCTCTTTTAAAGAACGGATGATGGACAACAGGTCGGGCGCGGGCCCCCAATGTGACCGTCAGCACACAGTATGTAAAGGGACGGGCCCAGCCTGGAACTAAGACTGTATGTTAACTAGTGATGTCGCGAACATAAAATTTTCCGTTCGCGAACAGCGAACGCGAACTTCAGAAAATGTTCGCGAACGTGCGAACCGGGCAAACCACCATAGACTTTAATTGGCAGGCGAATTTTAAAACCCACAGGGACTCTTTCTGGCCACAATAGTGATGGGAAAGTTGTTTCAAGGGGTCTAACACCTGGACTGTGGCATGCCGGAAGGGGATCCATGGCAAAACTCCCATGGAAAATTACGTAGTGGACGCAGAGTCGGGTTTTAATCCATAAAGGGCATAAATCACCTAACATTCCTAAATTGTTTGGAATAACATGTTTTAAAACATCCAGTGTGTGTATACGATCAGGTATGATGTTGTATCGATCAGGTAGTGTAAGGGTTACGCCCGCTTCACAGTGACAGACCAAACTCCCTTTAATGCACCGCAAACAACCGCAAACAGTTCATTTGCACAACCGCAAACTCCCCATTTGCACAAGGTTGGATACCAAGCTAGCCACGTCCCGGTAAAGTCATTGAAGGTTTCTTCCTCCACCCAGCCACGTACAACACCAAGGGTCCCCGAAAGGTGAATTGAATAGATTTTTCGAACGGGGAGATGGTTAAAAACGCTGGCTCCCTCCCCTTTGTTTTAATCCACGGTGACTGCGTCTGCGCCGTGCAATTTACTGTCACACCCGATATGACTCGTATGTTCTGTAGTACTATTCTCATCAGTTTAATCCCTGTTACGTCCCCGACTCCCCAATCTGGGGGCCATTTATTGAATAGATTTTTCGAACGGGGAGATGGTTAAAAACGCTGGCTCCCTCCACTTTGTTTTTATCCACGGTCACTGCGTCTGCGCCGTGCAATTTACTGTCACACCCGATATGAGTGGTATTTTCTGTAGTACTATTCTCATCAGTTTAATCCCTGTTACATCCCACATCAGGGATTGCCTTTTGTGAAAAAAAATTTAGGCCGGGTACCTTCGAATGTGACACCCTATATGAGTGGTGTCTTAACTAGTACTATTTCTATCAGTTTAATCCCTGTTACGGACCCTATCCGGTCGAATTGATTAACCATTTTCGAATTAGTGAACCATTACGACATCATGAAATAATTTAGTTCTGAGCTCTGTACTTGCTTTGTATTGGAATTGATGGGGATTTTTTTTAATTGTCTGCATCATTCCTAATAAACTATTAAGAGACATTATTATGATTTTTTATTTTATGTATTAAAAACCCATACAACATATAAAAAAAAAGGTAAATTAATGTTTTTTCTATGAAATATTATCCAGCCGTCCGATCGCTTTTGGTCTGACCATAATGAAGCAACGGCCTTATCATCTGGGGTGTGGCAACATTGCCAACACACTCATAGAGGTGATGATTGCTTCATTGTGATACGCAAGCCCCTTCACCACAACAAGGTAACGATCACGAAGGGGAATTGACACTTGTATGTGCCTTTTTTTTTTGTTTGTTTTTGCAGCCACAGTGCTGCACCATAGGACAGAACAATTAGGCATGTACACATGCCTGAAAAATAATGGCACTGTTGCAGCCGCTATTGTAGCAGCGGCCGGAAAAATTGATGTTTTACAGGCAGAAAAGTGACTAAAACATTGCGGCTTGAACCCTAGTTGGTGGTGGAGAATTCACGAAAGTCATCCGGTATGCAGACATTAAATACAGCAGCGTGGGGATCATTTTGAGGCCAAGGCATGTCATCAGGCCTTTGTTAGTCAAACGTATCCCCCACTGTCAGTCCCTTCGGGATCCATGCCTCATTCATCTTTATGAAGGTGAGGTAATCAACACTTTTTTGACCGAGGCGACTTCTCTTGTCAGTGACAATGCCTCCTGCTGCACCGAAGGTCCTTTCTGACAGGACACTTGAAGCAGGGCAGGCCAGAAGTTCTATCGCGAACTGGGATAGCTCAGGCCACAGGTCAAGCCTGCACACCCAGTAGTGAAGGGGTTCATTGCTCCTCAGAGTGTAGATATCTGCTGTTAAAGCGAGGTAGTCTGCTACCTGTCGGTCGAGTCGTTCTCTAAGGCTGGATCCCGAAGGGCTGTGGCGATGTGTAGGACTGAAAAAGCTCCGCATGTCCTCCATCAACAACACCTCTGTAAATCGTCCAGTCCTTGCCGCCGTGGTAGGAGGAGGATTACACTCACCTCTTTCCCTGTTAGATTCCCATTGTGCTGTCACATCCCCCTTATAAGCTGTGTAAAGCATATTTTTAGTTTGGTTTTGAACTGCTGCATCCTTTCCGACTTTCGGTAATTTGGTAACATTTCTGCCACTTTCTGCTTATACTTGGGGTCTAGTAGCGTGGCACCCAGTACAGGTCGTTCTCCTTCATCCTTTTTATACGTGGGTCCCTCAACAGACATGACAGCATGAAAGACCCCATTGAACAAGGTTGGATGCAGAGCTACTCATTTCCCGTTCCTCGTCCTCACTGATGTCATTGACGATCTGTTCTTCCCCCAGCCACGTACAACACCATGGGTCCCAGATAGGTGACAACAACGAGCACCCTGGGGTGCCTGCTGTGGTTGGTCTTCCTCCTCCTCAAAGCCGCCACATTCCTCCTCTGACTCCTCTTCCTCATACTCCTCTTCCAGCGTTGCCGCAGGTCCGGCAAGCGATGATGACAAGGCTGTTTCTGGTGGTGATGGTGACCACAACTCTTCCTCTTCATGCTCATCTACAGCCTGATCCAGAACTCTTCGCAGGGCACGCTACAGGAAGAAAACAAATGGGATGAGGTCGCTGATGGTGCCTTCGGTGCGACTGACTAGGTTTGTCACCTCCTCAAAAGGACGCATAAGCCTACAGGCATTGCGCATGAGTGTCCAGTAACGTGGCAAAAGATTCCCAGCTTCGCAGAGGCTGTCCTAGCACCCGGTCATACAAATACTCGTTGACGGCTTTTTCTTGTTGGAGCAGGCGGTCAAACATTAGGAGTGTTGAATTCCAACGTGTCGGGCTGTCGCATATCAAGCGCCTCACTGGCATGTTGTTTCGCCGCTGAATATCGGAAAAGTGCGCCATGGCCGTGTAGGAACGCCTGAAATGGCCACACACCTTCCTGGCCTGCTTGAGGACGTCCTGTAAGCCTGGGTACTTAGACACAAAACGTTGTACGATGAGATTCAACACATGTGCCATGCACGGCACATGTGACAACTTGCCCAAAGTCAATTCCGACAACAAATTTGTTCCATTGTCACACACCACTTTGCCAATCTCCAGTTGGTGCGGGGTCAGCCACTGATCCACCTGTGCGTTCAGGGCGGACAGGAGTGCTGGTCCTGTGTGGCTCTCTGCTTTCAGGCAAGTCAACCCCAAGACAGCGTGACACTGTCGTATCCGGGATGTGGAATAACCCCTGGGGAGCTGAGGGATTCAGTTGATGTGCAGCCAGACGCCGCAGCAGAAGAGGACTCAGCCGAGGAGGATATCGAAGAGGATGGAGTAGGAGTAGAGGAGGTGGCAGTAGGCCTGCCTGCAAGTCGTGGCGGTGTCACCAACTCCGCTGCGGAGCCACGCATTCCATGCTTGTCAGACGTCAGCAGGTTGACCCAATGCGCAGTGTACGTGATATACCTGCTCTGACCGTGCTTTGCAGACCAGGTATCAGTGGTCAGATGGACCCTTGCCCCAACACTGTATGCCAAAGATGCCATGACTTCCTTTTCAATGACATATGGACCCTTGCCCCAACACTGTATGTCAGAGATGCCATGACTTTCTTTTCAATGACATGGTAGAGGTTTGGGATTGCCTTTTGAAAAAAAAAAAATTAGTCCGGGTACCTTCCACTGTGGTGTCCCAATAGCGACAAATTTTTTGAAGGCCTCAGACTCCACCAGCTGGTATGGTAAAAGCTGGCGGGCTAAGAGTTCCGTCAAGCCAGCTGTCAGTTGCCGGGCAAGGGGTGATTCTGTGACATTGGCTTTTTACGCTCAAACATGTCCTTGACAGACACCTGACTGTGGGCAGATGAGCAGGAACTGCTGAAGGTGAGAGATGGAGTGGCGGGTGGTTGAGAGGGGGCAGGGATGACAGCAGTGGTTGACGTGGCTGAAGATGCTGGACCAGGAGGAGCATGGTGGCTTTGAGTTTGTGTGCTGCTTGTTCTCATGTGTTGATCCCATAGGCGTTTGTGATGTGAGATCATGTGCCTTCGCAAAGCAGTTGTACCAAGGTGGGTGTTGGACTTCCCACGACTCAGTTTCTTTTGGCACAGGTTGCAAATGGCATTGATGTTATCAGAGGCAGACACACAAAAAAATGCCACACTGCTGAGCTTTGCAATGACGGCATTCTGGTGGTGGCAACAGCATGCGTTGACTGGCGTGCTGTCTGGCTGACCCCAGGTGCCGATACATGCTGTCTGACTGTGCCACTAACTCCTTGCGACGACCTCCCCTGCTTCCAACTCGTCTCCTCATTCTCTCTGTCTCCCCTTCTGAACTTTCCCCTCTTCTTCTCTTCAAACAGGCACCCACGTGGTATCCGTGGACACATCGTCATCATCAACAGCTTCACTTGTATCTGACACCACAGCAAAGGAAGCAGCAGCGGGTACAACATCATCATCATCATCATCACACTGTACGTCCATGTGTGTAATCCTGCCTGACTGTGACATATCCCCGTAATCTACATCATCTGGCAATAATGGTTGCGCATCACTAATTGCATCCAACTGATGTGTAAATAACTCCTCTGACGGATCAAGTGAAGCGGCTGTGGTGGCTGTGGTGGTAGTGGTGGTGGTGGCGACGGGCGGGTGCGTGGTAACTTGAGAGCAGGTGACCGAAGCTGAGCTGGAGGAGGATGGTGCGTCAAGGTTCTTAGCGGAAGCTGTTGAAGATTGGGTGTCCTGTCTAAGCCAGTCAACTACGTCCTCAGAATTTTTCGGGTTCAGGGTACGTGGCCTCTGAACACTGGGCATTATTCCAGGGACAGTGGAAATCACAGCACCACGATCACGACGGCCCCTGCGGGGTGGTCTGCCTCTGCCTGTCAATTTTTTTAGATAAGTGGTACTACGCGTGCTAGGTACTGTGCCACCCGGCATCAGTGGTGGGCACTGGCAGTGGGCACACTACAGTCTGTGGAAGTGGGCCTGACACACACTGACAGCAGGCAAGCAACTGAAATTAGACTAATGTGTAAAAATGAAATGCCTTATTTATCGGCAAGCTACTGTGCCACCCGGTTTCAGTGGTTGGCACTGGCAGTGGGCACACTACAGTCAGTGGAAGTGGGCCTGACACACACTGGCAGCAGGCAAGCAAATGAATTTAGACTACTGTCTAAAAATAAATGCCTTATTTATCGGCAAGCTACTGTGCCACCCGGTATCAGTGGTTGGCACTGGCAGTGGGCACACTATAGTCAGTGGAAATCGGCCTGACACACACTGACAGCAGGCAAGCAACTGAAATTAGACTAATGTGTAAAAATTAAATGCCTTATTTATCGGCAAGCTACTGTGCCACCCGGTATCAGTGGTTGGCACTGGCAGTGGGCACACTACAGTCAGTGGAAGTGGGCCTGACACACACTGGCAGCAGGCAAGCAACTGAAATTACACTAAAGTGTAAAAATTAAATGCCTTTTTTGATGCAAAGTCCTGTGCCAGCCGGTATGAGTGGTGGGCACTGGCAGTGGGCACACTACAGTCAGTGAAAGTCAGCCTGACACACACTGGCAGGCAACTAACCTTAGATTAAAGTGTAAAAATTAAATGCCTTTTTTGATGCAAAGTCCTGTGCCACATGGGATGACAGGGGTGGGCACTGGCAGTGGGCACACTACAGTCTGTGGGCCTGCAGCACCTCACACACAGGCAGGCCAGGCAACTGCAATATGTATACGCTGTCCTTACAGCAGAGATCAGATGAGTCTTTCAGGACTGGAGTGGACACTGAATTCACTAGCCTAGCTATCGATTTCCCTATTAAATCAGCAGCAACTACACTCTCCCTCCTCTCACTAAGACTGCAGCTTCAGAATGAATCTAAAATGGATGCTGTTCAGGAGATGGGAGGGTCTGGGAGGGAGGGTATGCTGCTGATTGGCTGGAATGTGTCTGCTGACTGTGAGGTACAGGGTCAAAGTTTGCTCAATGATGATGTATAGGGGCGGACCGAACATCGCATGTGTTCGCCCGCTGCGGCGAACGCGAACAAGCTATGTTCGCCGGGAACTGTTCGCCGGCGGATAGTTGGGGCCATCTCTAATGTTAACTAAGTAGCAGGACATGTAGGGCATACATGGGGATGTCCCTGCACTATTATTTCTGGGCGTCGCTCTGTTGCGCCGCTGTGGCCCTCGTTACAGTCTCCCGCACTGTATGCTAAGTAACAGCATCGGAGCAATAGGAAGGAGACATCAGCTTTTCTCCATGGGTATTCCTTCTCCCTGGCTGTAGCGCTTTCCAATCGCAGTGCAGAGCGTCACAGCCAGGGAGAAAATACTCTCTGGCTGTGACACTCTGTGCCGCGATTGGACAGCGTTACAGCCAGGGAGAAGGAAACGCCTACAGAGAAAGACTGCGTCTCCTCCCCATTGCTCCGATGCTGTTACTTAGCATACAGTGCGGAGATTGTATTGAGGGCCACAGCGGCGCAACAGAGCGACGCCAGAAATAATAGTAAGTGCAACAGAGCGGCTCCCAGAAATAATAGTAAGCCCATGAAGGGCCTCTTAGTTGTTTGAGACACTGCTCCTGCCAAAGCAGCCGTTTCCCTGCTTCCCCGATAGTTACGCCACTGCTGTGAACAGTAAATTAAGTTGAAGATGAAATCATCTCCAAAATGCATAAAGTTAAAGATGAAACACACTTTTTAACATTTTGAGCAATATCAGTGGATTATTTTGGTCTTGTACAATTTTAGAGGGAAAAAGAAAAGGAGCACCTTGCACAAGTATGAGAAACCAAGGAGATTTCAGCGAACATACAACTTTGACCGAGGTCTCAGACCTTAAAGGGCTTCTCTGGAAATTAGGAAAATGAAAATACTTAAATATTACTTCATTATAAATATATTACCAAATACCTTTCATTAGTTATAATGGCTCGTTTTTTTCCGGAGAACAATCATTCGGAGAAACAAAATGGCCGCTGTCCTATTAGTACACACAAAACCTGTCCTAATCACACAGGAGAATAAGTTAAAGAGCTGCGCTATCTTCCTCTCTTACTTGTCAGCTGAATCTCTGTAGAAATGTGATTCATTGGAGACATGAAGTACAGAGAGGATAGTGGGGGAGTAGATAATGAGCAGCAGCACTTGTATGCAGTCTCCATCACCACAGTCTGTCCTGTCCTTCCTCTCTGCACTTCATTTCTCCTCATGGACTCCATTCCAACAGAGATTCAGCTGAAGATCCTATCATCTGTATTCAGGATCATAATCCCTGACAAGTAGAGCAGAGAGGAGGCTGAGGCAGCTCTTTACCTCAGTGTTGTTAAGTAACTTGTCCTCCTGTGTGATTAGGATAGGTTTTGTGTGTACTAATAGGACGGAAGCCATTTTATTTCTCCTAATGATTGCTCCCTAGACAAAATAAACCACTATAAATAATGAAATGTATTTGGGAATATATTTATACTAAAGTAATATTTAAGTATTTTCATTTTCTTAATTCCTGGAGAACCCTTTAAATAGCCTGTTAGGGTTAAGGCTTGTTCACAATCATTGTTAGGAAACGCCAGGTGATAATAATTTCAAAGCTTTATAAATACCCAAACTCCTCTAACCTTGTCCCCAAAAACAGCAGGCATGGTTTATTCTAAGCAGCTGCCTAACACTCAGAAAATAAAAATGGTTGAGGCCCACAAAGCAGGAGAAGGCTATAAGAAGATAGCAAAGCGTTTTCAGGTTGCCATTTCCTCAGTTCGAAATGTAATCAAGAAATGTCAGTTACCAGGAACAGTGGAGGTCAGGAGAAAATCTGGAAGACCAAGAAAAATCTCAGAGACAGCTGCTCATAGAATTGCTCGAAAGGCAAATCAGGACCCCACTTGACTGCAAAAGACCTTCAGGAAGATTAAGTAGACTCTGGGGTTGTGGTACATTGTTCTACTGTTCAGTGACACCTGCACAAATATGGCTTTCATGGAAGAGTTATCAGATGAAAATCTCTCCTAAATCCTCACCTCAAAATTCAGATTCAGCAGTTTGCAGAAGAACATCTAAACAAGCCTGATGCATTTTGGAAAAAAGTCCTGTAGAACAATGTGTTAAAATAGAAGTCTTTGGGCACAATGACAATAAAAGATATGTTTGGAGAAAAAAAGGGTACAGAATTTTTATGAAAAGAACACATCTCCAATAGAGTTGAGCGAACTTGTATTTTAAGTTCGAGCGTCCAAAGTTTGGGTTCAGGTTATCTTAGAATCCCCTTATGGATTCCGCTACCACTGACCATAATGGAATTTTGAATTCTTCGATGAACCCGAACCTTGGAAAACACTAAGGACCTGTGGTGACTTCACCGTCATGTGATCAGTGCAGGGGGCGTGGCTCAGTACTGGATTGGATAAGAGGTGGTAAAGGGCCTGGTATAATGATCATGTGACATGAGGGGCGGAGCTCCTGTGCTCTGTGTGGAGGAGAAGAAGGAAGTAGAGCAGTGAAGGACGGTTGCGCGAATTTGGATTCCAAATTCCGTTATGGTCCATGATAGTGAATCCATAACCCGAACCCCAACCCGAACTTTGGACGCCGAACTTAAAATGCAAGTTCGCTTAACTCTAATCTCCAGCCATTAAGCATGGCAGTGGATCAATCATACTTTGGGGTTGTGTTGTAGCCAGTGGCTAAAATAGGAGCAGTATTAAAGTAGTTATATTCTAGTACATAGGAGGCAGTAGTATAGTAGTTATACTCTTGAACATAGGAGGCAGTATTACAGTACTTATATTCCAGTACACAGGAGCAGTATTATAGTAGTTATATCCTTGTACATAGGAGCAGTATTATAGTAGCTATATTCTTGTACATAGGAGGCAGTATTATAGTAGTTATATTCTTGTACATAGGAGCAGTATTATAGTAGTTATATTCTTGTACATAGGAGCAGTATTATAGTAGTTATATTCTTGTACATAGGAGGCAGTATTATAGTAGTTATATTCTTGTACATAGGAGCAGTATTATAGTAGTCATATTCTTGTACATAGGAGCATTATTGTTCTAGTTTTATTCTTGCATATAGGAGCAGTATTATAGTTGTTATATTCTTGTACATAGGAGCAGTATTATAGTAATTATATTCTTGTATATAGGAGCAGTATTATAGTAGTTATATTCTTGTACATAGAAGCAGTATTATAGTAGTTATATTCTTGTACATAGAAGCAGTATTATAGTAGATGCATTCTTGTACATAGGAGCAGTATTATAGTAGTTATATTTTTGTACATAGGAGCAGTATTATAGTAGTTATATTCTTCTACATAGGAGCAGTATTAAAGTAGTCATATTCATGTACATAGGAGGCAGTATTATAGTAGTTATATTCTTGTACATGGGAGGCAGTATTATAGTAGTTATATTCTTATACATAGGAGGCAGTATTATAGTAGTTATATTCTAGTAGATAGGAGCAGTATTATAGTAGTTATATTCTTGTACATAGGAGCAGTATTATAGTAGTTATGTTCTTGTACATAGGAGGCAGTATTATAGTAGTTATATTCTTGTACATAGGAGCAGTATTATAGTAGTTATATTCTAGTACATAGGAGCAGTATTATAGTGGTTATATTCTTGTACATAGGATAGAGCAGTATTATAGTAGTTATATTCTTGTACATAGGAGCAGTATTATAGTAGTTATATTCTTGTACATAGGAGCAGTATTATAGTAGATGTATTCTTGTACATAGGAGCAGTAGTATAGTAGTTATATTTTTTACATATTAGCAGTATTAAAGTAGTTATATTCTTCTACATAGGAGCAGTATTATAGTAGTTATATTCTTGTACATAGGAGGCAGTAGTATAGTAGTTATATTCTTATACATAGGAGGCAGTATTATAGTAGTTATATTTTAGTAGATAGGAGCAGTATTATAGTAATTTATATAAACCATATATATAAATTTATATATCCAAAAAATTAACGCAGCACTCTTCTCCAGATGAAAAAAGGTGAAGTTTTATTCACACATATATATATATATATTACATCACATGTGTTTTTGTCAGTTATATCTGGAATTATCTTTTAAACAGATATTTTCTTGAACTTCTGTCTATAAAGTCTTTATTATGAAATAAATTGAGAAAGACATCGTTATGTCTTTATTAGTCACATCTTTGTCTCTTTCCCCTCCCTATTGTACATAAAATTCTCGGTGTTTACTGCAATGTTAATTAAGATTAATGGTATTGTTGACGCGTTTCACCCTAGCAGCTAAACCTATAAACAGCTGTAATGTTAGTGATTATAGCTCGATCTATGCCGCGCTACCCTCAAGCAACTGTGCTTTGCTTCCTGCGACTGCAGACATTGTAGCTCGTCTGGAATGGCTCCTGGCCAAAAGAAGGTATATTATCCCAGCAAGTAACTGTGGACAAATGTTCCATAGGAAATAATTCCAACGGAAACCAGCTGCCTCCTAATGTCACAGAAGTAACTCTGTATTCAGTGTGGATAGTGCGCAGTTCTCTTTGGAACTTTATTTACTGATCTCACTGTTTAGGCATTAGAAGTTTTCCGGTAATGTACCATATGTGGCTATTGGTTACATGAGATGTATGGTCTCCGTATTATGCAGCTTGGCACGGGCCAATACTTATTAAATACTAGAAATCTGGTGGAGCGAGCATATTGTCGAAGATGCAGAGTAACATTATAATATAACACTTAGACTGGAAAATGTATTGGGGATCGGAAAAAATGTTATGATGAAATGAATGCATCCTCAACCGCCAAACCGTACCCCTAACCAGGGCTGTGGAGTCGGAGTCGGAGTCGAGGAGTCGGAGTCGGAGGCAATTTTGGGTACCTGGAGTCGGAGTCGGCAAAAAATGGACCGACTCCGACTCGACTCCTACTAGATTTAAATTGGAATAAAAAAATTGGAATAAAAAAAAAGCAAGTTTAAATGTCCCAATTCAGATAAAGTTATAATTAATTACTTCCCTACTGTAAGAATAAAGGCCAATGCATGCAGTGCGTCACGTTACCGCTAAACAAAGACCTTAAGTGACCGTGAAGGAGCATGCTTTTCATATGCTTTACTATGCAGTTAAAGGGACACTGACAGGCTGATTTACCGGCTAAAGATATATCTGCTGGTATTCATCAGAGGATTAGGAATACAACTAGACGACTGTTACCCCCAGTTGAGGTTTACTTGTGTTTAAAAACGTTTTAATCAATATGCAAATTCTCTACCTTTGTGCCCAAGGGGCAGGCGCACATGTAGAGTACTGGCAGCACTAGACAGGACTAGGTAGCGAGGAGGAAGAGAGAAAGCTGGCACAGCCTCAGCATAGCCAGACCAGGCTGCTGCCAGCACTCTACACGTGCGCCTGTGCAGGAATTCAGCGCTCAGCTAGCCTGAAAAAAAGCCAGTGCAGTGAATAATAACGAGGGGAACAGCGCTGGGAAGCTGTACTGGGCGCGGCTGGGCACAAAGCCGCAGGGAGACGCTGCCCCATTGGGCACAAAGATAGTGAATTTGCATACAGATTAAAATGTTTTTTAAACACAAGTACAGCTTAACTGGGGGTAACATTAGTATAGTTTTATTCCTAATTCTCTGATGAATACCAGTATATATATCTTTAGCTGGAAAATCAGCCTGTCAGTGTCCCTTTAAGGAGCGGCAATACTTACACTTTCCATTGTCTTGTGGTCTGCTGTTACAGGGAACCCATGGTTATCCTAGCCTCTCACTGATAACTGATTAAGGACTGGAGACACTTGTATAAGTGAAGGGAATGGATAGTCAATAGTTCAAGACTGAAGCTGTAAACCATTTGAAAAACTGCTATCATTCAGCTAAGGCTATAAAACATGTAAACTCAGATTGTTAGCTTAAATTTTAAACATGACTATGGGATTCTACTAGGAAAATCATGTTTTAAAATAAATGCCCCTTCCCCTGCCCCTTCCTGGATCCTCCCACTGCTCTATCTTCAGCAGAAGATCAGCACACAAAGGAGAAGGCAGCAGCTTCTGCTCAACTACCTCTCTGTGCTAGAGAAGATTAGAAGAACTTGGTGGAACAGCTTCGTATTTGCATATTAAATACAGAGGAGTCGGAGTCGAGGAGTCGGAGTCGGAAGTTTCAAAATCTGAGGAGTCGGAGTCGGAGTCGGAGTCGGACAATTTATCTACCGACTCCACAGCCCTGCCCCTAACCCATATACCTGATTTAAGACTAAAAAAAAAATCAGAGCAGCCAAGTTTACTAACCCCGGCCTAGAGGATGCAGGTGACCACCCAATAGCTACCACCTTGTTGGGCATGTAATTTAATTAGTCAACACCAATAAGGGCTCCATTGTAAATTTTAGACCCTGGTCCATAACTTCACAATCCATCTCCCTTCAAAACATTTTGGTGTAAAAAAGCACTTTAAAAAAAAAAAAAATGTAAAAAATGGGTCCAACACAGTGTTTATATGTGTAGTACCCCAGAGCGGCATTACCATTCCTACACCCTGCTACTGTCGCTAATGTCTAACAAATAATGCCATCTGTGTACTTGATTCCAGGTCCTTTGATATTGTGCCTTAATAATATTGTTGGGCAACTTTTATTACAGGCAATGTGCCTGGTTATCCAGCAAGTGGCAGTGTTCCTGACAGAGGGAGATCTTTAGATGGAATGGAACTTACCATTCCATTCTCCCCCCTTTTGGGCAGAAGTGGGCTAGTTCTGCTTCCGACCAAGGGAGGGGTTGATATAGTGCAGGCATCAGCAACCTTCGGCTCCCAGCTGTTGTGAAACTACAATTCCCAGCATGCTCCATTCATTTCTATGTAAGTTCTTAGAAGAGCAGAGCAACTATGCATGCTGGGAGTTGTAGTTTCACAAAAGCTGGGAGCCAAAGGTTGCCTACCCTGATATAGTGGGAGTCGATAGAAGAATTGGAAAGATAAAAGACATGGGGCAGTATGGAGAGCATCTACTCCTCGAACAGCAGGATTCTAGCAGCTCATAGAGCACCATGATTACTTTCCTTTAATAGAATGAAAATTACAATGGGGTCAACAGCCAAAAACAGCCCACTCAATGATACCAGAACTGCTAGAAAGTCCAGCAGACTGAAGCCAGAGATTAGCACAACAGAGAAAGAGAAAGAAAGATATTCAAGTTTACCTACCAGTTTACCCTTAGCCTGCTGGAGCCAAGAGAAATATCAAGTGTTGTCTGGATGTTTTTCAAGTAAAAAATGTTAAATTTTAACCTTGGGGAGACAGTATCGAGGCCACATCACCACTTCGGCATTGCTAAACACTGGGACCTGATTGATCGGCCCTGGGGGAGTCACCGTTTCCACTCCTGTACAGTGTGTTATAACCGGCAAACGTGGGTAGGAGCCTATTAGAATCGTGTGACAAATAAGCTCCACACAATGTGTCCAAATGGGCAAAATACGCATGCCTGTATTTGAACAGAAAATGGACAAGAATAGGACGTGTTCTATAATTTACGGCCCAGCCGCACAGATGCTGACAGCAGATGGATGGCATGGCATTTTTTGCAACCCCATAGAGAAGAATGGGTTCTCCTGCGATATGCAAAAAATGTGGATTGTAGGCAGACCGAAAATAAAGTCATGTGAATGTACTCTTAGGGAATGTTTCAAAAATCAGTTAACAATATAGCAATAATAAATGACAGAACAGGTGCACACTGCGGTCTTACTAAGCCCTCAAACTGATGTTGAAATTGAGAGGTTAGTCAACATGTCCTACAGTGGAGGACATGTCTTAAGCCCGAGCACCACGCCAAGGTCTCTCAAGTAGCTTGGGACCTAACACTCACCTACCTGTGCCATATGGGCAATACCAGGGACCAGTGGGCAAAATTACAGGAATGTATTAGGCCGACTCGCAGAAGACTCCTCAGTTACTTCCAGCATGTGACCATGCCTGCAATGGGAGGAGGGAGAGGGCTGTGAGCCCCACCCAAGACTGGCTGATATGGCCCAGGCCTCACAGGTGCACCTAAATGTAGCCTGTGGATGGAAAACAGGCTACATTTACATGGGAGTTTATACACCTCCAAACAATTATATATACACAAACCAACTGAAAGGTGGCATGAAGCAGGATGTGCTCAACCCAAAATGCAGTTGTGCATATATATACAGGGAGCAGATCCTGCACTTGTGGCCCGTTGCTAATGGCGATCCCCAGCAAAAATGCATACGGTGGAGGATGCCCGCAGCGGACCACAAGTACCACAATAGACATCCTACACAAGATGGCAACTAGTGTGGATGTAATAAATAATATAACAATATAGCAATAACAAATGACAAAACAGGTGCACACTGCGGTCTTACTAAGCCCTCAAACTGATGTTAAAATTGAGAGGTTAGTCAACATGTCCTACAGTGGAGGACATGTCTTAAGCCCGAGCACCACGCCAAGGTCTCTCAAGTAGCTTGGGACCTAACACTCACCTACCTGTGCCATATGGGCAATACCAGGGACCAGTGGGCAAAATTACAGGAATGTATTAGGCCGACTCACAGCAGACTCCTCAGTTACCTCCAGCATGTGACCATGCCTGCAATGGGAGGAGGGAGAGGGCTGTGAGCCCCACCCAAGACTGGCTGATATGGCCCAGGCCTCACAGGTGCACCTAAATGTAGCCTGTGGATGGAAAACAGGCTACATTTACATGGGAGTTTATACACCTCCAAACAATTATATATACACAAACCAACTGAAAGGTGGCATGAAGCAGGATGTGCTCAACCCAAAAATGCAGTTGTGCATATATAAACAGGGAGCAGATCCTGCACTTGTGGCCCGTTGCTAATGGCGATCCCCAGCAAAAATGCATACGGTGGAGGATGCCCGCAGCGGACCACAAGTACCACAATAGACATCCTACACAAGATGGCAACTATGTGGATGTAATAAATAATATAACAATATAGCAATAACAAATGACAAAACAGGTGCACACTGCGGTCTTACTAAGCCTTCAAATTGATGGTAAAATTGAGAGGTTAGTCAACATGTCCTACAGTGGAGGACATGTCTTAAGCCCGAGCACCACACCAAGGTCTCTCAAGTAGCTTGGGACCTAACACTCACCTACCTGTGCCAGATGGGCAATACCAGGGACCAGTGGGCTAAATTACAGGAGTGTAAAGGCCGACTCACAGCAGACTCCTCAGTTACCACCAGCATGTAACCATGCCTGCAATGGGAGGAGGGAGAAGGCTGTGAGCCCCACCCAAGACTGGCTGATATGGCCCAGGCCTCACAGGTGCCCCTCAATGTAGCCTGTGGATGGAAAACAGGCTACATTTACATGGGAGTTTATACACCTCCAAACAATTATATATACACAAACCAACTGAAGAGGTGGCATGAAGCACGATGTGCTCAACCCAAAAATGCAGTTGTGCATATTGTGGGGGGTTAGCTCTGGTCTCGAGGATCGTTCACATACAGATAGTCGTCCACCGCAGCTTTAGGGGCCAAAACATCGCTTTATTGTCCCAGCATCAACATAAATAAATGAAATTCAAAACAAACACCTGCCCGGCTGGGCTCTAACTTAACACAGTGTGTCCCTGACTCACCTAAGACACTGTTCACACACACGGCACCCATGCGGCTTTCCCAGCCCAATGTCCATCAGCCTCCTGGCTGTTACCTCACCGGTGTCTTTTGGGGGGATTGTGGTCCAGTCGTCCGCCCGACGCTGACCATGCGACCCTTATCCCTAGGCGTCGCGGGACCCCCCAAACTTCAGGCTACTCCCAGCCTTGTGGTCTCTCAGCGCTCCCAGATCAAACCACACACAGAACCACTCCAGGCTTCTGTACCACACAGGACACACCCATCTCACTGTGAGGACAGCTTTATGCTCTCTTGATTGTGGCACCTGTTGCTGCCTCAGACCTGCCCACTGATGGGAAAGAGATGGATAATCCTGCCATTCCTCTCTTCTATCAGCCATGAGGCCTGTCACTGCCTCACAATATATATACAGGGGAGCAGATCCTGCACTTTTAGCCCGTTGCTAATGGCGATCCCCAGTTTTGTCATTTGTTATTGCTATATTGCTATATTTTTGCTGGGGATCGCCATTAGCAACGGGCCACAAGTGCAGGATCTGCTCCCCTGTATATATATGCACAACTGCATTTTTGGGTTGAGCCCATCCTGCTTCATGCCACCTTTCAGTTGGTTTGTGTTAAAAAATCAGTTAGCTGACAAGTACATTCAGGGTCTAAAGTATGATCTATGGGGTCCCTGGATGTGTACAGTGTGGTTCAAGCCTCTGTCATTTTCTAGTTAAAGGGAATTGAGGAGTAAATACAGTTTTGATATGACTCCAATAACAGTGCCATATACTGTAATGTCGTAATAATAATAATACCGTAATTTAATGAGCCCATAACAATGCCCTACATATTACTATCATCATGTGCATAATAATATCATAAAGTGCCTATATAATACTGCCCTATGATACAAACATATAAGCCCATAACAGTCTCATAGAAAATACTGTAATACAGCATCTACATAGTATAATACTGTACAGTTATATAGTGCCTGCATGATAGTGTCATAAAATTTTAATATAATACCACCATCACTGTACCCTTTCATAATAGTTTCCTATATCGCACATACAATACTATCATATAGTGCAAATAGTGTACAACAAGTCCATAACATTGCCATACGCAACCACACTGGGATACAGCGCATAAGTGTAATAGTATCATAAATTACTAATATAATACAAATCGAACATAATAAACCCATAATCAGGTCATATGTAATAAAATACTATCATACCGAACCTACACAATACTTTTATAGAGTGTCTGCATAGTGTTTTAAAGTGCTAATATAATACTGCCATATAATGCAAATACAGTATACAGTAGTACAATGAACCCATATTCTAACATCGTGTGCCTGCACACTATAATGGTATGATAAAGTGCCCATATAATACAGTCACATAATGCAAATATAATAAAAAAAATAATAATATTACTATGATAAACGTGCTCACATAATAGTGTCATAGGGGGTCATTTATTAAGACCAGTCTTAAACCCCTATACCTGGCGGCGGATCCGCTGAAGTTATGAAGGGCGCCGGCCTCTCCATAACTTTGGCGCAGCCAGCGCCGGTCTTAATGTAAGAAGTTTCCTTGCTGACTTACATTTAGACCATTTTCTACGTCTAAAACCGGTGTAGAAAATGATGAATGAGACGGGCCTGTCGGCCTATCTCTGTCCCCGCCCACGCCATGCCCACCATTTTAGACCTGAAGGGGTAAAAGTCGCAGATTGCGGCGCAAATAACCTATACGCCGCAATCGGTGCCAGAAATACGCCTAATATAGTGCTTAACTAATACTGCCACATAATGCAGATATAGTAAAATGAACCCATACAGAATACCATACAAATACTATACAATGCCTACATAATACTATTATATATTGCCTGTGTAACAGTGTCACAAAAGTGTCCATATAATACTGTCATACAGTGCAAATATAATACCGTGAAGCCATAACATTGCCGATATCACTGTCTAAGTACTATTATACACTGTCTACATATGTGTCCCTAAGTGACCATATGATACTGCCATATATATATGTATCTATCACAGTGCCATATAAAATATTATGATACGGTATTTCAAAAATACTATTATACATAGTAGAGCCATAAAGTGCTAATATAATTAGTACCATAAATAATACTAGGATACAATGCCTTCATAATAGTGTTATATACTTGTAGCATCCCCAAGTCAGGGAGTGTGAGGGACTGACCTGGGGAATGCCAGTGATGGAGAGGCTGGCACGTGGATCCTCGGGGGCACTCTCTGGGTTCTTGAGGGACACAGCCAGGTGTAGTGTGAGGTGCCCTTTGGTGTTGGTAGATTAACGTGCCTGTGGCTGGGTGTCCCTGATGTCCGTGACGCCAGTGCCGGTAACGGTGGCACACCGACTTGATAGGAGGAATAACTGAGGTGCAGGCTTGGATAGTAAACCAGAACTTCACTTTACTGAACAGTAATAAACAGCATACACTCTCTTGACAGTTCCTCAGAAGACGATTGGTTTCAGCAGGCTTTAAGTTACAGTACGTTAATGGCAGGGTTATATTTAGCAAGGTGATCACAGAGGGTTAAAGCAGGACTTGCAGTACAGGCGGCTTGCACACTATTCCTGACTAGTAATCTATTCTTCTCCAAGGCCCCAATGCCCTCTCTCGGCTTATATCCTTGGGATAAAGTTAGCTTTAAGTACCTCCTCTGGTATTTGTAGTACCTCTTGCTGTCTTGGTCACTGCTCTGCCTTCCCTCAGCTCACGCAGGCTGGTGACCAGAAACGCTCCTGCAGGGATCCTTATCCTGTTCGCAGCTTGACTAAGGAGGCAACACTTCTCCACTAGTCCTAGGGTCTGGACTGCTCCTCCCAGGGAATGACTCTTCCTAGGCCGGACCCTCTCAGGCTATAGGGCCTGGGCTGACTTCAACAGGCTCAAGGCCTGAACTCTGAACACCTTCACAGGCTCAAGGCCTGAACTAGACTGCCTCACTTCCCTGACTGGGCCTATATAAACTAGGGCTCCCTAGCTCCCTCTAGTGTCTAAAGCTGAGATGACACCCCTAGCAGGCCTGCACAATGGCACATAATAGCAGTAACAGGGTGATAGGATATATACTGTAAATAGGCATTACATAGCATTTACTGAAAATGACATTCACCAATCTCCCCACAAATGAGGGAACGTCAGCACCCAAGTGACCCTTCTGTAGTGTCGGGCATTACAACTCCCGTACACTACATAATGCTATGATAATACTGCCTTATAGTGTTCATGTATAAGTGCCATGCAGTTCACACATAACAGTACCACAGATTGGCCAAATATCAGTGCCTTATAGGACTGTTCCTAAAATATACAACAGCAGGCATTATGTATAATGTAATGTGGCCCCACGGCATAGTCCGTGCTACACACCTCCACTGCTCCATCACCATTCATACGCCTGCATTACATGCAGATAACCTCCCAAGGAGCTGGGGAAGAGGATGGGAGTGGTAGTGGCCCTGATGAGATGTTGTGTTGTCACAGTCTACTCCCTCAGGAGATATGGGGCTGGCAATGTGGCAGAAGATGACACTCAGAAGTTTCCTAGCTGGCAATGTCTCTCTCCTGATTCCCTTCCCTATGGCTGTTCTCTGGCTCCTGTGGCTGTTGGTGTCTACTATAGGTGTCTAGCTATGCCTGTCCTGAACTGCGGTGATGGTGTCTTGACGTGTTTCCCACCACCTTGCAGCAGGGTCTTGATTGCTTGATCACTCTGCTGACTCAAATACACCATGGTTTACAAACAGGCCCTTGAGAAAGCAGGCGCGAAACGTACGTCGGGGGAGCTCGGTGTTACTTGGAGGTTCGTTTAGTTTTTCTGACCAGCTGCTGCCCAAATTCAGGTATTTTAGGTCCAATTTCCTTGCACTTTATATATATTTGACCTGTTGGTTAGGATTCTCTCCTGCAGATGTATTTTTTGGACCCCATACTTTTTTGTATTGATAAAAATGTTTGGACTGCATAGGCTGATATTATTTGCTGTATGATCTCCATGGTACACGAGCTACTGTTCTGTTGGTCATCACCTTGTTGGCTGTCGGTGCTGTACTATATTAATTTTAATATATATGTTTTTGTTTTTTCAATAAAGAATCTTTTATAATACATTATGCATGTCCCTTAAGTGGTTTTTCTGAGATGTTGGTATTGAGTCATGCTATTTTTTGCATTTCTATAGTTGGTTTAAACAGGGGCGTAGCTAAAGGCTCATGGGCCCTGGTGTAAGAGTTCAGCTTGGGCCCCCCTTCCCTCAGTGCTTTGTGTGTCTTCTTATGCGGGACAAGCGTCTTTGGGCCCCTTTAGGCTCCTGGGCCCAGTAGTGACTGCTACCTTTGCACCCTCTATAGCTACGCCCCTTTTTACAAATCCTCTGTAGCCTGGGAGCCTGCAGTCTCTCTTGGGCAATGATGTCCTTCTAAATGAGCCATGTCTGTGGCCCACATAGCCTGGAGGGGCGGGAGATGGATTACATGCTCCCTCACTCCATAATTTCCAGGTCTGGGGTACTACATGCTCATCTGAACATTTGGGCTTGATATGTCATCGGTAAGACGGTGAATTCCTGACAAAAGTTGGGCGATCGTCTACAGGACGGAGGGACTGAACCTTCACAGATGAGGATCTCCGGATACTGCGGGGTTAGCAGAGGAGATACTCTGTATAAACTCTGAGGAGCGACACCTCGCAACCTGTTCTCGGATGCAGAACACGGCTGTCAGGTGGCAGCACTTATCATGAAAGAAACTTGCAATTTCTCATGGTGGACGTTCTGAACTTTAGACCCCAGACTTTCGGAACGGACACGGAGCGGATCACGGAAAGAAAATACATTCTTGTGCATGAGCCCTAATAGGACATGTTCTATTTTTTGCGGAACTGAAATACGGAAGCGAAATGCACATTGAGTAACTTCCGATTTTTGCAGACCCATTGAAATGAATGGTTATGCATAAAGTCCGCAAAGAAAACGGAACAGACACGGAAAGAAAATAGGTTTGTGTGCATGAGCTCTAACTTCCGTTTTTGCCGACCTTTGGAATGAATGGTTCCGCATGCGGTCCACAAAAAGGAAAATGGAACGGTCATGGAAACAAAATACGTTTGTGTGCATGAGGGCTTAGGGTATGATGGCACAACGGATTTTGAAAATTCTCCTACAAAATTCACGTGTTTTTTCAAACATTTTTCATTACTTTTTTACACAGATTTATGTGTGTTTACTTCAGCATAATACAGCATTTCACGCCTCATGCACACGACCGTATGAATTTTGCAGTCTTCAAACCACAGATCTACAAAATACAGATGATGTCTGTGTTGCATTTGTTTTTTGAAGACCCACTGCCTTTACGGGTCTGTGAACCGCATTTTGCGGCCAAGTATAGGACATGCAGCAGTGATGTGACGGTATACGGCATGTGAACACTGCAGCCAATCCTGCTGAGGGCACCAGGGCTGGTATAGACCATGCAATGCTCCCTGGGAAAAATGATATGCAAATTAGCTCTTTTCCAAGAAAAATGAAGCTGTTTCTGTAATGCTAAGTAGTGGAAGTAGCTACACTACCGACAATGTCTGACCTTTAAAGAGGTTCTCTGGGATTTACATGTTGATGACCCGTCCTTAGGATAGGTCGTCAATATAAGATCAACAGAGGTCCTACTCCCAGTACCCCTGCAGATCATCTGTTTGAGGAATGGAGCGCCGCAGCCTTCTCCCAGCTCACCAAGCACAGCGCCACACATTGTATAATGGCTGTGCTTGGTATTGCAGCCTAGTCCCATTTATTTGAATGGGGCTGAGTTGCATCTAGGCCATGTGACCAATGAACGTCACATCACATGGACTAGGAAGAGCTCAAAAAGCGCCGCAACCTCTTTGTATAGATTGAGTTAGACACCCACTGATCTCATTTTGATGACCTATCCTGAGAATAGGCCGTCAATATGTAAATCCCGGAGAACACCTTTAAACAGGCCTTGCAACATGACTAAAATTATCAGCCAAACCAGCAGGCTTCTCCAAAAGGAAGAGAGACCCATCTGAAGCTGTTTCGGGGTTTTGCCCCTTGTTAGCACTGAGCAGGGTACTTACTTGGCTGGGAGAGGGACCTTTGTGGGGATCGTTGCCTCTCCTTGCAGAGCGCACCAATTCACTGAGCAACCTGCTCAATTCTTATAGCCATGGTGCACTAAACTCTTCTCCAGCTGCCGCCCCTGTGCAGTGAATGATGCCATCCACTCGCTGTTCTTCATCTCCGCTCCAAGGATCCTTGAGGTGCCTTGTCCTGACGCGTTCACCTTCATCCAATATTGAAGAAGGATGGAAGGACTAATGAGGACATTAACATTCACACAAGTTCCCTGGGAACCAACAAACCAGGGCCAGCGCTAAAGTCTTCATACTAATTAGAAGAGCCCGTCTCTCTGGTGCCAGGCATTTATCTGCAAGAAGCAGAAGATAGTGTAAGGAAGAAGATCTTTACGCTGGGGAGAAGCCAATGAACTGTTCTACAGATTATAGGAATGACGATAAAACACCGGGCGGCTCGGAATATTATTAAACTTTAATGTAACCCAGCACAAGGGTAATGGCGGGGGACGCTGAGGAATCTGTACAGCGGGAACTTTATTTTTCAAAAACAGCATTAATGACAGGGGCTGAAGTCATCCAGAAGTACCAGGTGTCCCTGAGGCCTCTATAGGGGATCCGAAGCACCAGGTGTCCCTCAGGCCTCTATAGGGGATCCAGAAGTACCAGGTGCCCCTGAGGCCTCTATAGGGGATCCAGAAGTACCAGGTGTCCCTGAGGCCTCTTTAGGGGATCCAGAAGCACCAGGTGCCCCTCAGGCCTCTATAGGGGATCCAGAAGTACCAGGTGTCCCTGAGGCCTCTATAGGGGATCCAGAAGTACCAGGTGCCCCTGAGGCCTCTATAGGGGATCCAGAATAACCAGGTGCCCCTGAGGCCTCTATAGGGGATCCAGAATAACCAGGTGCCCGTGAGGCCTCTAGAGAGGATCAAGAAGTAGCAGGTGCCCCTGGGGCTTTTATAGGGGTCCAGAAGTATCAGGTGCACCTGAGGCCTCTACAGGGCATCCAGAAGTATCAGGTGCACCTGAGGCTTGTATAGGGGATCCAAGATGCAGCCCTCTGACCCACATAAGTATGGACCGGTGTTCTTAGAGATTTTGTAGCAGGACCAGAAACTTCTGTGCATCCAGGAGGCACTTTCATGGTTTCCAGCTCATTCTCTGTAGAAGACATTATGGAAATTGTGCAGCAAATTATATCAGACGATAAGAAGTCCTTAATATGATGCCATCAGAAATGGAAGAGAGCTCTTAAAGGGAGCCAGGAGATTTATTGATGAACCAGATATCATGCCTTGTAGGCTCAGCTCAGCTGAATTGATACCATTTATTTCACTGGAGAAAAAGTGCTTTTAATCCATGTGCAGATGAGCAGTTGTGATGTCCCGGAGTGGGCACGTCCTAGTGAGCTTTTTGCATCAATTGGCGTCACGAACAGGATCAGAACAGCGTTAAAACTGTGTGCTATTAAGAACAGGATAAGAACTGTCCCCAACTGTGTGCCGCATATCATTATACTATGTAGAACATACATGTAGAACTAATGGTCTTAAGCCAAGTGGTTATGTTCCAAACCTAACACCGTTAAGGGTGACCAGCGGCTATTATATATTTATCTGGAGTTGTAGGAGAAAATGTACCTCCTCCTTTATTGGAGAGATTAGAGTGTGCTGCCTTGTCCTCCCAGTCCTAATACCTTGTGCAACAGGCTTAGGAAAAATAATATTTGCTACCAGTTTCAATCATCAAGGTGACATAGCATAAAACATAATTAGACTATGTTGCCGGAAGGAAACACCAGATAATGCTACCCTTCTATCTGCGGGCGTTTCATTACATAGCGGTGGGTCGATGGAGTGAAGTCACCCCTGCGCTTGTGTAGTGGCCCGATACACAAAGTTTAGTCTGTAATGATCGCTTAGTGCACAATGTTTGGTTCTCTTCTTATACCTGAGAGGAAAACTGTTCCCGGACACCCTACTCATTTGGGAAGAGAGACCTTGTGGTAGCTGTTGCCGTCGCTATATCGAATGGTAACCTATGTCAGTCTTATTGAAGCACCTTATATTTATTTGGTACCCTGAGAACATACGTTGGTATTTATATATTGTGTATACCCCCAGCACAAGCCGAGGGCGTCTTGCCTTTTAAGTGGCGAGGAATGTAATGTCCTGGAGTGCCATTACCACCTCCTTTTGTACTCCCACTATCTGTTATGTGTGATCCTGTGTCATCTCTCATATTTAATGTAATTTCCGGCAATGTGTATATGCATTTCCTTGCAAATGTAATGTTTATTATGTAATGTGCCTGGTTACCAGCAGGTGGCAGCAAATCTGAGCAGAGATACTTTCTATGGATTGGAACCTTCTAGTTCCTTCCAGCCCTCTTTAGAGAGGGAGAAGTTTAATTAGTCAAGGTCAGTTCCAGCCTACCCCTCCAAGGGAGAGGTTGTGTGTGTGTCTGAGAAAACCCCTGTTAGGGGAATGCAGCATGCCTGGTCCTCCCTGGACAGGTTCTGTTAGGCCTACACCAGCCTTATCACTGGAGGCTGAACACCCAAGCGGAGCCGAAGCTTAAGATACTCTGATGCCAGGACAAGAAGTTCCTAGGACTATAAGTAAGAGAAAGACTACAGACAGCTAAGTTCCAGCAGAAGAGGAAGAGTTTCCTATTTACCCAGCCAAGCTGAGCTGAGCTGAGAGAGCTACCACATAGCAGAGCTGAGATTGTTGCAGAAGTGTTTGCCTGCACAGATTATGCCAATACCTGCTGATGACCAAGATAGAGTTTGGAAACTGTTTGGATTACCGTTTATGCCAAGTAAAGCTGTGTTCAACGTTACTACAAAGTCTGGACCAGTGATGAGCGGCAGAGGCAATATTCAAATTCGCGATATTCCGCAAATATTTGGGCGAATATTAGTCATATATTCGGGAATTCGTGATCTCCGGTCTTTATTTTCTTTAAAGTCTTCAATCGATAAATTCGCAATACGAAAATTTGCGATCAACTCTACTACTAAAGTCAAAGATATTGCAGCCTTCTCATTGGCCCACAAGCAAGAAGCAGTGAGGGATCCTGGGTACTGATGAAAAAAATCTCGAATATTCGCAATTACGAAGATATAGCACTATATTCTAGATATTCGCGTATTCTCAAAGTGCCAATCAACACTACTCTTGACATCATTTATTCTACCTATCCATCATCCAAGTTCGACTACCCCTTTTGCACTGTTTCGGACCACATCACGTATGGGATCCAACCGTATCCAGGTAGGAACACGGTGACATGTGTATATAATATCTACAGAGACTGTAGGCCTCCATGCACCACTCTGGCAATCCTACCCCTGGGTACCAACATTACCATCTACAAAGGGGACTCTAGGTCCTCGCTGCTTAACCGCAGCTGGCGTCATGATTACTTGCTCTACAAGAGGGACATATATTGTAGATACCTCCTAAGGGGCAAGGGATACCCCAGGCGCAGCCTAGTGGGCTTGTTGCACAGTTAAGTGCACCGAGGGCTGGCCCAAGTCACTATGTGCACCCTTGCTTCTCCTGCTTCCTTTGCCAGCACCTTCTTGATTGACAGGGGAAGGATCCTGCATAGTCAGTGCCTTGCTACTTGATATTGAATGTTTTGGATTTACTTTGGTTCTGCATCCAGATCCTGCCTGAGCATCATGCCCTAATCCTCGGCTTGTTGGATGACTTTTACGTCTGTCCCCATGGTACTGGAAACCTAGTTCTGCTTCTGATGTTTTGCATGTGTAACAGAAGGTATTTTGGCAGTTGTTGCATACCGTGTGGAATGGGTTATTAACCCCCTCAGCCATAGTGATGTACCTGTACGTTATAGTGGCTTGGGCATTGTATGGAGCAGGCTGCTGCGCCCTCTCCATACGTGGCGGGTGCCGGCTTTATAATACATTAGGCACCCGAACGCAATGACTGGGATGAGCAATAACACCGAGCCTGGTCATTTAACCCTCAGATGCTGCGTTCAATAACGATCGCGGCATCTGCGGAGTTAGGCAGAGGGAGATGATCGGAGCCCACAAAGTGAAAACACAGAGCTCCAATAGTGGCAACATCCTATTCACCGTAATAGTTCTCTATTATGGTGTGTGGGACAAGGGATCAAAAGATCCCAGGTTCTAGCTCCCCCAAGAGGGCTAAAAGTTATTATGCAATGTATCCTGCGAAATATAAGCTCTCCATTCATTTTTATGGGACTGACAAAAGCAGCAGAGCGCTGGCCCAACTATCTCTAATGGCCAGGAGCGTAGCTAACGGCTCATGGGCCCTGGTGCAAGAGTTTAGCTTGGGCCCCCTTCCCTCAGTGCCTTGTGTGTCTTCTTATACGTCACAAGGGTCTTTGGGCCCCCTCAGGCTCCTGGGCCCGGTAGCGACTGCTACCTCTGCACCCCTATAGCTACGCCCATGCTGATGGCCCCATAGAAGATAACGGAGTTGAGGAATGCTCTGCTATTTTTGGAGCTCCCATAGAAATAAATAGAGAGCACCTCCTGCATGCACAGTGCGCTCTCCTCCACTTTTGGGGGACCGTTCTAGATAGTTGTGGGTCCCAGAGGTGGGACCTGCTCCTATCTGACATTGATGGAATATCCTAGTGATATTCCACCAATATCTCAGATGAGACACCCCTTTTAGTAAATGCACAGAAGAAGAAGACATCTCACGCCATGCCCTGGGGGTTCATATTCTGCCGATATTACCATCTGTATGTAAATATTCCTCATTGTTCACTATAATTGCAATTTCTTTCCTCCAAAAAAAAAAAAATTAAAAAAATTGTTTTTGTTTCTGAAATTTCCATTTCCACCTTCATTTCCATAGCGCATACCGTTACCTAGCAAAGCCATGTGTGCTGTAAATGATACACGTCGGTACGCTCACAGCGAGAATGAATGGCTCTTGCCCTCATCAACATTATTTTTTCATTTTCTTCCTCGCAGGCAGCGTTGGTTGGAAGCTTCTGAAAGCTCAGACTAATCCAAAGCTCAACCCGAAACCTCAGCTTTAGAAATAAGGTGGAAGACGATGCATGATATATCTGTTATCATGGAAGCCTGAGGAGGAATGTATGTCAGATACAGATGTGTTCATCCTTAGCTTTCCACAAATGTCGTAAAGGACTGCTATTCAATGCGATATCGTCACATGCTGGCCAAATCCTCCATGGGTTGCAGCTCAGATCAATACCACTACAAATAGACATAGCATAATCCACGCCTAAAAGGGTATAGTAAAATCATATATATATATATAATGTTTTATTTTATTTCTCCAAAATTGGTCGTCTTGTGCCACACTTTTGAGGTATGTAAAGTTAGGCTACTTTCACACTAGCGTATTAGTTTTCCGGTATCGAGATCCATCATAGGGGCTCAATACCGAGAAACGCTTCCGCTTTGTCCCCATTTATTGTCAATAGGGACAAAACTGAACTGGACAGAACGGAGTGCTCCAAAATGCATTCCGTTCCATTTAGTTACATTCCCATACCGGAGAGCAAACCACAGTATGTTGTAGTTTTCTTTCCGTCCTGGAATGCGGAGCAAGGCGGATTCGGCATGACCCACAATGCAAGTCAATGGGGACGGATCCATTTTCTCCGACACAATAGAAAACGGATCCGTCCCCATTGACGTTCAATGGAGTTCATGACGGATCCGTCTTGGCCATGTTAAAGATAATTCAACCGGATCTGTTCATATTGGATGCAGACGGTTGTATTATCAGTAACGGAAGCGTTATTGCTGAGCCCTTCCGGATCCAGTACAAACGTTAGTGTGAAAGTAGCCTAAGGAAGGACACATCTGTATCTTGTTCTTGTTGTTATTTATTAGTCAATTATTGATTTATCATTAATGAGTCCATTGACGTGGTTATTATTTTGTATAATTTCATCCCTTGGGCCCCTGAGGATTTAGTTTTTTCCTATTCATATAGCTGTATAAGGCCTCTTTCACCCGAGCGTCATGTCATGTTTGACGCCAGGATAGGGGTGGGTGCGTTGAGGGAAAAGCGTGATTTTTCTGCGCGAGTGCAAAGCGTTTTAATGCTTTTTCCACGCGCTTGGGAAAAATTGGCATGTTTGGTACTCAGACCCGAATCCTCACTGAAGTCCGGATTCGGGTTGCGTACTTTGTAGATTTTATTATTTTCCTTATAACATGGTTATAAGGTAAAATAATAGCATTCTCAATACAGAATGCTTAGTAAAATGTGGATTAAGGGGTTAAAAATAAAAAATTAACTCACCTTATCAACTTGACCGCGTAGTTGCGATCTCTTCTGTCTTCTTCAAGCATTAGCTGCCGGCTAAAGGACCTGTGATGACATCACCGAGCTCATCACATGGTCCTTCCTCATGGTGATGGACCATGTGATTGGACCATGTGATGTGACATCACCACAGGTCCTTTAGAATCACCGCTCATGTGCACAGCCCCATAGAAATGAATGTTCACCTCATTGCACCCGCGGAAATCACACCCGTGTAAAAGGGGCCTAAGGGCTTTTTTTTTTTTTTGCGGGATTAGTTGTACTTTCTAGTAGCACCATTGATGCTGCATACAATGTAGTGAGAAGTTAGCAAAAATTCCCAAAAGAAAAAATGCAGTTCTGCCACAGTTTTACGGTTGACTTTTTTTAAATATATATATATATATATATATATATATATGCATTTTAAGCCCTATGGAGGCTTGCCCCCTGCAGGCCTCCATATTAACTACAGCTCTGATACACTGGGTTCCTTCAGAGAGACCCAGCATATTAGAGCTAACGCATGGTTCATTCGATTGTCACCTGGGGAACCGCTCAAGACCAGCAGCAATTCTGGGTTTTTAGTCTTCAGATGCTGCAGTCACATTTTGGCCAATGCATCTTTAGGGTTAAATGTCTCTGACTGGTGTTATCACCGATCGCAGACATTAGGCTCAGGTTTCTGCTGTCTGAAACAGCAGAAACCCAGTGGCTATGGTGCCTACTGTGCTTGCGAGCGGGAACCATATTTCAATAGATGTCTTCCACTTTCCTCTTTCAGATAGGATCTTGCAGCATACAATACGCATGTGTATTAAGAAATCACCAATAAGAATTTTTGCATACGAGTGATGACACTACATCTGACCATGTTTTTTTCCCTTTTATGTGCTGTATCTCTAATTCTAAGTCATCTCCGTGCTGGTGAATGGAGACTAGCTGTAATGAAATCTCCCATGGAGGGGCAATTCTGATTCCCATCTCTCTCTCATTCACTCAGAAGCACCATATAAGGCATTCTTGAGGAGCACTGGGCAGTATCGATGTGAATAAAGCTCCTGGTGCCGAGATATGACACTTAGTAACTGCAGCTGAATCTGCTTAGCCATGTCTTACCCTCTTCTGCCTATTTGTTTCTCTCTACACTTCCTCCCTTCTTCTTCTTCCCCATCCTCTCTTCATAGACTTCTATGGGGGTGATGTAATCTGATCCTTCAGTGAGCAGGCAGCCGACCTTGCATTTCTCTAACTGGAAAACCGTGGCATTTTTCTCTGATAAGATATATTACAAAGTTTCTTATATTCACCTGTACTATTGATTTGCTGTATGTGGATAAGTAACTTTTTTGTTGGCTAACCCCTTTAATGGATTTATTTCTCCATCCTCTATCAGAATGCTCGTCATGGTGCATAGTGATCTTATGTGCAGCTGCTTCGCCTGGAAAACCCTTCTCATGAAGTGGAGCTGTATAGTGTGAGTGATGCAACAAAGGATAAGTGATTTTATGCACAGCATCTTTCAGCACTCTGCCTCCCGCTCTGTGAGTTTTTGAGTTTCTCTGAGCTCCTCAGTACCATCCATACTGCTGCCGGATTTTATGCAACTGTTTGCAATCTCTGCGGCTCAAACATCTGATCACCTCGCACAGGGATGGGCAAACTGCGGCTCTCTAGCTGTTGTAAAACTACAGTTCCCACCATGCCCTGCTGTAGGCGGATAGCTGTAAGCAGTCTTTGCATGCTGGGAGTTTTGCAACAGCTGGAGAGCCGCAGTTTGCCCATCCCTGGCCTAGCAGATAACACTTTCTGTGACCACTTCAGTGCATGCAGCTACTTGTACTCTCTTGGTAGTCACTCAAACAGGAAGAGGCTGATAGGCTATGTATAGAGTACGTACACTCGAAATGTAATTCTACAGAGCTATAAAATACTGTCATACTACCTGCATGCAGTTACTGCGGTGGAGTTCGCCTTTAAGTCAATATGTTTCCAGTTTCTTGCACTTAGTAAGATTTGCTGATTTGCAGCACAGATATCATTAAATGGAGAATTAGAGGAATCCGTGGCATAGCTGAAAGCCCGGCCGGCTCATTTACTAGACGACATACATCAGTAGAGCCATCTTGAAATGAATGATGGAAATTAGTGTTTCCATTTACAGTAGTCATAAAATGGTGGCAGTTGTCACTGTTGGCTGCCTCCAGATAATCACCTCCACTGGTCGGGTATCTGATGCTGTACGGACCCTACAGGGCACATCACCATCCCCCGCACCGAGAGGGTCATTTGTATCTCAAAATTCTGAGTGTCATATATGTAATAATCTGCTGTGTCCGCATCTCCAGACATTTCTGATTGATCGGATTATAATTCAGTATTGATAAAACTAATCATAAAATGGTTTCTCAGCCCAAACTATCTATCTATCTACAAAAACGAATGTGCAGCACCACAGAAATCAGCGACGGAGTGCCAGCGGCTGTAGGCTCCATCCAATGTCCCAATGCTCGATACACCAAAGAAAAGAGTCCACCGCACTTCCAGAGAATAGTGTCTTTTGGCATTGGTGTAAATAAAAGACACTATTTACTGGAAGTGCCGTGGACTCTTTCCTTTGGTGTATCTATCTATCTATCTATCTATCTATCTATCTATCTATCTATCTATTTTTTCTTTCTTCCTTTCTTCCTTCCTTCCTTTCTCCTTCTTTCCTTTTTTTCTCTCTCCCTCCATACAATATGTCTCAGGTCCTTGAGGATTGAACTAATACCATCATATCTATCTATCTATCTATCTATCTATCTATCTATCTATCTATCTACTTCCCTTCTGTTAGGTTGCTAGGGGTGGAACTAGTGCTATCATATCTATCTATCGATCAATCAATTTTCTTTCTATCCTTTCTTCATAGGTCCTGAGAGGCGGAACTAGTGCCATCATAACTAACTAACTAACTAACTATCCTTCCTTCCTCCTTCCTTCTGCCCTTCCTTACTTCTTCATTCTCTTCCTTCCTTCCTTCCATCCCCCTCCCTTCCTTCTTGTTTTCTTCCTTCTTGTGTAATGTGTTTGATCCTCGGGGCAGGGCTATCATAATGCTTAATGTTTACTATACAAGACAGAAGCCCCTGGTTTTTCTTTCCTCTTTGCATCTTTCCTACAACCCTCGGGACTATGGAGTCCTGTACAGTTGTAGCCACCTAACCGTGAAAGGAAGAAGCCACACCTGGGCAGGTTTTCTCCAAGGGCCCATAGATTTTCTATGGTATGGATTTATCTTAAGATGAGGGCCCGCTGGTGGTTGTATGGCCCCTGGAAAGTGAAGGTTTAGTCTAGCCTATAGATTAGATTGTAAACCCATGTACCTTGGGTAAGATAATGAACTCCATTCAGTTGGGTGCCTGAGATTAAGATGTGATTGTTTTACCGTGAAGATGGGAATTTCACATAGTTCCATCAGCATCGTTACACGGCCGACATGGAAAACAATAAACTGTAATTACTTGATGAGGGACGTGTTCAGACACAGCAGCCCCGCCACTGACACAACCTGAAATTAGTTTTTTTCTCATTTTTGGATCTTTGACCCAACTCTATTAACATTTTTTCTTTCCCATTTCGGATTAATTACCGACGGCGTCAGAAATGGCGCTGCCTATCTCGCTGATTTTTTTCTCCATTTACTTATTTACAATATTTAAAATTAACTTATCAAAATGCGGAGCCGCGGAGATCATTCATCTTTCTGTCGACCGTTTCTACATCACAATACCGCCGTGATTGATAAAGTGTCTTAAGTTCAAGCGCTGAGAACTCGGCTACAGTAAAAATTCCAGCGGAAGATTAATTAAGAGTCATCTTTGGGCGACAGGTTTTTAAATAGGTTTTGGATTTAAACAAAATATCAGCTGAAGCAGAAAGATTTTAAGGAGAAAACTTAATGACGGCTGCACTTTACAAAGAAACGTAAGACTGCATCAGGAAGAACAATCTGAAGAATATTTAAGAAATGGCACAGGGGCGCGGTTCTTATAGACATAGCAGGGCTGAATTTGTCATTTGTTGACTTAAAGGACTGGCACAGGAAAATATGGCTGCTTTCTTCTAAAAACAGCGCCAGACCTTTGCACAGGTTGTGGGTGGTATTGCAACTCAGCTCCATTGAAGTGAATGAGGCTCGGCTGCAATACCAGATGCAACCTGTGGATAGGTGTGGCATCATTTTGAAGAAAGCAGACACGATTTTCTAATCCTGTACAGTCCCCTCACGATAATACAGTACATGTCTATGTATTTGTGTACTCTAAGTTCTCCTTACTGTTTCCCCTTTCTGTTACACAGACTGCTTCTCTTACCCCTCCCTCTCAGAGACTGCTCCCCTGCCTCTCCCTTCTTTGTTACACTGACTTCTCCCTATGGCCCCTCCCTCCTAGGCTGCTTCTTATTCTCCCTTCTATGCACAGTCAGCTTCACATACTCTCATCTCTCACAGACTGCTCTCTCCTGCACACTGATTGTTTCCCATAACTCAGTATCAAAGACTCCTCTATTATGGCATTTTCTTTCACACAGACTGCTCCCCTGCCTCTCCCTTTTTCTCATGAACACGAACATGTGCCGGCCGTTCCGTGCATTGGGGACCCCAATTGCGGTCCCCAATGCACGGGCAACATCCATGCGGCTGCCGCAGCTGGATCCAGACCCATTCAACTTGAATAGGTCCGTGATCTGTCCATTCCGCAAAAAGTAGAGCATGCGGAGGCACGGCCAGAAACAACACGGAAGCACTCTGTAGTGCTTCCATGGGGTTCCACTCCATCGTTCCGCACCACATCTCCCGGATCGCGGACCCATGCAAGTTAATGGGTCCGTGATCCGTAATGTGGATGCACACGGCCGGTGCCCGTGAATTGCGAACCCGCTGTATGCTGGCCGCAATACGACCACGGCCGGCACACGGTCGTGTGCATGAGCCCTTACACGGATTTCTCCCAATGCCCCCTTCTTCCTAGTCTGCTATTTATTCTACCTTTTTCCACACAGTCAGCTCGTCATACACTCATCTCTCACAGACTGCTCCCTTCTCCACATATTGTTTCCCATGTCCCCTCTCACAGATTCCGTTGCATGACCCCCTCCCATACACACACAGACTGTTTTCTCCTCCACACTGATTGTTTCCCTTGACTCAGTGTCACAGACTTCTCTATATTGCCCTTTTCTTCTCACACTCAGGTCTCTACCTTCACACAGACTGCTGTCTGTGCCTCCTTTCTTTCACAAACAGCTCCCCTGCCTCCCCTTTCTATCTTTCCCTTCTTTGTTGCACAGACTTCTCCCTATACCCCCTCCTCCTAGGCTGCTACTTATAGTACTCCCTTCTCCACACAGTCTGCTCGTCATACACTCATCTGATCCCTCCTCCACACGGATTGTTTCCCATGTCTACTCTCACAGACTTCTTTGCATGATCCCCCTCCCCACACACAGACTGCTCCCCTCCTTCACATAGACTCCACTATATTAATCTTCCCCTCTCACACAGAATGGTCCCCACTTTTACACAGACTGCATCTCTTGCTCCCCTCTCACAGACTGCTCCCCATAACCCATTGCTTTCACAAACTGCAACTGCTCCCCAGCCTCTCCTTTCTATATCTCCCTTATTTGTTACACAGACTTCTCCCTATGCCCCCTCCCATATAGGCTACTGCTTACAATATTCCACACAAATTCTCCCTTCTCCACACAGTCTGCTCTTCATACACTCATCTGCTCCCTCTTCCACACAGATTTTTTCCATGCCCCCTCTCACAGACTCCTTTGCATGACACACACACACACAGACTGCTCCCTCCATCACAAAAACTGTTCTGTATCCCCCTCTCATACACTACCTTCTAGATGGCTTTAAAGGGCTCAATAGAAAGTTGAACACTGACACTTTCTTTTACTTCCTGCACTATTCATAAAGAAGAGTTCCTGGAGGGGTGGAGAGGACTGTGCAGCTAAAATTGTATAGTTGCATGGTTCTCTCTATAATGGGGCGGAGTAACTCAGGAGTGCTCAGACAGAACATTAAGAGGAGAACTAGGCAGCACATTGTATAGGGAACAGTGCTGGAGTTTGAATTGTTTAGGGGTTTTGGTCTAGGGTCTGTATTTGTTTAGCAAACCTAATGAGTGGTCTGAATTTTATGGGATTTGGTCTGTGGCATACTGTATATTTATTTGGGGTTTTGATAACGAGGATCATATGTCTTGTACTATTTGTGAATGTTGGGGGAGGGGGCTTCTTCTATATGAATGAAAATTTCTCTGCTATAGTTGGGTGGGATTAGACAGAAGTCCGTTCTAGTATGACAGGCAGGGGCCGACTGAGGAACTTAAAGTGGCCCTGGAAAAATACTAAAAGTGGCCCCTTTTTGTAGTCGGGTCCAAATTGATGGAACAAATGGCCAGCAATACCATATTGTGGAATATTATACCACCCCAACAGAGCCAAATACCACAGGCCATCACAAAATACTGCGGCCAGCAACACAAAATACATCCCCGAAAACTTCCACTGGCTGGCCATGGGGAGGACTCGGGTGACCCCTGGGCATTAACCTACTGGGACATTTCCTGTAAGGTCTATGGCTAATCCACCCCTGATACCAGGTCCAGTCGCTAGGACAACCAAAATCTTTGTGGTGCAGGAGTGCCCTCCTGATAGAGAGCTGAGCAAGGCTAAGATAGTTTTAGAGGGTGTGCCCTCCATCAAATTATGCTGCGGCCAACTGAGTTGGTTGGACAATGGTCTTCCAAGTGCCCAGAGGAGACCAGCTGAGCTGAGATACAATGATACTAACTAGGACATCCACAGACATACTGCCATTCACAACTTTGTACTAACTGCAATGTTAAAAACTGTTGTGCCTCTCTGTAAGGCCTCATGCGCACGAACGTTTATTTTATCAGTTTAGGTTCCGTTTTTGCGTTCCGTATACGGTCCGTACATGGAACCATTCTTTTCATTGGGTCCACAAAAAAACAAAATGTACTCCGTATGCCTTCAGTTTCCGTATTTCCGTTCTGTTCAAAGATAGAACATGTCCTATTATTGTCCGCATAACGGACAAGGATAGTACTGTTCTATCAGGGGCCAGCTGTTCCGTTCTGCAAAAAAGCGGAACGCACACGGACGTCATCCGTATTTTTGCAGACTGCAAAATGCTGAAAAAGCGATACAGTCGTGTCAGATAGGCCTAAGACAGAGGAGAACGCCTAAAAAACTTCTGGATCTCATCACAAGTAAAGTTTATAGCAGGTTATGTCCTCCATGTCCAGTTGCAGCGCAGTGACTCCGGTTCCTGAGAGTGGACCTGTTCCTAGTGTGTTTCGTCTTCAGTCACTCTTACATTACCAAGCCTAGAATCCTTTGTAAACGTTTGCAGACGGTTGTCAGATTAATGGAATTTTCCATTATTATGAATAGAGATTAGCGAAGTTTTCAAAAATTCGATTCGTCTGGTTCACCGAATTTTTCGAAAATATTTGGTTCGATCCAAAATTAATTATGGGGAATCGCGTGAAAAATGGCTATTTCCTGGCTGCAGAGAGCCTTGATAGTGGTGTAGAATACTGTGCTTTGCAGTAACATGCATATGGAGTCTGCTGTGGTATGACATGCAGATGACAGGCATCGATCTTAGAATCACTGCACACTTCACATATTTGGGCAGTTACGGAGCCAAAACTGACCAAATAACTCAAGTGTGAACTCAGCCTTACAGGTCGATCTTAGTGTCAAGAAGAAGACCACTCCTTTTACAACGTTGGCAGCTGATTCAACATAGATTAACCTGTTCTATTAAATGCTTATAGAAGTAGAGCCCCGACAGAGTGGAAAGGGTGTCAGCAGTAAATTTGTTTTGACATCACTGATTATTTTGCCCTTCCTCTGATCCATCAGAACAATAACCCCCAAAAACGGATCCTGTCTGTGGAGCATCCACCTTCACTCGGTCAGCATTTGGTCAGTAATCCATCAGTATTGCTAAAGCCCAAAAAAACAGGAGTGGATCCAAAACAGAGATGACACGTGAATGGATTGTCTTCTGTGTTTTGTACCCACTCCTGATTTTGGCTACCAAATCATAAGCCAATTCTGATGCAAAATAGGGACCATGTCATGCAGGCCTTACAGCTGTTACAAAGACAGGATCCATTGTGCATCTCATTTTTCCTTCCTTTTGGCAGATCAGAAGAAGGGTAAAAGAAATTATGATGTCAGCCAGGCCAAAAGGTAAAATAGTGGCCCAGTCATGAAGTGGGAAGGGTCGGAACAGCATGAGAAGTCTACAGAGTGGCCCTATGACATAGTGATGAGGCGGAAGCAGCATGAGGAGACCACAGAGTAGCCCAACGACAGAGTCTAGAGGTGGAGGCAGAAGCATCAGGAGGAGGTTACAGAGAGGCACAATGACAGTGTGGAGGTGGCAGCAGCATCAGGAGGCCACAGAGTGGCACAATTACAGAGTGTGGAGGTGGTGGCAGCAGCATCAGGAGGAGGCCACAGGCTGGCACAATGACAGTGTGGATGTGGCAGCAGCAGCATAAGGAGACCACGGAGTGGCACAATAACAGAGTGTGGAGGTGGTGGCAGCAGCATCAGGAGGAGGTCACAGGGTGACACAATGACAGTGTGGAGGTGGCAGCAGCATCTGGAAACCACAGAGTGGAAAGGTTACATAGTGTGGAGGTAACAGCAGCATCAGGAGACCACAGAGTGGCAAGGTGACATAGTGTGGAGGTAACAGCAGCCTCAGGAGACCACAGAGTGGCAAGGTGACATTGTGTGGAGGTGGCAGCAGCATCAGGAAACCACAGAGAGGCAAGGTGACATTGTGTGGAGGTGGCAGCCACATCAGGAGACCACAGAGTGACCTGGTGACAGAGTGGGGAGGTGGGTGCCAACACCAGTACCAGCTGAAGATGATGGGTGAAAGAAGGAGCACTTGGCATCAAATGTGTGGCATCAGGCGGGTGGCAGCATCAGAATAGTAGCTGAGGCAGGTAGCCAGAAGAAACCGGTCTCTTTTGTCAAAGTGTTGGTGTGGTACCATGGATGATCTAGTCTGATGTATCAGGCATTGGTGGGTAGAAATCATGGCTGATCCACGCCTGATTCATCTTGACAAAGTCACAGTCTCTCCACATTTTGGGTGGACAGGTGAGTTCTTCTTGGGATAACTGTGGCCCCCACCGCAAAAAACACCCACTCTGATGCCACACTACTGGCCGGGCAGTACAGCTTTTCCAAGGCAAACTCTGCCAGTTGCGGCCACAAATCCAGTTTGACTCCCCAGTAGTCCAGTGGATCTTCAATGTGGGGTGGCAGGGTGCTGTCCAAGTATGCCACCACCTGCTGGTTCAGGTCCTGCAACTGGGCTAGCTGCTGCTGGTGAGTATTTTCTTCACTAGGCGGGTGAAGAAAGCTGCTCATCAGCGACTCTCGACTCAAGTTGCTGCTGATGGAGCTGGAACTGCTCCAACCCCCCTCCCGATCAGACCTGCGAGAGGATGGACAATGGCACAGATAGGCAGCGGACAACTGACTAAATAGGATGTCTCTACAGTAGTTCAGTTTGTCCTCCCTCTCTGCGGGTGTAAAAGGCCCCCATTTTGTACCGGTAGCGAGGGTCCAACAAGGTGGAGAGCCAGAAGTCATCCCTCTGCCGAATGGTGACAATTCGGCTGTCACTATGCAAGCAAGTGAGCATGCATTGGCCCATTTGTGCAAGTGACTTGGAGAGACTCCCTGCCTCCATCTCCACTGCATACTGCCACGGTGTGCCTGGGTCCTCTGCCTCATCTTCCTCATCGCCCTGTAGCTCCTCTGGCTGGTCCAGCTCCTCCTCTCCTGTCACAAGTGTAGAATAACCACTCATTTCGCTACACATTGCATGTGCTCCAATTTCCTCCTCCTCCTCCGCCTCCTCCTTCAGTTCAGCACCTACAGGGCTCATGTGGCCATGAGATCTAGGCACCACGTCTCTAGTCCCCTGACCAGCCAGATTTACCAGCATCTGTTTCAGAACACGAAGCAGTGGAATGGCGTTGTTCATCCAGTAGTCCTGATGACTGACAAAGAACGTGGCCTCCTCAAAGGGCTTTAGCAAATGGCAGGTATCACGCATGAGCTGCCACTGGCTGACATCGAAGTTACAGAGGGAGTACTCCTGTTCGTATAGTGTGTCTAACATATAGAGGGTGGAATTCCAATGGGTGGAAACGTCGCATATCAGCCTATGTTGGGGTATGCCGTTCTGCCGCTGCAGCTCAAGGAGGGTGTGCTTGACAACCAGATTGAACACGTGTGCCATGCAGGCCGCATGGCTCAGCCCTCCTGAATGCAGCGCCCACACCATGTTCTTCCCGTTGTCGGTCACCAGGATTCCCATTTTGAGTTGTCATGGAGAAAGCCAGGATTCAATTTCTTGATGGACACGGAGCAGTTCCTCTTCTGTGTGACTCCGTTTGCCCAGACAAACAAGGTGCAGAACAGCGTGACACTGCTGTGCCCTGAACATGTGGTATGCTGGAGGGGCATTGTGAATTGTCCCTGCAGTAAAGGCTGCGGACACGGTGGAGGATGAGGAGGCAGATGGCGGACATTGCCGCAGGACCAACGGCGTGAGAACGTGGAGGCTGAAGCAGCATCACCTGGCCAAGTTGCTGGTATGGCTGTGCAGGGACCACATTCACTGAGTGATTCGTAAAGGACATGTATTGTCCCTGACCATAGTTACAGCTCCCCACGTCGGGCGCTGCCGTGCACTTTGGCAGACACCGACAGGCTCAAGGACTTCCCCACCTTCTGTTCTAAATACGTGTGCAGGGCTTGGGACTCTCCACCTCGGCTCGGCACAAGCCATAAGTTCTCTGAAAGGTACAGAGTCCAACTCTTGGAAAGGGAGGGACTGGCAGTACCAGCAACTTGGCCAGGAGCACATTCAGCTTCTGCGCCGTTGGATGAGTGCATGCATACTGTTGTCTCTTGCCAATCGTTTTGGTGATCGATTGCTGATGGAATCACTGATGAGGAGTAGGAGGAGGAGCAGGAGCATCAGGACCAGCAGATGGTGGGAAGCACAGACAGCTCCCTTCGGCTGAGGTGATGGATCCTTGACTGCCTGAAATCGCGTGCCATGGTTGCTGCGGCAGGCTGGACCACCACATCGGAGCCATGGTTCTCCCAGGGCACTTTATGGTGACGCTGCATATGTTGACGCATGGCTGTGGTGCTTACATTGGAACCCTGGCCACGCTTACATCTTCTGCCCACAGATTCTGCAAATGGCCATGTTCACCTCCCCGGCGGCTTAACAAAAACTGCCACACCGCCGAGTAGGTGATTTTTCCCCAACACTCCGCACTGACTGACTGTTACCACCGCTGCTACTTTCGGGCAGGTATGCTCAAGCGGGTGGTCTACCCGGGCAAGTTTGGCTCCCGACCTTCCCACTGCTGCCACCCTGCTGACTCCCAGCTATGTAAGTGATTTGCTGGCTCTACAGCTTCTCACGGGCAAGCTTCCATCCTCTTCTCCCGATGATGATAAAGCCCGTTCATCACCCAGCTCCCAAGTGCGATCAGCTACGTCATCATCATTGAGTACTGTTTGCACGTCACTGAGCGTAACACCAGCTCCCACGCCACTCTCCTCATAACTACCTGCCCGCCTACCGTAGGAAGCGGCGGATGTCTCCTCCCAGGTCTTGGCTGGCCAGTAGCTGCTGACTGTCCTCTAGTAGCTCATCCTTGCTGTATAGTGAAGCTGAGCCCACAGCATATAATACTTCTCTGGCTGAGGGAACAGAAAAGGACAGAGGCAGGTTGAGGACAGGTGAGGGCACAGGGCCTGCTTCCGGGCCATGCCAACTAAGGGTTGTGTCTGACGGACCCACCAACTCTTGGCTGGGGGTGTCTGATGTCCCTTGGGACAAAGTGGATGACCGAGTCAACCATTCAAGAACCGCTGGGTTGTTGGTCAAGACACGACCGCTAGATGACACTGGGAGCTCAGGCCTTTCAAAGTGACCCCTGCTGCCACGTCCCCTTACTCTGCTGCGACCTCTGCATGCGCCAGAAACATTTAGGCCTCTGCCCCTACCCTGTGCAGGGCCTGGCATTTTTCTGTCTGGCATACTGTTAGATCCAATAAATAAATAAAAGGAAATTAAAACACCACAAAAAAGTCTGTAATTTTTAACTTCACCACACAATGGCAAATACTTTTTTGTGCCATTAATACACGCCAAAAGTGCTTTAAAACATATAACTGCACCGCTGAACGGCAAATATATTTTACTTTTGCCACTAATACACGAGAAAAAGGGCCTTTTATTTTGGCACTTCACCACACAACGGCTAATAAGCCCTTTTTTTCCCCACTAATACAAGCCAAAAAGGCTTTAGAACATATAACTGCACTGAACAAGGGCAAATAAGACGTAGAAATATTTCCTTGTAATAAGCCCTGTTAATGGCGGTATCACACAGCACTTGCACCCCAATAACAAGAACGGTTTGCTGGAATTACAGCAGTATAATGGCAACTTGGATCCGCAGTCAGTGCAGCAAGGTGTAATAGGATTGTTCCTATTACCCAGGCTGTAACCTCACCTACTGAACCCTGTTCTACATAAATGCTGTGGAATGATTCCTCCCTATTCTTTCCCTACACCTCGAATAATCTTTCCTGAACTTGTAAATTGTTTTTAGCACAATGAAGTCTTTCCTAGCACTGTCCCTAGCGCCTGCTGACGTCTCTCCCTGCACACTGGAAAATGGCAGAATCCAAGATGGCTGAGGCTATTTATAGGGCTTTGACATCACAGGGGCTGGCTGATGATTGATCCTTGTTCCCAGAGTTCTTTGCTCCATGTCCTAACATGTGCAGCAGCCATTTTAGGAAAAAATGCGATTCGTTACCACAAATTCGAATTCGGATTCGGTACAAATCAAATTTTTCCTGAAATTCGGATCAAATTCCACTTTGTCAACTTCGATTCGCTCATCTCTAAGTATGAATCTGCTGAGCCATGTAAAATGGCCACTGTGATATTGATGATATTTCACGGAGCCTTCACCACCTGTTGGGTAGATAAGAACAAGCTGCCAGTGGTGTTTGCCGCCATTTGGCCTTTCAGATTCATTTCTTATTCTGTGAAACTGTTTCCATGTCAGAATTAGTCAGCGCTTAGGTTTTCAGCACTATCTCCGTGTAGACGCCTGTGGCATTTGTTTGTTCCTGACGATGCACAGGGATTTCTTTTGGCGACCAGCGGTTATCCACTATGGAGATGATGGAAGATGATTCATAGCTGACTTTGACATTCGTTTTCTGGCAAAGGCTGATAAGATGAAGACAAAAAGCCAGCGAGTTTATCTACGTGAAGGTGGGGAGGGGCATTTTGGCTCCGACCGTTTAATTCAGAGCAGAGTAATGTGGGTCGACTCCATTAATACCTGGGAGACTCACAATTTATTGCGCTGTATTCCTTCAATATAGCAATGAAAAAAGATCTTATGCCTCAAACTGTAAAGTTACAAAAATTTCTACTGTAGGCAATTTTTTTTTACGTTCCAAAAAGAAGACAAAAACTAAGACAATACTTGAATGATATGGGATGAAGAAGCATGGCCTCAATACTGAAGCTACTTACATTGGAGCATAGTCTGTTCCATCTGTACAGGTCATGGGTGAAGGCAGGAGACATCGGCCTGGGCTTGGAATCGGAGAGGACGGAATGGCTGTCAGATGAGGACTGCTTTTCTCTACCTTGGGCCTTAGGAAGGTCAATCTTTTCTGTCGTTCCTGTTTAAGGAGATAGCTGTGAAAATAGAAAGATCTGATGGTCGCAAGTTGACTCCTGTAGACCCACATTAATGAAAGGAAAGAGACTGCTGGCACTAATTGACTGGACACCATGCGTTGGGCCACCAAACCAATGAACTATAGGGACCAGTTGACTGGGACGTAGGAAATGATGGACAGTTGGCACTAAAAAAAAAAAACACTGGGTAACAGGGACTGGTGACACCAAACAGCTTAGTGGTATCTATTTGGGGCGCCAGATAACTGGATACCAGTTATCAAACCACTAGATAACAGGGGTCAAAAATATTAGGGTCCCTTTTATGGTAGACCCCAGGCCAATGATGAGCACCAGCCACTTAGCATACCAGTGAGAAATGGCACATATAGGGGTATTCCCTTCTGGGACTTATGTAGCATGTTGAAAGAATATGCCAATACTGTTCTATATGTGCAGGTCCCAACTCTGGCACCCACTCCTATCACAAGAACGGGGCCCTGCTGTGCATGGAGATCATGCTGCGCATGCGCTGTCGTCTCCATTCCTTACTATTGGAATTCCAAAATAGCTGAGGTTGCTTGCTTGGCTATTTTGGAGGACCCTAGCAGTGAATGGAAAGCATGCAAGCATGGGACCTCTGAAAGTAGCTGAGCACGCTTGCGTGTGTGCCATGGAAGACCCATAGCAGTGAATGGAGAATGCTGTGCATGCGCAGTAGGACCTCCATTCACAGCAGAGTCCCGTTCTTGACAAAGCAGCAGGTTCGAGAGGTGGGACCCACATCTACTGGACTTTTATGACATATTTTGTGAAGCTAGTCTACATGTATTTATCTGTTCAGCATTTGGGGGCATATTTCACACATGACTTTCTCTAATGTTAACCCTTTGTCTTCCTACTTGCGACCCCATCAATGTTTTGTGTGCTATCATCTATCAGAACTGATTAGTAAAATGCTATATGATTTGATTTGGCCGATTACCCTCCTCTGACTCTATTTTTGAATATTTTGACCCTCACATACTGTACATGTTAATACAGTACTAAAAACTGTAGGTCCAAAACCATCCCATTGGGTGCAGCGAAGAAGTCACTTTCCTCCATGGGATAAAACTACCTTGCCCTTTACCTGTCATCAGGCTTTAGCAAACTGGAAGAAATCCAAACTCCAGAGGCACTGAAGTGGCTGCTATCCACTGCTCCATCTCATCCGTTTCATCTCCCGGTTTCAATCCAAGGAAATAACGCCATAGAGCGGGATTTATCATAGACCAGCAGGATGGTCATTTGTGGTGTATACCGCCGGCACTTTCAGTACGTTAAGCATAATGGAGGTTCCTAATTATTGTGTTTTTTATAATGGTTTTTTAATAGTTTAGTTGTAGATGTGATTATATGTAAGATCATGATCATTGAGTCCTGGGAGGAATGATGTATATGGAACACAGAATTAATGCTGGAAGACATCGGTCCAGGCAAAACCAGAGTCGGGCAATACAAAACTGCATTATTCATCATGTGGACTCTGAGAAGGCTTGTCCAGCTTTGTACACTTTTTACAATCTGAAGCCCAGCCTGTGTGGGTATGTTGAAAAATCCATATGCCACTTTTTTACCTGTATTTTAAGCCCCCTTAGGGACTTAAACATGCGATTATCAGATCCCTTCTACCATAGACTGTAAAGGCTTACATCTTATCATTTATATTGGTCTCTTTCCCAATCTGAGCGTACACTGGGGCTTAAAAGTTTGCAAGCCCTTCAGAATTTTCTATGTTTCTTTACAAATGTGACCTAAAACTACATCAGTTTTCACACAAGTCCTAAAAACAGATAAAGGACCAAATCAAAGAAATGAGTCAAAAACATTGATTTTGGCAATTTATTTGTTGAGGAAAATGATCAATATCGCGCTGTATGTGGTAAAAGTATGTGAACCCTTGCTTTCAGTATCTGGTGTGACGCCCTTGTTTCCAGTAATGGCTGATTAGTCCTGAATAGGGTTGAGCGAACCCAAACTGAAGTTTGGGTTCGGGTTCGGTTGATTTTATTATTTTCTATTATAACATGGTTATAATGGAAAATAATAGCATTCTTAAGACAGAATGCTAAATAAAATGGCCATTGAGGGGTCGAGGAGAAAGAAGAAAGAAGAGGATGTCAACTGCGCAATCAAGTGGATGAGGTGTTTTTTTTTTTAACCCCTTAATGGCCATTTTATTTAGCATTCTATCTAAAGAATTCTATTATTTTCCGTTATAAAATATTAAAGAAAAGTTCGGGTCCGCATTGACTTTAATGGGGTCTGGGTTCGGGGTCAAGTTCGGGTCCCGAACCCGAACTTTGACCTGAAGTTCAGCTGAACCCGCCGAAACCCGAACTTCCACGGGTTCGCTCATCCCTAGTCCAGAACATTGGCTTGGTGCAGTTTTAGCCTATTCCTCTGTATAAAACCACTTCAGCTCTTCTATGTTGCTGGTTTCCTCCCATAAACTGCTTGCTCCAGGACCTTCCACAACATTTCTATTGGATTAAGGTTTGGACAGTGACTTCCATTCCAAAACGTTATCTTTCTTCTTCTTTAACCATTGTTTGGTAGAACGACCTGTGCGCTTGGGGACCTTGTCTTGCTGCATAACTAATGATGAGTGAATTTGAGAAAGTTCATTTCAGGTCTGATTTAGACCGAAAGCTAGTTGTACCTAAATCAAAAGTGTTTCGAGCTCCAAGAAAACCAGTACATGACACTCGGACTTGATGCATGACATTTTTTTGTAACCTTTCCAGCCTGATGAGCATCAACAACTCTTCTCCCGAGGTCCTCAGAAATCTCCTTTGCTCAGGCCATGATACACTGCCACAAAGATGTGTTGTGCAGATCTGACTTTAATAGATGCCGGTTCTTAAAATTTTATATACTTTTGACGCTAACAGATGTATGATATTGGATCATTTTCCTTAATCAAATAATTTTGACTTGGTGACCTTTATCTAATTTTGTGAACTTTGATGTAGTTTAAGGTGAAATTATATGCAGAAATAGAAAAAAATGATGAAGGGTTTACACTTTAAAGCACCTCTCTAGATAGATCTATCCCCATTCTTGAGACAGTGATGAGTTCCATTTATGAAATATCTTATCCATATGCCATAAATGTCCAGATGGGATCACCCCTTCAACTTTACCCAAATTTGGTTAAGTACTTCAACTTCTGATGATACAATTTAATTATAATATCACAGCATGCTAGTAAAAGCCTCGTCAGACTGCAATTCACATCACACCCAGCGGATGGCCACATATAGTATAAACAACTCCCAACAGAGTATCACTAAATCATGTTTTGTTTTTTGTTTTTTCTTCAAGGCTGGAACCACTCACCTCAAGATACAGTATGTGAAGCCAAGAGGAAAAGTGAGGACGAACACATCTGTGCATTCAAAAGGAACACTCCTATGCCCTGATTCATGTAAAATGAGACATCATATAGAACATGACGATACATTTCTAGCAAAGCTTGAACCAGTCCTGTAACTCACATGGGTCCAGAGATCTCCACATTCAATGCTCCAATTAATCTGCTAGATTCTTTTCAGCCTGGCAGCTCGGGGTGTGTCCTTTCAGCTGTAGCTCTCTCCCTGTAACTGCCACAGCTTCTAACGGAAGCTATGGCTGGTGGCAGTTGAATATTTAAATCGAGCGTGTTCCATCAGCTCAGTAGGACGGACAAAAAATAAGAAAAACAAAACAAACAGCAGGTGGCGCTATACAGATGCATTTTATTGAATAACTCACTGGCTATACTAAATTTTTAATTACATGCAATTACAAAAGTATTCCAGATCCAGGAGCTGGTTTGATAAATGAAGAATATGTTTTGGGACACAACCCCTTTAAAGAAGCACTCTAGGTAGCACTGATGCATTATGCTATGTCCAGGCCCCGAGAGGGAGGGAGTTCTTCTACTGCTGTTCTTTGATTCGCTGTGTCATGCTCCACCCCTGGCACTCGATTTGACACAATGTATCAGTTTTACCCAGACTGTTTCTTTAAGAATCATCAAGAACCTTGAAGACAACTTGGAAGGAGCTTTGGAGGGTGATGCTTTGCCATTCTCTGGATCGTTACATCCAGGATTTATGAAGCAGAACTGGATAGGCCTCGTGTCATTTATCCGTAACCGCTCTCACTCACTATGTAAGCAGACGGCGGGAGCCCGGCCTCATCTTTATTCATAAGACAATCTTAACTATTTGTTTCTGTCTTTCCCTGTTAATCAGCGCCTTCAAGTTTCGCCTGAATCACTTACTGTTTATTTTACTCCTCTGGTTCTGCTCTAGGAAATCTCCGACGCATTATCCCCACTGTTCTGATTGCAAATTATTCTTATGATGGAAAAGCAGATGAAAAGAAGACAAACCTCGCCGGCGGTACCGTCTGATTATCCGTTCTGTATAGCCGAGACCACCACCGGTGCTAACCTTACTCCACCGCCTCTTAATGCCATTGAGCCATGCCATGAAGACATTTGGCCTTGTAACATACACCGCGCCCTGGGGAGATAAGAATTTTGTTTACTCCATAATGCAAGCATTGCAGGACAGCGGGAGCGTGCCTCTCACCACTCTCTTGCATCCATAAATATCCTTTATGTATAAACTTTTCAAATTCATGCTCACATATGTAGTCGAATGCAACAAGCTGGTGTTCTTTAGAGTCATAGAAAGAAATATTTAGGATTAAGAAAAAAATCTCAAAAACAAACAACTGAAATATAAATAATAAAAAATAGAGAACTATTTACCTAGTTATATACTGTAGTACGGAGAAAGTGATATGGAATAAAGTCTGGTCAACCATTTAATTTGCCCATCGAATAATCTGATTCCGCAGAATCAGAACCTAGTGCCCGCGCTGGTATAGAGTTATGGGTAGGACTTAACTCTTTACTAAATAAATGTAAATGTCCATTCAAAATCTTCTCTGTACCTGTCCAGGAGATGGAAAATCGATAGTACTTGTGTGTCCACCTCTGGTACGGGAGTTCTTTCCTTCAGTGCTTCTGGCTCAACCTCTAGTGGCGCGCGTCGCTCCGGCCAGCAGCGAACGCTCACACGAGGGAACCTGCAGGTACGATGTGGAGAAGCTGAGTGCGTGTGACGTCACCGCTACTGTTAAGGATGCCTCCAGAGGACAAAAACTCCAACGCGTTTTGGAGCCTTACTGGGCTCCTTCCTTTAATTTGCCAGCATGTAACACAAGAAAATACTTGGGTGCCCCAGAGATTAAGGGACCCTCTGATGGCACGTTCATCTCACTGTGGATCTCTCCCCTTTTAAATTTGGTGTACTGGGTTCAGTAGAGGAAGGGGGTTCTTCCCAGCTGTACAGCCGCAGCAAAGTGTCCAGGCTGAATGGCTAAGCTAAGAGTGGGGCTCAGTGGGTTGAAGTTTAGTGGTGTGACGGGGGCCAGAAATGCCAAATCTGCCCCTGTTTTTGACTTTCCTTTTCCCTAGATGTGGACGGGTTCTCATCCACTCATGTTCAGACATCACTTATAAGGAAGCCTTTTTTTAAATAAAACCTCTATAACACAACGCGTTCTCGGAGTGCATGAACTCCTTTCTCAAATCAATGAGGAAGATCTTGGGGATCTGTCTAATATAAAAGAGAGTCCCCGTCGCTAGCCGTGCAACCTAAATGGAATTGTTAAGCAGCTTGATCCACCTCCGGAATAGGTCCACGCCCGGATATCAAAGTACATTTAACAATACCGATCCGGGCTAAGTCCCTGGAACCACCTGTGAAGGAATTGTTCTTAATCCTCCTTCTCCTTTGTGGTATACTCAACGCTTGTTCACACCGTCCTGTCACTTTTCTTCTCTGGAACAATAAGCCATCGGAAACGCTGGTCCTCCGTGTCGTGCTCCTACTACAAAACTGTAATACCAATAGTGAAGGTCCCTAACACGGATTGCGCCACATAGACATTTATTTACTTACTCTGTCTATCTGACGTTTGTGGATGAAGGTTCTTGCAGGGATTGAAGACAATCCTAGGCGCATGCTATCGCACACCAAATTTTAAAGGGGAGAGATCCACAGTGAGATAAGCGTGCCAGAAGCGCCACTCTCTCCTGGTGCGCTTATCTAACTGCTTTAAATTTGGTGTCCAGGATTATCTTTCAACCCAGCAAGAAGCTTCATCCACAAGCTTCAGATCCCCAAGATCTTGCTCCTTGGCTTAAAAAGAAATCCCTTCATGCGTAGTTTTAAACGGGTGCAGAGGTAGCAGTTGCTATCTGGCGCAGGAGCCTGGGGGCCCAAAGACCTTTGTGCCACATAAGAAGTAGTGATGAGCAGGAGGTGCCATATTCGATTTCGTGATATTTCACGAATATTCTATTGAATATTTTTCATATATTCGTCATTATTCTATATATTGCAAATGTTACGCTAATTTATATTCGCATTGCGAATTAAACTTAGAGCTGAGTTCTAATGGTTGTAACTTGCATTGCTAGAATTGACTGAAGATAACGAATATCATGAATATAGCGCTATATTCTCAATCTTCGCTATATTCTAGCAATACAACCATTAGGAACTCAGCTCTAAGTTGAATACGCAATGCGAGTATATGTTCGCTTCGCAAATTAAACTTAGAGCTGAGTTCCTAATGGTTGTATTGCTAGAATATAACGAAGATTGAGAATTTAGCGCTATATTCGTAAATTCGTTATCTTTGTTATATTCTAGCAATACAAGTTACAACCATTAGACCCCAGCGATAAAGATCAATTCGCAATGCGAGTAATACAGGTTATATTAATTGCATTGCGATAACAACTTAGTCAAATTTGTGAGATCGTGATTCTCACATCCGACAGTACATTTTAGCATGGAGGCGTTCCCATGCACACGGGATGTCGGCAGAAGCGGGAACAGGCATTAACTGGAGCGGGCAGGGAGCCAGGAATCCTCCGGACAGGTAAGAACAGCTTTTGGGAAGTGGGAAGACAACCAGAGAGCAACAAGGATTAACAACTAAAAAAAAATGAATATTCAAAATAGCGAATATATAGCGCTATATTTGCAATATTCGTGAATTAGCTAAGTGCCGATATTTGCAAAAAAATTCGCTATTCGAATATTCACGCTCAACACTAATAAGAAGACACCGGCATGATAGAAAGTGCACCTCTAGCTGAAGAGAAGGGGTTAAGTCAAGAATTGGCATAGCATGCGGTGTACGAAGGCTATGTCCTTCCCTCCGCCTCGGCAACAAAGCACTGAGGGAAGGGGTGCCTAAGCTGAACTCTTGCACGAGGACCCATAAACCTTTAGCTACGCCCTTGCCTTCACTCCAAAACGCGTTATGTACAAAAGTTTTCGTTAAAAAAGTATTTGTTAACGTTTTCCTTCCACACAACACCAAAAGAGGACCACAACCACCTCATTTTGAAGTTCCGTTCACCAAACCTACTCACCCTATGAGCGCCTATCTTTTTATTTCACCATTATTGGTGCCAGATGTTGGGAGAAGATGAAGATCAGTCATGTTAAATTTCAACTGCCCAATCCTTTGGTTCTCGGGGAGATTGGCCACGTGTATGGTAAGCCAACACACATGGATTAGTTTGATCAATGGGGTTTTATGGAAAAAAAGAAATAAAGAGAAGAAAACATTAAATAAACCTCAGAAACATAAAAATAATACAAAAAATTGCTTCTCCTTCTGGGTAAAACCAACCAGTTGTATGGCCCTGGAGGACCCTTGGGTACTTCATATTGGCCTATGTAAGATCTGGGAAGGGCAGGATACTGGTCCGTACTGGTCTTGGGCATTCAGTAGAAAAAAGGGGGTATGCTTTACGTCATGCCTTGATTTAAAATAATCAAAAACATCAAGAAAGCTTCACATCTGGAGTATCCCTTCCTCTGGTATAATATGGGCCCTTTCATCTCGGAGAACATCTGGCTGCTTACTCCATGCTCTGATGCTAATATTATTTGCCCAATTAAATCCCAGGAAACCTTGTCCCTCTAGAACTGACTCTGCTGATTTAATGAACACTTGACATTAATACGCCTTGCTGTGCGCCTCTCTGACTCGATTAATATTTGATAATCATATTTTCTAACTTAGGTCTCAAAAAATGAAACATTGTATCATGATCTTCATTTCGGCATTATACCGCCTTTGTTGCTCTTTTACAAGAATGGAGGGAGGAATTCTGCGGCCACAGGACGGATTTATTGCTAATTATGTTTGGGTTTGTTTTTGTGAAATAGACATATCATAAGGGAAAAATATCTGAAAATGCGACTGAGGCTTGTATTGTGGAAAATGAGAGGTAAAAGTACAAATGAGCAAATCAACCAACATAGTAATATTTAAAGGGCACCTGTCACCTCTCCTGACATGTCTGTTTAGTAAGTAATTGCATTCCCCAATTGTTATTCTGGAGCATCGTGGCTTATTAATTTATTTTTTTTGTTCCTCTGTTAACCTTACTCCAAATTTATGAAAAATTCGCCAACTGGGTGTTACCAGGCGCCGGCCAATCAGTGCTGACAGGGTCAGGCTATGTACTGTAGGGACACACCCATTTAAGCAGGGAGTCGGGACATGGTAAAACCCAGTTCAAATTATTCCTATTTTCTAGGCGGTTTAACAAAAAAATTAATGATACAATTAGACATAAGAAAAGGTGCCCCAGAATTAGTATTCCATAGGAAATGCCATAATTTACTAAAACAGGCATGTCAGGAATAGTGACAGGTACTCATTAAGATGTATGTCCATTTTAACATTTTTTGAAAAGATATGATCTGTGTAAGAAAACACATCATATGTAAAGACATTAAATTACTATCCTGTACTAATCCTGTGCAACATACTGCACTGTACTCCAGAGCTGCACGCTCTATTCTGCGGGTGCAGTCACTGTGTACATAGATTACATTACTTATCCTGTACTGATCCTGAGTTACATCCTGTATTATACTCCAGAGCTGCACTCACTATTCTGCTGGTGCAGTCACTGTGTACATAGATTACATTACTTATCCTGTACTGATCCTGAGTTACATCCTGTATTATACTCCAGAGCTGCACTCACTATTCTGCTGGTGCAGTCACTGTGTACATAGATTACATTACTTATCCTGTACTGATCCTGAGTTACATCCTGTATTATACTCCAGAGCTGCACTCACTATTCTGCTGGTGCAGTCACTGTGTACATACATTACATTACTTATCCTGTACTGATCCGGAGCTACATCCTGTATTATACTCCAGAGCTGCACTCACTATTCTGCTGGTGCAGTCACTGTGTACATACATTACATATCCTGTACTGATCCTGAGTTACATCCTGTATTATACTGCAGAGCTGCACTCGCTATTCTGCTGGTGGAGTCACTGTGTACATACATTACTTATCCTATACTGATCCCGAGTTACATCCTGTATTATACTCCAGAGCTGCACTCACTATTCTGCTGGTGCAGTCACTGTGTACATACATTACTTATCCTGTACTGATCCTGAGTTACATCCTGTATTATACTCCAGAGCTGCACTCACTATTCTGCTGGTGCAGTCACTGTGTACATAGATTACATTACTTATCCTGTACTGATCCTGAGTTACATCCTGTATTATACTCCAGAGCTGCACTCACTATTCTGCTGGTGCAGTCACTGTGTACATACATTACATTACTTATCCTGTACTGATCCGGAGCTACATCCTGTATTATACTCCAGAGCTGCACTCACTATTCTGCTGGTGCAGTCACTGTGTACATACATTACATTACTTATCCTGTACTGATCCTGAGTTACATCCTGTATTAAACTCCAGAGCTGCACTCACTATTCTGCTCAGGGAGTCACTATGTACATACATTACTTATCCTGTACTGATCCTGAGTTACATCCTGTATTATACTCCAGAGCTGCACTCACTATTCTGTTGGTGCAGTCTCTGTGTACATACATTACTTATCCTGTACTGATCCCGAGTTACATCCTGTATTATACTCCAGAGCTGCACTCACTATTCTGCTGGTGCAGTCACTGTGTAAATACATTACTTATCCTGTACTGATCCTGAGTTACATCCTGTATTATACTCCAGAGCTGCACTCACTATTCTGCTGGTGGAGTCACTGTGTACATACATTACTTATCCTGTACTGATCCCGAGTTACATCCTGTATTATACTCCAGAGCTGCACTCACTATTCTGCTGGTGCAGTCACTGTGTACATACATTACTTATCCTGTACTGATTCTGAGTTACATCCTGTATTATACTCCAGAGCAGCACTCACTATTCTGCTGGTGCAGTCTCTGTGTACATACCTTTCTTTATGACGCACTGATCCACAGATTATGTCTGTGAGAGCGCACAGCTGAGAGCCGACATCAGCAGGAAGAACATCACAGGCTGCGAGGAGCGGCGGCGTCCAGGAGCAGGAGAGGTAAGTGTTTTTTTATTTTATAAAAATAAGGCTGCTGGGGGCATAATGAGGCACATGGCATAATGAGGCTCAGGGGGCTAATGAGGCACATGGGGCTAATGAGAAGCATAATGGGCGGCTAATAAGAGACATATAGGGCTAAAGAGGCATAATGTGGGGCTCATGAGGCATCATGGCTAAAAATGGGGGCTAATGAGGCATAGGGGCTGATAATAGGGGCTAATGAGGTATAAGGGCTGATATGGGGGCGAATGAGAGGCATGGGGGCTGATATGGGGGTGATGAGAGGCATTGGGCTCTTATCTGAGGTATGATTGGGGGTCATTTACATTGGGGTCTGAGCTGAGGTCTGATTGGGGGTCTGATTTGAGGTCTTATTGTGGTCTTATTAACATTGGGGGTCTGATTGGGGCTGTCAGCTGAGGTCTGATTAATATTGGGGTCTGATTGGTGGTCTGACCTGAGGTGTAATGAAAATATATTTTTTTCTTATTGTCCCCCTCTAAAACCTAAGTGCGTCTTATGAGCCGAGTGCGTCTTATAGGTCTCCTTCCTGAACTGCAGAGCGGTGCCCACTTCCAGCCCTGAGCCCAGCTGCCCAGAGCACTGATCCTGAGCCGCTGGAGTCTTCAGAACTGTAGGGGATTTACAGTCATTCACTGTAAGCTGATATTATATCTATTACTCGCTTTATGTGAGTACGGGTGCTGGGTGGTTGGAGAAGGGGGAGGGGTGGAGAAGGTGGAGGGAGGGATGGATGGAGGGGTACAATCCAGGGGTAAAATAACTAGGGTACATTATTATACAGGGGTTATTTAACTTATTTTTGTTTATATTGATAATTATGAGTGTGGGTCTGTATGTATGCAGAGTGTATTTGTGTATATATATGTGTGTGTGTGTATATAATATATATATATATATATATATATATTACATACATACACACGTGCGCGCGACGTGTCTGTTTGTTCTTTAGGGTGCACACCCTATGGTCCAGGGTTGGAGCTGTCTTGATTGCGTTTGGCAGGGCGTTCCACAAGGTCGGGGCAGCATGACAGAAAGCTCTGGCTCCAAAGGTTTTTAGTTGAATTCTGGGGGTGGTCAAGTTCTTGGACCCTTCTGATCTGAGGCGGTGGGAGGTGTGACGCAGATGCAACAAATCCTTCAGGTATCCAGGGCCTAGGTCGTGTAGGGATTTGAATGTTAGCATGCCAATTTTGTAAAGGATTCTCCATTTTATGGGTAGCCAGTGTAGTGAGCGGGGGATTGGTGTTATGTGACAGTGGCGGGGTTGGCTTGTTAACAGTCTTGCGGCAGCATTCTGTACTAGCTGCAAGCGGTCTAGGTCTTTATTAGGAAGGTCTACATAGAGGGCATTGCAATAGTCCAGCCGTGATGTGATGAAGGCTTGAACTAGCGTCGGAAGATCTTCTGAAGGAATGAGGTGCTCAATTTTTGCAATATTCCTTAGGTGAAAGAAGGAGTGTTTCTCCACAGCTGGACTTTGGGTCCTGAGATTTAATTCCCCATCAATCAGTAAACCCAAGCAGCGCACAGTGTTGGAGCTAGTAAGGTCTGAGTTCCCTACCCTCCGGTGTTGACTGTGTCTTGAGCTGTTTTGCTGTTAGGCGCTGGCCTCCGATGACAAGAACCTCTGTTTTCATTCATCCACTCCTGAAGCTCAGCTCAGCATGTGTTTATTTTTGGGATTGGGTCTGTCGTGTCGGGTTTGAATGACATATATAGCTGGGAGTCATCAGCATAGCAGGGGTATGTTAGACCGTGTTTTTGGATGATTTTCCCGAGTGGCAGCATGTATATGGTAAACAACAAAGGGGATAGTATTGAGCCCTGGGGCACACCATATTTTAGTGGTACAGGGTTGGACTGGAAAGGCGCCAAGGCTACCCTTTGTGTTCTGCCAGCCAGCAAGGAGGATAACCATTGGAGGACTAAACCATCAATGCCACAGTACTCTTGCAGTTGGTTGAGCAAGATTTCATGTTCAACTGTATCAACTGTAGCTTTTGGGTTGTGCACTGGGCGCTTGTGTCTAAGGGGACCTTAAACAAGACATAGGAGACAGCAGTAATTTAATAGGTGGGGCCCTGTTACAGATTTTGCATTAGGACCCAGGAGCTTGAAGTTTTGTCATCATGGCAGAGCCGACATCCTACTGTCCCAGATACAGAACTAACCTACATGCACCTTATTCAGCGGACAGCCATTCCTCCTAACCCTCATGCACATGCACACTCAGATCGGTCGAGCATGCTCACACATGTGCTCTCAGTAGGGACACACACATTATATCTAAGTTGCTCTTAACCACTGATCTCAGCTGAGCATCCCAACTCTGCTGGCAGAGCAAAAACGGTCAGGCAAGTCGGATTTTCAACATGCCCCTCTCCCACTCACAACACATGCATGGTCTTCTGATCGGGGGACTTACGGTAGCTGTTGGCCAAACGCTTGACAGCTGTCTCCTGTTTATGGCTGGCTTATGCCATGGAAAGTTTTCTCCCTGAGAATGAAGGATTGGGCATGTGCAGTGGGCAGGTCCCGCACCAGGGGTCTCTTCTACAGGTGTTATGTAAAGTTTTTAGAGTTTTTGTTGTGGCGCCAGTTGCATTTGAGCAACGAGAGACTAAGTCCCCTATGTAGAAGGTGATGGTGGAACCCAGGTGTAGGAATGCCAGAGTGGTATGAGGGTGGCCTATAATGTTCCTCTAGGTGCTGCTTTGCACTTGTCACGGTGCTCCTAACTGTATATCCTGAACCCCAAGCGTGGTTATCCGCAGCAGTGAAAATAGGGTGAATAGTTGAAGAATTGGTTGAATGAATTGAGTCTAGACTTGTATTGAAGTTGAAACAGCTTTACTTGAATAAACTTGCATCAGAGAACAATCTTCCAACTTTATCTTAGTTACCAGCGGGCTCTGGCATGGAGTTCATGCAGTCAAACACTCCCAGCCATGCTACATCTGAACTCCTCCAGTTCTGCTATGTGGGCTGGATTAAATAGGAACTTTCCCTAGGCTGCTCTCAGCTGTAATTTCTCTCTTTGTCTGACTTTATCTTAATCTTGATCTGTACCTTGTCCAGGGAACCTTTACTCCTGGCTTCTGAGGCCTCTATGCCCAGCAGAGCAGACAATATTCTGCTGGCTGACACACAGCATTTCCCTTACAGGGGTAAGCTAGACACAACTTCTCCCCAAGATGGGGAAGGTTAGACTGACCTTGACTATCTAAACTCCCCTGACTAGAGAGGGGCTAGAATAGAAGAAGGGTGCCATTCTAGCTAACACATCACTGCCAGAAGTGCCGCCATCTGCTGGTGAACCAGGCACATTATACTTAAACAGTCATTTGAAAGAAAATATGAATACGCATTGTGCAGGACATGGCAATAAATAAACATGATGACACAGGGAGCACCATAAAGGATAGTGGAGGGGTAAAAGAGCGGGAATGCCCCTAGCAGGGCATTACACATGTTGAAGTCCAACATGCTCGATTTTTTCCTCTCTGGATATTCAATACACCTGCGTACTCAATAAAGGCGGACCGCTTCCTGATGAAATTGGCAGGTTCGGCCGATATTCATCCAATGTGTATGGTCACTAGTCTTGAGTGAAAAATTTGATTCTGTTTCTTTGTCGAAATTCACAAAGAAATTTGCTTCATAGTAAATTACCTTTTCACGAAGCAAATTTCTTTGTAAGTAGTGGGCGCAATGACGCGGAACGCCCCAGCATTGAACCCCTCAGATGCCACGTTTGTCACTAATCACGGCATCTGCGAAATAATAAATATACCCACCTTATCCATTTGAACTCGAAGTGGCCATCGCGGCTACCTTGATCACCTGCAATATCTCACATGGTGCGTGATGACGTCATCGTGCACGAGATTTTGTGCGGGATCTTCATTCAAGATGGCCGTGACGGCTTCTTCACGCTCAAATGGATGAGGTGAGTATGTATTTTTTGTTTTTACTGCCATTTTAGGAAATATTAATTAATTACTGCAAAGCGTGAGGAAATTCAGATTTGCCGTGAATCGATTCGGATTGAAGTCCACTTTGGATAGTTCGAATCGCTCAAGGTACAGTATATGACAACCTCTATGGGCCACCATAGTAGTGTCAGGAGCTATGTCACATTGGTTATCGTCCCCAGACACAAACTACGTAACCCCTCCTAATTGGAAAAATAAATCAATAATAAAAATAAAAAAACATCAGGGAATTTAATATGGAAATACCACATCTTGCCCCTTCATCAGCAGTGCCCACCTTCATATGAATTTTCGTCTTCTGTATTTAGCAACATGATTTCCACTTACACCCAAAATATAAATTGTCTTATCTGTGAAGTTAAGAAAAAAAGCTGCATTTTTTACATTTTTTAATCTTCCACCCAAATTAACCTCACCACCAGAGAGTCTGTACACAGAAGACATGCGGATCAACGGAATAAATGAATATGAAACCTGCATTGCATATTCATGATGGAAAAGTTAACATGAAGCACAATATTTACACTGAAGCTCAAAGACTCTGATCAGCGCTAGGCCCAAAATATCCCCCTCATTCACCATAATTAGATTTAATTCACTCGCCAAGCTTGCATGTTTTCCCGGCGCAGAAGTGAATGACATATCCGAGGTTGAGAATAACGAAAATTGCTATACCTTCACAACGCTTAATAACACGGATCTGAAGTCACTTTTAAGGCGCGGATAATCATATAAAAAGGGGGGATTCAGGTTTTGACCAACTTCATGGTAAGTTGAGGGTGAACTCTGCAACTGTCCTATAGATTTTGTGCCATGATATTTCTACTTGCTTTCAGTGAATGTTGACGTCCAGAAGAAGAAAATGCATAATAATTCTCTATGTACATGAGACTGGGACAAATCTTTGCACTGGAGGCCTTAGTATCTCATCTTGAAAGAAAATTAGACTTTTAGAATACCAATCAATAGTACCAATAGTCCCATATTTTTGTTCTGCATTGCACTAGAGAGCTTGTCACAAATTGGGCCAATCTTGTGCACATTTGCATAAAAAGTGGGCATTCTTTGGGGGTATTACAGGGAGAATTTGGTTGGGGATTAGACATAGGAAGAGGACCAGACACAGGAGGATAGGAACATGGGAGAAAAGGGGGCAGGATCTTACACAGACAGGGGATGGAACCAGATACAGGAAGAGGACCAGACACAGGAGCACAGCAACAAAGAAGAAAAATGGATGGGGACACAGAAGCCAAAGGGCACAGGAGGTCAGGAAAACAGAAGATAAGAGGATAGGACCATACACAGGAGGATGAGAACACAAAAGACATGGGGCAGGACCAGACATAGGACTATGTTAACACAGAAGGCAGGGGGGCAGGACCATACAGAGGAGGAGGACCAGACACAGGAGGAGGATCAGACACAGGAGGACAGCAAAACAGAAGACAAGGTGGCAGAACCATACACAGAAGGACGGCAACACAGAAGACAAGGGAATGGAACCAGACACCGGAGGAGGATCAGACACAGGAGGATGGGAACACAGAAGAGAAGGGTGGAGGACCAGGCACAGGAGGAGGACCAGACACAGGAGGATGGGAACACAGAAGACAAAGGGGGAGGACCATACACAGAAGGACGGGAACACAGAAGACAAGGGGTGGAACCAGATACAGGAGGAGGACCAGACACAGGAGGACAGCAAAACAGAAGACAAGGGCGCAGGACCAGACACAGGAGGAGGACCAGACACAGGAGGATGGGAACACAGAAGACAAGGGGCAGAACCAGACACAGGAGGAGGACCAGACACAGGAGCACAGGAATGCAGAAGACATGGGAGTAGGACCATACACAGGAGTATGGAAACACGGAAGACAAGGGGCAGAACCAGACACAGGAGTCCCATATTTTTGTTCTGCATTACACTAGAGAGCGTGTCACAAAGTGGGCAAATCTTGTATACATTTGCATAAAAAGTGGGCATTCTTTGGGGGTATTACAGGGAGAATTTGGTTGGGGATTAGACATAGGAGGAGCACCAGACTCAGGAGGATGGGAACATGGGAGAAAAGGGGCAGGACCTAACACAGGAGGATGGGAAAACAGAAGAGAGGGGATGGGACCAGATACAGGAAGAGGACCAGACACAGGAGCACAGAAACACAGAAGAAAAGGGGATGGGGACACAGAAGGCAAAGGGCACAGGAGGTCAGGAAAACAGAAGATAAGAGGATAGGACCATACACAGGAGGATGAGGAAACAAAAGACATGGGGCAGGACCAGACTTAGGATTATGTGAACATAGAAGGCAGGGGGCAGGACCATACAGAGGAGTATTACAAGACACAGGAGGAGGATCAGACACAGGAGGACAGCAAAACAGAAGACAAGGGGCAGGACCATACACAGAAGGACAGGAACACAGAAGACAAGGGGGCAGAGCCAGACACCGGAGGAGGATCAGACACAGGAGGATGGGAACACAGAAGAAAAGGGTGGAGGACCAGGCACAGGAGGAGGACCAGACACAGGAGGATGGGAACACAGAAGACAAAGGGGAGGACCATACACAGAAGGACGGGAACACAGAAGAGAAGGGGGAGGACCAGACACAGGAGGAGGACCAGACACAGGAGGACGGGAACACAAAAGACAAGGGGGAGGACCATACACAGAAGGACAGGAACACAGAAGACAAAGGGATGGAACCAGATACATGAGTAGGACCAGACACAGGAGGACAGCAAAACAGAAGACAAGGGCGCAGGACCAGACACAGGAGGAGGACCAGACACAGGAAGACGGGAACACAGAAGACAAGGGGCAGGACCAGACACAGGAATATGGGAACACGGAAGACAAGGGGCAGAACTAGACACAGGAGGAGGACCAGACACAGGAGCACAGGAATGCAGAAGACATGGGAGCAGGACCAGACACTGGAGTATGGAAACACGGAAGACAAGGGGGCAGAACCAAACACAGGAGTCCCATATTTTTGTTCTGCATTACACTAGAGAGTATGTCACAAAGTGGGCCAATCTTGTGCACATTTGCATAAAAAGTGGGCATTCTTTGGGGGTATTACAGGGAGCATTTGGTTGGGGATTAGACATAGGAGGAGGACCAGACACAGGAGGATGGGAACATAGAAGACAAGGGGCACAACCAGACACCGGAGGAGGATCAGGCAGAGGAGGACGGGAACACAGAAGACAAGGGGCAGGACCATACACAGAAGGACGGGAACATAGAAGACAAGGGGGCAGAACCAGACACAGGAGGAGGATCGAACCCAGGAGGATGGGAACACAGAAGAGAAGGGGGAGGACTAGACACAGGAGGAGGACCAGACACAGGAAGATGGGAACACAGAAGACAAGGGGGAGGACCAGACACAGGAGGAGGACCAGACACAGGAGCAAAGGAACACAGAAGAAAAAAAGGGGAGGGGAAAACACAGGAGGAGGACCAGACACAGGAGGACGGGAACATAGAAGACAAGGGGGAGGACCATACACAGAAGGACAGGAACACAGAAGACAAAGGGATGGAACCAGACACAGGAAGAGGACCAGACACAGGAGGACGGGAACACAGAAGACAAGGGGCAAGACCAGACACAGGAGCACAGGAATGCAGAAGACATGGGAGCAGGACCAGACACAGGAATATGGGAACACGGAAGACAAGGGGGCAGAACTAGACACAGGAGGAGGACCAGACACAGGAGCACAGGAATGCAGAAGACATGGGAGCAGTAGCAAACACAGGGGTATGGAAACACGGAAGACAAGAGGGCAGAACCAGACAGAGGAGGAGGATCAGGCACAGGAGGACGGGAACACAGAAGACTAGGGGCAGGACCAGACACAGGTGAACGGGAACACAGAAGACAAGTGGGCAGGACCAGACATAATAGGACCAGACACAGGAGAAGGACCAGACACAAGAGAAGGACGAGACACAGGAGGACGGGAACACAGAAGACAAAGGGGCAGGACAAGATACAGGAGGATGGGAACACAGAAGACAAAAGGGCAGGACCAGATACAGGTGGATGGGAACACCAGACTTAGGAGGAGGTCCAGTATAGAAGTCTCTTTACATAGGGGAGTGAGGAGGACCTGTGAGGATACAAGTTAGGCACTATCACCCTGAAGGGCACCATTTATGGGGCACAGTTGGCAATGAACAATGACCGAGGTTAAGGGGCTGCTGATGAAATCTCTGCACAGGCACACCGATAATTTAAAATGGCCCTGTCACCTCTGAGCTTTTTTTTTTCATAGTAGGGTGGTAACCATAGTGCCGCAATCTGCGTCAGAAATATGACTAATATAGGCGTATTTCTGATGGTAAATGACCCCCTATGTTCCTATGGAACCCTGCCACAGGCTCTCCATAGGGACTAGTGTGTGGCAGCCTCGTATCATTCACGAGCACACAGGCTGCCGCACGCACCATCCGGCTCCCCCGATCCTCACTAGGGGAAGGAGTGCACTCTCCCGGTTTTTTACTTCCCAGATGCCGTGGCCACTTTGGCCACAGTACCTGATGGGTTAGAGCGTCTCTCACCTACATTAGTCCCAGGTGGCTGCTGTTTAAAACATCAGGCACCTGGTGGCTATGGCTTCCCCTGCACTCGCAAGTGGGCGCCATTTCAAAATACTCGACCATCAACATAAATTTGGGCGGTTAGGAACAAAAGATCTTTTTAGGCCCCCCTATACTGGAGTAAAATGCAACTTATTGTTTTTAAAAATCTGGTGTGCACCTAACAAAGTTTACTATGAGTACTTTTAAAAAAAAAATTGTACATTCTTGTACAAAAGATGTTTTGCACGACGTTTAAACCTTTTTACAGTCAGGATTCTGGCAAAAAGGTAATGATTACCCTCCCCCCGTGTCTTTATATAACTAGTGATAATTAAAAAATACCGCGGTAATGTGCATGTGATGGCAGCACTGTTCTCTTCTCTCTTTTTGTGTTAATTATTGATCTTTAGAGAAAAGAAATTAGAAGAAAAGACGCTAATGATTCCCTTGGGTCCTCTCAGATCTGATGGAGCTGCGGAATGAGCACAACTGTTACTAGAGAGGAGATGAAGGAATCATGTCACCAAATAGACAGAAAAATCAGACGCCCATTCCGAAAATCCAGTTTGCGCCTTAACCCCTTAAGGACCTTTTAAGCTCTTGAACACAATGACAGCAATAGTAAATCATGTCTGAGTGACCCTGACATACATAGCTGTGGGGAAACAGATGTTTGACGGTGTTAATGAACAGCGTGTTTAATCACTACTGCTTCATTGTATTCATCCTTATTAATAGTGTTGAGTGAAGCAAAGCATTCTACGTGGAATTCGGTCTGAAGTTTAGAAAATTTTAATTTGCAAAGAATCCGAATTTCCTTGCGCTCGTGGTAACGAATCAGTTTTTCCTAAAATGGCGGCTGCAGCTGTGCAGCCAGCCAATCTGCAGGTAGCCATCCCCTGTGATGTCACAGCCCTTTAAAATCCTCATCCCGCACGGTCTCCGCCATTGTCCTATGAGCTGAGCACAGGGAGAGACATGGCAAACACTCATGCGCTAGGGACAGTGTTACTGCAATAATCCAGCGGCCATATTTAATACATCCATCATGTCCGGCATCTGGTTTTAACCCAAATATTTTTAAAAGAAAAATACTATTAGGTTCATGGTACAGAGGGATCCCGGACCTTATGGAGTGATCCGCATAGGATTATGGTCATCCTTGTTATGGATCCCTCAACTTTTAAATTGCTTTTAGGAAGGTTTTTCCGCCTCAATGCTGTGTACCACCTCTGGTACCATCACACAGGAGAACAGGGGCTGCTGCATACATGCTCCGGCTCCTCTCGCTGGCGGGAGACGGAGCACACCTGGATGACTACAGCATCTGAAGGGTTAAAAATACGCTACCGGCATTACCGCCGGTCGCGGACATTAGTGTCGGGCGTCTACTCTTTAAAAGAGCAGACACCCGGCAGCCATGGCGCCCCCTGCATGTGCCAGAGGGCACTATTTTTAAATTTACTGTTAGAGACCGGGAACGGGTTAACTTCCAAGCCTTCACACTGAGATTGGGCCACCAAGTGGGAAGAATATGATTGGGCAGAGTGGCCTGGGTATACCTGATTTATAGCGATTTGGGACAAATTAATTCAGATTGAATTGAATTTCTTGGTGAACTTTGCCAAATCGGACAAATTGAATTTTTCTAAACTTGGCTCATCTCTACTTATTAAATATGTTCCAAAATTATCCCTTATCGGGGCAGATGGTGTTTGAATATACATTGTGTTATGGGAAAAAGACAGAAAAAGCGGCATCCAAAAATGATACCTTAACGGGGGGCAGATCCCTGTCCTTGTTTATACACAAACGCTAATGTCAGAAGAAACAGTGGCTTGTTAGAAACAAAAAATTAAAAATTCTCCCTTATTTTGGGAGCAATAGCAGTGCAGTGTGGATGTGGAAAGGGCAGGGAAATAGTGACATACGGCCGCAATAGTAGAGGCAGCAGAAGTAGCATAGCATGGATCAGACAAGGCAGTATATGTGTGGGAAGCTATGTGGGGGTAGTAATAGTAGTAGTGGTGTCTATTGGGTAGGGGTAATAGTAGTGGCAATAGAAAGATTAGCAGCTGCAGTGGTGGGTATAACAGCAGCAATACAGTATGGGACATGACGGTAGGCAGGCAGACAGCGGCAGTGACATGATGGTAGGCAGGCAGACAGCGGCAGTGACATGATGGGTCAAAAGCCACTGTCAGCAATGGCAAATTCATCAGCCCCATATGGAGAAGTGATCCTTCAGATCCATGCCTTATTGATTTTGACAAAAGTAAATGTTTTGTATAATGCGGAGGATATCTTTGTCTGTTTGGGTGTGATGCAGGTGGCAGCAAACACGATAGAGCTATAGTTATATAGAATGGAACTCACATTCCATTCCCCCTTTGGTCAAAAGTGGGCCAGTCCTGTTTGCTACTAGAAGGAAGTAGGGAGTTCTGGTTGAGAATCCATGTTGGAGCAGATTCTAATCTATTCCCTGGCATAATCCAGAGTCAGACTAAAGAGAGAAGTTGCAGCATCCTGCAGAAGCAGAGATTCTATTTAAGTCTGTCAGCACAGCAGAGCCAGAGAGCAACCGATGTAGCAGAGTTGAGATTGTTTGCCTGCCAGATTTAATGCTAAAGCCTGCTGGAACCAAGCTAAAGTCTGTAAACCGTTTGGAGAAACGTTTATGCAAAGTAAAGCTGCCATTGAACTTCATCACAAGGTCTGGACTCGAATATTTATTCAAATCCCTCAATTGTTTACCCTATTTGTCTGCTTCGGAGCCAACGCCTGTGGTTCCACTGTGACACGTGCACAAAAGATTAATGGACATTATAGGCCACCCTATACCACTCGGCCATTCCTACACCTGGGTACCAACACCATTTCTTAAAGGGACTCCGCCCGTTGTTGCTTCATTGCAACTCACATCACAAAACACTTATCTCATCTTAAAGGGACCCCTTGAGGACTGCTTTGTTGCACAGGGATGAGGTCAAAGTGGAACATGCTTTTGAGTTGTGAAAAAGGAGGAAGGCACTAGGCTTTCTTGTAATGAGTAGTTAGACGCTTGACAATGTCAACTAGCCTCAAAGAGGATTTATTTTGAATACCTGCTCTAGTATATTCTGTCCTATCTCATGGAAGCAATGAAGAGGAGGGAAAATAAAATTAAAAAAAGAAAGCTTAGATGGTAAATGAAGGAAAAAGAAAACAATCAGCAAAACAGAAAAATCTGTCAATGGATATGAGAAGGAAAAAGTTAAATAAAGTGGGTCATGCAGAGCTATCGCTCCCAACTCCACCATAAACATGCATGGTTGGTTCCAGAGCTGTAACTTCAAACTCCTTGACTTAAAAACCAAATCTATCACCGAGCCCCCACCTACCATATGCCATTCATAATGCTGGTGTTTTCCTACATGGAAGAGGGGTCCTTGACACCCCTTGTCTTCAGGGCCTTGGTGTGACTTCAACCTCTGCATCCGCAATACAAATGATATAGATACACTTTGGAGATGAGCTCCTTCTTGGTCATTGCTGTGTTGTCTTCATCATCATCAGCTCCAGCATCTCCTCAGAAGTGAGTTAACCCTTTAGCACATAACATTTTCAACCATTACTCAGACCGATCAATACCTACAAGCAATCACTAATTACAAAAATAACAAAGCAATTAATTCTACAATAGATCAGAGCTTCATTTCTGCAGGATTACGTAGAGGAGCCAAACCATTGAGCTGCCACGTAACAAATGACCATCTTATCTTCTGTAATTGGTATGTTGCTCTTCGTAAATGATCTTAATTTTAGTCCTGGAATAAAATTGAGGCCGTTAATTATAAAATGAACATTACAGTCAGTCTGGCTATTGGCACATCTCAGGATTAACCACAGGTGCATGAAGTCTTCTCCTGACGATGCAGAAATTAACTTCAGGGACATTTCAGATGTATATCAATTCTTAAAGATGTAGCGGTAGATAATAATGTAAATCTCCACTTGTAACAACATTTTACAGTATGAAGGGGTTCTCCGGGCTACAGATAATGATAGCCTATCCACAGTATAGGTCAGCTATATCATATTGGTGGGGGTCTGACATTTTGCATCCATGTTGATCAGCTGTTTGAGGCAGCAGTTGTACCAGAAACTATACAGTATACGGAGCCAGAAGCTTCTGTCGTTCCTGGCTTCAGCATACTGCAGCTCAGCTCCCTTAAACTTGAGTACCCTGGCACGCCCACTACACAGAGCTGTCTGCTGCTATCTCCATACACCACATAGTTTCCAGGGCCGGAACTGCCCAAAACAGATGATTAGTTTAGGCGCTGGGTGATGGACACCTACCGATCTGATAGTGATGATCCATCGTGAGGATAGGTCAATTTCTCTAGTATGGACAACCCCTTTGAGTCAACGTAAATAGTTGATTGACTTGGCAAATCATTCGATTTACTCATTTTTATGAGTTACATTTTGTCTTCTACTCAGGTCGCACCCATAGTGAAGTTGTACTGCTCAGGATCTTTCAGAAGTTTCCACTGGTCAGTGACGGGACAAGATTTCTCACAGTGGAACTTTACTTCCAAGAGGGCCACCACCATTTTGGACTTCCCTCCCCACGCAAGAAAGTCTAAGGGTACTTTCTCACTTGCTGCAGAGGGATCTGGCAAGCAGTTCTGTTGAAACGGACAGCATTTGTAGACGGATCCGGATGCGGATCCGTCTCACAAATGCATTGCAAGAACGGATACTTCTCTCCGGATGTCATCTGGAGAAACGGATCCGTTATGTATTTTTTTCCACATTTTTAAAGGCCTGCGCATGCGCAGACCGGGAGGACGGATCCGACTATGCGGTATTTTTAATGCCGGATCCGGCACTAATACATTCCTATGGCAATTAATGCATTACGGCCAGTGTTCCGGCACTTTGGACGGAGATAAAACCGCAGCATGCTGCGATATTTTCTCCGTCCAAAACGCCGTATAGTGACTGAACTGATGACATCCTGATGCATCCTGAATGGATCAATGCAGAAGAGAATGCATTAGGATAAAACGTAAGCATTTTTTCCGGTATTGAGCCCCGACGACGGAAGTTAATGCCGGAAAATAAATACGCTTGTTGTAGGAAGCTATAGTTGAGTTGAGAGTGGAGATGTTGAGAAGTGGAGTTGGAGCAAGAGAGTGAAGTAGTATGGTGTGGTGAGGAGCATTTCCCATCACTGCTGCAGGAGCTTTGGGAAAGTAGCTCAGAGAGCAGCACCCTCCTGATGTATAAAAGAACTTAGTACCTCTTAGAGGCAAAGCGGAACCAAAGACCCCTACTCAGGAAAATGGGTCAGTTTACCTCACTCTCATAAGAAACAGTAACTAAAGCTAATAGTAACCAGACTGAAGCCAGAGAATCGCACAGCAGTAGAGAGATAAAGCAAAATATTCAGGTTTACCTGCCAGTTTACCCTTAGCCTGCTGGAGCCAGGAGAAAGATCAAGTATTGTTTGGATGATACAAGTTTATTGCAAGTTTATTCAAGTAAAAGTCATTCAACTTCACCATGTCTGGACTCTACTTACCCCACCAACTACAACTCCTTTGTTGCTAAGGAGCCTAACCCCGAGGAGATACAGTATCCAGGTAGGAGCACCGTGACACAACTATTAGGGTCACAACATACCACTTGGCATTCCAAAACACTGGGACCCGATAGCCCCTTGGGGGCACCACACCTTGTACCATTCTGAAGACTGACTGGATCAGACAGGAAATCTGGCAGGCTAACCCTTGCTTGGGGTTGTGTGTGTACATTGCTCTAAAAAAGATCTAAAGAGCCCCCATTCTGTCCCTAACTTCTTCTAGCTACTTTCAAATGACATTATCGAAAGCCTTCTTGGCATCAATTGCCAAGAGAGCTGGGCTGTTCCGTCCACCCTCCTCGCTGTCCTGAACGGCCAATACCGTTGTAATGTTTGCCCCCGCTGACAACCCCTTCATAAAGCCCACTTGGTGACCACCTACTAGATCCAGGAGAAAGTCTGCCAACCTATTAGCCATCAATTTAGACATAATTTTGTGGTCCTGGTTGATGAGAGATATAGATCGGAGCCCGCGATGGGCCAGTTTTGGGAGGACTTGAAGGCCTCTTTCACACTTGCGTTGTTAGGATCCGACGTGCACTTCCGTCGCCAAAAATGCCCACCGGATCCGTCACAATGCAAGTGACCTGAAGCATTTAAAGACTGATCAGTCTTCAAAATGCTTTCAGTGTTACTATGGCAGCCAGGACGCTATTAAAGTCCTGGTTGCCATAGTATTAGTGGGGAGCAGTATACTTACAGTCCGTGCGGCTCCCGGGGCGCTCCAGAATGACGTCAGAGCGCCCCATGCGATCACGTGATCCATGCGTGTGGGGCGCCCTGACGTCACTCTGGAGGGAGCCGCACGGACTGTAAGTATACTGCTCTCCCGCTCTCCACTACACTTTACCATGGCAGCCGGGACTTTAGCGTCTGGGCTGCCATGGTAACCATTGACAAAAAGCTAAACGTCGGATCCGGCGATGCGCCGAAACAACGTTTAGCTTAAGGCCGGATCCGGATTAATGCCTTTCAATGGGCATTAATTCTGGATCCGGCCTTGCGGCAAGTGTTCAGGATTTTTGGCCGGAGCAAAAAGCGCAGCATGCTGCGGTATTTTCTCCGGCCAAAAAACGTTCCGGTCCTGAACTGAAAACATCCTGATCCATCCTGAACGGATTTCTCTCCATTCAGAATGCATGGGGATAAAACTGATCAGGATTTTTCCGGCATAGAGACCCGACGACGGAACTCTATGCAGGAAAAGAAAAACGCAAGTGTGAAAGAGCCCTAATATAGACCATATTGCCAGAGGCAACAGGGAAGGGGCTACTTCCTTACACAATCCCTTATAAATTCTGTCAGATAACCATCCGGAACTGGTGCCTTTCCAGTAGACAGTGCTTTAATTGTTTTCATGAATTCCTCCTTAGTAATAGGGGCGTTAAGGTGGGTCAGGTCCTTCTCAGAAATCTGTGGCAGCTTTACCCTATTCAGCAATACACAATCCTCAGAACTATGTGCTCCCCTTCCCTCTCTACCCACCTTTCTTGTCCGTATATCTTCATTTGGCCGATACCGATACACTTGTATTTATACTTTACCTAACTTATAATCACGTCACCATATAGTTACTATACGTTATTGTTACCTTTTGACTTAATACACAATCGTGTTCCCAGATACACGTATAATCATGTTTCATATATACCCGATGCTGCTTATAACTTACCCCGTTTTGTACAATCATGAAACTGGGACATTCATAAACAAGCTATACACTTGGGGAAAACATAGCAACTATTATGGACTGTGCTTATTAATTTATCATGTAATTCATCAATTTACACTGTAACCAAGGTGAATCATGGAAGTTTATGAATTTATGATGCAAATAATGTGAATGATGCTCTGCATAAATCATATATAACCTCTATGTTTCTATTATGTCTTTTCCCAAAAATATATCCTGGGAATTATGTATACATTTGAATAGTAATATACTGTTATCTCATTTTACGAAAGCTTGAAAAAGGGCTGCTCATCCCTTAAAGCCCGGAACGTTGCAGTACTACTGTGCACTTTGTTATCCAGCCGAATGATTGAATAAAAATATTCGTGCGAACACTAAATTGTGTATCCGTGGAATATTGGTCCTGGGGTAGAGAAGGATCTAAAAAGGGACGTGCACCCAGCAAAAGCCATATACAAATTGATGTGTAGTGTGGCCACCACTGAAGAAATATCATCCTATCTATTAGTTCTCATGCTCGAGACATGTCACATGGACCCTGTTTATATGTAGATTCAAACTGTGGTCTACATACCTCCACTACCTGTGCTGGGTCCTTGTGTTTATGACCGGCCTCGTCTCTCAATCTATGTACATGGGTGGTCAAACGTTGATCCCTTGCCACGTTTTCCAACAGTTCCCTGCTTTCTGGTCTGCATATAATCTCACTTTCCGTTCCGTATAATTTTTTTTTAGACGGTACACATGATCCCTCCCTGCTTCTAGCTTGTGGGTCAATGAGAAGGCTGCAATTTCCTTAATTTTAGGAGTAGTGCTAAATGCAAATTTTTGTTATGCAAATTTTCGTAATGCAAATTTTTTAATTGCCGTTTTCCGCAATCAAGAAAATAATGACTGGAGATAACGAACAGCACACATGATCCCTCCCTGCTTCTAGCTTGTGGGCCAATAAGAAGGCTGCAATATCTTTGATTTTAGGAGTAGTGTTGAATGCGAATTTTCGTAATGCGAATTTTAAAATTGCCAATTTCCGCAAACAAGAAAATAATGACTGGAGATAACGAAATTTCGAGTTTGCGAAAATATGGCGAATATTCGCCCAAATATTTGCGAAATATCACGAATTCGAATATTGCCCCTGCCGGTCATCACTATTGATGAGCAGAGTGCACACTGTGGAGAATGCTCATCCTTTCCTGGCTACTTCATCCAAGTAGTCGCCAGATAATAGAATTCGCTGTCCCCTCACCTGAAGAGGCTGAGTTGCTTGCTTAAATTTGTTCGGGATGGTGGCCTTTTCAGCATAGCTCAAATGTTTTACTATCGCCGGTCTCGGCCGTGTGCGCGTCTCTAAGTGGACCCACTCTATAGACTCTACTATGCATGGTAATTGCTCAGAATTTGGTTTGTATGGATCGCTTCGTGGACCTGTGTCTGGGCCCTCTTCAGCTCTCCTTCTTCCCTGCCTTACAGTCGCGCGCTGGAACAGGAAGTTAAACCATGCTTCTTGCCGTACAACGTCCAAAAAGCGTCTAAAACTCATCCTAAAGGTGTTATCAAGCATGTCATGGAGCAAAATAACCCAGAATTAGCGTAGTAAATCTTCCCCATTTTCTGCAGCTTTTCCTCATAGCAATAAAGAAAATCGTAATCAGTCGTGTTGAATTTATTAATCACGTCTTCTTCTACACCATCTGAAATGGATAGAAAGATTTTTTTATCATTTCCGGCTGAACTTTACAAGGACATCAAAGAGAACGTGCCCAGCAACGCTTAAACCACCCGACTGAACAATAAAAACAACGAAAGACAATGAGGTAAATATAATAAAAACAAGCATCTAGATTTTTGCTGATTATTTATGTTATTATCATATATTTCATCGCTTAACATTTTGCTAAAAGAGCAAAAGTGTAAATCACTTTGACAACTGATGTATTAGCGGGAATGAAGATGCAGTCTGTTGCTGCTTGAGTTGTCCAAAGCTGACCTCCAGGACATGACAATCTGAGAGTAGTGGAGACCGTCACCAAGATGGATGGAAACATGCTAAACATGGCCAGCGCTGGAAGTGAAGGCAAGCTGTTGGATCCTCTTAGTGATAACCAGGAGCGTTGCTGGGTTAAAACATTTGGGGCCTGGGCCCCTGATGTTTTGTCCCAGGCCCGCGAATGTTTGGCCTGCCAGCTAGATACAACTGTCAGGAAGGTAATGCAATTGAATCAAATGCACGGCAAGATTTGAAGGACCTGTGATGACATCACAGGTCATGTGACCAGTGCAGAAGGCAGGGGTTGAGAAGGACCTGCAATCACATGACCAGTGCAGGAGCAGAAGGGCTGTGAAGAGGAGAAGTCCTGGGGAAGAAGCTGTGGTGATGTCTGTCCATGAGGAGAGGTAAGTGAAGGGAGAGGCAGAGCAATGCTGGGAGTTGGGGTTATTTAACTGGGACTGTATGTTAGGGCTGAAGGGAGGGATGTTATTTACATGGGACTGTGTGTTGGAGGTGGCTAGGGAGGGAGTTATGTTATTTACATGGGACTGAACGTTGAAGGTAGCTGTGGGAGGGAGTGATGTTATTTACATGGGGCTGTATGTTGAAGGTGGCTGTGCGAATGATGATGTTATTTACATGGGACTGTATGTTGAAGGTGGCTGTGCGAGGGGTGATGTTATTTACATGGGACTGTATGTTGAGGGTGGCTGTGCGAGGGGTGAAGTTATTTACATGGGACTGTATGTTGAAGGAGCCTGTGAGAGGGGGTGATGTTATTTACATGCGACTGTATATTGATGTTGGCTGGGGGAAAGAGTGATGTTATTTACATGGGACTGTATGCTGATGGGGCTGTGGGAGGGAGTGATGCCTACATGGGTCTGTATGTTGATGGTGGCTGTGGGAGGAAGTGATGTTAGTTACATGGGACTGTATATTGATGGTGGCTGGGGAAGGGAGTGATGTTATTTACATGGGACTGTATGTTGATGGGGGCTGTGGGAGGGAGTGATGCTTACATGGGACTGTATGTTGATGGTGGCTGTTTAAAGAAGCGCTGTTATTTACATGGGACTGTATATTGATGGTGGCTGGGGGAGGGAGTGATGATATTTACACAGGACTGTATATTGATGGGGGCTGGGGGAGGGAGTGATGTTATTTACATGGGACTAAAGGTTCAGGGGGTGATGTTGTTTACATGGGACTGCATGTTGAAGGTGGCTGGGGAGGGGGTGATATTATTTCCATGGGAATGTATGTTAAAGGTGGTTGGGGAGGGGGTGATGTTATTTACATGGGACTGTATATTGGAGTGGCTGAAGGGATGGTATATAAGGTGCGTGATAAGCTGTCTGCACACATATCCCTTGTGGGTATATAAGGTGTGTGATTGGCTGTCTGCACACATATCCCTCGGTGGGTATATAAGGTGCGTGATAAGCTGTCTGCACACATATCCCTTGTGGGTATATAAGGTGTGTGATAGGCTGTCTGCACACATATCCCTCGGTGGGTATATAAGGGTGTGATAGGCTGTCTGCACACATATCCCTCGGTGGGTATATAGGGTATGATAGGCTGTCTGCACACATATCCCTCATTGGGTATATAAGGGGTGTGATAGGCTGTCTGCACACATATCCCTCGGTGGGTATATAAGATGTGATAGGCTGTCTGCACACATATCCCTCGGTGGGTATATAAGGTGTGTGATAGGCTGTCTGCACACATATCCCTCGGTGGGTATATAAGGGGTGTGATAGGCTGTCTGCACACATAGCCGTCGGTTGGTATATAAGATGTGTGATAGGCTGTCTGCACACATATCCCTCGGTGGGTATATAAGGTGTGTGATAGGCTGTCTGCACACATATCCCTCGGTGGGTATATAAGGTATGTGATAGGCTGCCTGCACACATAACCCTCGTGGGTATATAATAGGTGTGATAGGCTTTCTGCACACATATCCCTCGGTGGGTATATAAGGGGTGTGATAGGCTGTCTGCACACATATCCCTCGGTGGGTATATAAGATGTGATAGGATGTCTCACACATATCCCTCGGTGGGTATATAAGGTGTGTGATAGGCTGTCTGCAGACATAGCCCTTGGTGGGTATATAAGGGGTGTGATAGGCTGTCTGCACACATAGCCGTCGGTTGGTATATAAGGTGTGATAGGCTGTCTGCACACATATCCCTCATTGGGTATATAAGATGTGTGATAGGCTGTCTGCACACATATCCCTCGGTGGGTATATAAGGGTGTGATAGGCTGTCTGCACACATATCCCTCGGTGGGTATATAAGGGTGTGATAGGCTGTCTGCACACATATCCCTCGGTGGGTATATAAGGGGTGTGATAGGCTGTCTGCACACATAGCCGTCGGTTGGTATATAAGGTGTGATAGGCTGTCTGCACACATATCCCTCATTGGGTATATAAGATGTGTGATAGGCTGTCTGCACACATATCCCTCGGTGGGTATATAAGGGTGTGATAGGCTGTCTGCACACATATCCCTCGGTGGGTATATAAGGTATAATAGGCTGTCTGCACATATCCTCATTGGGTATATAAGGGTGTGATAGGCTGTCTGCACACATATCCCTCGGTGGGTATATAAGGTGTGTGATAGGCTGTCTGCACACATATCCCTCGGTGGGTATATAAGGGTGTGATAGGCTGTCTGCACACATAGCCGTCGGTTGGTATATAAGATGTGTGATAGGCTGCCTGCACACATAACCCTCGTGGGTATATAATAGGTGTGATAGGCTTTCTGCACACATATCCCTCGGTGGGTATATAAGGGGTGTGATAGGCTGTCTGCACACATATCCCTCGGTGGGTATATAAGGTGTGTGATAGGCTCACTGCAGACATAGCCCTTGGTGGGTATATAAGGGGTGTCAAAGGCTGTCTGCACACAAATCCCTCAGTGGGTATATAAGGTGTGATAGGTGTGGGGGGTTAGCTCTGGTCTCGAGGGTCGTTCACAAAAACTTCCTTCCGGACAACGGATTTCACGTCCAAACAGTGCGTTTATTATAGCAGAAACAACACAACAGGTGCAAAACAATAAACACTGGCCCGGCTAGGCTCTAACTAAACATATTAGTTGGGTCCCTCACTCACCTAGTGGGTACAGTTCACACCCTGTGAACTGCTGCGGCTTTCTCCAGCCCAATATCCCACAGCCTCCTGGCTGTTCAGAGCACTGTTCACACACAGCCTCCGATCAGTGTCCGTTGGGGAATTCAGGCTCACCAGTCCTCCTGACTGTGGCCCTGCGACCCTTCCAGGCGTCGCTGTGTCCCCAATTCCGGGCTATCGCTAGCCCCGTGGCCCCTCAGCCAACTCAGCCGAGACCACTCACACAGAGCCTCTGTCTCCAAAGCTCTCTCCAGAGTGGGGGCCCCACCCATGTCCAACAAGAGGATTAAATATCCTCCCTGGACATGGGCATTGTCCAAAATCCTGGACTGGAGCATGGGGAACAGGCACCCACCCAGCACATTGCCTGTTCCCAGTAAAAGCCCGCCCTGGAACTGGCTGAGCCAGCTATACTAACACTAGTACTTGGGCTTTCACTCCCCCAAGGCCAGGCACCTTGGTGAAACGCTCTCTCTGACGGCCTCCCTGGGGTTTCACTGCACACCCCAGTGTTCACATTGCCACATATCCCCCCCCTCTGTTCACACCTGTGGGGGTGAACACATGTACCGACTGGTCGCTCGGGATAGGGCACCCGCATTATCTTGCCATCTTTAAGCTCAAGGGTCCCCCTGGAAGATGTGGCCAGCCCCACAGGCTTTCCCTAATTCTGCCACCACCACGCCAGCAGAACCCAGTTCGTCATAACCACGAAGCTTACTACCCTACCAGTCATCTTGTCCCATACTAGAGACACCTGGTCTCTACTAGCAACTACCACAGTTTTAGCGGACCTTGACCTGTCAGCCTCTTTTTGTCTCTTTGTTTTATCCACAGATAGCATCTTTCTTTTTCCTTTACTCCCCCCAGGGGTTATGTCAGGTTTGGCTTCAGTTTCAGAATCTTCTGCTTCTTCAGTGGTACTCCCCACTTCAGCAGACTCTTTTCCAGTCTTTTCTTTGGAGTCTCCATTCACTTTATTAGCCGTCTTATGCTTCACGGACATGGCATCATATGCTTTCCTTCTTAACTCCTCCTCCTCTTTCTCATCAAGGTTGGAGGCACCGGGGACATCAGGACCTTCGCCAGACTCGTCGTCTTCTGGCAATCCCTGCAGAGGTTCACCCAGGATATGGTTCTCCTTTCGGGGCGGATTCAGGGGAGCCAGCCCATCGGAGTAGACAGGACCCTCATACTGGTTGTCGGTCCCCTCGTATTTCTTCCCCAGCAGACTGCTAGCTTTCTGGAAGGCATTGACAGCAGAGGGAATGTCTTTCATGACCAGGTCCTGGCCACACACTGCCACGAGTCTCTGGGTTTCTGCATCCACCTCAGCACCACCATCTGGTTCAGCAGATACATCTTCCATCTTCCTCTCTGCCTCGGCTGGCACCACAGCGCCACCACCTCCAGACCCATTCTTAACGGGTTCTGACTTCTTGGCATCTTTCAGAGGATCTTCCTCTTCAGGCATCTCATTTTCTTCCACCTGCTGCGCAGGAGCACGCTTAGGCTTCTCCAACTCATAGACTTCATCTTTTGAGCTCCTGAGATCTTCCATCTCTGCTCTGAGTTGCTTGTTCAGCCTCCCCAATTCATCTTGCTCCTTAAGCACTTTTCCAAGGGCTCTCTAGTCAAGGAGAGGGCCTTGGTCTTCTTCTTAGTTTTTCGCACTAGCTTGTTAGCAGCGCCCCGCTCTTGGGCCTTCTGGTCCAGCTGCTCTTCACTCTGTTTCGGTGTAACAGCAGTTGTAGGAGTACCACCATTCTTTCTTAGACACTCTGTGGGATTTCCACCCAGGGACTCTTCAAGCCCACTGTTGAGGTCTACTATAGACTTTTGTGTCTTTCTGGAGTCTTTTCCCCTCCCCAGGACACCAGGAGGTAGACCCTTCAGTTCACTCATCTTTTCTGGGGTCTCCTCTTTTGACCCTTCTGCAGCCTTCTTCGGTGACCCTGTGACGACAGCTTGTCCCTTCTCTATCGTATCTAGGGACCGTGTGGCGAGAGGGAGGTCAGCCTCCTGTTTGCAGCTGTAGTGTCCTGTCAGGTCATCTAAGACTGCCTGGATATGAGCTTCAGACACTAGGCTGACGTCACCCGACTGTACTCTCGTCACATCAGGTATAACTATCGTCTGGTTGCTACCAGTAACCACGTCAGCTTGGCAAGACCTCAACATGGCAGCCTCTCTCTCAGAGTTGCTGTCGGTCATAGCACCTGCTTCATATATACTGCTCATGTCATTCTCATTTCCGTCCTCTAGGGGCACCGATGAGTTAATCCCCACCTGGGACATTTTATTAAGCATAGAAACCTGTGGAGACTGCATATCCACTTCTAGTACGTGTGGTACACCCTCTAGGACCGCCCCATGTACTTGCACATTTTTCACAGTGGGTTCCCTCAGTTGTGAGCTCTCAATATCAATTAGCATTTTTATACCATCCATATTTTTACCAACAGGGGGAGCTTTTTCCCCAATCACAGCCTGCAAAGGAAAAGGACTGTCATCATCCTCATCACTTCTTGCACATAGACCCACATTATTATTATACATTTCATCAAACTCTGCACCTTCACTTGGCACCGTGTCGGCACCATTGTTTCCAATGGTCATTCCACTTAAACCATTGCTTTCTATCTGCATTTCCCTTACACCTTCATTTAAAGGGACAGGTACAGGTTCTGTAGGAGCTTCATCACTTTCTACAGAAGTGTCTCCATTGCCCCACATTACATCACGCATGAGCCTATTTCCAACATCAAGTCCATCAGTCTCTGTTCCCACCATGGTCTCACCCTCCGTGCGGACCCCTGGATAGTCCACAGGATTCACATAATTGTCCCGGACAGACATCATTCTACCTCTTACCCAGGCTAGCATGGGATCTCGGATTTTCACCATCCCAAATCTAGCCTTGGTCACGGGCACTTTAACCTCTTAAGGACACAGGGCGTACAGGTACGCCCTAATGTCCGAGTCCTTAAGGACACAGGGCGTACCTGTACGCCCTGTGTTTAAACTGCTACTGCGCCCGATGTGGGCGCCGTAGCAACATGGTTCCTGCTGATGTAGATCAGCAGGAACCATGTTCTAATGCCGAGGGGTCATGTGACCCCCCGTATCGGCGATACGCTGCAAACCGCAGGTCAATTCAGACCTGCGGTTTGCAGCGGTTAAGATCTCTGATCCCCGCGGTCTGTGACCGCGGGGATCAGAGAGTTAATGCCCCGAAGTTAATCATAGTAACCCCCTGCATCCCCCGATCTTGTTATGGCGGCGGGGGTGCAGGGAGTGGTTGCGGCGGCGGTAGGCGGTGCGGGAGGCGGGCGGTGCGGCAGGCGGGATCGCAATAGCGATCCCCCGCCCGCCTCCCTTGTAATAATTCCCTGGTGTCTAGTGGTTCTATCAGAGTGCCAGCACATTGCTGGCACTCTGATAGAAAACGGCTGGCATCTGTGCTGCAGATGCCAGCCGTTTAACCTCTTCCTACCGCGGTCCGGACGGACCGCGGTATGGAAGGTGTTAACAGGGAGGGAGCTCCTCCCTCTCCCATCGGGGGCTGCTGTGCCTATGCAGCCCCCAGGATGGGATCGCAGAGGAGGGAGCTCCTCCTCCCTATCCATCACCCACTGCTCTCTAATGGCAGTGGGTGATGGTTACCATGGCAGCAGGACGCTTTCAGAAGCGTCCTGCTTGCCATGGTATAGTAACTTCTGGTCAGACTTCTGCTAAAGGCAGAAGTCTGACCAGACTGTAAAAGTAAAATACAGTGCAGTACACTATATAGTGTACTGTACTGTATTATATAGACACCAGATCCACTGGATCTACAAGAACCAAGTGGGTCTGGGTCCAAAAAATGTAAAAAGTGAAAAAAGTAAAAATAAAAAAACACAAATCACTGAATAAAAAGTAAAAAAAAAATACACTACACATATTAGGTATCGCCGCGTCCGTAAAAACAGCTCTATAAAAATATCACATGACTGAACCCTCAGGTGAACGCCATAAAAAAAACCAAAAATGGTGTAAATAAGTCATTTTTGGGCACCTTACATCACTAAAAGTGTAATACAAAGCGATCAAAAAGGCGTATGCCTCCCAAAATAGTACCAATCTAACCGCCATCTCATCCCGCAAAAAATGAGCCCCTTCATAAAACAATTGCCCAAAAATAAAAAAACTATGCCTCTCAGACTAAAACATGATTTTTTTGTTTCAAAAATGCTTTTATTGTTAAATGTAAAAATTTTAAAAAAGTAGACATATTGGGTATCTCCACGTCCGTAAGAATCTGCTCTATAAAAATATCACATGACCTAACCCCTCAAGTAAACACTGTAAAAAAAAAAAAAAACTTTGTCAAAAAGCCATTTTTTTGTCACCTTACATCACAAAAAGTGTAATAGCAAGCGATCAAAAGTCATATGACCACCCAAATAGTGCCAATCTAACCGCCACCTCATCCCGCAAAAATTATACCCAACCTGAGACGATCGCCTAAAAACTGAAAAAAATATGGCTCTCAGACTATGGAGACACTAAAACATGTTTTTTTGTTTCAAAAGGATATTATTGTGTAACACCAAAATAAATAAAAAAAGTATACATATTGGGTATCGTCGCGTTCAGTAACGACCTGCTCTATAAAAATATCACATGACCTAACCCCTCAGGTGAACGCCGTAAACATAAAAAATAAAAACGTTGTAAAAAGTCATTTTTTGTCACCTTACATCACAAAAAGTGTAATAGCAAGTGATCAAAAAGTCATATGCACCCCAAGATAGTACCATTCAAACCGCCATCTCATCCCGCAAAAAATGAGCCCCTACATAGGACAATCGCAAAAAAAAAAAAAAAAATACTATGGCTTTCAGAATGTGGAGACACTAAAAATCATTTTTTCAAAAATGCTTTATTATGTAAAACTGAAACAAAAACCCCAAAAAGTAGTCATATTTGGTATTGTCGCGTCAGTAACAACCTGCTCTATAGAAATAGCACACAATCTAACCTGTCAGTTCAACGATGTAAATAACAAAAATACAAAACTGTCCCAAAACAGCTATTTTTTTGCAAATTATCCATTTTAATCCATTTTTCCAGTAACAAAGCAAGGGTTAACAGCCAAACAAAACTCAATATTTATTGCCCTGATTCTGTAGTTTGCAGAAACACCCCATATGTGGTTGTAAACTGCTGTATGGCCAAACGGCAGGGCACAGAAGGAAGGGAACGCCATATGGTTTTTGGAAGGCGGATTTTGCTGGACTGTTTTTTTGAGACTATGTCCCATTTGAAGCCCCCGATGCACCCCTAGAGTAGAAACTCCAAAAAGTGACCCCATTTTTGAAACTACGGGATAAGGTGTCAGTTTTGTTGGTACTATTTTAGGGTAAATATGATTTTTGGTTGCTCTATATTACACTTTTTTGAGGCAAGGTAACAAAAAATTGAAATTCTGAAACTTCATCTCCATTTGCCAATAACTCTTGTGGAACACCTAAAGGGTTAACAAAGTTTGTAAAACTAGTTTTGAATACATTGAGGGGTGTAGTTTCTTAGATGGAGTCACTTTTATGGAGTTTCTATTCTAGGGGTGCATCGGGGGCTTCAAATGGTACATGGTGTCAAAAATCCAGTCCAGCAAAATCCGCCTTCCAAAAACCATATGGCGCTCCTTTCCTTCTGTGCCCTGCCGTTTGGCCATACAGCAGTTTAGGACCACATATGGGGTGTTTCTGCAAACTACAGAATCGGGGCAATAAATATTGACTTTTGTTTGGCTGTTAACCCTTGCTTTGTTACTGGAAAAATGTATTAAAATCAAATATTTTCCCAAAAATCAAAATTCAGAAATTTTATCTTTATTTGCCATTAACTCTTGTGGAAAACCTAAAGGGTTAATGACGTTTGTAAAATCAGTTTTGAGTACCTTCAGGGGTGTAGTTTCTAGAATGGGGTCATTTTGGGTGGTTTCTATTATGTAAGCCTCGCAAAGTGACTTCAGACCTGAACTGGTCCCTAAAAAGTGGGTTTTTGAAAATTTCTGAAAAATGTCAAGATTTGCTTCTAAACTTCTAAGCCTTGTAACATCCCCAAAAAATAAAATGGCATTCCCAAAATGATCGATACATGAAGTAGACATATGGGGAATGTAAATCAATAACTTTTTTGGGCAGTATTACTATGTATTCTAGAAGTAGAGAAATTGAAACTTGGAAAATTGTAAATTTTTCAAAATTTTTGGTAAATTTGGTATTTTTTTATAAATAAAAATGAAATTTTTCGACTTTATTTTACCACTGTCATGAAATACAATATGTGACGAAAAAACAATCTCAGAATGGCCTGGATAAGTAAAAGCGTTTTAAAGTTATCACCACATAAAATGACACTGGTCAGATTTCCAAAAAATGGCCTGGTCCTTAGGGTGAAATAGGGCCGTGTCCTTAAGGGGTTAAACAACATCTTGAGCTTCTCCCCTGCAGATTCCTGCGAGAGAGCAACCGCAACAGGCTTACCAGCCTGTTCAGACACAGCATTTTTCCCATAGTCACTCATTTTTGAGACATCTTCACGCCGCAGCGCTTTATCACTGACCAGCCCGGCAGGTAGCAACTGCCGCCGGCTCATTGTCACAGGGTCTGCCACAAAATTATCAATAGGAACAGTCTTACCGATTGTCGTCACTGACTCGGCACTCCCGGAAGATAAGGGTAGTCCAGGAATATCTCCAGCACGGTCATCACCCTTCTCCTCAATGCAGTAGTTGCCACGGGAGACGCCTTGGACTTGTCTCCTGTCTTTTTCTGGACGGACATTCCAGCCGCACCCTTTAGGATTCTGTGCACAGTCGCAGGGAAAATAGGCACTCCTGAGAAACGCACCGCTCTCCACCTCTTTGTCTTCCCGACGGTTGCCCTTGGCAACGGCACATATTACCTCGAACAGTCCACTCAGAGCCGCTCTCCAAGTGCCGCACTCGGCTTTCTCACCAACCGATCAGTCTCCAGCACCAGCTGCTCCATTACACCCTCAGTGGCCTTGGTTTTCCGCCAAACCGGCCACTTCTCACATATGGCATCACCTTTGGCATAAGCAGCTTCCGCCACACCTGACTATCTTTCACCCAGGACGCCATTTTGAGCAAAAAACTTTCCACAGGTCAGTTTTTTTTTCTTTTTCCCTCTTTTGTGCTTCTGGCCCTTTAAACCTTCGCACCGCTTGCACCACAGGGAAAAAACAGTCCAGACAGCAGTTCTTTTGCAACCCAGCAAAGTGTCCAGGACCACACGAGCAGCACCTGCTCCACCGAACAAACAGGCTTCCGGCCCTAAGCTCCAATACAGCAATCGCACAGTTTTTTCCTCTGTCCTGTCGTTGCCCCCAGCAACACTTTACCTTTATCCAGCAGGGACGACTTGCCCGCATCCGACACCAAATGTGGGGGGTTAGCTCTGGTCTCGAGGGTCGTTCACAAAAACTTCCTTCCGGACAACGGATTTCACGCCCAAACAGTGCGTTTATTATAGCAGAAACAACACAACAGGTGCAAAACAATAAACACTGGCCCGGCTAGGCTCTAACTAAACATATTAGTTGGGTCCCTCACTCACCTAGTGGGTACAGTTCACACCCTGTGAACTACTGCGGCTTTCTCCAGCCCAATGTCCCACAGCCTCCTGGCTGTTCAGAGCACTGTTCACACACAGCCTCCGATCAGTGTCCGTTGGGGAATTCAGGCTCACCAGTCCTCCTGACTGTGGCCCTGCGACCCTTCCAGGCGTCGCTGTGTCCCCAACCCGGGCTATCGCTAGCCCCGTGGCCCCTCAGCCAACTCAGCCGAGACCACTCACACAGAGCCTCTGTCTCCAAAGCTCTCTCCAGAGTGGGGGCCCCACCCATGTCCAACAAGAGGATTAAATATCCTCCCTGGACATGGGCATTGTCCAAAATCCTGGACTGGAGCATGGGGAACAGGCACCCACCCAGCACATTGCCTGTTCCCAGTAAAAGCCCGCCCTGGAACTGGCTGAGCCAGCTATACTAACACTAGTACTTGGGCTTTCACTCCCCCAAGGCCAGGCACCTTGGTGACACGGCCTCCCTGGGGTTTCACTGCACACCCCAGTGTTCACATTGCCACATAGGCTGTCGGCACACATATCCCTCGGTGGGTATATAAGGTGTTATAGGATGTCTGTACACATATCCCTCGGTGGGTATATAAAGTGTGTTATAGGCTGTCTGCACACATATCCCTCGGTGGGTATATAAGGGGTGTGATAGGCTGTCTGCACACATATCCCTCGGTGGGTATATAAGATGTAATAGGATGTCTGCACACATATCCCTCGGTGGGTATATAAGGTGTGTGATAGGCTCACTGCAGACATAGCCCTTGGTGGGTATATAAGGGGTGTGATAGGCTGTCTGCACACAAATCCCTCAGTGGGTATATAAGGTGTGATAGGCTGCTTGCACACATATCCCTCAGTGGGTATATAAGGAGTGTGATAGGCTGTCTGCACACATATCCCTCAGTGGGTATATAAGCTGTGATAGGCTGTCTGCACACGTATCCCTCGGTGGGTATATAAGGTGTGATAGGCTGTCTGCACACATATCCCTCGGTGGGTATACCAGGTGTGATAGGCTATCTTCTGCACACATAGCCGTCGATGGGTATATAAGATGTGTGATAGGCTGTCTACACACATATTGCTCAGTGGGTAAATAAAGTGAGTGATAGGTGGTCTGTACGCATAGCCCTCGGTGGGTATATAAGGGGAGTGATAGGCTGTCTGTACAAATATCCCTTGGTTGGTAGATAACTTGTTATAGGATGTCTGTACACATAGCCCTCGGTGGGTATATAAGGTGTGATAGGCTGTCTGCACACATATCCCTCAGTGGGTATATAAGGTGTGTGATAGGCTGTCTGCACACATATCCCTCGTTGAGTATATAAGGGTGTGATAGGCTGTCTGCACACATATCCCTCGGTGGGAATATAAGGTGTGTGATAGGCTGTCTGCACACATATCCCTCTGTGGGTATATAAGTAGTGATGTCGCGAACATAAAATTTTCAGTTAGCGAACAGCGAACGCGAACTTCCGCAAATGTTCGCGAACAGGCGAACCGGGCGAACCGCCATAGACTTCAATAGACAGGCGAATTTTAAAAACCAAAGGGACTCTTTCTGGCCACAATAGTGATGGAAAAGTTGTTTCAAGGGGACTAACACCTGGACTGTGGCATGCCGGAGGGGGATCCATGGCAAAACACCCATGGAAAATTACGTAGTGGACGCAGAGTCGGGTTTTAATCCATAAAGGGCATAAATCAACTAACATTCCTAAATTGTTTGGAATAACATGCTTTAAAACATCCAGTGTGTGTATACGATCAGGTATGATGTTCTCAGACATTGACAGACCAAACTCCCCTTTTAATGCACCGCAAACAACCGCAAACAGTTCATTTGCACAACCGCAAACTCCCCATTTGCACAAGGTTGGATACCAAGCTAGCCACGTCCCGGTGATGTCATTGAAGGTTTCTTCCTCCACCCAGCCACGTACAACACCAAGGGTCCCCGAAAGGTCAATTGAATTGATTTTTCGAACTGGCTCCCTCCCCTTTGTTTTAATCCACGGTGACTGCGTCTGCGCCGTGCAATTTACTGTCACACCCGATATGAGTGGTATTTTCTGTAGTACTATTCTCATCAGTTTAATCCCTCTAACGTCCCCAATCTGGGGGCCATTTACTGAATAGATTTTTCGAACGGGGAGATGGTTAAAAAAACGCTGGCTCCCTCCACTCTGTTTTAATCCACGGTCACTGCGTCTGCGCCGTGCAATTTACTCTCACACCAGATATGAGTGGTATTTTCTGTAGTACTATTCTCATCAGTTTAATCCCTGTTACATCCCATATCAGGGATTGCCTTTGTGAAAAAAATTTAGGCCGGGTACCTTCGACTGCCTTCACAATGACAGACCAAACTCTCATACACCAAACTGAATTGATTTCAGGAACCGGAGATGGAAAAAGCAGCTTGGTCGGTCCTCATACTCCCAAATTGGGGCACTGCGCGTGCACAGAGCAATGTGCTGTGACACCCTATATGAGTGGTGTCTTAACTAGTACTATTCCTATCAGCGGCGGGCGGGTGCGTGGTAACTTGAGAGCAGGTGACCAAAGCTGAGCTGGAGGAAGATGGTGCATCAAGGTTCTTAGCGGAAGCTGTTGAAGATTGGGTGTCCTGTCTAAGCCAGTCAACTACGTCCTCAGAATTTTTCGGGTTCAGGGTACGTGGCCTCTGAACACTAGGCATTATTCCAGGGACCGTGGAAATCACAGCACCACGACCACGACGGCCCCTGCAGGATGGCCTGCCTCTGCCTGTCATTTTTTTTTAGATAAGTGGTACTACGCGTGCTAGGTACTGTGCCACCCGGTATGAGTGGTGGGCACTGGCAGTAGGCACACTACAGTCTGTGGAAGTCGGCCTGTCACACACTGGCAGCAGGCAAGCAACTGAAATTAGACTAAAGTGTAAAAATGAAATGCCTTATTTATCGGCAAGCTACTGTGCCACCCGGTATGAGTGGTGGGCACTGGCAGTGGGCACTCTACAGTCAGTGGAAGTGGGCCTGACAAGCACTGGCAGCAGGCAAGCAACTGAAATTAGACTGATGTGTAAAAATGAAATGCCTTTTTTATGCAAAGTCCTGTGCCAGCCGGTATGAGTAGTGGGCACTGGCAGTGGGCACACTACAGTCAGTGGAAGTCAGCCTGACACACACTGGCAGGCAACTAAACTTAGATTAAAGTGTAAAAATTAAATGACTTTTTTTGATGCAAAGTCCTGTGCCACACGGGATGACAGGGGTGGGCACTGGCAGTGGGCACACTACAGTCAGTGGAAGTCGGCCTGACACACACTAGCAGCAGGCAAGCAGCTGAAATTACACTAAAGTGTAAAATGAAATGCCTTTTTGATGCAAAGTCCTGTGCCAGCCGGTATGAGTGGTGGGCACTGGCAGTGGGCACACTACAGTCACTGGAAGTCAGCCTGACACACACTGGCAGGCAACTAACCTTAGATTAAAGTGTAAAAATTAAATGCCTTTTTTGATGCAAAGTCCTGTACCACACGGGATGACAGGGGTGGGCACTGGCAGTGGGCACACTACAGTCTGTGGGCCTGCAGCCCTCACACACAGGCAGGCCATGCAACTGCAATATGCATATAAAGGAAAAAAAGCAGACTAATGTTGCAGCCCTAAAAAGGGCTTTTGGGGTGCTGTCAGGACGCTGTCCTTACAGCAGAGATCAGATGAGTCTTTCAGGACTGGAGTGGACACTGAATTCACTAGCCTAGCTATCAATTTCCCTATTAAATCAGCAGCAACTACACTCTCCCTCCTCTCACTAAGACTGCAAATTCCGAATGAATCTAAAATGGATGCTGTTCAGGAGATGGGAGGGTCTGGGAGGGAGGGTATGCTGCTGATTGGCTGGAATGTGTCTGCTGACTGTGAGGTACAGGGTCAAAGTTTGCTCAATGATGATGTATAGGGGGCGGACCGAACATCGCATATGTTCGCCCGGCAGAGGCGAACGCGAACAAGCTATGTTCGCCGGGAACTGTTCGCCGGCGAATAGTTCGGGCCATCTCTATATATAAGGTGTGATAGGCTGTCTGCACACATATTCCTCGGTTGGTATATAATGTGTGTCATAGGCTTTTGGCACACATATCCCTTGGTGGGTATATACGGTGTGATACGCTGTCTGCATACATATCCCTCGGTGGGTATATAAGGTGTGATAGGCTGTCTGCACACATATCCCTTGGTGGGTATATACGGTGTGATACGCTGTCTGCATACATATCCCTCGGTGGGTATATAAGGTGTGATAGGCTGTCTGCACACATATCCCTCGGTTGGTATATAAGGGTGTGATAGGCTGTCTGCACACATATCCCTTGGTGGGTATATACGGTGTGATACGCTGTCTGCATACATATCCCTCGGTGGGTATATAAGGTGTGATAGGCTGTCTGCACACATATCCCTCGGTGGGTATATAAGGTGTGTGATAGGCTGTCTGCACACATATCCCTCGGTGGGTATATAAGATGTGATAGGCTGTCTGCACACATATCCCTCATTGGGTATATAAGGGGATGTGATAGGCTGTCTGCACACATATCCCTCGGTTGGTATATAAGGTGTGTGATAGGCTATCTGCACACATATCCCTCGGTGGGTATATAAGGGGTGTGATAGGCTGTCTGCGCACATATCCCTCGGTGGGTATATAAGGTGTGATAGGCTGTCTGCACACATATCCCTCGGTGGGTATATAAGGTATGATAGTCTGTCTGGACACATATCCCTCGGTGGGACAAAATGTGGCCCTGGGCAAAATCAAAAATGGGGCCCCAAATCTTGTAATAATGAGCTAACAACAGGTACATTCTGTAGATTCAGACCCTCCCTCACAGATTTACACCCCATAAAGCTCCTTACACAGATCTGCACCCTCATGGCCCCAGAATACGCCACATGCCCGTCCCCTCACAGCAATGAGTTCCCCTCACTTACGGCATCTGAGAGTGTTATGAAACTGAAGCGCTGGATTCCTATTCAAGCTCACTTTCCTCCAGCGGAGATCAGGGAAAGCACCCTGTTTTGTAAATAAGCCCCAGCCTGTACTAGGCTTCCAGGCTCATTGTTAGTATATCCCAGTTCAGGCCACTAGATGGAAGCACTAAACTGTGATATAGTGATTTCAGTACAGAATAATGGAGCAATTTACATCTGATGATTGTAAGTTGTGGTCCACTTGGGGGACTCAACAAAAAGTAAAAAAAAATCTTGAAAATTATAATCACCCCCATTCCCTAAAATAAAAAGAAACAAAAAAAATAGCATTATGGGCATTGCCGCATATTAAAACTTACTTACTATGAAAATATTTTATAAAGTTTGCCCATAAGTGGAATGGCAGAACAGAAAAAAATTTAAAATATGTCCGATTTGCATTTTTTTCATCACTTTATCTTCCAAGAAAACTGAATAAATTGAATAAAAAGTGACCAACATACACACCCCAAAATGGTACTCTCAAAAATGACAGATCGTCGCCGCAAAATAATAACCATAAAAAAGTTATGAGGGTCAGAATATCGCAATGAAAAAAAAAAAATTTTTTAGGAAGTGAGTCCTGATGAGGCTTAGCTTGCTGCGGTGAGCCTATAGACGGCCTGAGCAGGGGTGCTGTTAAGGTTGCAACCTTTCCCTACAAAAAGTGCTGGTTACACAAGTTAAAAAGGTTGGTGTGGTTTAAAACATGTATTATTTGATCATATTTTACGTTTTGCTCCATTGTTTTCTCTCAATAAAAGCAAACTTTTCACTGTTGGGGACACCCTGTGTATTTAAGTTTTATTTAGCCTCTATTTTTAAAATGTTTCTATGGGGATTCCATGTACATTAAAGGTAAGAACCTTAACCACTGGGCTGTAGAGCTCAATGCTAAATCATTGCTGAAAAACTTCATAGAAGTTTCTCTTCTATTAAAAACCTCATAGACGTTTCTCTTGTATAATACAAAAGAAAATTCTATGAGGTTTTTCAGCAATGACTTAGCATTGAGCTCTATAGCCCAGTTGTTAAGGTTCTTATCGTTATTGTACATGGTTGTGAGTTCGAAACCCCACAGAAACATTTTAAAAATAGAGTCTAAATTAGACTTTTATACACAGGGTGTCCTCAAGCATAGTGAAACCCCTTTCAGTTAATAACACTGACTCCATATATGTACACATCCATATGTGGAGTCAGAGAAAGGACTCCTAAACTGGGAAATCCCCACTCTGGAGTCGGGACTGTGCAAGAATTTGTGATCTGCCAGACTGAAGCAGGGGGCCCCTTAGAGTATCGGAGCCTGAGCAATTGCCCAGTTTGCCGGCCCTGACCACGTGCCACTGATATGAGAGGTTAATGTTGGCTATGGACAGAAGGGCGGTTGCACACACTACAGTGGAGAGGAGAAAGGCTACACAACAGTTTAGAGAACCCTATGTGGCTTTGAAGTAGACGGATAGTCACTGTACCTCTGCTAATGAAGTTGCATCGGCTGATTGGTAAAGGGTTGTCTTCTTCAATAAGTCACATTTTCTGCTTCATGCAACAGATTGATGTTGGCATGTCAGGCGAAAAACATCAGAGAAATTTGCGGCCAAATTTTTCCTTATCTCTGGATTGCATTCCACTTCGGATTCTTTGATTCGCTCAACACTAGACATGTCACATAGCTAGAAATGTCCAACATTAGTTGGAAGAGGATGACCACAACTTCCAAGTACCACCCTGGCCCCCTAATTCCCCAAACTTGAACCCAGCTGTGGGACCACCTCAATGCTCTATGGATCCTCCCCCACACCCCCTCCACCAGCTGTGGATCTACTGGAGTCAGCATGGCTCCACATACCTGTGACAACCTACCAGGACCTTATTGAGTCCCTCCCGGACCATCAAGCTGCTGTCTGTGCTGCACATGAAGATTACTCTGGCTATTTGCTGGTGCTCGGAATAAAAAGACTCGACTGTGTATCTCATAGTTATACCATAAATGCGGCAGATGGGAATAATAAACCGTTAAAAGAAAGCAAAATATAAAGCCAAGATATGACCAAAAAAAAACCTGTAACTATCAAAATGGCCGCCCATATCATGAGGTTCGAAATCCTACCAAATCTTTTAAATATTTTCAATCATTATCCTAATGAGCCACATGGAAGGCCCTGGAACCAAATCCTTCCCGATAAAAGTGTGATTAGGCTGACTCTATCTAGATCAGGTCTGTCCTCAATGATAACGAGCACGATAATGAACCGGCGCGGACAATTTGGCGAATGTTAAAGATACGGTTGACAGACGGGCAAATGTTGAAAGGCTTCGCTCTCATAACATGCTTAATCTATTAGACTGGAATGGATGTCCTGAGCAACCTTGCTGTCCTCGTTGACTTCCTCCGTTACACATCCCGAGCGCGGCTGACGGGCGCAGTTTTTCTATCTCGTTGGCATCAACATAACACTGCCAAAACATTTTGGCAGCTGACACACTTGTAATTTGGAAATGTGAGTCCTCCCTGGGCTCATTCTGACACAGACGAGCAGGCTGATAACCTAAGCTGGTGTCAGGGAAGCGAGAGGCATTGCTAGAAGAGTAGCAGAGCTGAATTTGTCAATACAGAAGCGCTGAGTTTGTCTTGGCTTGCGGTGATATTCTGTGTTATGTGTCTTTTTTAAGGTAGTCTAAGATGAAGTCAAATACTCCCAGGGACCACATCAAGTGGGGGTTGAGGTACAACCATGGAGCCCCACTGGGAAAATTGTATGGATTCTCCACTGAATGCAGTGAAAAATGGAGACCAGACACAGTCACAAATGTCATTTGAGAAAACTACTGGACAACAAGTATCAACCCTATCTGTAAATCCAGACCATTAAGGAAGGGATCATTTACTGTACCCATTTATCACCTTGACCACCAGGGAAGCAAGCTTCAACTCTTCCTCTACTAGCAACCACCAGGGCTCGTGATATTAATTTCACTGCCCTGGACCATTAGGAAGACAGAAATTAACCCCTCTACTACTGTAGTCTACCAGGGAAGCTGGCATTACCCCTACACTATCCTAGACCATCAGGGAAGCTGGCATTAACTCTTCTACTAACATATACCACCATGGCAGGAGGCATTACCCGTCTGGTACCCTAGATTATCAGGGAAATTAGGATTCTACTACCCCAGACTATCAAGGAAACAGGCATTAACCCCTTCACTACCCTAGACTACCAAGGAAGCAGTCATTAATGGGATTGTCCAGTGGTATTCATTGACTTATATATGGCTCAGAGGGGGTTAAAATAATATTAAGCCATATTCACCCTCTCTGATTCCTAGCTACTGCCATTCTGACGCTGCTCCCATCCCCACTGTCTCCACTTCTTGGTTCCAGCTTGACACACCAGTAATGCCAGGATGGGCACTGGTTGCAGCCATGACCTTCCTCATCCAGTTACTGGCTAAGTGGACCGGGGCCAGGCAGTGGAGAGCAGCGTGGACGGGAGCAGCGTTGGAACGGCAGTGGTAAGGGTTCAGTGAGTATGGTTTTTATTATTATTTTTAACCCCCTTTGAGCCATACATAAACAATGAATACTGCTGGGCAAGTCCTTTAACTGTCCTAGGCCATCCGGGAAGCTGCTATGTGAATACTCTGTGGTACTATGTAGACCACTGTATGGTACTACTGCATGTGGATATTGTATGGTAAGATATGGACACTATATGGTACTATGTGGATATTGTACGGGACCATGTGGACACTGTTTGGTAAGATATGGACACTCTAGAGCACTATGTAGACATTGTATGGTACTATATGGACACTGGATGGTAATATATTGACACTCTGGTACTCTGTGGATATTGAATGGCACTCTGTGTACACTATAGTACTATATGGACACTGTATGGCACCATATAAACACTGTGTGTTACTATGTAGACACTGTGTGGGTCATTTATCAAACTGGTGTAAAGTAGAACTGGTTTAGTTGCCAATAGCAACCAATCAGATTCCACCATTCATGTTTGACAGTTCCTTAGGAAAATGAAAGGAGGAATCTGATTGGTTTCTATGGGCAACTAAGCCAGTTCTACTTTACACCAGTTTGATAAATGACCTCCTGTATGTTACTATGTAGACACCACATGTTACTATGTAGACACTGTATGTTACTACATAGATACCCTATAGTACTATGTGGATACTGTAGAGTACTATGCAGACACTTTATTGCACTGTATGGTACTATGCGGACACTATATGGTACTATGTAAAATTTGTACGCATGGCCAGAGTTAACGATCTGGCCCAGTCCTCTCTGGAGCTTAGAGAGTGGGCCGACCCGTCCACCTAGTTCCAGAAGATTCTAGGCCTGAAGGAAGCAGGAGAAAACTATGTGCTCCTCTTCTCAGGCATTTAGCCTCAATGCTTCCAGAGACTAACGATTCCCATGTGTCCTCCACCATCACCAGAGAGAGAAGATTTTAGAAATCTTTCATAGCTCAGAGTTAGAGTCAGCAAGGTAACCAGCATAAAGTATCACAGACTTTGCTGCAGCTTTGGGGAAACAAGTTAAGTCAACCGATGTACTCCAGGTAAGTGAATTCAAGGGCTACAATGTTTTAGTCAGCACGTTGATCAGCGTACAGAATTCTCAGGCACTGCTGCAGTGGAGTGATAATGAGTTCAGACACTCTGCCAGTTCAGGTACGATTTTGGCCGGTCCTGGAACCGCATGCTGCTGCTTGAATTGCAGACATTAGGACAGATTGCAGCTTCTAGCCAGAGATCCCAGTACTAGAGACTGTAGCAAGAGAAAGAGTTCTTTAAGGACCATTGCTGTAAACTACATGCTTAGCTCATGTTTGGACATCTGGGTGGAATTTGCACTGTGTACAGATAATTGTTGGATGTACTACAACCCCTATTTGATGCCCTGTAACAAGAGACTTTTGGGACTGACTCTCCGAACACCACAAACTGGCCATTGCATTATTTTCAAGCCCTAACTTGCATTTACTCGGACAGTTAACAGCAGGGCACCCCCAAACTACCAATAGGCAGGAGCCCTCGCTACAGGGAGTGTTCCTCCTTCACAGCAATGCCTGAGGGAGTGCACCATGACACATTATCATCATGGCCACTACCACTCCCATCCTCTGCTTTGGCTCCTCAGGGGCTTGCTGCATATGCAGTATCCTATTAAACCAAGACCCATCATGATTTGATGCCACATCTCAGAAAGGACCCCCCTGAAATGTATTTAAGCAGCTGGCGAGAACATATGCCCAGTCCGTCATCTCTCCTTCCATTTCAATTTTAGGAACTATCGAAAATTAAATATGAAAATGCACAACAACATCTTGTGGAAACAGCTCCGGCCGCAGCGTAAATTAGGGAAACAAGCCTGGATCTGTCGTCTTATCATCTGCATCTCACACAAAGCTGATTTGTGTATAAATGAATTTCCTTTCTGTATGATTGCAGGGAGGGGCGCGCGCCAGAGACGGGGATGCCAGACGGGAAGAGATGTCTCTAATTTAACCGGAGTCGTTTCATAATCTCAGCAAGTTCAGCCGGAGTGCTGGTGTTTTATAATTGTCCATGTAAATTGCCTTCTATTCCAGATACAATGTATCCTTCACACGGAGGCGGCAACTCGCATCGACTCAGATCGAAAATTATACTGTTTGCAATTGTCGGAAATGTTAAACAGACCTTTAAGATGTCAGTAAAAGGCCAGCGCCATCACGAGTGATCAGGAGAAGGCAGCCTCTAATGGAAACAGGAAAGATATAAAAATATGTTTGTCACAGAGAGCGGAAATCTGGATTACAAGTCAATGACATTACAATCAAGAGCGAGCTACACAAAAGTCTGCAATGAATAATGCATTTCACATTTATGATCAGGACTAGAGTTGAGCAAACACCTGGATGTTCGGGTTCGAGAAGTTCGGCCGAACTTCACGAAAATGTTCGGGTTCGGGATCCGAACTCGACCCGAACTTCACCCAGAACCCGAACCCCATTGAAGTCGATGGGCACTTTTGGGCACTAAAAAGGCTGTAAAATAGCCCAGGAAAGGGCTAGAGGGCTGCAAAAGGCAGCAAAATGTAGGTAAATCCCCTGCAAACAAAAGTGGGAAATGAATTAAAATAAAATAAAATAAATAAAAATTAACCAATATCAATTGGCAACTTAGAGGAGGAGGAGGGTGGAATAGGAGGTTGGGGTGGCGTCAGGTGGAAATGCTATGGGAGTTGAAGTTCTTATCACAGCCAAAAAGGATTCATGTCTGCCTGCAGGGCCACAGGCCTCATTCATTGACTCGGGGCCATGGCACCCGCAAAGAGGAGAGCCGTCCCGTAACAGCAACACAGGCCTCAGGTCAACCTTCAATGTTTCAGGCCATTATCATTTATGTAGGCCCCTGACACCCAGAGAGAGGAGAGGTCATTTGACAGTAAAACGAGTTTGATGTCTCCCACCAAGGCAGCAAGCAATTAAATGAAATATAGGCCACTGACACCCAGACAATGGGGCGGTCATTAGACAGTAAAAAGAGTTTAATATCTCGAACCAAGACAACAAGTGATTAAACGACATATAGGCCCCTGACACCCACACAATGGGGCGGTCATTTGACAGTAAAAACAGTTAAATGTCTCCCACCAAGACAGCAAGCAAGTAAACGAAATTTAGGCCCCTGACACCCAGACAATGGGGCAGTCGTTAGACAGTAAAAAGAGTTAAATGTCTGCCACCAAGACAGCAAGCAAGTACGTGAAATTTAGGCCCCTGACACCCACACAATGGGGCCATCATTAGACAGCAAAAAGAGTTAAATGTCTGCCACCAAGACAGCAAGCCATTAAACGAAATTTAGACCCCTGACACCCAGACAATGGGGTGATCATTAGACAGTGTAGTAAGGTGCAAGGTACCGTTGTCGACGGGAGGTACGTGTCACCGAGGTTCCTGGCCTCGGTGAGGTGAGAGCCGGGTTTTATGTGTCAGCAGCAGCTAGTGCTGCTTGACATTTATAGTTAGTTTGGCTGCAAAGCCAATCCGGGCCGGCTCTTACTGGGAGTAGGCAAAGAGTTGGGTGGGTGCCTACTCCCCACAGTCCAGGCCGGACTTTGCCGGGCTTTAAAACACAGCCAGCACCAGCAGGTGGGAGTGATTGTCCTGGAGCTGCTGTTAGGCTGTGGAGTCACTTGTGTTTGGAAGTTCTCTGGGCTGGAAGCAAGAGCCCAGCAAGGAGGAGTGCAGACGACCTGGAAGCCTGACGGCGACTGTCTTGCGGCTGGACTGACAGCCAGGTGCGAACCTGCATCTAAAACCTCCCAGGTGACTAGAACCTGATTTGGACTGTTTTGTTTTGCCTCATGATTTCTGGTATGTGTGAACGAACACCAAGAGACTGTTTATATCGTTTGTTTTTGTGCAAGTGTGAATAAAACACTGTTCATTGCACCTTCTGGACTCCCTGTTTTGCCTCTGTACTGCACCCGCACCGCTATCTACCAGAGCGACGCCCCACATTTGGTGTCGGATGCGGGCATGCGCAGTGAGGCTGGCGTGAACGCCGAAGTTTGTTTGTTTTGCTGGGCACGAGTGCATGGAATATATTAAACCAGCAAAGCTACAAGTAGGAATTGCTGGCAACATGGAGGCGGCTGTGAAAGCTCTTATAGAGGCTAACGTGCAGCAGCGGGAGACCAACCAGCTACTATTACAGCACGTGATGGCTTTACAAGCTGCAGGAGCGTCCCACCATGTCCATGATGCCCGGAAAGCGGTCCGTGCGGTGATCCCAAAAATGACCCCCTCGGACGACGTTGAGACGTATCTGGCGGTCTTTGAGAAGGTAGCCGTGAGGGAAAAGTTACCCCGTGACCAGTGGGCCGAGGTGGTCGCTCCGTTCCTGGCATCCGGACCCCAGAAGGTTTTTTTTGACCTAGCAGATGACCAGGCTGCTGATTACCCCACGGTGAATGGGGAGATCCTGGCCAGACTGGGGGTAAATATGTTGGTCCGGGCTCAGCGGGTCCACCAGTGGGACTTTAAATCGGCTGAACCCGCCAGGCCGCAGTACTATGAGTTGCTGCACAGGTTGCAAAAGTGGCTGCAGCCTGAGGTTCTAAGTCCGACGGCTATGCTGGACCGTTTGCTGGCCGACATGTTCTGGAGGGCCCTACCTTACCCCCTTCAGCACTGGATCGGCCAGGTATCCCCCACTAATGCCCTTGAAATGGTTGATCTGGTGGAGAGTTACGAGGCCACCAGAAACCTGCAGGGGAGTCTTGCTGGGAAGGGGCCAGTCAAACCCCGGAGGCCTCCACCCCAGTTCCGACGACCGGCGACAGAGAGACCTGCACGGAATGTGCCCCTGCGGTTCCGCCTCCCGTGGTATGCTGGAGGTGTCAGGAGCCAGGCCACCACAGAGTCAACTGTCCGCATCAGGGTGAGCCACTGTTCATTGCACCTTCTGGACTCCCTGTTTTGCCTCTGTACTGCACCCGCACCGCTATCTACCAGAGCGACGCCCCACAACAGTAAAAAGAGTTTAATATCTCCCACCAAAACAACAAATGATTAAACGACATATAGGCCCCTGACACCAAGACAATGGGGGGGTCATTAGACAGTAAAAATAGTTAAATGTCTGCCACCAAGACAGCAAGCAAGTACGTGAAAGTTAGGCCCCTGACACCCAGACAGAGGAGAGAGGCCCATAGCAGCAAAAGAGGCATCATGTCACCCACCAACGGAGAAGGCCACCTTTAGTTATTTAGGCCCCAGCACCCAGACAGAGGAGAGAGGGCCCATAGCAGAGAATCAGGCTTCATGTCACCCACCAATGGAGAAGGTCACTTTCAGATATTTAGGCCCCTGGCACCCAGATGGAGGAGAGGTTCATTCAAATTTGGGTTGCCCCGCAAAATAATGGTAAAATTAAAAAAAGAGGATTTAATAAGGAAGTGCCCTGGAGTACAAGAATATATGGTTAAGGGGAGGTAGTTATAAATGTCTATTCTGCACAAGGGAGGCACAGGTCCTGTGGGATCCATGCCTGGTTCATTTTTATGAACGTCAGCTTGTCCACGTTGGCTGTGGACAGGCGGCTGCGTTTGTCAGTAATGATGCCCCCTGCCGTGCTGAATACACGTTCAGACAAAACGCTGGCCGCCGGGCAGGCCAGCACCTCCAAGGCATAAAAGGCTAGCTCTGGCTATGTGGACAATTTGGAGACCTAGAAGTTGAATGGGGCCGAACCATCAGTCAGTACGTGGAGGAGTGTGCACATGTACTGTTCCACCATGTTGTTAAAATGCTGCCTCCTGCTAACACGTTCCGTATCAGGTGGTGGTGAAGTTAGCTGTGGTGTGGTGACAAAACTTTTCCACATCTCTGCCATGCTAACCCAGCCCTCAGAGGAGCTGGCCGTGACACAGCTGCGTTGGCGACCTCTTGCTCCTCATCTGCCTTTGACTTGGGCTTCCACTTGTTCCCTGTGACATTTGGGAATGGTCTCAGTAGTACGTCTACAAACGTGCGCTTGTACTCGCGCATCTTCCTATCACGCTCCAGTGCAGGAAGTAAGGTGGGCACATTGTCTTTGTACCGGGGATCCAGCAGGGTGGCAACCCAGTAGTCCGCACACGTTAAAATGTGGGCAACTCTGCTGTCGTTGCGCAGGCACTGCAGCATGTAGTCGCTCATGTGTGCCAGGCTGCCCAGAGGTAAGGACAAACTGTGGAAGGCATATCGTCATCGTCCTCCGTATCCCCCCAGCCACGCACCAGTGATGGGCCTGAGCTGTGTCGGGTGCCACCCCGCTGTGAACCTCCTTCATCCTCATCCTCCTCCACCTCCTCCTCATCCTCCTCGTCCTCCAGTAGTGGGCCCTGGCTGGCCACATCTGTACCTGGCCTCTGCTGTTGCAAAAAACCTCCCTCTGAGCCACTTCTAAGAGACTGGCCTGAAAGTGCTAAAAATGATCCCTCCTCCTCCTCCTCCTCCTCCTGGGCCACCTCCTCTTCCATCATCGCCCTAAGCGTTTTCTCAAGGAGACATAGAAGTGGTATTGTAACGCTGATAACGGTGTCATCACCACTGGCCATGTTGGTGGAGTACTCGAAACAGCGCAACAGGGCACACAGGTCTCGCATGGAGGCCCAATCATTGGTGGTAAAGTGGTGCTGTTCCGCAGTGCGACTGACGCGTGCGTGCTGCAGCTGAAACTCCACTATGGCCTGCTGCTGCTCGCACAGTCTCTCCAGCATGTGCAAGGTGGAGTTCCACCTGGTGGGCACGTCGCATATGAGGCGGTGAGCGGGAAGGCCGAAGTTACGCTGTAGCGCAGACAGGCGAGCAGCGGCAGGATGTGAATGCCGGAAGCGTGCACAGACGGCCCTCACTTTATGCAGCAGCTCTGACATGTCGGCGTAGTTGTGAATGAACTTCTGCACCACCAAATTCAGCACATGCTCCAGGCAAGGGATGTGCGTCAAACCGGCTAGTCCAAGAGCTGCGACGAGATTTCGCCCCTTATTGCACACCACCAGGCCGGGCTTGAGGCCCACCGGCAGAAACCACTCGTCGGTCTGTTGTTCTATACCCCGCCACAACTCCTGCGTGGTGTGGGGCCTGTCCCCCAAACATATGAGTTTCAGAAAGGCCTGCTGACGTTTACCCCGAGCTGTGCTGAAGTTGGTGGTGAAGGTGTGTAGCTGACTGGATGAGCTGGTGGAAGCAGAGGAGGAGGAAGCCGAGTAGGAGGAGGAGGCTACAGGAGGCAAAGAATGATGCCCTGCGATCCTTGGCAGCGGAAGGACGTGCGCCAATGAACTCTCCGCCTGGGGCCCAGCCGCCACTACATTTACCTAGTGTGCAGTTAGGGAGATATAGCGTCCCTGGCCGTGCTTACTGGTCCACGTATCTGTGGTTAGGTGGACCTTGCCACAGATGGCGTTGCGCAGTGCACACTTGATTTTATCGGATACTTGGTTGTGCAGGGAAGACACGGCTGTCTTGGAGAAGTAGTGGCGGCTGGGAACAACATACTGTGGGACAGCCATGGCCATCAGCTGTTTGAAGCTGTCTGTGTCCACCAGCCTGAATGACAGCATTTTAAAGGCCAGTAGTTTAGAAATGCTGGCATTCAGGCCCAGGGCTCGAGGGTGGCTAGGTGGGAATTTACGCTTTCTCTCCAAGGTTTGTGAGATGGAGAGCTGAATGCTGCCGTGTGACATGGTGGAGATGCTTGGTGACGCAGGAGGTCGGTGGCACATCCTCTGTTTGGTGGGCGGCAGGTGCCAACATTCCTCCCGAGGCGGAGGAAGAGGCCGAGGCAGCAGCAGAAGAGGGAGCAGGGGGAGCCAGAGTGAGTTCCTTGCTTTTAAGGTGTTTACTCCACTGCAGTTCATGCTTTGCATGTAGATGCCTGGTCATGCAGGTGGTGCTAAGGTTCAGAACGTTAATGCCTCGCTTCAGGCTCTGATGGCACAGCGTGCAAACCACTCGGGTCTTGTCGTCAGCACATTGTTTAAAGAAGTGCCATGCCAGGGAACTCCTTGAAGCTGCCTTTGGGGTGCTCGGTCCCTGGTGGCGGTGGCCAGTAGCAGGCGAACTCTCTTGGAGGCGGCTGTTCTGTTTTTGCCCCCTGCTCTCTATTTTGCTACGCTGTTGGCTCGGTCTCACCACTGCCTCTTCTTCTGAACTATGAAAGTCTATGTCTTCCACCACTGGGGAAGGACTAGGTGGATTCCCTTGGGAAACCCTGCCAGCAGATTCTTCAAACAGCATAAGAGACTGCTGCATAACTTGAGGCTCTGACAGTTTCCCTGATATGCATGGGGGTGATGTGACAGAATGATGGGCTTGGTTTTAAGGCGCCGCCTGTGCACTTTCTGCAGAAGACTGGGTGGGAGATAATGTTGTGAACCTGCTGGATCCACTGTTGGCCACCCAATTGACTATCGCCTGTACCTGCTCAGGCCTTACCATCCTTAGAACGGCATTGGGCCCCACCAAATATCGCTGTAAATTCTGGCGGGTACTGGAACCTGAGGTAGTTTGTTCACTAGGACGTGTGGCTGTCGCAGAATGGCCACGTCCTCTCCCAGCACCAGAGGGTACACTAACACCACCACGACCGCGTCCGCGTCCCTTACTAGATGTTTTCCTCATTGTTACCGTTCACCACAATAAAAAAAAAATTATTTGGACCAATGTATTGAGTTCAAATTCAGGCCTTTTTTTACAGGCACATAACACTATCTGGCTATCTATTTTTTGTACCGTATAACACTAATACAGGCACAGCAGTAACCACTGATTTGGGGGAATATCAATTGTAGGCCTAGTATTTAGGCCCTGGATGAAATGTATCCTTTTACGGACAGATTTTCACTTTGAGATGCACAATAGTGTGTGCAAATGTAGAGGATTATGCTTTCAGCACTTGTAATTTAACACTTAGTGTAATATACCCTTTTTCGGAAAGAAATTAATTTGGAGATGCACGGTAGCGTGTGAAGTTATTGAGGATGACCCTATCAGTACTTGTATTTACACCTTAAATGTAATATACCCTTTTACGGACAGAAATACACTATGAGATGCACAATAGTGTGTGCAAATGTATAGGATTATGCTTTTAGCTCTTGTATTTTAACACTTATTGTAATATACCCTTTTACGGAAAAAAATACACTTGAAGATGCACGGTAGCGTGTGCAAATATAGAGGATTTATTTATCAGGCCCTGTATTTAGACGCTAACACACTGAGTGTAATATACCCTTTTACGGACAGATTTACACTTGGCCAGCAACAGCTGAAACCACTGATTTATGGTATTGCTATTTTGGCAATTGAATTTCACCCCAGAACAAAATATATCCTTTGCCAGACACTATTAAACTTGGCCAGCCACTGCTGGGACACCAGATTTAGGGGATTGCAGACCGTTCCGTGGCCATTCCGCATTCAAGTTAATGGGTCCGCGATCCACTGCAGCTGCCCCACGGTCGGTGCCCGTGCATTGTTGTCCGCAATTTACGGCCCGCAGCACGGGCACGTGACACCTACGGCCATGTGAAAGAGGCCTAAGACACATTTTCTAAGGCTAGTTTCACACTAGCGGCAGGGGAGTCCGTCAGGCTGTTCCGGCGGCTGAACAGCCTGTCGGATCCGTCCTGCCGCTAGTTCACGTGTGTCCCCGGACTGCTGCTCCGTCCCCATTGACTATAATTTAGTTTCGGCAGCAGCACGGCAGCGCACGACGAGAGGCTGCTGGACTAAAAGTGTTGCATGTCGTACTTTTAGTCCAGCGGCCTCTCGCCGTACGCTGCTGCCGGAACTCTGCCCCCGCCCCCATTATAGTCAATGGGGATGGAGCAGCAGTCCGGAGGCACACATGAACTAGCGGCAGGACGGATCCGACAGGCTGTTCACCCGCCGGAACAGCCAGACGGACTCCACTGCCGCTAGTGTGAAAGTACCCTAATACCTATAAGGGTGTTAGTAGAGGGGTCTCCCATTCAGGACCCTCTTCTATGAGCATCCATCCTCCAGAAGATCCAGCATGTAATGAAGGCTCTGTAATGCCTACATTCCCCTATGGCGGCGCTCCAGGAAATAACCACTTACATAGGGCTATCTAGAACTGACTGGGCCCCACAGCAAAAAATTTTATGGCCCCCCCAGGCCATGACCATCTTGGCATCGCATGTGTGCGCATCTGTAAGAGTGGGTTGGCCATCCGTTTGACATATTTATTGAAAAAGGATACAAAAACGTAGCACACCACGCTTTTGTATGCTGCAGAGTCCAGTAAAAAAAATTGATACGTTAAAACGTACTGTAAAATGTATACATTTTGTTTACAATGAAACTCTCTGGTGACGGACCCCGCTGTGTGGTATCAGTCTTAAGCATCTGTTAAAGTATACGTTTTTAGCTATGTTTATTAAATGGGAAAAACATGATGTGAACCCAGCCTTAGTGTGCAAAAATAAGCAATAGTACACAGCGGGGCAGCAGGGCAGATAGGGGAGGCTGCCATATACTATGTTAGAGTACAGAAGGCTGACAGAGCGCAATAGTCAGGGGTGAGGACTGTTCCCTAGGGTAGCCCAGTGCCGTGCAGACACCTTCTGATGGTTTGTGTAGATGCTGTTTGCCGCCCTAGGCTTGGGATGTGGCAATTTCCCTTGCAGTATAGAATGGATCACTACGCCCCATTCTTCTAATCAGATGATCTGTCCGTGTAGATGTTCTCCTCTCTGCACCCCCTGCTGTCATTGCAGTTCATCACTGTTCTCCCAATCACCTGAACACGCAATGTTGACCAGTGCTGATATCTCGGCCTTGGCGCGCAGCGATCTGCCGTACTGATAAACCGAGGCCTCTCAGCTAAGCATTCTGCCCCTCTCAGTTGGTGACAAGTGGTAACAACTGGAATGTCAACGACCGGGAGGCTTCGCCCAATCATCATCAGTTGATCCGATTTTTGTGGTTCCATGCGGCTAAAAAGCTTTGCTTACTGTCTGGTTTTTATGCCCTCCTAAATATCAGATTGGAGCTAGGCGCTTGAAATTTTCATCATCTGCAGATCTTAGCGACACTTGTCCTTCTTGGTGTTACAATTTCAATCATGAGGAGGCGTATTATTTTTCTTAGTTGTTACAGGTTGCATTCTGAAATTGTGGTTTAAAAGGGGTTGTACCAAGATTAAAACATATCCCCCATTCACAGAACAGGGGACAAGCATCTGATCGGTGGAGGTCCAACTGCTGAGGCCACCACCAATTATTAGAAGGAGGGTCCTGTGTCCCCCCATATGAGCTGCTGTTCCAGTCACTGTCTATGGGACTACTGGCAATAGCTGAGCAGTCTCCATTTATAGGACACAGGATTCCCATTCTTATGATCAGTGGGGCTCCTGCAGTCAGACCCTTACCGATTAGATGCTCATCCCCTATCCTATGGATCATGGAAACATTGAAATTATGGGATAACCCTCTTGGGACTTATGTCCCTCTTAAAAACAGCACTAGAAGAAGAAAAAAACAGCACATTCAGTCTACAGTTCATAGTGTTTGAACTCCAGACTTTAAGTATCCCGAACAGGTCGTGTTTTTAACTTTTCCCTGTAGCAATTACTAACATCCAGACATTAAGTAAATGCCCTTGGGAGATTCACAATATATGGCCTGAATCTTTCCTGAAAATTAAAAACGAATGTGAGTAAGGTCTCTGAAGCAACAGTTTGTGTAGCTCTGTGTCCGGTCAGCTTTCTCCCTCTCTACTGTATAGCAGGATATGGAGAGCAGATTTGGCGGCACTACGTAATCCCTCTATGTTCGTTACGGTGATAGGAGATTCATGGGGTCACATGCATTACGCAAATTGGTAGTGCTCCACTCAAAAAGTCCAGCTAAATATTCCAATTGTATAGAGAGATAGCGGCACTCACCATTTGTTGCGATTACTTCTTATTTATTCAGTGCAGAGAGGGGGACAGAATCACAAATAGTGAAATCATGAAACATTGGCGACAGCCGTTTCGCGTATCCCACGCTTCATCTGGCCATGACTGGTGTGAAGACGCAATAGCGCGTCACTCTTTATGCGCCAGCAAACATCAATCAGGCGCTCAGTGCTGGCGTAAGCTCTAGCACAGGAGGCCGCAATCAGCGCCGGCGTACAAAAGAGTAAAATCACCAGTGTATTACAACATTAATGAAACATTATAACATACATAAGTCAAAATAAGATGACAATACTCGTCATTTGCAAGAACGCACTCATGTCCATTTTCTCGTTTAGACCCAGAGGACTAAGATCCATCTACCTTCTCTCCATAGTAATTTACGTCCCCTGTCGCCCCCTCTTCGGGGGTTCGGGGCAATTTCCAAGCCGGCAAACCTCAAAGCTGAACTAACTTTTCCCTGTAGCAATTACTAATATCCAGACATTAGGTAAATGCCCTTGGGAGATTCACAATATATGGCCTGAATCTTTCCTGAAAATTAAAAACAAATGTGAGTAGGGTCTCTGAAGCAACAGTGTGTGTAGCTCTGTGTCCGGTCAGCTTTCTCCCTCTCTACCACAGCAGGAAGTCCCAGCACAATCTCAAGCAGTACCAACCATAATCTAAATGACATACATTTCTCCGAATATCTCTGACTCTTCTTCAGTGTTAATCACCCACCAGAACTACATTACAGGGGCGTTGCCTTTACAACTAAAGCTTCAATTTTCTCTGCAACTGCCGCACTCTACACTTTGATTGACAGGATCAGATGTGATCACTTTTAGACTGCCTGGCCCTGTCAATCAAAGTGCAGAGAGAGCAGAGCCTCTAGGTGTAATAGTAACGCCCCCGTTGCTCCTAGAGGCTCATTTGCATATATTAAAACATCATTTTTCTTAGCAATGCGGGCACATATGAACACGGGACCAACACAGATGCCTTCAGCTGCCGAGCGCACGTGTAAGAGGTCAGCCGGTGTCATAGGGACAAAACCGCTGACAGATGCCCTTTAACTATGAATAGTCTTACACAAAATGGCCTTCTGAAATTTGTAGCGTATGGCCGTCATTACTTCCTGTAAGGACAGGAAGTTGTGCGTTTGACTGACGGCATCTGGATGCTCTATATTTTTATCAGGGTGGGCAGGTAGACAGAGGTAAGGTCTAATAGACTGCTTGTCGGCAATACACGGCAGTACAGAAGTATCACTGTATATCCTACCAGCAGTCTGGCAGAAGTTCAAGCCCCCAAGTACTGCAAAAAGTTTCAAAAAATTATTAAATGTTTAAAACTATATCAAAAGAAAAATAAGTAAAAAGAAAAATACACAAAAAATCCGTTTCCCCTTAACAATGCTTTCTTATATCAAAAATATAAAAAAATAACACACGTACAATAATTGCATCATTGTATCTGTATTGAATTATCACCAGATTTTACTCTCGTAGTAAATATTATGGCTGCCCAAATATGGAAACATAAAAACAATTAAAAACAATTATTTTTTAAAGTAGTATTTTGTGCAAAACATTAAAAAAATGAAACATAGTTGGAGTTGGTATTGTACTGACCCTGTACTGTAATATGTGACAGTGAAAAACAAACAAAAAAAAAAATGCTTAAACATATGTATCTGTTAAAGGATTAAAAAAATAAAACATCAAAATAACAACACATTCCCCTATGGAATTAAAAAGTAAATAAATAAATATATACAATAAAAAAGATTAAAAAAGACAAACACACTTTTTTTTTTTTTTTACAATAAACTTTATAAAAGGTAACTCCCAAGACATAAAATACTATAGATTTATTTGGGGTGATCATGTCCTTAGAGAGCTCTTAAATATTGATGACTTATCTTTAGGATAGGGCAGGCCATCAATATCTGATTGGTGGGTACCTGACTCCCAGCACCCAACCAATCAGCTGTTGGGAAGAGGCTGCTGCACTTGGGTTAGCACTGCGACCTCTTCCTCGGCCTGTGATGTCATCAGTCATATGGCCGACGTGCAACTCAGTCCTATTCATTGTACGGCGCTGTCCCTGGTATACTATAAAGTGGGCGCAGCACTTGGGTGAGCACTGCGACCTCTTCCTCGGCCTGTGATGTCATCGGTCATATGGCCGACGTGCAACTCAGTCCTATTCATTGTATGGCGCTGTGCCCTGGTATACTATAAAGTGGGCGCAGCACTCGTCACGGGGCTGCGGCCCCATCAAACATCTGATTGGCGGGTGTGGCGGGAGCTAGACCCCCCCTCTATCCTGAGGATTGGTCATCACTATTTAAATCTAAGAAAACCCCTTTAGTAATTTGCACCATAAAATAGTAGAATCAGTTTTGCCATAAAAAGCCGCAGCAGAATATTTTTTCTGCATTTCTGCCAAATGAAGCAATGAATATAATGATGAAAGCCAAAGTAGATACTCTAAAATATGACACCGACATAAAGTACGACTCATCCTGCAAAAACCAAAGCCAAACACAGCCACAGCGTAAAAGCATAAAAAAGTTATCACTGCAAAGAGGAAAAAAATAATAGTAATTTATGTCTTCAAGAAGCCCAGTGTCCGCGCTTTGGATGAGAATCAGTTCCTATTAATTTGTCAATCACATGCCCAGCTCTGGGTGATACCGAACACGTCGGCAGAGAAGTCCGCCGATCATGCATTGCAATGTCCCGTTGAGCGCCAGGCACGTTTGCCGCATGGAAAATAAAAGCAAGATTATTTTTCTTTAATGGCTCCCCGTGTTCTCATCTCTGGAATCAGCCAAAATGATGATAAAACAATCGCTAACAGCGACTGGATGCCGGCCCAGACCAGAGCGCGAGCAAGATGGTGACTACAGATGGAAGCTTGGACGGAGAGGACACAAAGAGCGCGGAGCGGGGGCGAGCCAAGGATATTGTGTGTGGAGACAAAGACTACGCCTCGACGGTGGATGGGAATAAACATTTGGTTCTACCAACAAAATAACTCAGCCGAGAGGAACTCAGCTAAATTTTTGAAATGCAGAATACTACAGACGTGTCCTCCTCTACTTTTGTTTTTTAAAGGGGTTGGCCACCACCGATCCTGAGGCCAGGTCATCAACAGCTGTAGCCCTTTAAATTGGCTGTGTGACAAACTATAGTCCTATGATTAAGGGTCCATTCACACGTCCGCTCCGCGATTCCGTTCTGCATTTGCGGACCCATTAATTTCAATCGCGTTCCCGAAAAAAATAGAACATGTCCTATTCTTGCGGACATGAAAAGGCATTTTCTATGTAGTGCCGGCGATGTGCGGTCCGCAAATTGCAGAACGCACATCGCCGATGTCTGTGTTTTGCAGAGCCGCGGATCCGCAAATCACACACGGACGTGCAACCCCCCCTCCCCCAACACACACAAATACTGACCACACCTGCAAAAAGCCAGGATTCATTTTTCCATCACATTAAACACGGCTTATTTCCATGGTTACGACCATCCTGCAATCCATCAGCGGTGGTCATGCTGGCACAGTATAGAAAAAAGCGCCAGCCTATGTGATCTTACCAGAGAGGTGCGCAAGCACGACCACCACTGCTGGTCATAACCATGGAAACGAGCCGTGTATAATGTGATGGGAAAATGAATCCAGCCAGCAAAGGAGGCAATATGGAGAATCCTGATACATTAGTAAGTGCCTCGTATTGACTTTCTCTACGTAATAAAAGCCACTTGCTGAAGTGAGAGGACCCCTTTAAAGTAAGTACCTGGCACTAAAAGACCAAAGAGGCCAGGTGGAAACACCAACCAACCGGGCCCTAGCGCCATGATTTCCAGCACGTGCATAGGGTACAATATAGGGGGTATAGAATATACATGTATAGGACACAAAGGGGGGGGGGGGGTGTAGCAAATGTGGTCATTTGGAGCTTGATGTCATTACAGAAGACTATGACGGGAGCTGTCACTTTTCAGAGCGCTGTGACCTATGACCTCCTTATTTTGGAATTAGCAACAATCTGAGCAAAACTGCTACATTGTGTTCAGTCTAGTGTGAGGGGGCGGAGCATGACACAAGGAGAGGAGAGAGTTCAGGAGAGATCTCTGTGCCATGCTCCGCCCCTTCAGGCCCTTTATCAGTGTTGCCTGGAGTGTTCCTTTAAGTTATTTGCTGGTCTAGTTAAATCTCAAACTAATTTTAATTCTATTAGATCTTGAGAATTCGCTTATCTCCGTCCACATCAATCCTATTGACCGATGAACTGTAGAAGAGTAATTAAAGAAGAAACTGGAAGTATCTGCTCATCCCTGACACTGAGCAACGGCGAAGAGATGGGGCGGCTCACATTAGAGGAGATTTGTGGCGGAAAAACGGGGGATTAATTAGACAGGAATCTGAGGCCACGCCGGCCGGATAAATAGCCACGCCCATAGCCTGAAACTGGAGAAGAAAGAAAGGACTGTCTGCTGCAAAATGTAGTCACATAAAACCTCAGGACCAGGACGGATGAGAGAAGACATGGAGGAGGGCAAAACCGCAGGGTCCCCATATCTAAGATAGATAGATAGATAGATAGATAGATAGATATGAGATAGATAGATAGATAGATAGATAGATAGATAGATAGATATGAGATAGATAGATAGATATGAGATAGATAGATAGATAGATAGATAGATAGATAGATAGATAGATAGATAGAACTCAGAAAGGCCTCCAGGATAACCTGAAAATCCTGGAGAAGTTTAGTAACACGTGGGCACTGCCCATCAATCCAAAGAAAACCAACATCATGGTGTTCCAGAAAAGAAACCGTAAACCAGTCGGGCGACCTCCCTTCCTGCTAAACAACCGTCCACTTTTAGAACCTGACAGCGACACCTACCTGGGCCTAGAAATCAGCCAATCAGGGAGCTTTAAGAAAGCCATAGAAACACTGGAAGACAAGGCGAGCAGAACCTTCTATGCCGTCAGAAGGCGTCTGTATTATCATAAGGCGCCAGTGACCGTCTGGCTTAAAATCCTTGACACCATCATTGCCCCGATCCTCCTGTATGGCAGCGAAGTCTGGGGCCCAGACACATACCCAGGCTGGGCGAAGGGGTACTCTGGGTCAAGAGAACTATTCCACCTAGAAATCTGCAGGTCCACAGGAGCACCTCAACCAGCGCCTGTCGAGCAGAACTGGGCAGATTCCCACTATACTTTGCTGTCCAGAAGAGGGCGCTATCATTCAGAGCCCACCTGCATAGCAGCAGTCCCAGCTCCTACCATCACACAGCCCTGCTGCACCAACAAGCCCCAGAAAGACAAAGCACCCGGCAACAAGTCACCCAAACCCAGCCTGCCCAATCCACCAACCAGTACAGCCTGGCAAAGGGGGAAATCCACAAGATGATACACAAGGGCAAAGAGGAGTATATCAGCGTCTGGAGGAACAACATACAAACTTCACAGAAGCTGACGGTATACCAGAGCCTGCAGAGGGAGTACAAACTGGCCAGCCACCTGCAAAGAAGAGTGGCCAACGGATCCTGGCTCCTTACTGGCCACAGCTGTGACCTGCTCCCCTTGCTTCAGGTCAATATTAGTCATGTGACATAAAGGGGGCAGTGATTGGCTGCAGCAGCGTCGAAGTGGATGGGGGATCTGACGAGACAGCCGAAGATGGGGAGCAAAGGAGCCCGGACCCAGCGATGGGGAGTGGGAAAGCATGCTTCCCTTTTGCAGGTGTGGTCAGGAGAGGAGGATGGGGGTTAGCATAGTATAGTAGCATAGTATATAAGGCCGAAAATAGATATTTGTCCATCCAGTTCAGCCTGTCATTCTGCAGAAAAATGTAAAAAAAAGTTGACCATCGTCTTTAAGGACTCCAGTTTGTAACACAGCCAACTTAGATGGTTATCCAGGCTACACCTATTGATGACCTATCCTCAGTATTGGTGGTGATTAGTGATGAGCGGCAGGGGAAATATTTGAATTCGCAATATTTCGCGAATATTTGGGCAAATATTCGCCATATATTCAAAAATTCGCAAATCCGTAATCTCCAGACATTATTTTCTTGTTTGCAAAAATTTGCATAAAAGATTTGCATACATTAGCATAACAATTCGCATAAATTTGCATAAAAATTCGCATAAACTGACATCTAAAAGATACCTTTTAAATACCAGCTTATGCAAATTTGTATGCAAATGTATGTGAATTTTTATGCTTATTTATGCAAATTTGACATTATTTTCTTGCTTGCTAAAATTTGCATATAAAAAAATTGCATAAAACGAATATTCGCAATTGCGAATATATTTTGCGATATTCTAAATATTCGCGAATTCTCGAAGTGCTGATATTCGCGATTAAAATTCGCAATTCGAAAATTCGTGATCAACACTAGTGGTGATACGACACTCGTCGCCCCGACTGATCGGCAGTATTAGGCAGTGGCGGTGTATTGGGCAGTGGCGGTGTGTGGAGGTGGAAGCAGACAGCTCCGGACACTGAGTAGTTTCCAGACCTCGGCTGCTGCACCCTGCCTCCATCACTGGCAGCTAGAGCAGGAGTCGGGTTCTGAAATACATCCCTGCTCCAGCTGCACATCAGTGACATTTTTGCCATAAGTCAAGTGAAAGGTCCACGATTACTCCACTCCCCCTTTGTTGTGTCCTATATCTTCTGTACCCCCTATATTGTACCTGAGCACCTGCTGGAAATCTTGGAGCTAGGCCCCGGTTGGTTGGTGTTTCCACCTGGTCTCCTTGATCTTTTAGTGCCAGGTACTTGGGGCTCTCTCACTTCAGCATAGATAAAGTTAATACAAGGCACTTACTAATGTATCCGGATTCTCCATATTGCCTCCTTTGCTGGCTGGATTCATTTTTCCATCACATTAAACACGGCTCATTTCCATGGTTACGACCATCCTGCAATCCATTAGCGGTGGTCGTGCTGGCACAGTATAGAAAAAAGCGCCAGCCTAAGCGAGCTGACCAGAGAGGTGCGCAAGCACGACCACCACTGCTGGATTACAGGGTGGTAATAACCATGGAAACGAGCCGTGTATAATGTGATGGGAAAATGAATCTAGCCAGCAAAGGAGGCAATATGGAGAATCCCGATACATTAGTAAGTGCCTCGTATTGACTTTCTCTACGTAATAAAAGCCACTTGCTGAAGTGAGAGGACCCCTTTAAAGTAAGTATCTGGCACTAAAAGACCAAGGAGGCCAGGTGGAAACACCAACCAACCGGGCCCTAGCGCCATGATTTCCAGCACGTGCATAGGGTACAATATAGGGGGTATAGAATATACATCTATAGGACACAAAGGGGGGTGTAGTAAATGTGGTCATTTGGAGCTTTATGTCATTACAGAAGACTATGACGGGAGCTGTCACTTTTCAGAGCGCTGTGACCTATGACCTCCTTATTTTGGAATTAGCAACAATCCGAGCAAAACTGCTACATTGTGTTCAGTCTAGCGTGAGGGGGCGGAGCATGACACAAGGAGAGGAGAGAGTTCAGGAAAGATCTCTGTGCCATGCTCCGCCCCTTCAGGCCCTTTATCAGTGTTGCCTGGAGTGTTCCTTTAAGTTATTTGCTGGTCTAGTTAAATCTCAAACTAATTTTAATTCTATTAGATCTTGAGAATTCGCTTATCTCCGTTCACATCAATCCTATTGACCGATGAACTGTAGAAGAGTAATTAAAGAAGAAACTGGAAGTATCTGCTCATCCCTGACACTGAGCAACGGCGAAGAGATGGGGCGGCTCACATTAGAGGAGATTTGTGGCGGAAAAACGGGGGATTAATTAGACAGGAATCTGAGGCCACGCCGGCCGGATAAATAGCCACGTCCATAGCCTGAAACTGGAGAAGAAAGAAAGGACTGTCTGCTGCAAAATGTAGTCACATAAAACCTCAGGACCAGGACGGATGAGAGAAGACATGGAGGAGGGCAAAACCGCAGGGTCCCCATATCTAAGATAGATAGATAGATAGATAGATAGATACAGGGGTCAAGTCCTGGGAAAAAAAGTGTGGGAACTCACCCAAGTGCCTCCGCATGATGTCACAGCGCGCGGCAATCGCAAAGGGCAGAGGAGGTCGGCTGGAGCAAGTACTGTATTTTTTGCCCTATTAGACGCACCGGCCCATAAGACGCACTTAGGTTTTAGAGAGGAACAATAAGAAAAAAATATTTTTCATTACACCTCAGGTCAGACCACCAATCAGACCCCAATGTTAATCAGACCTCAGCTAACAGCCCCAATAAGATCCCCAATGTTAATAAGACCCCAATAAGACCTCAGATCAGACCCCAATATGAATGACCCCCAATCAGACCTCAGATAATAGCCCCATGCCTCATAGCAGCCCCCAGTAGCCTCATAGCATAATAGCCCCATGCCTCTCCATCAGCCCCCTGTGCCTATCATCAGCCCCCTGTGCCTCTCATCAGCCCCCAGTGCCTCTCATCAGCCACAAGTACCTCTCATCAGCCCCCAGTACCTCTCATCAGCCCCCAGCGCCTCTCATCAGCCCCCCAGCGCCTCTCATCAGCCCCCAGTACTTCTCATCAGCCCCCAGTACTTCTCATCAGCCCCAGTGCCTCTCATCAGCCCCCAGTGCCTCTCATCAGCCACCAGTACCTCTCATCAGCCCCCCAGTGCCTCTCATTAGCACCCCAGTAGCCTCTATATCAGCCCCCAGCAGATCTCATCAGCCCCCAGTGCCTCTCATCAACCCCCAGTGCCTCTCATCAGCCCCCAGTACCTCTCATCAGCCCCCAGTGCCTCTCATCAGCCCCCAGTACCTCTCATCAGCCCCCAGTGCCTCTCATCAGCCCCCCAGTGCCTCTCATCAGCCCCCAGTACCTCTCATCAGCCCCCAGTGCCTCTCATCAGCCACCAGTACCTCTCATCAGCCCCCCAGTGCCTCTATATCAACCCCCAGCAGATCTCATCAGCCCCCAGTGCCTCTCATCAACCCCCAGTGCCTCTCATCAGCCCCCAGTACCTCTCATCAGCCCCCAGTGCCTCTCATCAGCCCCCAGTGCCTCTCATCAGCCCCCAGCAGATCTCATCAGCCCCCAGTGCCTCTACATCAGCCCCCAGCAGATCTCATCAGCCCCCAGTGCCTCTACATCAGCCCCCAGTGCCTCTCATCAGCCCCCAGTACCTCTCATCAGCCCTCAGCAGATCTCATCAGCCCCCAGTGCCTCTACATTAGCCCCCAGTGCCTCTCATCAGCCCCCAGTACCTCTCATCAGCCCCCAGTGCCTCTATATCATCCCCCAGCAGATCTCATCAGCCCCAGTGCCTCTAATCAGCCCCCAGTGCCTCTAATCTGCCCCTAGTGCCCCTAATCAGCCCCCAGTGCCTCTAATCTGCCCCTAGTGTCTCTAATCTGCCCCTAGTGCCTCTTATCAGCCCCCAGCAGATCTCATCAGCCCCCAGAGCCTCTTACCAGCCCCCAGGGCCCCATTCACTAGCGCCCAGTGCCCCATCCACCAGCCCCCAGTGCCCCATCCACCAGCGCCCAGTGCCCCATCCACCAGCCTCCAGTCAGTGCCTCTCCATTCAGCCCATAAAATATGAAAAAAAAAAAAACTTACCTCTCCTGCTCCTGGACGCAGACGCTCCTCTTTCTACTGCTAGTCGGCTGTGAAGGCTGCGCACGGAGTGACGTCACAGAGCGACTCACTCCTGTGCACAGCCTTCACAGCCGACAGCCGAGGACCAGAAAGCGCTTCCTGGTCCTTTCGCCCTGAAAGGGAACGGCGTTCCTGCCATGAAAAGTGCAGGAACGCAGTTCCCACGCGTTCCCCTCGACTCGACCCCTGGATAGATAGATAGATAGATAGATAGATAGATATGAGATAATTAGATAGATAGATAGATAGATAGATAGATAGATAACATAAAGGGTGAACAATTTCTAACCTACAGTTATCCAGCGCAGAGAACATCTTTATGCGGGGCCTCTTTCGCTATCTCTGGAGGTCGCACCTCACACATTACACACATCCACATGTGATGGAGAGGAACCCACTCAGCAAAGCCTTTGACCCCCCCTCCCCTTTAAGACTTAAAGAAGGGGGTTTGTAAGAGCAGTGATTAGATCCGGTGGGCCGGGGTGGCGCGGAGCAGACCCCAGGACGGTGTCATGGCAGTGCCGCTGCGGCAGTCATTAATCCTTATCACGGATATTAGATGCAGAGTAACGAGCCTGTCTCGCCGCTCAGCGCCATCATTTTTACATGTCTGCTCGCAATGTTCTGGGTAATAAAAGACGATACGTGTCCCAAGATAGATCATTACCTGTCCACGTCCTCCAGAGCAGAAATCAGGCCACTGTCAGGATAATGACCCTCCAGAATCTACCGCAGGAGGAAACCACCACGCCTGAGGTGTATCAGAACCTCTCATACCGTGCGCAGGACGGTCGGCGTTACCTGGCAAGGTTGTGAACGAAAAGGCAAGGAAAACGTAGAAGATTAAAAAAAGTATTTCCCAAGAACTCAACTCATTCCCCATGTAATAACAATTTGAGCATCTATTCTTATGACTCTATGTTGTGCCGTTCCTGTATTATTCCTGCTAGAATGAATTACCAGCAATTTGTAGTAAAGGTACAGATGAGTGTTACCAGTTGGGGTGTGACCCTGTACAGTGTGCAGCACTGATTGGACAGAGTCAGAGACACCCGCTACTGCAGACAGCTGCCGATTTACTTGTAAACTTCTAGCAGGAATAATACAGGAATGGCACAACACAGAGTCCTAAGAATATATGCCACAAAATCGTTATTACATGGGGATGCAAGTAGTTACTAAAACTGACATATCAGCAGAGGGGCAGGTCCTCCTTATTGAACAAGTGACAGAACATACAGGGTGTGCCCCCATCTGCTGTTTTAATATAATTTAAAAGAAAATTACTTTTGTAATATACTTTCTGTTACAAAAAAAGCTCCAGTTGCAAAATATTCTCTTCACTTCATCATTATGGCTCCCCCTGGTGTTTAATCCGTATAGTGATATGTACGTCAGCCTACCGAGGTGGTCGCACATGCTCAGTTCCATCCCTCAACTGCCATCAGCTGGATCTACTGTTAGAAGCTGTGATTGTTAGAGGAGAGAGCTGCAGCAGAAAGGGCACACTCCTGAGAAAACAGCCCCCAGTGCCTCTAATCTGCCCCTAGTGTCTCTAATCTGCCCCTAGTGCCTCTTATCAGCCCCCAGCAGATCTCATCAGCCCCCAGAGCCTCTTACCAGCCCCAGGGCCCCATTCACTAGCGCCCAGTGCCCCATCCACCAGCCCCAGGGCCCCATTCACTAGCGCCCAGTGCCCCATCCACCAGCCTCCAGTCAGTGCCTCTCCATTCAGCCCATAAAATATGAAAAAAATAAAAAAACTTACCTCTCCTGCTCCTGGACGCAGACGCTCCTCTTCTACTGCTGTCGGCTGTGAAGGCTGCGACGGAGTGACGTCACAGAGCAACTCACTCCTGTGCACAGCCTTCACAGCCGACAGCCGGGGACCAGAAAGCGCTTCCTGGTCCTTTCGCCCTGAAAGGGAACGGCGTTCCTGCCATGAAAAAAGTGCAGGAACGCCGTTCCCACGCGTTCCCCCTCGACTCGACCCCTGGATAGATAGATAGATAGATAGATAGATAGATATGAGATAATTAGATAGATAGATAGATAGATAGATAGATAGATAGCATAAAGGGTTAACAATGTCTAACCTACAGTTATCCAGCGCAGAGAACATCTATGCGGGGCCTCTTTCGCTATCTCTGGAGGTCGCACCCTCACACATTACACACATCCACATGTGATGGAGAGGAACCCTCTCAGCAAAGCCTTTGACCCCCCCTCCCCTTTAAGACTTAAAGAAGAGGTTTGTAAGAGCAGTGATTAGATCCGGTGGGCCGGGGGTGGCGCGGAGCAGACCCCAGGACGGTGTCATGGCAGTGCCGCTGCGGCAGTCATTAATCCTTATCACGGATATTAGATGCAGAGTAACGAGCCTGTCTCGCCGCTCAGCGCCATCATTTTTACATGTCTGCTCGCAATGTTCTGGGTAATAAAAGACGATACGTGTCCCAAGATAGATCATTACCTGTCCACGTCCTCCAGAGCAGAAATCAGGCCACTGTCAGGATAATGACCCTCCAGAATCTACCGCAGGAGGAAACCACCACGCCTGAGGTGTATCAGAACCTCTCATACCGTGCGCAGGACGGTCGGCGTTACCTGGCAAGGTTGTGAACGAAAAAGGCAAGGAAAAACGTAGAAGATTAAAAAAAAGTATTTCCCAAGAACTCAACTCACCCCCCATGTAATAACAATTCTGGAGCATCTATTCTTATGACTCTATGTTGTGCCGTTCCTGTATTATTCCTGCTAGAATGAATTACCAGCAATTTGTAGTAAAGGTACAGATGAGTGTTACCAGTTGGGGGTGTGACCCTGTACAGTGTGCAGCACTGATTGGACAGAGTCAGAGACACCCGCTACTGCAGACAGCTGCCGATTTACTTGTAAACTTCTAGCAGGAATAATACAGGAATGGCACAACACAGAGTCCTAAGAATATATGCCACAAAATCGTTATTACATGGGGGATGCAAGTAGTTACTAAAACTGACATATCAGCAGAGGGGGCAGGTCCTCCTTATTGAACAAGTGACAGAACTTACAGGGGTGTGCCCCCATCTGCTGTTTTAATATAATTCAAAAAGAAAATTACTTTTGTAATATACTTTCTGTTACAAAAAAAAAGCTCCAGTTGCAAAATATTCTCTTCACTTCATCATTATGGCTCCCCCTGGTGTTTAATCCGTATAGTGATATGTACGTCAGCCTACCGAGGTGGTCGCACATGCTCAGTTCCATCCCTCAACTGCCATCAGCTGGATCTACTGTTAGAAGCTGTGATTGTTAGAGGGAGAGAGCTGCAGCAGAAAGGGCACACCCCCTGAGAAAACATGTCCGTCAGATGTGATAGGAAGAGAGACTCAGCAAAAAGAACATGCCTATGAGCTATAATAGGGAGAGAGACCTGCAGCAGAAAAGACATGTCCCCAACATGGGAAAAAAAAGAGAACTGCATCATAAAGGACACATCCCTGTATTGTAATAGGGAGAAAGCTGCAGCAGACAGGACATGTCCCCTTAGGTGTGGCAGAAAGAGAGCTGCAGCAAAAGAAACATGCCCCTGAGCTGTAATAGGGAGAAATCTGAAGCAGAAAGGATGCACCCCCAGAGATGTGATAGGGGGAGAGCTAAAGCTGAAAGGACATGACCCCTGAGCTGTGATAGGGAGAGGACTGCAGCAGAAAGGATACACCTCCTAAGCTATGATGGGGAAAGAGCTTCAGCAGAAAGGATGCACCCCCAGAGATGTGATAGGGGGAGAGCTAAAGCTGAAAGGACATGACCCCTGAGCTGTGATAGGGAGAGGACTGCAGCAGAAAGGATACACCTCCTAAGCTATGATGGGGAGAGAGCTTCAGCAGAAAGGAAACACCTCCTAAGCTATGATAGGGAGAGAGCTTTAGCAGAAAAGAAACAGCTCCTAAGCTATAATAGGGAGAGAGCTGCAGCAGAAAGGACACGCCCCTGAGCTTGAAGAGTATCTAACAGAACAAATGAATGGTTAGAGTCTGTGTTTTTCTGATCCTGGACAATCCTATGTATAATATTCAGTCTGGAAGACTCCTTTAAGCTGCTGGGCTCAGTTCCTTATGTTGTATCTTAGGCTGTGAGCAGCGGCCATTCGCATGTTACCATTTGCGGCCAATCAGTGGGATCCTCGGATACGTCAAAGTCAAGAGCTGCAGTACCAGAGACGGCCACAGCCGTAGGGATGGAGCAGGGTCTGGGTTAACAGTGAAGGGGAACGCCCTCTTCATTCAGCTAACAGTCTGCGATGCCAGAATTGGACGCCCCCACCTTTAAGATCTTGCAAGTGTTTGGTCTCCAAGTATTTTCCAGCATCTGTTATTGATGGACAATTGTAAGGCCAAACATAAAGTATGTAATCGGTGGAGATTCGATGGGCCCCAGTGTCATGGGCCCTAAACTGCAATACATGACACTGAGACTGCCACTTATCCCCATTTACGTGAACGTGGCCCCTCCGGGCGCTTTGTCTACAGTGAAGGATCCATGGCTCTCCAGCGAGCAGACACGTTGTCCTGTTCGGGACACTGCTAGGAAGGGGCCACCGGGCCGCCGAGAAGTCACATTACCTTCTCAGGGGTAACGAACTGAACTTGTTAGTGAAGGGAAACCTAATCCCACCGACCACCCACGGGTGGTGACCACCATAGGATCTCCGACAGGCTGACTAGTCAGGCAGTTCCAGTTCCTTACTGCTGTCTCAATGTTTGGACAACTCTCTCTACATAATGCACTTTTTTGTTACTCTGTCCCCGCGTCAGTCTCATCATCCCCGGGAAATGACTGCCGCGAATAATTCCTCTGTAAAGTACAATACACTCCACGACGAGAGCGCGGGCTGGCACGCCGTCACGCCAGGACATTTCATTCATCATTTAAAAGTGTCTGTAACTTTCAAGCAAACTGCTTCGTCTGCAAGTGTCACCGGATAAAAAATTAATGCACACATGAAGAGACGTGCGCACTCGACGGCGAGGTCGCCTTTCAGCGCTCGGCGGCAGCGAAAAAGCAAACAGCACAACATCTTGTTTTATTTTCCTGTTTACAGAACAATAAGGAAGGAATCCAACACAAAGAGAAGAACGAAATGAACTAAAAACAAACAAAAACAATAACAGATACATTGTATCTCTTGTCGCGAAGCCTCTTCTCCATTCCATTGTGATGCGGTAATGAATCCCTCAAAGCGTCTAATTAGGCAGGAGGGGACGCGAGCTCCTACCGCAGGCGATGAATGCACGTTGTGGCAATGGAGGGGAGCAATCACAGGCTAAATAAATACTTTTCAAGTGGTCCTTAACAAGAAAAGGAACAAAGCAAATGAAATTCGGCTGGGCGGAAAGCAGCCATTGTGGGCCACAAATAGAGGTAACACGTGGATGCACTGCGGTGGGGGGAACACAATGACGGGTGATTATACGGGAAATGCAAAAATGTCTCTACTGTGGATGGAACATCTGGACCTGAATAGGATCAAAGCAAAAACAATTACAAAAATATCCACCTGGAAATGGCGATTCTAAACGTGACAGAGGATTGTAAAGGCAAAGGTGAAGAGGAGGGGAGCAAAACAAATCCAACGGGGGAAATGTATCGAAAATAGCGGAAAAGTTTCGCTTCAGATTTAGCCTACATGAACACGGCAGTGATTTTTTGCGGCCTCCGTTCCGTTTTTTTTGCGGATCCGATGGTTTCCCATTCATTTCTATGGATCCGTTAAAAATGCGGATGTCTCCTCCATTGCCTGTCTGCGTCCGCATTTCACGTCCGCAAAAAAAATGGCATGTCCTATTCTTGTCCGCAAAAAAGGTTTGCGGACCCTTAGGCCTTAGGCCTTATTCACACGTCCGTTGTGTTTATGGATCCGCAAATTGCGGATCCATAAACACACCCGGCCGGCAGCCCCATAGAAATGTCTATAAGAATAGGACATGCTCTACTTTTATGCAGAGCTGCGGCCGTAAGATCGTCGGCGCGCTCTGCAAAAACTGATGCGGAGAGCACAGCGTGACATCCGTCTCTCCGGTGTCATCCGTAAAAAGAATCCGGTATTTTTTATGCACTTTTAAAGGTCTGCGCATCCGCAGACTGGAAAACCGGATCCGTTTTGCTGGAACGCTTGGATTAATGCATTTCAATGGAAAATAATGTCGTATCTGGCATTCCGGCAAGTGTTTCGGAATTTTGGACGGAGAAAATACCGTAGCATGCTGCAGTATTTTCTCTGGCCAAATACCATAAGGCCTCATGCACACGACAGTTGTTTGATTCCGTGTCCGTTGTGACGTTTTTCGTGACTTTCTGCGGACCCAATGGTTTTCAATGGGTCCGTGGAAAACTCGGCAAATGCACCGTTTGTCCTCCGCATCCGTCGTCTGTGATTCCAGTCCGTCAAAAAAATATAACCTGTCCTATTCTTGTCCGTGAAAAACGGTTCACGGACCCATTCAAGTCAATGGGACCGTGAAAAAATGCGGATGGCTATCCGTGTGTCATACGCGTTCCGTGTCCGTTTTTTTTTGTGGATTCCTTTGGCAGGCACTTGGCAAAAATTGTCAGCCTGTCTTTTGGTAAAATCTTTTGGGTCATGTCCGCTAAAAAAAACAGAAGACACGCGGAAACACAACGGAAGCAAAAACTGACACAGATCACGGAACAACGGAACCCCGTTTTGCAGACCGCAAAAAAATACTGTCGTGTGCATGAGGCCTAAGAGTGACTGAACTGAAGACATCCTGGTGGATACTGAATGGATCGCTCTCCGGCTCTGTCAGGTTGGAGGGCGGTCGTCGGTGGACAGACCCTTCCAGTGGGTTCAGGGCTCTGGTTGGGCCACTCAAGGACTTTCACAGAGTTGTCCCTAAGTCTCTCCTGTGGTGTCCTGGTCGGGTGCTCAGGGACATTGTCTTATTGGAAGGTGAACCTCCGGCCCAGTCTGAGGTCAGGAGCTCTGGATCAGGTTCTCATTAAGAATATCTCTGTACTTTGCTCCATTCAGCTTTACCTCCACCCTGACCGGTCTCCCTGTCCCCCCAGAATGATGCTGCCCCACCATGCCTCACTGTAGGGATGGCATTGGTGATGGGCAGTGCCTGGTGTCCCCCAGTATGACGCTGCCACCACCATGCGTCACTGTAGGGATGGTATTGGGCAGGTGATGAGTAGTGAAGAGAATCGAGGTCCAAGCTCTAGGAAGAGTCTTGGTTGTTCCAAACTTCTTCCATGTAAGAACTGTGGAGACCACTGTGCTCCTAGAAACTTCCAGTGCAGCAGAAATGTTTTTGTCTCCTTCTCCAGATCTGCGCCTCCACGCAATCCTGTCTCTGAGCTCTACGGGCAGTTCTTTCCTCCTCATGGCTTGGTTTTTACTCTGATATCCATTGTCAGCTGTGAGATCTTATATAGACAGGGCTGTGTCTTTCCAAATCATGTCCTATCCACGGAATTTACCACAGGTGACTCCAATCAGGGTGTAGAACATCTCAGAGATGATCTAGAGAAACAAAAGGCCCCAGAACAAAACGTCAAGAGTCATAGCAAAGGGTCAGAATACTTATGTCCAGGAGAAAGACAATGTGCCATGCATTTGGTAACAGCCTACCTAATATGGTGGCACTCTGCAATTCAATCCCATTACGTACAGGAGATACAGCTATAATAGCGGGGTATTTAATATGTGTATAGCAACTGCAGCTGTTCACATCATAACTACAGTGTGAATCCTATATATACAGAATAAGTAAGTGAGTGCAGCTCTGGAGTATAATACAGGATGTAACTCGGGATCAGTACAGGATAAGTAATGTATGTACACAGTGACTCCACCAGCAGAATAGTGAGTGTAGCTCTGGAGTATAATGCAGGATGTAACTCGGGATCAGTACAGGATAAGTAATACTAATGTATGTACACAGTGACTGCACCAGCAGAATAGTGAGTGCAGCTCTGGAGTATAATACAGGATGTAACTCAGGATCAGTACAGGATAAGTAATGTAATGTACACAGTGACTCCACCAGCAGAATAGTGAGTGCAGCTCTGAAGTATAATACAGGATGTAACTCAGGATCAGTACAGGATAAGTAATACTAATGTATGTACACAGTGACTGCACCAGCAGAATAGTGAGTGCAGCTCTGGAGTATAATACAGGATGTAACTCAGGATCAGTACAGGATAAGTAATACTAATGTATGTACACAGTGACTCCACCAGCAGAATAGTGAGTACAGCTCTGAAGTATAATACAGGATGTAACTCAGGATCAGTACAGGATAAGTAATGTATGTACACAGTGACTCTACCAGCAGAATAGTGAGTGCTGCTCTGGAGGATAATACAGGATGGAACATAGGATCAGTACAGGATAAGTAATGTATGTACACAGTGACTCTACCAGCAGAATAGTGAGTGCAGCTCTGGAGTATAATACAGGATGTAACCCAGGATCAGTACAGGATAAGTAATGTATGTACACAGTGACTCCACCAGCAGAATAGTGAGTACAGCTCTGGAGTATGATACATGATGTAACTCAGGATCAGTACAGGATAAGTAATGTATATACACAGTGACTGTACCAGCAGAATAGTGAGTGCAGCTCTGGAGTATAATACAGGATGTAACCCAGGATCAGTACAGGATAAGTAAAATATGCACACAGTGACTGTACCGGCAGAATAGTGAGTGCAGCTCTGGAGTATAATACAGGATGTAACTCAGGATCAGTACAGGATAAGTAATGTATGTACACAGTGACTGCACCAGCAGAATAGTGAGTGCAGCTCTGGAGTATAATACAGGATGTAACTCAGGATCAGTACAGGATAAGTAATGTATGTACACAGTGACTGCACCAGTAGAATAGTGAGTGCAGCTCTGGAGTATAATACAGGATGTAACTCAGGATCAGTACAGGATAAGTAATGTATGTACACAGTGACTGCACCAGCAGAATAGTGAGTGCAGCTCTGGAGTATAATACAGGATGTAACTCAGGATTAGTACGGGATCAGTAATGTATGTACACAGTGACTGCACCTGCAGAATAGTGAGTGCAGCTCTGGAGTATAATACAGGATGTAACTCAGGATTAGTACAGGATCAGTAATGTATGTACACAGTGACTCCACCAGCAGAATAGTGAGTGCAGCTCTGGAGTATAATACAGGATGTAACTCAGGATTAGTACAGGATCAGTAATGTATGTACACAGTGACTGCACCAGCAGAATAGTGAGTGCAGCTCTGGAGTATAATACAGGATGTAACTCAGGATTAGTACAGGATCAGTAATGTATGTACACAGTGACTGCACCAGCAGAATAGTGAGTGCAGCTCTGGAGTATAATACAGGATGTAACTCAGGATTAGTACAGGATAAGTAATGTATGTGCACAGTAGTTCACCAGCAGAATAGTGAGTACAGCTCTGGAGTATAATACAGGATGTAACTCAGGATCAGTACAGGATAAGTAACGTATGTGCACAGTGACTGCACCAGTGAGTGCAGCTCTGGAGTATAATGCAGGATGTAACTCAGCATCAGTACAGGATAAGTAATGTAATGTATGTACACAGTGACTGCACCAGCAGAATAGTGAGTGCAGCTCTGGAGTATAATACAGGATGTAACTCAGGATCAGTACAGGATCAGTAATGTAATGTATGTACACAGTAGTTCACCTTTTATAATAATAAAAACTGTCAACATTATTCTGTGTGATTGGTTGAAAGACGTTACATAGTTCTACTTGCAGTCCTATTCCTGATGCACTGTTAGGAGCAGAAATCTTTAGTGCAGTGATGTACGTATTCATAGATATGCGCGGTACAGTAACACGTTGTGATGTGTTTCCTTAATGTGTCAGCGTTCAGAAGACAAATGTTAACGCCAGTGTGAAGTGACAATATGATGTCTGTTATTTCCAACAAAGAAAGAAATTGTTATTTTTAGTTTTCACTTGATAACAGAGAAACAGGAAAACAATGTTCTTCTTGTAAAGATTTGTGCAGACAATAAACAGAAGAAAAAGTCAAAAATAACAGCCTGCAGCGGTGTAGCAGGTATCAATGAGAGAGATGGCCGTGTTCTGGATAATGGCTGGTGTACAGGGTGGGGATTATGTATTGATAGGTGCGAGCCCGTGTGAGCGTAATGTCGCGGGGGGACGTGAAGCCAGAACATCAGACGAGGGGCTTCTTTTATCTTGCAACAAACGGTTGTCCCAAAGCATGCCATTTACTGCGGGATCTAAGTGACGGCTTCCTTTACCAGATCAGTGCGAGGGCGAGGACTGATGGATGCACTGATACGTCATATTTCTGCTCTTTGAAACTACAGATATAATTCTGTTCAAATGTTCCTGCTGTGTTAAAGGGAATGTCCCATGTACAGTACCGCAGGCCTGGGGGTATCTGCAATTGTTTCTGTATTATGTCACCATGGACACCATCAGATCAGGTATGGTTGGCATAGGTTGGCATTAGGAATAGGACTTCCCATCTTATTACCCCCCTCTTGGTAGGAGTGCGCTGGTCCTACTTCCTGCCAGCAGGGGGAGTTCTAGGGAGAGCTAGCTAGGTTAGTGAGGAAGCATGACCACCTGCTCCTGCTCCATAGGGCCTCAGGGACCACAGGACTAGTTCAACTGTGAGGAACATTGGCTGTAGATGTTCTTCAGAGCTACTGTGCTAAAGTCAACAGAGTGACCAGTGACTACAGCTTTTGAGACTTGCTGCAGGTGAGGGAGAACATGTTAAGACAACCATCACCATAGTCAAGCTCAGACAAACCCAAAATCCTATATTTTTCCAAGTGGACACCTACAGGCCCATGTGCTAGTTTATAGCCATAGTGAAGGGAAATCAGGAGAAAGAGAGAGAAGGACTACTCTAGAGTCTCATCTATTGTCTGCCATCTTGCCTGCCACCATAAATCATCATCTGGAGACTACAGCTGAATGTACTGTCTTTCATTCTTTGCACTCCATAAAGAAAAACCTTTGTTCTTCTTCTGCCTGATCCTTTTACACCGTTATTTTACTGCACCGATCCCCAGGGAGCAATGATCTCAGGGACTAGACTGTGACACAGCATTTCATTAGGGCCACTACCACTCCCATCCTCTACATCAGCTCTTCTAGGGCTTGCTGCACATGTGCTTGATTTTACACTAGCTTCATTAATTAGATTTTCCTTAGGATAGGCCATTAATATCAGATCAGTAATGGTCCCTGCAGATCAGCGGACTGAAAGGTTGTGGCGCTACAGCAAGTGCCACATCTAGGGATGAGTGAACCCGTGGAAGTTCGGATTCGGTCGAACTTCAGGTCAAAGTTTGGGTTCGGACCTGAAATTGACCCGAAATTGACCCTGAACCCCATTGAAGCAGAACTTCACTTCATTATTTTCCCACCACGTGGGAGAGCGCTGTGACGTCATCAAGCACATCGCAGGTCCTGTTCAGTGGAGATAGTAGAAGCTGCTGCAGTGCGATCAAGTGGATGAGGTGAGTTGTTGGAGTTTTTTAACCCCTAAGGCCTAATTCACACGTCCGTATTTTTTTCCGCATTATATCTGCAAAAATGCGGAAATAATGAGGAGATATGCGGACCCATTCATTTCAATGGGTCCGCAAAAGATGCGGAGAGCATACCATATGCTCTCCGCATCCGCAAATCCTTTCATTTCCACAATGCGGAATCGTAAAAAAAGTAGAGCATGTCCTACTTTTGTCCGCAAATTGCGGACCGTAGCCCCATTGAAGTGAATGGATCCGCATAAATCCGGATGACATGCGGAAAGGTTACAAAAGTCATCCACATGTCATCTGTATTTGCGGATCTGTAATTACGGATGCACAGGAAATGAAAAGTTACCCTGGAAACATCTTTTTTTTTTCTTGTTCTTCCAGATTTTTGCGGAAATACGGAAATACGGAAACACGGAAGGTATGCAGAGACACTAAAAAACTAAAACTGAAGAATTTTGTGGAAACACGGATCCGCAAAAAAACGGACCTTGATTCTGGAAAGAAAAATTACTGACGTGTGAATAAGGCCTAAATGGCCATATTGTTTTGCATTCTGTCTTAAGAATGCTATTATTTTCCGATATAACCATGTTATAACTGAAAATAATAAAATCGCCCGAACCCCGAACCCGAACCCGGACTCCAGTAAAAAAGTCTGGGTCCGGGTACCTGAACTCACAAAGTTCGGGTTCGCTCATCCCTCCCTAGCCACATCTTATTCTTCCAAGTCACAGCTCCATACTTTTAGTAGTGGCCGTGCATGGTATTGCAGCTCTCATTCCATTAAGGCCCCTTTCACACGAGCGAGTATTCCGCGCGGGTGCAAAGCGTGATGCGAACGCATTGAGCCTGCACAGAATCCGGACCCATTCATTTCAATGGGTCTGTCTAAATGAGCGGTGGCTTTGACGCATAACTCGTGCTTTGTATGAAAATCGCAGCATGTTCTATATTCCGCAATTTTCACGCAACGCAGGCCCCATAGAAGTGAATAAGGCTGCGTAAAAATGGCATCCGCAAGTAATTGCGGATGCAATGTTTTTTTTCCACGGATGGCTGCTTAGAGAGAATGTTTGTAAGCATTCAGTTTTTTATCACGCGCGTGCAAAACGCATTAAATCGCATTGCAACAACTGAAGGCGATCGCAAACAAAACTGAATGTACTTGCTTGCAAAATCGCGCAGTTTTCACTGAACGCATCCGCAACGCATCCGGACCTAATCCGCTCACGTTCGTCTGCAAAGGTAGGCCCCTTGGGACTGAGCTGCAATACCCGGCAGCTCCACTACCAAATGGACTATGCTGTGCATGGTCCGCCAAGGTGAAATGGTCTTCTCTGAAGAGTCGCACTCCCTTCATTCAGATGAGTGATAGGATATTTTTTGCCTATCCTATCAATATTACAGTCCCCCTCAAATCTGTTAAAGATAAGCAATGTTACTATTTTAATTTTTTGCAGTATTTATTCTATTACTTAGGCCTCATGCACACGACCGTTGCCTGCCTCCGCGTCCGCTCCTCCTTGAAATTTCGCGTCCGTCAAAAAAACGGATGACGGACCGTTTTTTTTGACGGATCCGATTTTTATGGCAGATCATTGTAAAAATGCCTATCCTTGTCCGCGACCGTGAAAAAAATAGGACATGCACTATTTTTTTGACGGAATGAAAACACGGATCACGAAAGCGGAAGGAAAACGGTTGACCATCCGCATTTTTTGACGGACCCATTGAAATGAATGGGGAAGCATCCTATCCGTGAAAAAAAACGGAACGGACGCGGAAACAAACAACGGTCGTGTGCATGAGGCCTTAAAGAAAACATCCATATTGGAGGCACACACTTCCAGTCTGGAATGTCTGCACATGCAATGAATTTGACGCCCAGATAAGAGGCGGGTGCGCTGCGGAAATATGCGTGATTTTCCCGCACGGGTGCAAACGTTTGTAATGCGTGAGAAAAATCGCCATGTTTGGTACCCAACCCGAAGCCGGACTTCATCACTGAAGTTTGGTTTCAGGTCTTCTGGAGAATTTATTATTTTCCCTTAATAAAGAATGCATTGTAAAATGAAGAGGAAGGGGTTAAAAATAATAAAAGTTAACTTACCTTAGCCACTTAATCACGTAGTCGCGATCTCTCCTCTCTTTCCCTGCATCAGGTAAGAACTAAAGGACCTGTGATGACGTCACATCACATGGTCCAATCACCTGCTCCATCACCATGTGACATCATCACAGGTCCTTTAGCTCTTAGCTGATGCAGGGAAAGAGAGGAGAGATCGCGACTACGTGATCAAGTGGATAAGGTAAGTTAACTTTTATTATTTTTAACCCCTTCCTCTTCATTTTACAATGCATTCTTTATTAAGAATGCTATTATTTCCCCTTATAACCATGTTATTAGGGAAAATAATAGAGATCGGGTCCCGTTGCTAAGCAACCATGCGGGAAAATCGCAACGCATCCGCACTTGCTTGCGGATGCTTGCGATTTTCCCAGCCCCATTCACTTCTATGGGGCCTGCGTTGCGTGAAAACGCACAATATAGAGCATGCTGCGATTTTCACGCAACGCAGAAGTGATGCGTGAAAATCACCGCTCATGTGCACAGCCCCATAGAAATGAATGGGTCCGGATTCAGTGCGGGTGCAATGCGTCCTCCTCACACATTGCACCCGCGTGGAAAACTCGCCCGTGTGAAAGGGGCCTTAAAGAAAACATCCATGTTGGAGGCACACACTTCCAGTCTGGAATGTCTGCACATGCAATGAATGGGACTTAACCCCTTAAGAACTAGATCCATTTCATTTTCAATTTTTCCTCCCCACATTCGAAGATACATAACTTTTCAATTCTCTGTTGACATAGCCACATGAGGGCTGATTTTTTTGTAGAACAAGTTGTACTTTTTAATGGCATCATTTGATTTGTCTTGTATTGGAAAACAGGGGGAAAAAATCTTTGTGGGATGAAACTGAAAAAAAAAAAGACCATTCTTCCAGGGTTTTCATCGGAGCCAATCCATTCTAATACTGTAATGAGCTCCTGCTCCGTACGGTATTAGAACGTAGTTTTATGCCGATGAAACATCCGAAGTCGATTCGCTCGTCCCTAATCAAAACCCTGGAAGAATTGTCTTTTTTTTTTTCAGTTTCATCCCACAAAGATTTTTTCCAATCAAATGATGCCATTAAAAAGTACAACTTGTTCTGCAAAAAATCGTCCGCTCATAGAATTAAGTGGAGCATGCCGGGAGTTGTAGTCTAGCATAATCTGAAGGGCAGGAGGTTGCTGACCCCTGGTCTGCATGAAGAGGTGGAGTGTTGCTTCTCCCTTAGAGACTAAGGAGTGACAAGGGAGCTAACCTTTCCGCTGCCCTAGCCCCTATTGGGGGGGGGGGGGGGGGTGTAAGTCTGCATGCCGATTTTCTCAGATCCGCTCTTAGAGATCAGGCCATAGAGAGAACTGAGTGACTGCCTTAGACTACCAAGGATGGAGATATCAACCCTTTCTATGCCCTAGAGCACCATGGATGCACACAGTAACCCTTTCACTACTGAAGATCTCTAAGGCCCCTTTAACCCTCTATTGCTATTATTTTTCTTTATAATTATGTTATAAGGGAAAATAATAAAATATGCAGAATACTCAACCCGAAACCGGACTTAAGTGATGAAGTCCGGCTTCGGGTCTGGGAACCAAACATGCTGATTTTTCCCACGCGCGTGAAAAACGCATTAAAGCGCTTTTCACTCGTGCAGAAAAATCGCGCATTTTCCCGCAACGCACCCGCCTCTTATCCGGGCGTCAAACGCGACGCCTGTGTGAAAGAGGCCTAAGGATGAGGTTGTTAACCCTTCCACTGCCCTAGACCACCATAGGTGCGAACATGAATTCCTATTCTGCCCTAAACCAACATAGCCAGTGACATTAACCCCTTATCTGACACAGACCACAATGCACATGTGGATAACTATCCTCTTATCCGCTCTCTGTCCTCTATGTTATAGTTTTTGCCAACTACTATTTATAAGTAGGCTGTATAAGAATTCGGAAAGGACAGCACCGTGTCAGGGAGATAAGTAATGAAGATTTGACTGCATCCAGACAATGTACTGGAGGTTTGGGCATCACCATCCGCACCACGTCCGGCGCTCATTTCAGCAGTTCACTGTCACTCCAGCTGCTGCAAATGAAAGAAAGGCCTCCATTTCAGGACATTGCGTGTTACCTAATAGGACACATCTATTGGCAGGTAACTTGTGAAAGGTTGACAGGAAAATCCGAGGAGCGATATGAATATTAAGCTCTCAGCAATCCTCGTGTTATTCCGGCAGCTGTCACCGTCTCGCTGTCTGATAAAGTCTGCTGTAGAAAAGTGTAAAAGAAACTTCTTCGACAGATGGTGGCTACGGATCCTCGGCCAGCAAGAAGCAAAATATTCAACAAACCAGTTGTGATTTTCGGAAGTTAACTGGAAATAGATACAGTACTCTATGGCGTGATTGATTAGAGGGAGATTCAGAAAGACTGAGGTCAAAGGTGTAGAAAGCAAAGAAATTTCCCTGCAGGTGTTATAAACCCAGCGTTCTGTACCATCAACAGTATGGCATACACCGAGTACACACCATAGATAGATAGATACGAGATATAAGATAGATAGATAGATAGATAGATAGATATGAGATAGATAGATATGAGATAGATAGATAGATAGATAGATAGATAGATATGAGATAGATAGATAGATAGATAGATAGATAGATAGATATGAGATAGATAGATATGAGATAGATAGATAGATAGATAGATAGATAGATAGATACGAGATATAAGATAGATAGATATGAGATAGATAGATATGAGATAGATAGATATGAGATAGATAGATAGATAGATATATATGAGATAGATAGATAGATAGATAGATATGAGATAGATAGAGAGATAGATAGATAGATAGATAGATAGATAGATAGATAGATAGATAGATAGGAGATAGATAGATAAATAGATATGAGATAAATAGATAGATAGATAGATGATAGATAGATATGAGATAGATAGATAGATAGATAGATAGATAGATAGATAGATAGATAAATAGATAGATAGATAGATATGAGATAGATAGATATGAGATAGATAGATAGGAGATAGATAGATAAATAGATACGAGATAGATAGATAGATAGATAGATAGATAGATAGATAGATAGAGAGGCAGATAGATAGATATGAGATAGATAGATAGATAGATAGATAGATATGAGATAAATAGATAGATAGATAGATAGATAGATAGATAGATGTGAGATAGATAGATATATAGATAATAGACAGAGGTACACGCCCAGGGAGAGCAGACTGTGCCAGCAGTGCGACCAGGAGGCCGTGGAGGATGAGGCTCATTTCCTGCTGCGGTGCCTGAAATACTCAGCAGTGAGGGACTCTCACTTCAGGAGACTGTCTGATCTCTGCCCAGACTTCACCTCCATGGAGGAGGAAGAGACTCTCCATACTGCTGGGGGAAGAGGGAACACGGCGGCCATAGCAGCTAAATATGTTACTGCCTGCCATAGACTGAGAGGAGCCTGATGTAACATGGACTCCTATATCCCCACCCTGGATGTGTCCCCATCCCCCAACCCTATACAATTATTTCCCACTTGCTTTGGCAATGCTACAATGTATTTAGTCCTGCCAATAAAGCTTATTTGATTTGTTTTGATTTGATTTGATAGATATGAGATAGATAGATAGATAGATAGATAGGAGATAGATGATAGATAGATAGATAGATAGATAGATAGATAGATCGGATATCAGATAGATAGATAGATAGATAGATAGATATAAGATAGATATGAGATAGATAGATAGATAGATAGATAGATAGATAGATAGATAGATGATAGATAGATAGATAGATAGATAGATAGATAGATATGAGATAGATGATAGATAGATAGATAGATAGATAGATAGATAGATAGTTATGAGAAAGCTAGAAGGATAATTAGATGCATAATGTCAGCACAGTAGGCAGGGAAACACACATACACACGGTGAGCCCTAACTTGCACCCAACCCGCTGTCCCTGACTACTTGCAGGACAAGCCGTAAGCAGCAAGTCCACAACTGGTCGACTGTCCCTATGCTGGTATATGGAGGGAGTCAATGGTAAAAACTGCAGGGACCTGTTTACACAACTGGAACCCAGAACAGTCAAACACACAGAGAAAGGTCATTCAGGAAAAGGTCAAAGCTGGGAGGTCAATACGGTACCAAATCGCAGAGCAGAGAGAGAGGTCAAAGTCAAGACAAAGTCAAATCCGAAAGTAACAATCCAAACTGCAAAATAGCAACTGGAGCACAGCAAGGAAAACCTATGACTGGCCTGGGTGTATGGCCAGTGGGGGTTTAACTAGAGCATTCCCTGGATCAGAACCTAATAGGTCCATGACTCGGTGCTCCATTAGTCAGAACACAACACACAGGAATAGAGCAGCTGAGCGATCAGCCTACTGCTAGACTCCTCCAGGACACGCCCACTGTGGGGAGAAAGAGCAAAGCATCCAGGTCCTCATCACCAGGGGCATGACCCAGCAGCATATCTCTCCCGATGCAGCCAAAGATCTCACCTCTGGAACCCGGACAGGTAAGTTTGTTACAGACAATATCTGTAGCTCTGGTTTCTTCTGATATAAACAGTATTTTAGAACAGGACGGTTCATTCTCCGCTGACGTCTCTTCAGTAATGTGTAAATCTGGCTCCATATCATCGCTCTCCACATGATCCTCGAGGTTTTTCTTCTAATGCTAGAAATCTTATTCCTTGCCTTCTATGATCATTTCTTCTCATCACACATTTCTAGAAAATGTGATTATATTGGGTGTTTCTCCTCAGGAGATCAGTGTGAGGGATAAAACCAGGAAAACAATAAAAAATAGGGTCGGGGATTTATACAGAGACTGTATTAGGGTTTGCTTCGATGTGGCCTCGCTTCTCACAGGTCACTGGTCATATTACAGCCTCATCCGGTACTTCTGGTCCCTCCAGTTTTATATGTATCGCACATTGTGAGTGCCACATCGCTCCACATGGTTTTGGCCTCTGCATGAGATGTTAGAAAACAAGAGGCCCACTTGAGAAATTTCCAGAAATGTGTTTCGGATCCGATTTTATTGACTCGGTCGACAGATTTGAGTCCGCAGGAATCCAAAGGGCCCCAATTGCCAGGAAAAGATGTGCATGTCATTCTGGGGTCTCCTAGGACTGTATCCACTCCCGTTCCAGCCACACCAAGACAGCATCAGTAATGTAGTCACAGGGACACTGACACATATGGCTATGGGTAAATGCATGAAAGCCGGTGACAACAATCTGTTTAATAACGCATTGCACTTTCAGATTTTTTTTTTGCTTTATACATTTTTTTAAAAAAAGGTCCAAAAATGGTCTCTTTCAGGAGGAACGTTCCTTCTGGTGTTTATGCACACACAATGACTATATCAAAGTCGAGGCTTTTTCACCTTTTTTCCGGCCACCATTCCAGACTTGTGTAACGCACGGTGCTTGCATGGACGTCTGTGATTTCACGATTATGAAGCATACGAGCCGCCTCCGCTGCTGTGTTTGTCGCACCAGAACGGATAGACCTTGTAATGAGCCGACTTGTTGACTCCTATACTTTGCTTGGATGTCCACCTCTTGGCTTTGGAATGGATGCATGGACTTCATTTAGTATTCTTCCAGCTGTCTTGGCGCTCACATGATGCAGTTTGGCAATTTTCTAGGTCAAGACATCTCTATCGATGAGCTGGATGATGCTGTATCTCATTTCTTGGCATCGGAAGAGTCAACATCTTATCTCTTTTGGGGGCAGACGTCAGCCTGTGTTTAAAAACAAGCAAAATTTGGCAAAAAAAAATGTATTGCTTGGGCAGAAACCAATATAAATGCTATATAACTGTGACACAGAACAATATGTCAGGCACAATATAATCACCAGGATTAATGTAATATTATTGTGGAAGATTTGTGATTTGTAATGATGTACGAAAATTGGGGTGATTCCTATTAATAAGGCTATGCTCACCTCTCTGACACAAACTCTGGTACTCTGTCCCAGCAGAAAAACAGACTACAGGTTTTGCCATATTTGATATAGCCGGATGCCACTGCACACCACTGACAATGCAGCAGTATTATTTGCTGCTGTATTGTTCTCACTCAGATGTCCTATCCTCCAATGCACGACCCCGGAAAACATATGTCGTTCCTGGTTGGGATGTTACATGCTGCCTATAACCAGGCATGGGATTCAGCTGATTCCCTCTGGTTCTCCAGATCTGGTTGTTAAAATTACAGCTGGATCGGAGAACTGTGTTGCTGGCTGAATCCGATCCTGAGCTCGGCAGCAGCGGCAGCAGGACAGGGGGAGATGGGCGATACAGATTAATGTTGCAGCAGAGCAAGGGAAATCACCTCCCTTTCCTGCTCCTCTGATAGGCTGCAGGCACTAGGCTTGCAGCCTATCAGAGGCTGGCGTAGGCGGGGCGGTTCCTGGGCCGAGATTTGTACTGCACGGGACACAGGCCGGAAGAGGCCTGCATCGCTGCCAGCATGGAGGTAGGTATTAGTGTATTTTTTTTCTTTCATGTGGCGCGCTATGGGGGCATTAACTGGAGGAATTACTGGCACATGATGGGGAACACTATGGGGGCATTAATGGCATAATGATGGGGGACAATATGGGGGCATTATGTGCACATCATGGGGGACACTATGGGGGGAATTACTGGCACATGATGAGGGATACTATGGGAGCATTACTGGCACAAGATGGGGACACTATGGGGGCATTACTGGCACATGATGGGGGCATTGCCAGCACATAATGGGGGATACTATGGGGGCATTACTGACACATGATGGCAGATACTATAGGGGCATTATTGGCACATGATGGGGGATACTATGGGGCCATTACTGGCATATGATGATAGACTCCATGGGGCATTACTGGTACATGATGGGGGACACTATGGGGGCATTACTGGCACATCATGGGGGACACTATGGGGGCATCTACTGGAGGCATTACTGGCACATCATGGGGACACTTTTTGGGTATCTACTGGCGCATCATGGGGAACACTATGGGAGAATTACTAGCATATCATGGGGGGCACTATGTGGGCATCTACTGGCACATCATAGGGACACTATGGGGACATCTATCTACTGGGTGCATTACTGGCACATCATGGGGGACTATGGGGGCATTTATACTGGCATATTGGAGCATTTACACTGGCACATCATGGGGGACACTACGGGGGCATTTAAACTGGCACATCAGTGGGGGCACCTTGGGGCATCTTATACTGACTCATTATGGGGGCACTATGGTGTTGGAAAGGGGAAAGAACACTATGGGGGCATATTATATAGGCACATTATGGGGACACTATGACAAAATGAAAGGAGTGCTATGGGGGCATTTTATACTGGCACATTATGGCGGACACTATGGGGAAGAGGAGAGGAGCACTATGTGGGCATTTAATATGGGCATTATATAGGGGTATTTTATACTTGCACACATTATCGGGACACTATGGGGACATTAGCTCAACTAGGGGCACTAAGAGGGGGAATTTGTTTGTACTGGCACACAAAACTGGAGCATTTTTGAACTTGTGCCCATTATTAGGGGGAATTTTTTGTACTGGAGCACATTATAAGCAACATTCTTTGTACTGGTGCTCATTTTAAGTGGCCAGTTTGCCCCTCGCAGTAATATTGCTCCCCAAAGTCCCACCAATAGTAGTACTGTAATTCTCTGACAGAGTGCACTTAGTAGTAATCGTGCCCCTACAGTGCCCCCAACAGTAATAATGTCCCCACTGTGCCCCAGAAGTAATAATGCTCCCATAGTGCCCCTAATAGTAATCATGATCCCCATAGCCCCCCAGTAGTAACTGGGGGGACATAATGTTTACACTAGTAGTGTCAGGGGTACTATTTACTGGGTTCAGTTATTTTAGGACGGTGTGTGCCAATAATTATTGAAGGGGCACTATCTGTGTGGTACTATTATTATCAGGGGGATTATCTGTTTCTATAGTATATTATTAGGGAGCACAGCAGGCACAGTATTGGAGGTGGCAGGATGAGTTGTTCAGAAGGTAGGAGGATGATGGAAAAGTAGGAACCTAAGATGTCTTTTTGTCAAACTGCAGAGACAAGAGACAAGAGATGGGTGAAAAATCATCATGGCGGTCTGGTGTGAAAGGAGAAGATGAGGAAAGAGAACATCTACTTCAGAGATGACGTCACTGGATGTAAGAGGTATGTGGCGCTGTATTATGGATAGCACTGAATATAATATGTATGCAAATATGTCTTTAGTGCTAGGTACTGTCATGGACGTACCAAGACAGGCAGGAGACCTGTGAGACTGGCAACACGTGGTTTGATCTGGCAGGTTTTCCTTGCGGATCAATAGGCGTCTGTGTGGTTTCTGGTAATGGCCACACCCCTTGCCTCCAGGTGTTGCTAATGTGGTCATTTAACCTTCCTTATTTATAGCTGCTTCTCCCACTATGCTGTGCGGTTTATAGCTTCTGCGCCTGTTGATAGTTGGTGGTTGGATCTCGGCTTAGTTCCTGGTGCTTCCATAGCCCCTTTGAAGTTAAGTCTTTCCTTTCCCTTTTGTATTTTGTTTGGGTTCTGTGTGTTGCTTTTGCCTATTGTTTGTATTAGGCCTGTAGAAGACTCCTGTTCGTCTTTCCTTTTGAAGGAACAGGAAGTCTCATTCCTGCCATTAGCACCAGGGACTCTAGGTATTCCTGCATATGAACTCACCTACCTTTGGGGTCTGTTCATACTGGTAGTCAGTTAGGATTTTGGTTAGGATTTTCACTAGGAGGTGTCCATCTTGCTTCCCTAGTTCTCAGGCCTGATTCCCCCCCCCCCCTTCCCTCTTATGCTCGGGGTGGTGTTTCGCTCCCACACCGAAGTGTGACAGGTACAAATGTGTATAAAATGTATAAATCTACTGTAAGTGTAGCCTATGTGTAATTTATATACTGCATCTATCATATATGGGTGTATATTGTATGTGAATGTGGTGTAGTGTCTATATGTTTATGTATGCATACCTCCCAACCATCCCAGATCTGGCATAACTACTGTGTGGGGACACAATGGAGACTAGGCAGGGTTTGGACATGTACAGATAGACATTGGGTGGAGTTAGAGGTGTGCACGCCGCTGATAGTTTGGCTCCTTAGGCTTTTTAAAAGTTGGGTGGTATGTGTGTAGTGTATATATGGTGTATTTATGTATGTATAACATGTATATGGTGTATTTATTCTACGTATGTGGAATATATATGGTGTATGTATATGTAAACATGTGTCATGACGACGCGTGTCCGCCGTTGAGTAGGGAACCTGCTATTAAAACTTAGAATCCCACCTTGGTCTATAGCACATCCACCGAGTCCTCAGAGCATTACACATACAGTCTCTCATGGTTGGCTAAGGCTGCCAACAAGAGATTATGCTGTCCAGGGGCTCCCCCGCTCTTGTAAGCCTCCTTCTTCACCTTATCTGTCTTCTATCATCTGTAAAATGGCAAACAACATTTTGAGCGAATCCCAAAGATTTCAGATTCGCTGAAAAAATATGTTTTTCCTAAATTCAAAACAAATTTAATTTATTTAGAAACAATTCCCTCATCTCTAGGAATCATCCTTCAGTTGCACAATGCACAGTACATAGGGCAGTGTGGATGGGGTCGGTCGAGAAAGCTCCAGCTCTTCCTGTACTAGTGTGAGGGGCAGTGGAAGAAGGGCCAGTAACATGAACATATGCAGTACAATAGGCGTACTACTGACGTGTAATGAAAAGTAGCAATTAGAGAAACTGTGCAGATGCCAATGGAAACCAGTGAGGATATAGAAAACAGAAATGGGGGTTTTCTGCTGCTGGGACCTCACTGACGGAGTGGACAATAGAAGTTGCGTTATTTAGTACTAATCGTAAACCCCCTTGCTATATAGATAGATAGATATGAGATAGATAGATAGATATGAGATAGATAGATAGATAGTACCCTAGAATAGGGTACATGCAAGTTGTTTTCTGTTGTATGATGTTATTTAATGATCTAATGCATTATGATGCACCAGCTCTATATTGTGCGTTTTTCACGCAACGTAGGCCCCATAGAAGTGAATAGGGCTGAGGGGAAATCGTAAACATCCGCAAGCAAGTGCGGATACATTGCGATTTTCCCACATGGTTGCTTAGCAATGGGACCCGATGTCTATTATTTTCCCTTATAACATGGTTATAAGGGAAAATAATAGCATTCTTAATAAAGAATGCATTGTAAAATGAAGTGGAAGGGGTTAAAAATAATAAAAGTTAACTTACCTTAGCCACTTGATCGCGTAGTTGGCGATCTGTCTTCTCTTTCCCTGCATCAGCTAAGATCTAAAGGACCTGTGATGACGTCATCACATGGTCCAATCATGGTCCATCACCATGGTAAGATGGACCATGTGATTGGACCATGTGATGTGACGTCATCACAGGTCCTTTAGTTGTTAGCTGATGCAGGGAAAGAGAGGACAGATCGCAACTACGCGATCAAGTGGCTAAGGTAAGTTAACTTTTATTATTTTTAACCCCTTCCTCTTCATTTTACTATGCATTCTTTATTAAGAATGCTATTATTTCCCCTTATAACCATGTTATAAGGGAAAATAATCAATTCTCCAGAAGACCCGAAACCGGAATTCAGTGATGAAGTCCGGCTTCGGGTTGGGTACCAAACATGGCGATTTTTCTCACGCGTGTGCAAAACGCGTTACAAACGTTTGCACCCGCGCGGGAAAAACGCGCATATTCTCGCAAAGCACCCGCCTCTTATCCGGGCGTCAAACATGACGCCCGTGTGAAAGAGGCCTTAATTAGCGGAATAAATGAGAACAGAAAGAGTTAGAGGGCCGAGAATCCACATGGCCGAGCACTGGAGTCAGTCAGTAAGGTATTCGCTGTTTAAGGCTAATGGAGACTTTACTGCAGTGAGGGGGACATTGCCAAGACAACTTTCACTCTTAACCAAGGTCTGGCCTGCCGTATCTTAACCCTGGGAATTACAGACACCAAGAATAACATTGCCAGCCTTAGATTCTGCAGAGAGAGACTTTGGAGAGATAGAGGGATGGAGTACTACAATCCCCATCATGGTCTATTGCTGTCTGGGAAGAATTGCACTATGAATTGTTTGGAGCTGTGTATGATACTGCTGGATGTATTACAACTCCTATTCTGCACTTTACTAAACAGAGTCATTTTTCTTCTACAACTGGCTTGGTTACGGACTCCAACACCATGTAATAGATATTTCCAGCATAATATTCCTATTTTCCTATCTTTTACATTTACCGCTCAGCTCATTACCTATCTACCTGGACAGTGACGGTGAAGTCAGTGCAGACCCCCAGGAGACACGGCAGCCACTAGGCTCATGCATCAATGTGTCCCTATTGAAACCCATTAGAATGTTCCTGCTCTCCCTGAAAGGGGCTATTTAAATATTGACGAGGCGGCTTTTTTATTTATATTGCCTTTTTTCTCTCGTTTTCATTTGCTCTTGACTGTTTTGCTGACACGGTAACGGCTGTTTGCAATTGTGAGAATTTCCGAATCTGGCAAGAAACAAATGCAGCTGGAAAGAGAGAAAAGGGAATTGGGGAAATGATGAAAAGGTTCAGCTTTCACACACTTGAGGTGTGAAATGACCCATAAACCCAGAAGATAAGGATGGGTGCTTTTAAGAGTATCCTATTTCCAAAGTGCAGCATAAAAAAGTTACAAAAATGTTAACTTTTTCTGCAAATAACACGGATAACTCATCTCAGGTAAAAGATGGAAAATTCAATTTAAAGGGCAATACTATAATTTTAGGCCTTATATTCCATTCTGCCTTCTATATATTTTCTAAAGAGATATGTTTCTAATATTGACATCAATGAGGTACGTGATGAAGAGCAAAGTCAAATCACATCTATAGGGTCTAGTTGGAGGGATCTGCACTTTTCAGCATTTAATTATGATTTACTCATGAATATAATCTACCTTTAACATTTAGTCACTCTGTACATAAATTACATTACTTATCCTGTATTGATCCTGAGTTACATCCTGTATTTTACTCCAGAGCTGAACTCACTACTTCTGCTGGTGCAGTCACTGTGTACATACATTACTTATCCTGTACTGATCCTGAGTTACATCCTGTATTATACTCCCAGAGCTGACACTCACTATTCTGCTGGTGCAGTCACTGTGTACATACATTACTTATCCTGTACTGATCCTGAGTTACATCCTATATTATACTCCAGAGCTGCACTCACTATTCTGCTGGTGCAGTCACTGTGTACATACATTACTTATCCTGTACTGATCCGGAGTTACATCCTGTATTATACTCCAGAGCTGCACTCACTATTCTGCTGGTGGAGTCACTGTGTACATACATTACTTATCCTGTACTGATCCTGAGTTACATCCTGTATTTTACTCCCGAGCTGAACTCACTATTCTGCTGGTGCAGTCACTGTGTACATACATTACTTATACTATACTGATCCTGAGTTATATCCTGTATTATACTCCAGAGCTGCACTCACTATTCTGCTGGTGGAGTCACTGTGTACATACATTACTTATCCTGTACTGATTCTGAGTTACATCCTGTATTATACTCCAGAGCTGCATTCACTATTCTGCTGGTGCAGTCACTGTGTACATACATTACTTATCATGTGCTGATCCTGAGTTATATCCTGTATTATACTCCAGAGTTGCACTCACTATTCTGCTGGTGGAGTCACTGTGTACATACATTACTTATCCAGTACTGATTCTGAGTTACATCCTGTATTATACTCCAGAGCTGCATTCACTATTCTGCTGGTGCAGTCACTGTGTACATACATTACTTATCCTGTACTGATCCTGAGTTACATCCTGTATTATACTCGAGAGCTGCACTCACTATTCTGCTGGTGGAGTCACTGTGTACATACATTACATTATTTATCCTGTACTGATCCTGAGTTACACCCTGTATTATACTCGAGAGCTGCACTCACTATTCTGCTGGTGGAGTCACTGTGTACATACATTACTTATCCTGTACTGATCCTGAGTTACATCCTGTATTATACTCCAGAGCTGCACTCACTATTCTGCTGGTGGAGTCACTGTGTATATACATTACATTACTTATCCTGTACTGATCCTGAGTTACATCCTGTATTATACTCCAGAGCTGCACTCACTATTCTGCTGGTGCAGTCACTGTGTACATACATTACTTATCCTGTACTGATCCTGAGTTACATCCTGTATTATACTCCAGAGCTGCACTCACTAATCTGCTGGTGCAGTCACTGTGTACATACATTACTTATCCTGTACTGATCCTGAGTTACATCCTGTATTATACTCCAGAGCTGCACTCACTATTCTGCTGGTGCAGTCACTGTGTACATACATTACATTACTTATCCTGTACTGATCCTGAGTTACATCCTGTATTATACTCCAGAGCTGCACTCACTATTCTGCTGGTTCAGTCACTGTGTACATACATTACTTATCCTGTACTGATTCTGAGTTACATCCTGTATTATACTCCAGAGCTGCATTCACTATTCTGCTGGTGCAGTCACTGTGTACATACATTACTTATCATGTGCTGATCCTGAGTTATATCCTGTATTATACTCCAGAGCTGCACTCACTATTCTGCTGGTGGAGTCACTGTGTACATACATTACTTATCCAGTACTGATTCTGAGTTACATCCTGTATTATACTCCAGAGCTGCATTCACTATTCTGCTGGTGCAGTCACTGTGTACATACATTACTTATCATGTGCTGATCCTGAGTTACATCCTGTATTATACTCGAGAGCTGCACTCACTATTCTGCTGGTGGAGTCACTGTGTACATACATTACTTATCCTGTACTGATCCTGAGTTATATCCTGTCTTATACTCGAGAGCTGCACTCACTATTCTGCTGGTGAAGTCAATGTGTACATACATTATTTATCCTCTACTGATCCTGAGTTACATCCTGAATTATACTCCAGAGCTGCACTCACTATTCTGCTGGTGGAGTCACTGTGTATATACATTACATTACTTATCCTGTACTGATCCTGAGTTACATCCTGTATTATACTCCAGAGCTGCACTCACTAATCTGCTGGTGCAGTCACTGTGTACATACATTACTTATCCTGTACTGATCCTGAGTTACATCCTGTATTATACTCCAGAGCTGCACTCACTAATCTGCTGGTGCAGTCACTGTGTACATACATTACTTATCCTGTACTGATCCTGAGTTACATCCTGTATTATACTCCAGAGCTGCACTCACTATTCTGCTGGTGCAGTCACTGTGTACATACATTACATTACTTATCCTGTACTGATCCTGAGTTACATCCTGTATTATACTCCAGAGCTAAACTCACTATTCTGCTGGTTCAGTCACTGTGTTCATACATTACTTATCCTGTGCTGATCCTGAGTTACATCCTGTATTATTCTCGAGAGCTGCACTCACTATTCTGCTGGTGGAGTCACTGTGTACATACATTACTTATCCTGTACTGATCCTGAGTTACATCCTGTATTTTACTCCAGAGCTGCACTCACTATTCTGCTGGTGCAGTCACTGTGTACATACATTACTTATCCTGTGCCGATCCTGAGTTACATCCTGTATTATACTCCAGAGCTGCACTCACTATTCTGCTGGTGCAGTCACTGTGTACATACATTACTTATCCTGTACTGATCCTGAGTTATATCCTGTCTTATACTCGAGAGCTGCACTCACTATTCTGCTGGTGAAGTCAATGTGTACATACATTATTTATCCTCTACTGATCCTGAGTTACATCCTGAATTATACTCCAGAGCTGCACTCACTATTCTGCTGGTGGAGTCACTGTGTATATACATTACATTACTTATCCTGTACTGATCCTGAGTTACATCCTGTATTATACTCCAGAGCTGCACTCACTAATCTGCTGGTGCAGTCACTGTGTACATACATTACTTATCCTGTACTGATCCTGAGTTACATCCTGTATTATACTCCAGAGCTGCACTCACTATTCTGCTGGTGGAGTCACTGTGTACATTACATTACTTATCCTGTACTGATCCTGAGTTACATCCTGTATTATATTCCAGAGCTGCACTCACTATTCTGCTGGTGCAGTAACTATGTACATATATTACATTACTTATCCTGTACTTATCCTGAGTTACATCCTGTATTATACTCCAGAGCTGCACTCACTATTCTGCTAGTGCAGTCACTGTGTACATACATTACTTATCCTGTACTGATCCTGAGTTACATCCTGTATTATACTCCAGAGCTGCACTCACTATTCTGCTGGTGGAGTCACTGTGTACATACATTACTTATCCTGTACTGATCCTGAGTTACATCCTGTATTATATTCCAGAGCTGCACTCACTATTCTGCTGGTGCAGTAACTATGTACATATATTACATTACTTATCCTGTACTTATCCTGAGTTACATCCTGTATTATACTCCAGAGCTGCACTCACTAATCTGCTGGTGGAGTCACTGTGTACATACATTACTTATCCTGTACTGATCCTGAGTTACATCCTGTATTATACTCCAGAGCTGCACTCACTAATCTGCTGGTGCAGTCACTGTGTACATACATTACTTATCCTGTACTGATCCTGAGTTACATCCTGTATTATACTCCAGAGCTGCACTCACTATTCTGCTAGTGCAGTCACTGTGTACATACATTACTTTTCCTGTATGAATGCAGCATCTGAGGGGTACAATCACGGGGTGCGGCGCTATCACAGCTCCCTGTCATTCCACCCGCTACTTACAAAAAAATGTGCATTCGTCACTAAGCAAATTGTTTTGTAAAATTCGGCAAATCACCGAATCGAACTTTTCAAAAATTCGCTCATCTCTAGTTAGGAGCTTTGCGACTTTATTCAGAAGTAAATGATGATTTCTAGATGACCTCTAAACGGCCTATGGGTTGTTCCGGGTATACAGTGGTTAGTACCTACCAAAATCGGTCTAAGGAAGGATAACTGGAGCGCAGAGTCATGAGAGCAACTGTAAAAGAAATGACTGAAAATAGGAATTAAAATACTATCTGGCTGACGTCACCATTAGGTGGCGCTCAGTACATAAGAATTTATCCAAATACTATTGACTGCAGTGGAAGCTGTAAAAAAATCTATCTGCACTCAGGTCCCCCTAGTGGCGTTTGTTGAAAATGCAGTGTTTTTATGTCAGGCAAAGAAAGAGTCCAGTCCTTGCCCCCTCTTTCCCGGGATCCATAGCAGTTGTGAAGTCTGATTTGTGGAAGGTACACCACTGCGTGGACCGTGTACCTCACCTGGAGAAGACCTTCCAGTCTGATGTTTCCGGAGTAGTGTTGATCACGAATTTTCGAATTACGAATTTTAATCGCGAATATCAGCACTTCGAGAATTCGCGAATATTTAGAATATCGCAAAATATATTCGCAATTGCGAATATTCGCTTTATGTGAATTTTTTATATGAAAATTTTAGCATGCAAGAAAATAATGTCATTATTTTCTTGTTTGCTAAATCATAGAAAATTCATAAGTAGCATAAAAATTCATAAATTAGCATAAAAATTCGCATAAGCTGGTATATAAAGGTATCTTTTAAATGCCAGTTTATGCGAATTTTCATGCTAATTTATGCGAATTTTATGTAATTTACGAACTTTTTATGCAGTTCTCGCAGACAAGAAAATAATGTCTGGAAGATCTAATTTGCGAATTTTCGAATATATGGCGAATATTCGGCCAAATATTCGCGAAATATCACGAATTCGAATATTGCCCCTGCCGCTCATCACTATTCCGGAGTGCCTGCCAAACTAGCCCCCCAGAGTGACAGCAGCAAATTACCCCCTTTCCCCCAGAACTATCAGAAACAGATGCCCCTTAAGACTGACTACAACAGATATCCTAATCACAGGAGCCCAGGTGATACTCTAGGATACTAGCGCACACAGACAACCTCAGCTCTGCTACATCTGCACTACTATTGTAAGTGTCTATAAGACAAGAATTCTTGGTTCCCAGCCTTCCCTTGCGCATGGCTCATCGTGGGGGAGATTAGGCTTTATTGTCACACTGTAATTAAAGGGACGGCAGATTTCATTATTCTTAATTGCCCCAAGAGACGTTAGCGCCCAATGTCCTATTAATCATCATTAACCTAAATGAATGGATTGCCTGTCCCCCGGCGACGCAAGGTAAAATGTCTCCCAATAAATATCACCATCACCTCTCTCTGCTGTGAAAGTTCATGGAGCAGAAGGGGAGCGGGGGCAGGGAAATCCCATGTGTTCACTGTAATTACCTTAAAGCTGTAAATGTAGTCGATATAATGACTGGAGGTGAAGGGTTAATGTGGAGGCATGGTGTCCACTAACCCCAGCTACTTAATGCTGTTAATGCCAGTGGAGGCCCACCGTCTGCAGGTAATGGTTACTGGTCATTGCCGCGCTTTATAACATATTCAAAGCGCCAGAATAATTATAAAGAGGTTATTCAGATAAATGCAGGGTGTGTTTACTTTTGCAACCATGTTATATAGTTCCGAAAGCCCTCTCTGCAACTGCTACGTTGCTCCTGCCGGCTCATTTGCATATATTAAAACATATGAATATGGGACCAACACAGATGCTTTCAGCTGCCAAGTGCACCGACAACAGGTCAGCCAGTTTCAAAGGTACAAAGATGCTGACGGATGCCTTTTAAGATTAGCTAGCCTTTAGTTGCTTAAAAGTTACCTTGGGTTCCTTAGCAGTTACACACCTTGCTGTTGGCGTGATCTTTGTGGGTAATAATGGTCTTGAATTTCCTCCATTTCTATGCAGTCTGCGTAACTGTACATTGCATGAGTCTTTAAAGATGATTTTGTAACCTTTTCCAGCCTGATGAGCATCAACAATTCTTCTCTTGAGGTCCTCATAAATGAGCCATGATGCACTTCGACAAACATGCTGTTAAGACTAGACATTGAGGGTATGTTCAGACAGAGGATTTTTGGTTAGGATTTAGCACAGATTTAGTGCCAAAAACCATGCCGAATCTGTGCTAAAACCACCTCCCATTGTTTCCAAAGAGTCTGTTACACAGTTCATGCGGCCAAGAATTTTTGCCGTTGGATTTTGGGTTTTTAAGACCAGGCTCATTCTTGGCGCTGTTACCATGTAGACACCTCGCAAAGCCGCAGGGGAGCCTGCTCAAAGTTTAACTCCAGTGAGGGTAGTAGCATGCCTCTAGGATTAGATTACACTGATGGAAACACAAAGTGGCCCCAATACTACGATGAGTCCACTGGACACCGTTGAGGTGTCACCACGTGTTGCTGCTCTCTAAAGGGGATGGTAAAGAGTGGTGCACCCCAATGGGATATAAGAGAGACAGGGTTTATAGTAAACCAGTGTGCGTCTTTACTGGAGGAAGCTAGGTGTAAAACAATACAGTTAAAGGGGTTGTCCGGGTTCAGAGCTGAACCGGACATACCTCCATTTTCACCCAGGCAGCCACCCTGACTTGAGCATCGGAGCAGTTCATACTCTGATGCTCTCCTTTGCCCTGTGCCAGGGCAAAGGCATTTTCTGAAGTTCCGGTGACGAATCGGGCTCTCCATGGGGCTGCCAGGAAGCCCGGTGACGTCTTCGGCACTGATGGGTGGACTTCAGCACTGCCCTAGCCTGTAAAACGGCTAGGGCAGCCCTAAAGCACGCCCATCAGAACCAGTGACATCACCGAACATACTGCCAGGCGTAAGCTTCCGCCAGGCAGTGTGTTATTGTAAACAAAATATCTCTTGCCCCGCGCATCGGAGAATGAGATGCTCCGATGCTAACATCAGGGGTGCTGCCTTGGTGAAGACATGGGTATGTCCGGGTTCAGCAGAAGAAGGTTCTGTGCAGAGGAAAGGGCTGAGCTAGACGTTCCTCTCTCTCAGGAGGCCAATACCATGGCCAAATGGCTAGTGTCCCATGGACTGTGGCTCAGTTGTCCAGATTGTCCCCTGGGCACAGGGCTGATGGCCCAGGGTCTGTGTCAGAGTATCCCTGTCTCAGTGTTTTTTTCTTGTCAATCAGGAAGACCGGCAGAGACTCTCCTACTAAAAACTGGTCCCTATCTGCAGATAACTATGGTCTCTGACTACTGTTGCAGTTCAAGGCTGTCATAGACTTGTATTGGACCTCAATACATGTCAATGGGAATGACCAAGCAGTTTTTAGTGATAAACAACATTCTGACAGCTAGACAGTCAAAAGTTCAATGTTTCTGGCTTTTTCCTCTAAAACTCAGCTCTGCATAGTGACAGCAGTGGTAAATTACTAGCTTCTCAGTGCACAGGCTGGAAATTCCTAAAGTCTCTTAGTGTGAACAGGCTGTGCATTTCCCTTTCCACAATTCAGTGCATACACAGTGCAATAACAGTGGAAATTAACAGGATATAGCATATAAAAGGCAATTCAACAATATAAAACAGTATAAGTACAAACAACAACATAAATCATGGCACAAGTTAACCCTTATTATATTCACTAAAAGAGACATTAGCATCATGATGTCCCCAATGAGGCTCACAGTCTAAAGTGCTAAGCACTGAGCCACCGTACTGCCCAACCCTTCAAAGGGCACTAAAGTAGTGAGTTGATCGATTTGCATAGTAGCAATAAAGGCAAATATCCACAAATGTCCATAGTCCCATGTACTCTTACTCCAGGGCATTACAATAGCTCTCCAAAGGAGCTGGATACACAAATATTAAAGATTTTTTAATAAGTTGTCAGAACTGATTGTTTAGACCTGGTGTGAGCTGGGAGAAGTCACAGATTGTTGTGCAACTAACCGTTGCGCCTCAATCTGCACATGAACTGCACCTAATGTAGGCTTATTTCAGAGGAATAAATGACTTCCTATGTTTCAAAAAGTTTACACACCCTGCATTCAATGCATGATATGAAGTGTCGATTTTCAAGACTTTGCTATTTTTTATTGAGTGGAAACAATCAAAATTTATAATCAGAAATTAGCCCCTTGCTGACCTATTTTTAAATCCTTCCTTGAGCGATGTATCTGAGAACGAAACGCAGCAGCCCGGCAGCAAGATGAACATCAGAGGTAGCACTTGTACCCAGGCTCTGGTATCTGAGGGCCTTCAATGGTCCTTCTGCCTCTTCAGAAGATGCCATCAGGAGAGGACTCCTTTACAGATTTTGCATCAGGACCCAGAAGCTATAAGTTATGCCTCTCTTGACAGTTGCGTGAGCCAGGTGATTCCAATCAATGACAGCAAGCAGAGATCTTAAATGGTAAATATTAAGGAAAAGGGTGGGTGTCAGAAACTTCAGCTTTCTGTCTCTCATCGTTGTCTCAGCATTTTATAAACAGGTGGTGTCGGAGAGCTGACTGATGCCTTTCCATACATTATGGTATTTTTTGGTAGACTTCACCTTTAAGAACTTGTTACATAAGAGTTCTATAATGTATCTCATCATCACTTATGTTTAGAAAACATCTAGAAAGTGAATGTTCCATCGGAGGTGCTATATTCAGACTCTCTCCGAAAGGACTGGTCTATTTCCCCTCTCGTGGAGCACCATTGATTAATTTGCTGAGAGCTCTTCCCATTCTTTACTTAAAATTTTTAAATTCAGGCACTTACCCATAGAGCGCTCCTGTCCCGCACTCTGATTGTTAATGTCTCTGAAGAGACCCTCTTACATCTGATTACATCCATTGTGCACGGTTTCCACTTAAAATATTTTTTTGAACTGCTATTCTACAAGACACAAAGTCCAACATGGCTGCGATATCATAAAACGACACAAGTGTTCGGCATTGTTTTATTCTGCAGACCAGATCGTATTAATGGATAAATTGTGTTCAAAAGTAGAAAAAAATTCTATAGCAGTATTATAGTAGTTATATTCTTGTACATAGGAGCAGTATTATAGTAGTTATATTCTTGTACATAGGAGCAGTATTATAGTAGTTATATTCTTGTATATAGGAGCAGTGTTATAGAAGTTATATTCTTGTATATAGGAGCAGCATTATAGTAGTTATATTCTTGTACATAGGAGGCAGTATTATAGTAGTTATATCCTTGTACATAGGAGGCAGTATTATAGTAGTTATATTCCTGTACATAGGAGCAGCATTATAGTAGTTATATTCCTGTACATAGGAGCAGTATTATAGTAGTTATATTCTTGTACATAGGAGCAGTATTATAGTAGTTATATTCTTGTACATAGGAGCAGTATTATAGCAGTTATATTCTTGTAAATAGGAGCAGTAGTATAGTAGTTATATTCTTGTACATAGGAGCAGTATTATAGTAGTTATATTCTTGTACATAGGAGGCAGTATTATAGTAGTTATATTCTTGTACATAGGAGGCAGTATTATAGTAGTTATATTCTTGTACATAGGAGGCAGTATTATAATAGTTATATTCTTGTACATAGGAGGCAGTATTATAGTAGTTATACTCTTGTACATAGGAGCAGTATTATAGTAGATATATTCTTGTACAAAGGAGGCAGTATTATAGTAGTTATATTCTTGTACATAGGAGGCAGTATTATAGTAGTTATATCCTTGTACATAGGAGGCAGTATTATAGTAGTTATATTCCTGTACATAGGAGCAGTATTATAGTAGTTATACTCTTGTACATAGGAGCAGTATTATAGTAGATATATTCCTGTACATAGGAGCAGTATTATAGTAGTTATATTCTTGTACATAGGAGCAGTATTATAGTACTTATATTCCTGTATATAGGAGCAGTATTATAGTGGTTGTATACTTGTACATAGGAGCAGTATTATAGCAGTTATATTCTTTTATATAGGAGCAGTATTATAGTAGTTATATTCTTGTACATAGGAGGCAGTATTATAGTAGTTATATTCTTGTACATAGGAGCAGTATTATAGTAGTTATATTCTTGTATATAGGAGCAGTGTTATAGAAGTTATATTCTTGTACATAGGAGCAGTATTATAGTAGTTATATTCTTGTACATAGGAGCAGTATTATAGTACTTATATTCCTGTACATATGAGCAGTATTATAGTAGTTATATTCTTGTACATAGGAGCAGTATTATAGTAGTTATATTCTTGTACATAGGAGCAGTATTATAGCAGTTATATTCTTGTAAATAGGAGCAGTGCTATAGTAGTTATAATCTTGTACATAGAAGACAGTATTATAGTAGTTATATTATTGTACATAGGAGCAGTATTATAGTAGTTATATTCTTGTACATAGGAGCAGTATTATAGTAATTATATTATTGTACATAGGAGGCAGTATTATAGTGGTTGTATAACTTGTACATAGGAGCAGTATTATAGTAGTTATATTCTTGTACATAAGAACAGTGTTATAGTAGATATATTCTTGTAAATACGAGACAGTATTGTAGTAGTTATATTATTGTACATAAGAGCAGTATTATAGTAGTTATATTCTTGTACATAGCATCAGTATTATAATAGTTATATTCTTGTATATAGGAGGAGTATTATATTAGTTATATTCTTGTACATAGAAGCAGTATTATAGTAGTTATATTCTTGTACATAGGAGCAGGATTATAGTAGTTATATTCTTGTACATAGGAGGCAGTATTATAGTAGTTATATTCTTGTATAAAGGAGGCAGTATTATAGTAGTTATATTCTTGTACATAGGAGCAGTATTATAGTAGTTATATTCTTGTATATAGGAGCAGTATTATAGTAGTTATATTCTTGTACATAGGAGGCAGTATTGTAGTAGTTTTATTCTTGTACATAGGAGGCTCCACCATCTCAGCATAAAGTAGCTGTGTTTCCTTCCCATAATCTACTGGTCCTGATGCTCCACCTCCTACTCTTCATCAGCCATTTCGTCAGCAATCGATCACTAAAGCGATTGCCAAGAGACAAAAGTATGTGTGCACTCATCCAACGGCGCAGTAGCCGAATGTGCTCCTGGCCACGTTGCTGGTGCTGCAGTCCCTCCTTTTCCTTGTGGTGGACTCTGCACATCTCAGAGAACTGATGGCTTGTGCCGATCCAAGGTGGAGTGTCCCAAGTCGTCTTTACTTCTCCAAAAAGGCAGTACCAGCCCTGCATACGTACATCCAGCAGAAGGTGGGCCAGTTCTTGAGCCTGTCAGGGGTTCATGTACAAACAGTGATAAATAACATAGCAACAAACAAGTCAATAAGCACAACAAGAGGAATGAGGGTCCTGCTCACAAGAGCTTACAATCTATGAGGAGATGGGGGAGACACAAAAGGTAAAAGTGCTTGTTTTGTACAATGGTCCGGCCATCTTGGGAAATTCTGGAGCAGATATAAAGCCGCATGAGCCGCCACCAGCCGATATCTGTAGAGCTTCTGGGTGCGGTGGAGAGTTTGGTGGAGGAGTAGGTTCAGAAAAATAATAAATGGGCTATATATGGAGAGGAGTTAGATCAGGGGATGTGATAGGTCGACCTAAAAAGATAACTAAACTGTGTATATTGTGATTTCATCTAATTTCTTGGGGTAGGGCATTCCTGAGAACCGGTGCAGCTCGGGAGAAGTCTTGGAGATGGGAGTCAGAGGTACGGACTATGGTGGATGTCTGTCGTAAATCGTTTGCAGAGCATAGAGCACAGGTAGGGTGGTAGACAGAGATAAGGAGGAGATATAGGGGGGTGCACAGTGTCGGACTGGGGTACGTAGGGCCCACCAGTGTAACTGATTCTGGGGGCCCACCTTAGGGCTCCTGCACACTAACTTAATTTTTTACACGTCTGTACCATTCACTTCACTTCAATGGGGCCGTAAAAAATTTGCAATTTGTGGACTGCAAAACATCCAATGGTCGTGTTCATGAGCCCCTACAGTGATAATGGCAGACACTAACAGCAGCATGCACAGACATACATGTGGCAGAATTTACATAGATATGGATATCCTGCACTGACGTCAGTCAGAAACAAGACACATGCAGCGCTCACCAATCACTCATTGGACAGATGTGGTATGCATGACACTTATACGTGGCTAACATGCCACTGATGCATATGCCACATACTGCACATACACCACTGATACATAGAACATATATATCACACACCAATCACACATAAGAAACACGCAATGCACACACCAAGACATTTATACCTAACCCTATTAAGTGTAGCTCATTATACACAGCATGTATCCGTGGTTATTACCACCGTGTAATCCAGCAGCGGCGGCCGTGCTTACACACTATAGGTAAAGGTGTTGGCCTATGCGCACTTCCAGCCTGTCCCTATAGTGTGTAAGCATGCTGCGGGATTACACGGTGGTAATAACCACGGATACGTGCTGTGTATAATGTGATGGAAAGGAACAGGGCTGGGACAAGGTCCACCACCAACAGAGGCTGAGCTGCCCAAGTGTGCCCCCCCCCCCCACCCACCACACTGCCCCACACAGTAATGTCCGCCACACTGCCCCCCACACAGTAATGTCCGCCACACTGCCCCCCACACAGTAATGTCCGCCACACTGCCCCCCACACAGTAATGTCCGCCACACTGCCCCCCACACAGTAATGTCCGCCACACTGCCCCCCACAGTAATGTCCGCCACACTGCCCCCCACAGTAATGTCCGCCACACTGCCCCCCACACAGTAATGTCAGCCACACTGCCCCCCACACAGTAATGTCCGCCACACTGCCCCCACACAGTAATGTCCGCCACACTGCCCCCACACAGTAATGTCCGCCACACTGCCCCCACACAGTAATGTCCGCCACACTGCCCCCACACAGTAATGTCCGCCACACTGCTCCCCACAGTAATGTCCGCCACACTGCCCCCCACAGTAATGTCCGCCACACTGCCCCCACACAGTAATGTCAGCCACACTGCCCCCACACAGTAATGTCAGCCACACTGCCCCCACACAGTAATGTCCCCACACCCCCTTCAACCACACAGCAGTGCCCTCACATAGTAATTTGTCATGCTCTCCCCTCTTGTCATTCTTCCCCCTCCTGTCATAATCCCCTCTTCTTGTCATGCTCTTTCTTCTCCCCCCCCCATGTTGTCATGCTCTTTCTCCCCCCCCATGTTGTCATGCTTTCTGCCCCCCCCCCAATGTTGTCATGCTCTTTCTTCTCCCCCCCCCCCATGTTGCCATGCTCTTTCTACTCCCCCCCATGTTGTCATGCTCTTTCTTCTCCCCCATGTTGTCATGTTCTTTCTGCCCCTCCCCATGTTGTCATGCTCTTTCTTCTCCCCCATGTTGTCATGCTCTTTCTTCCCCCCCATGTTGTCATGCTTTCTGCCCCCCCCCCCCATGTTTGCTCCTTCTTCTCCCCCTCCTACCTCTGCTGTAGCGTGGCCGAGCTCTGCATGGTCTGCGCCTCCGCGGGTACAGGAAGAGGAGCTTTTGTCTCCTGTACCGAGCCGACTGACTTGAAGTGCAAACTGTGTGCGCACTTCCTGTCAGTCCGGCCGGGTACAGGAGACTGATGCTCTCTGTACCTGCGAACCGGACAGAGCTTGGTCACGCTACAATCAGGGAATGACAGGAGGGAGCGCTGAGCGGTTCCCCCCTGTCAGTTCCTCTCCCTCTGGCCGGCCCCTGCCTGTGCCCTGAGGCTGGAGCGCCCTGAGGCTGGAGCCTCCCCAGCCTCTGTGTCGGCCCGGCCCTGGAAAGGAGGCAATATGGAGAATCACAATTCATTAGGAAGGGCCTTGTAGTAACTGCAGGATAAATGCCATTTTCTGAAGTGAGACAAACCCTTTAACCCCTTTAAGCATAAATGTTTGGCATGAAATTTACCAAATCGTAACCTCCTCAGATTGTACATAATCTACATTATATATAATAGGGTCGTCCGACCATAATGACCGGCCTATCTACAGGATCGGTGATAAATATGAGATTGCTGGGGTCTGACTGCTAGAACACCCACTGATCAGGAAAAAGGGGGTCCTGAGACATTCAATTACATTACCGTCAATCTATGTACACAAGGGTCTTAAGACCACATTCCCTCTCATCATGGGGGTCCCCAGGGCCGGCATCCTTGGGGCCGCTTTAAAATGTGCACTGGCCGGCCTGCACTTTTGGCCACAATCAGGGGCGGAGTGCCAGGGAAGGTGGCCACTGGCTTCACCCTACAAAGCCAAACCTTACAGGCCACGCCAAAACCACGCCATCACACAAAAAACCACGCCCACCAAACGGCAACCCACGCCCACAATAATGTAAACCTTCATGGAGCCATGCCCCTGCCTCCATGAAGTACTGCCCTGCCTCCGTGAAGCCACCTTCTCCAGGGGAGGTGTCCGGGAAGAACAAGAACTATGACACAGGAAGGTGATCTGGGGGCAGCCTGATGCGCTTCTCTCCTTCTCAGTCAGCGACAGGGAGCCATGTCTGCAGCTCTAGTTACTGACTGGAGGTGAGAGAAGCCTCAGTCAGTTGCTGCAGCTCATACTCAGATAGCACAGTGCCGCTGTCTGAGCGTGAGCTGCTGAAAAGGAGGACATCCCTGCATCCGTCCAGGCACTGCGCCGGACATAGGACAGGGAGCAAGAAAAGCGGACTGTACGGCCTAAAACCAGACGTCTGGCCACCCTCACTGTGGAAGCGTTCCTCTCCATAGGCATCTGTATTACCATCCTCAGGACAGCTATACAGATGGCTGTACTGTATGGAAGGGTAGGGAGAGGCGTCTCCCTTTCCTGTTCCCCTGGTAGGCGGTGGGCCTTGTGCCAGCAGCCTATCAGAGGCTGGTGCAGGCGGCACGATGACGTAATTGCGCCGCCTAAGCCATACAGCACGGAACACAGGCTGGAAGAGGCCTGCATCACATCGCTGCCATGTAGGTAAGTATAAGTGTGTTTTTTAACCCCTTAAGGACGAAGGGCGTACATGTACGCCCTTCGTCCGCACTTTAAAGATGGCGCCCGCTCCCGCACGGAGCGGGCGCATGAGCTGCGGGTAAACGCTTGATTCATCAAGCTGACACCCGCAGCTCATGTCCGTGACCGGCAGCGATGCCGATCGTGGACATTTAACCCCTCAGATGCCATGGTCAATCCTTTCGGTTTGTGCTCCGGCTCCCCTGATGGCCACAAGGGGGAGCCGGAGCATGCATGTAGAATGTGAATGAAAACCTAGGTTACTACATAGTATTCCTATGGAGCCTATGACTGTAATAGGCTCCATAGGAAATATGCGATTTTCTCATATATTCCAATGCTATTGCATTGGAATATATGAGAATAGCAATCTGATGATTGCATCTTATAGTTCCCTATGGGAACTATAAGAAAGTGGTAAAAAAAAAAAAAAAAAAAAGTTTAAAAAAAAAAAAAAAAATATAAAAATTCAAATCACCCCCCTTTCCCCAAAATGAAAATAAAATAAATAAAAAATAAAAAAATTACACATAATGGGTGTCGCAATGTGCGAAAACGCCCATACTATAATAATTTAAAAAAATATTCACCATACGGTAAACATAAAAACGAAAAAAAGCGTCCAAATGGCTAATTCGCCATTTTTGGACACTTCATTTACTAAAAATAAATAAATAAAAAGTGATCAAAACATCATACGCACCCCATAATGGTATCAATTAAAAGTTCAGATTGCCCCGCAAAAAATGAGCCCCTACACGGCTCCGTACGCATAATTACAAAAAGTTATAGGGTCAAAACATGGCGACAAAAAATAAAATAAAAAAATTCCCACTTTTAATTTTTTTCACTATCAAAACGCAAGAAAAACTATACATATTAGGTATTGCCGGATTCGTACTGACCTGAAGAATAAAATTAACCAGTCAGTTTTATCGCAAATCGAACGTTGTAATTTAAAAACCCGTAGAAACTGTGGTGAAATTGCTTTTTTTTTGCAATTTCACCCCATTTGGAATTTTTTTCCCGTTTCCCACTACATCACATGCAAAAATAAATGGTAGCGTTAAAAAGTACAACTTGTCCCGCAAAAAACAAGCCGTCATATGGCTATGTGAGCGGAAATATAAAAATGTTATGGCTTTTGGAAGGCAGGGAGCGCAAAACAAAAACGCAAAAATCCCAAAACCCCCGGCCCTTAAGGGGTTAAATACCAGGCTATCTGTTACTGGCACATGGGGAGGGGGGTTAAAGAGGCACTTGTTACTGGCACATAGGAGGTGGGGGGTTAAAGAGGCACTTTTTACTGGCACATGGGGGGTTAAAGAGGCACTTGCTACTGGCACATGGGGGGGGGGGTTAAGGAGTCACTTGCTACTGGCACATGGGGGTTAAAGAGGCACTTGTTACTGGCACATGGGGGTTATAGAGGCACTTGTTACTGGCACATAGAGGTTAAAGAGGCACTTGTTACTGGCACATGGGGGTTATAGAGGCACTTGTTACTGGCACATGGGGGGTGGGGGGTTATAGAGGCAATTGTTACTGGCAAATGGGGATTAAAGAGGCACTTGTTACTGGCACATGGGGTGGGGGGTTAAAGAGGCACTTGTTACTGGCACATGCGGAGGAAGAGGCACTTGTTACTGGCACATGGGGGGCATGGTGAGGCACTTGTTAGTGGCACATTATTATGGGGCTCTATGGGGGCTTCTACTGAGGCCACAAAGAAGGGTATTTTATATAGCGGGCTCTGTGTGGTACTAGTATTATCAGGGGTATTATCTGTTTCTGCAGTATAGTATTGGGGGTAGTAGGATGATTTGTCCAGAAGATGGGAGGATGATGGAAAAGTAGTAAACTAAGATTTTTTTTGTTGTCAAACTGCAGAGACGGAAAATAGTAACAAAATGGTGGCCTGGCCACAAGGTCTGAAAGGAGAAGACGAGGACAGAGAACATCTACATCAAAGAAGACGTCACTGAATGTAAGAGGTATGGGGCGCTAATATGGAGGGTGTATATACATGGTAATATAGAGGTACATGGAAGGGGTATATACACTGTAATATAGAAGTATATTGAGGGGGTATATACAGTGTAATATAGATGTACATTGAGGGGTAATATACACGGTAATATAGAGGTATATGGAGGGGGTATATACACTGTAATAAGGTACATGGAGGGGGTATTTACACTGTAATATAGAGGTATATGGAGGGGGTACATACACGGTAATATAGAGCTATATAGACCATATACCTGTATACAGGGGCGTAGCTAACGGCTCATGGGCCCTGGTGCAAGAGTTCAGTTTGGGCCCCCCTTCCCTCAGTGCTTTGTGTGTCTTCTTATGCGGCACAAGGGTCTTTGGGCCCCCTAAGGCTCCTGGGCCCGGTAGCGACTGCTACCTCTGCACCCCCTATAGCTACACCCATGCCTGTATATTACCATGTATATACCCCTTCCATATACCTCTATATTACAGTGTTAATACACCCTCCATGTACCTCTATATTACAGTGTATATACCTCCTCCATGTACCTCTAAATTACAATGTAAATACCCCCTCCATATACCTCTAAATTACACTGAATATACCCCCTCCATAAAACTCTATATTACAGTGTAAATACCCCCTCCATGTACCTCTATATTACAGTGTATATACCCCCTCCATATAGCTCTATATTACAGTGTAAATACCCCCTCCATGTACCTCTATATTACCATGTATATACCCCCTCCATATAACTGTATATTACAGTGTAAATACCCCCTCCATATACCTCTATATTACACTGTATATACTACCTCCATATACCGCTATATTACCGTGTATATACCCCCTCCATATACCTCTATATTACACTGTATATACCCCCTCCATAAAACTCTATATTACAGTGTAAATACCCCCTCCATGTACCTCTATATTACAGTGTATATACCCCCTCCATATAGCTCTATATTACAGTGTAAATACCCCCTCCATGTACCTCTATATTACCATGTATATACCCTCCATATAACTGTATATTACAGTGTAAATACCCCTCCATATACCTCTATATTACACTGTATATACTACCTCCATATACCGCTATATTACCTGTATATACCCTCCATATACCTCTATATTACACTGTATATACCCCTCCATATACTCTATATTACCGTGTATATACCCTCCATATACCTCTATATTACAGTGTAAATACCCCCTCCATGTACCTCTATATTACCGTGTATATACCCCCTCCATATACCTCTATATTACAGTGTAAATACCCCCTCCATGTACCTCTATATTACAGTGTATATACCCCCTCCATGTACCTCTATATTACACTGAATATACCCCCTCCATAAAACTCTATATTACCGTGTATATACCCCCTCCATATAACTGTATATTACAGTGTAAATACCCCCTCCATATACCTCTATATTACACTGTATATACTACCTCCATATGCCTCTATATTACCGTGTATATACCCCCTCCATATACCTCAATATTACACTGTATATACCCCCTCCATATACCTCTATATTACCGTGTATATACTCCCTCCATATACCTCTATATTACAGTGTAAATACCCCTCCATGTACCTCTATATTACAGTGTATATACCCCTCCATATACCTCTATATTACAGTGTATATACCCCTCCATATACCTCTATATTACACTGTATATACTCCTCCATATACCTCTATATTACAGTGTATATACCCCTCCATATACCTCTATATTACACTGTATATACCCCTCCATATACCTCTATATTACAGTGTATATACCTCTCCATATACCTCTATATTACAGTGTATATACCCTCCATATACCTCTATATTACAGTGTATATACCTCCTCCATATACCTCTATATTACAGTGTATATACCCCCTCTCATATACCTCTATATTACAGTGTAAATACCCCCTCCATATAGCTCTATATTACGTGTATATACCCCTCCATGTACCTCTATATTACACTGTATATACCCCCTCCATATGCCTCTATATTACAGTGTATATACCCCCTCCATATACCTCTATATTACCGTGTATATACCCCCTCTATATACCTCTATATTACAGTGTAAATACCCCCTGCATGTACCTCTATATTACAGTGTATATACCCCCTCCATATACCTCTATATTACAGTGTAAATACCCCCTCCATGTACCTCTATATTACACTGTATATACCCCCTCCATATACCTCTATATTACCGTGTATATACCCCCTCCATATACCTTTATATTACAGTGTAAATACCCCCTCCATGTACCTCTATATTACACTGTATATACCCCCTCCATATACCTCTATATTACCGTGTATATACCCCCTCCATATACCTCTATATTACAGTGTAAATACCTCCTCCATATAGCTCTATATTAGACTGTATATAGCCCCTCCATATACCTCTATATTACACTATATATAACCCCTGCATGACGTTGTGCTTGTATAATTACGCAATCTCATGACGTTGCTGCTCCATTTATTCCCAAAGAGAATGAATGGAGCAGCAGGGCGTATGTGTGGTCACACCATCAAAAAGGGGGAACAGGACCTGTTCCTGGGAACAGTGGGGTTCGCAGAATCGGACCCCACTAATCATATAGTTATGCCCGATAGTGTTTAGAGGATAACTTGAAAACCTGGACAACTCCTTTAAATCCTCCACCACTCCACCACCAGTATCTTTTTACATGGCAGCAGTGATGCCTGTAAATATGGAAAATCATCACTCCCGCAATGTAAACCATACGTGACAATACTTGAGAATGGGACGCACTGGGCAGAATTTTTCAATCATAAGTCCAACCCCCTTTGCGGGTCATAACCTTTAACAATGCGCAAGCAAAGGCGCTAGAGGAGCAAAGTGAGCAAAGTGCCCAAACGGATGGTCGTAACTGAAGCAGAGGGATTAGAGTCACCTGAGTCACGGTAGTAGTGGTGATCCTGGAGCAGGGGCAACTGGAGAAGAGGCAATATTAGCCGTGCATTTAGAGTGGGGGCATCTGGAGCTGGAGCATTTATGGGTGTGCACCTAAAGCAAAGGCATTGGGGGGACTTAAGGCAGAGTACCCCCAATGCCACTCTGAACTCTGCAGAGAGCAGCACACATACAGATCTGTGTCTGCTATAAACAAATCCCCTATTTCCCCCTTACAGTATCCTACAGCTCAGTACTGTCACACACCTAAGAAATCAGACCAGCACCGCAGAGGAGTCCTTCTCTCCAGCAACCATAGTTTTCTGACAGCAGGGAGGGCAGGAGGATGGCCAGACATGTTCTCTCCTCCTTCATTGCCAGCAGCCTGGGAAGATTAAAAGATACTGTGTGCCTCCTGTACAATGTACACCAGTAGGAGGTTGCATCATTGTGCGATACTGCCACCTGGTGGCTACAATAATTATCTCTCCTGAGAAGCAAGTGAAATAATTACTCCTCCGTTTTATCTCCAGGCGTAGGAGACTGGGGAGCCACCGAGGAATCCCCCGCCTCCCGGTGGGCCAGTCCGAGCTTGGAGTTCTGCACTGTGGAGAACACGGGTGACCCTGTCTGCTGCATTAATGATAGATTGGAGAGGGGAGAGACTGGTGAGGGGAAGGCCAATTAATAGTGAGTTACAGTAATCGAGGCAGGAATGGATCAGGGCAACAATGACAGTTTTTGTTGTTTCCATAGTGAGAAAGGGGCGAATTCTAGAGATATTTCTGAGGTGCAAGCGAAATAAGCAAGCGAGAGACTGATAGGGGGTGAAGGAAAGATCAGTGTTAAATATAACACCGAGACAGCGGGCGTGCTGCCAAATGTGATGATGGTGCTACATACTGAGAGGGAGATATCAGGTTTGGGTAGGTTAGTAGATGGCCAGGAAACTGTGCATGCACTTCACCCACTCTTACACTGCAAAACAAGCCCTCCTTGAATTTCAAAGACAGAATAATGTTTCCCAACATCACCTCATGTGCAAAGTTTCCACACGTTGGAATCTGTCTGGCCAAGGAACAGGAGACATGGCGCCTACATTTCACGGCCACCTGAGCCCTTTGGGGGTTGACCTGGTGGAGGAGGAGGATTAACACCCAGGAATTGTATACAGAAACAGTTGGTTTATCTCCATAAGTGACACGAGAGGAACAGGAGGAGCATGAGTACCTGGAGGGCGATGAGGAAGACCAAGCAGATGACCCTGACACACCGTGGCAGTATGCATTGGAAAAGGAGGTAGGAAGTCCCTCCGATTCCCTTGTGCAAATGGCCAGATGCATGCTGAGTTGCTTTTATAGTAAGAGCCATATTATCACCATTTGGCAGAGTGATGACTACTGGCTCTCCACCGGGTCAAAATGGGGGCTTTTTTTCCCACCTGCTGAGAGGGATTATAAACTCAACTACTATCGGGACATCCTATGCAGTCGGTTGGTCACAGCCTATGAGCACCGTCGCCTAACCTCACGAAGGTCTGCTGGAGCGGGGTGGGGGGCAGGAAGAGCACCAGCTCCATCAGCAGCAACTTAAGTCTGCAGTCTCTTTTCTTAACCTACCTACTGAAGAAACCACCAAGCAGCAGGATATGGAGCAGGACCTGAACCAGCAGGGGGTGTCATACTTGGACTGCACCCTGCCATCCCACATGGAAGATCCCCTGGACTAATGGGCAGCCAAATTGTGGTTGCAAATGGCCGAATTTGCCCTGGACAAACTTTTTCTTGCCGGCCAGCAGTGTGGTATCAGATTAGGGGATTAGTGCGGCGGGGGCCATAGTTACCCCAAGGAGAACTCGCCTTTCCACCCAAAATGTGGAAAGACTGACCCTTGTAAAGATGAATCAGGCGGGGTTCAGGCAGGATTTCCACACACCAGTGCCTGATAAAACAGACTAGATCATTTTGGAGTAATGTACTTCTGACTGCAGTGTGCTGCCACACCAGAACATTGTGAAAAATGGCCCTTTAATTCTGGCCACATGATTCAGCCACTATTCTGATGCTGCCACCTGCCTGATGCCACACACCTGCTGCCTCTGCTGCTATCTTCTCCTACTGCCACCCCCTATCTTGTGCTGTTATTGCCACTGCTGTGGCCCCCCACCTTCCCACTCTGTGACTGACCACTATGTTGACTCCTCATGCTGTTGCCACACTCACCACTCAGTCACTGGGCCACTATGTTGCCTTCTCTTGCAGTTGCCACCCTCACCACCCTGTGACTGGGCCACTGTGTTGACTCCTCATGCTGTTGCCACCTTCACCACTCTGTCACTGGGCCACTATGTTGCCTTCTCTTGCAGTTGCCACCCTCACCACCCTGTCACTGGGCCACTGTGTTGACTACTCATGCTGTTGCCTCCTTCACCACTTTTTCACTGTGCCACTGTGTTGACTCCTCATGGTGTTGCCACCATCACTACTCTGTGACGGGACCACTATTGACTCCTCATGTGGTTGCCACCCTCACCACACTGTGACAGGGCCACTAGTGTCCCTCTTTGGCCTTGTTGAGATTTATTTTACCCTTCTTCTGATCTGTGAGAGGAACCGAAAAATAAAAACACAACAGATCCTATCTCTGGAGCATCCATAATTCACATCACATGGTCAGTATTTTGCATCAGTATATGCTCATGATTTGGAAGCCAAAAGCAGGAGCTAGTGCAAAACACAGAAAACATGCAAATATTCAATTCACTTGTCATCTCCTGTTTTTTTTTTTTTACCTTACCAATACTGATCAATTACTGACCAAACACTGACTGTGTGAAGGTGCATGCTCAAAAGACAGGATTTATTATTATTTTTTGCTTGTTCTTCTAATGGCCTGTCATACTGACGCACAGTACGTGTTTCACTACCAGAAAGGACTAGCTATGCATGTTGCTGCAATGCACAGTGACGTACACCGAGGAACACTCTACCTGCATCCAGGAAATAGCTGATTTAATGCACTTCGTGACAAATATATTTTGATTTTTGGAAAAATTCAGCAAAGCGTCCGAATAAAATTTTTGAAAACTTCGCTCATCTCTAATTATTATCACAACAATTGAAATTGTCTTCAGTATAAATGAACTGGAGTCCTGGAATTTACACTGGGGTAGGGATGAGCGAACCCGTGGAAGTTCGGGTTCACAGGGTTCAGCACCTGAACCCGAACTTCACTGAAGTCAATGGGGACCCAAACTTCACATTCCTATGGCAGAATGCAAAACAATATGGCCATTTAGGGGTTAAAAAAACTCACCTCATCCACTTGATTGCGCTGCAGCAGATTCTTCTATCTTCACAGAACAGGACCTGCCAAAGGACCTGCGATATGTGTAATGACGTTACCATGTGGGATAGATTGGTGACGTCATCACGCACATTGCAGGTCCTTTGGCAGGTCCTGTTCAGTGAAGATAGAAGAAGCTGCTGCAGCGCGATCAAGTAGATGAAATAATTTATTTTATATTTTTAACCTCTAAATGGCCTTATTTTCTAATATAACCATGTTATAACGGGAAATTATAGAATCACCCGAACACCGAACCCGAACCCAGAGTTCATAGAAAAAGTCGAACCCGAACCCAGACTTCATAGAAAAAGTCAAAAACTTTGCAGTTTGCGTTCACTCATCCCTACACTGGAGCTGAATGTTTCATCCATCCAGTGACTACTAGGATCATGTCTTTGGGCACCCCTGGTTGAACATAGACTGGTCAAGAGCCTATTGTTCCGAGGAGCAAATCATATTCCGCCTTTTCAAAATAGTACAATGTTTTAATACTAGCCCTTGTGGACTGTTAGTATATTCTGACTAAAGAGATTCTCTAACCACAAGTGTTGTCAGCACAACAGTTCACTGCAACTTTCATATTTATTACAGAGTATTAAAATGTAATGAATATTTTATGGTTATTATTATGGCGCTCTTCATTTATATTGTTGTGAAGCTGCATTAAAAATTACTGCCTGGTAATCAGAGCGTTAGGGTTTACAATTCATGACCACTCGCTACATTGTATCTTCTCACAGTTCCGACACATATATATATATGCACACAGTGTGAAATACTACATACCTATAGAATGCACTTTCTTAAATTTTCTTTCTTTGTCCTCATTTTTTTCAATTCCCTTCCTTTCTTAAATGTGACGTCTGTAGAAAAGCAATTCCGAAAACTTTCTTCGCCAGCATGTTGTTGGTGTAGAGAAGGCGATTTCCACTTACAGAACCCCCAAAATATCCTATTTGAAGATTTTGATTGAGAAGCACTGCCTCATACAGTGACTGGAAGAGAAGGGTTTATAAGGGGCATGCCTAAATCCAGCAGAATTTTAAATTCAGCTCTGGATGTGACTGGTGTAACACTGCACAGAAACTTTAACCAAATAATTGCTACAGATATAACCAGAGATGAGCGAAGTTTTGAAAAATTTGATTCGGCAACTTCGCCCGAAATTAACCAAGAAATTTGATTGTTACAAATTAATTTGTCACAAATCGCTATAAATCAGGTATACCTAGGCTGCTCTGCCTTAGGGTTCGGCCACACAGAGTGGCTGTGCTGCTGGCGTGTTGCGGCCATGTTGCGGTTAAGAACCGATGAGTCCGCAGCCCCCTTTCATTTGATAATGAAGTCCGCACTGTATAGTCCTTCCTTCTTCATTGTTAACGGCACCTTCAATGTACCTTTAACCAGGGGCTGTTGCTGGTCTGGGGTTGAGCTGGTTAGGTGGAGGGCACAATATGCAGATTATCACTGTTTTTGCCTGCAATCTTCTGCAGGTTATTTGACAGTAAACACAGAAAATTAATCAGCTCTGGCCAGTGGCGTACATAGAGAAGTAAGGGCCCCATAGCAAGAATCAAACCAGTCCCCCCCCCCCCACAGGACAGAAGGGTTTCTGTCTAAACCCTTTTTAATGACCCTTGCACCATTTTTTCCCATGGCTTCATTTGCTAAAAGTTGTTCCTTTAGAGGGCAGAGTCCTGACCAAGTTTTCACCTCCAGTAGAAGAGGAGATAATCCCAACTAAGACTGGGCCCGCTCTTGCCTTGGGCCCCATAGCAGTCGCATGCTCTGCCGCTATGGTGGTCACGCCCCTGGCTCTGGCATACCCACTGCTCCGACCCCAGCGCTCTCTTGCCCTACAGGTGGGGGCCCCTCTTCTGCCATCTGCTTTTCCTCCTTTTCCACATCATCTAATAGCGATGAGAATATGTCATCAGGAACATCCAGCTCCTCCTCTCTCTGCATCTTGCTGACTTTTCTAAGACATGGAGACCAAGAAGGATGATTTGGAAGAAATAAAGCCAGCAATAGATGAGGATGGTCATCATTACGACCTGGCCCCCCCTGAGGGATGCAGACTGTTTGGCACACTGGCATCGGAATAATAAAGGTGTCCATCTTATTGGTATTACATTTATGCTGATGTAGGAAAAAGTAAATGTAGGAATAAATAAATAAAACTGACGCAGCATAAGTATCCCTGCAGTCTCCCTACGATCTCTCTGTACTGTCCCTGCACTCTCCCTGCAGTCCTCCTACAATATTCCTGCACTGTCCCTGAAGTCTCCCTGCACTCTCCCTCTCCACTAGTCTTCTATTAATCATTTTCAACAACATTGTGCATAGTGAATGAGCGCTTGCAATGTCTCTACCTATGCTCATTTCACAGGACAATGGCGGAGACCGCACGGGATGAGGGTTTTATAGGGCTGTGACATCATAAGGGATGGCTACCTGCAGATTGGCCGGCTGCTCAGCATTAAGGGTGATCTCACACTCCCGGGCTTCTTATTTGCACTTTGTAATGCATGCAGCTTCCATTTTAGGAAAACCTGATTCATTACCCTGAAGCTCAAGAAAAATCGGATTTGTTGCGAATCAAAGTTTTCCTAAGCTTAGAACCGAAGTCCTCTTTGATTGCTTTTCTTTATTAAACACTAGATATAACCTTTTATGAGTGACAACAAGGACATTGTGAGGGTAGCAGGAATCAGCAAAGATACAATACAGCAGGGGTTATCAGCCTTTGGCACTCCAACTCCCAGATCTTAGAAAGCTGAGTCAGTGTTCATGCTGGGAGTTGTAGTTTCCCAACATCTGGAATGCCGGAGTTTGCTGAACCTTGCAGTATAGTATGCACTGTTCTGTACCAACTCTAGATGTGAATGGTGTCCTGACTGTAGAATCTCTCTAAGGTTCCATGTGCAATACTGTATCCAATTTGCAATCCGCAAATATGGATGCGGGCCGTGTGCCGTCTACATTTTTTTGATGACCTACTGCCTTCAATGGGTCCAGGGTCTGCATTTTGCGGACATATCCTATGTTTTTGTGGAATGGACATACGAATGCAGAAAGCCCAAGGATGATCGGTGTCATATACTTGGCTACAATATGCAGACCACAGAGTCATTGAAGTCAAATGCAGATTCAATACGGTATTTCGTATTTTGTGCATCCACAGTTTGCAGACCCCAAAATACATACGGTCGTGAGCATGGGCCCCGTATTGCACAGGTGATTCAAATGAGGATGGGAGGTGAAAAACACTTCATACCAAGGCTCAGCAACCACCGCCACACCAGATGCTGTGAAACTACAACTCAGAGCTACCACAGCGGTCAATAGAGCATGCTGGGAGTTGTAGTTTCACAACAGCCAGAGTGCTGCGCTATACAATCACTTCACTTAAACAGTCACAATCACTTAAACAGTAAAAGGAGTAGCAAATAAAAACACACATTTCTGGAGCCTGAGAGCTGACAGCAGTCCAAGCAGGATTCTGAACGCAGCTCTGGGTGTGACTACAGTCATGCTTTCATAATCTCTGTCATAGGCAGATAATTGAAATCGTGAGACCTTAGACATAAAGGTCTCAGGTGGAGCTCTTGTGGGTGGTCCGGACCAATGTATTTGCTATAAGAGATGTCCCGAACTATTCGCCGGCGAACGGTTCCCGGCGAACATAGCTTGTTCGCGTCCGCCGCAGCGGGCGAACATATGTGATGTTCGCGTTCGCCCCTATACTTTATCATTGAGCAAACTTTGACCCTGTACCTCACAGTCAGCAGACACACTCCAGCCAATCAGCATACCCTTCCTCCCAGACCCTCCCACCTCCTATCAAAAAGCAAGGACGGCATCCATCTTAGATTCATTCTGAAGCTGCAGTGTTAGTAGTTGTAATCGCAATGCGATTAATATAACCTGCATTAATCGCGTTGCGAATTTAACTTAGATCTGAGTTCCTAATGGTTGTATTGCTAGAATAGGCGAATATAACGAATATAGCGCTATATTGTCAATCTTCATTATATTCTAGCAATACAACCATTAGGAACTCAGATCTAAGTTAAATTCGCAACACGATTAATGCAGGTTATATTAATCGCATTGCGAATTCAACTTACCACACTCTGCGTCCACTACGTAATTTTCCATGGGAGTTTTGCAATGGATCCCCCTCCGGCATGCCACAGTCCAGGTGTTAGTCCCCTTGAAACAACTTTTCCATCACTATTGTGGCCAGAAAGAGACCCTGTGTGTTTTAAAATTCACCTGTCTATTGAAGTCTATGGCGGTTCGCCCTGTTCGCTCGTTCGCGAACATTTGCATAAATTTGCATTCGCCGTTCGCGAACGGAAAATTTTATGTTCGCGACATCTCTATTTGCTATTACTATGGGTTATGGGTGGTTCCAGAATCATTGGGGGCTACTTGAAGTTTGGAATCAAGACACAGCTCTATGTCGTTGGGGGGAAACAGGAATATAGACAGTTTTGCAAAATAAACCTGCAGCATTCCGATGCAGCTCTATGTGTGATTAGAGCCATGTCTGCAGGAGCTTCCTCCTATTTCACAGCTGTATTAAATGAGATTGGAAATGTGAAAAACTGATTTATACAGTAACAGCAGGGGTTGCGGGAATGCCTCCAGAGAGCTGCCAGGAATCCGGGAGGATTCACATGCAGCTCTATATGTGATGGGCAGCAGACTTTCAGAATTTCTGTAAAATTGCAGATATGATTCAAAGAGCAGATGTCAGCAGGATCAAGCAGGAGTGGTGTTACCACTTCTGCACCTTGCTACTGTCTTTATTGGTCTAACCTCATGTCATCTACTGCATTTATTCCAGGTCCTCCACACTGTGGATTTCTAATGTTATGTCACTGTTCATGTAATGTGCCTGGTTCACCAGCAGGTGGCAGACAATATGGCAGAGCTATAGTTAGAGAGAGTGTAACTGACCATTCCATTCTAACCCCCTCTGTAGGGGAGTGGGCCATACCTACTTCCTGCAGGAAGGGTAGGGACCGGTTAGAGTCAGTTTAGTTGACCCCCAGCTAGGGGAGAGGTGTGCAGGGGGCATGTCTCTACTGGACGTGCCCACGCCAGCCAGAGCACCTTAAGCTATGCTGGGCATGGAGGCCAAAGCTTGAAGCTTTAAGAGCCCGGAGGAAAGTTCCCTGGCATAACCTAGAGTCAGACTACAGAGTAGAAGTGCAGCATACAGAAGAAGCTGAGTAATACAGCCAGCCTGTCAGTACAGCAGAGTCAGAGAGAAACAGATATGGCAGAGTGGAGTTTGCCTGCCAGTTTAATGCTAAAACCTGCTGGAACCAAGACAAAGCCTGAAATGGTTTGGAGAAAGGTTTATTCAAGTAAAGCTGCCATTGAACTACATCTCAAGGTCTGGACTCAAGTTATTTCTTCAAATCCCTCAATTATTCCCCCTATTTATTGCTTTGGAACCAAAGCCTGGGGTCCAGCCATATCCAGGTAGGAGCACCGTGACACACATAAAGAGACATTTTAGTCTGCAACATACCACTCGGCATTTCCTACACCTGGGATGCATTATATAGAGGGCACTAGGGGGAGGCGCCTGTTGCATCAGCAGGATCAATCCTACTAAACAACTCATAACTCTACCTGCTGGATTCTTGTTAGCTCTCAGCCTGCACATACCCTGCGTTGCCCTACTGTTCCAGTGAAGGTATAAAGAACAGCGATTCTCACACTTCTGTAGCATCAACCCCATTAAACTAGAAACCCCTACCTAGTAGGGTTGATCCTGCTGATTAAAATGACACCTGCTTTGTGAAAATCGGTTGCTCCCAAGAATAAAAAAAGAAAAAAGAACAAATAATTTTTATTGGGGTGGGAGTCAGCACTGGAAAGCACTGGAAAGCACTGGCTAGCATTGGTCAGTGAGGTCACATGACCTAACCCATAAAGCCCAGGAAGGGACGCTTGTCGGCCCTTAAGGAAGTGCTGCAGGAAACAAGCAGCAAACATGATGTGGCCAGGTCTGAGAGGAAACTGTGGAGTGGATCCCAGAACAACAGTACCTACACAGACAGAGCCCAGGACTGCAGCGGTGAATTAGAAGCACTGGCCGCAGATCACCACGGAACACGGCGCCCGGGACTGCGACGGTAAGCAGGGGAACAGCGGCGCACAGGAGCCACTGTTACTCCTGTGCTGAGATTTGGGAAGCCATTCCTTCTCTGTCATAGCCTCAGTCTTTTGAAAGAATCCTAAACTCTTACAGCTGTAGTTCTTATGGAGGCCTGTAGGTGGCAAGGCTACATAAGAAAATCACAAAGCTGCCATACACTGCAATGATAATTCATTGCTATGTAAGGGAAAAGTAAAAAAATAAAAAAACTGTAATTATATAAAGTAATTAACACGGAAGAGGACAGTGTACTGCTACAAAGGGATCTGTATAGATTAGAGGCTTGGGCAGAGAAATGGCAGATGAGGTTTAACACTGACAAATGTAAAGTTATGCACATGGAAAGGAATAATGCAAGTCACCCGTACATACTAAATGGTAAAACACTCGGTAACACTGACATGGAAAAGGATCTAGGAATTTTAATAAACAGCAAACTAAGCTGCAGAAACCAGTGTCAGGCAGCTACTGCCAAGGCCAATAAGATAATGGGTCGCATCAAAAGGGGCATAGATGCCGGTGATGAGAACATAGTCCTACCACTTTACACATCACTGGTCAGACCACACATGGAGGACTGTGTACAGTTCTGGGCTCCTGTGAACAAGGCAGACATAGCAGAGCTGGAGAGGGTTCAGAGGAGGGCAACTAAAGTAATAACTGGAATGGGGCAACTACAGTACCCTGAAAGGTTATCAAAATTAGAGTTATTCACCTTAGAAAAAAGACGACTGAGGGGAGATCTAATAACTATGTATAAATATATCAGGGGTCAGTACAGAGATCTCACCCATCATCTATTTATCCCCAGGACTGTGACTGTGACGAGGGGACATCCTCTGCGTCTGGAGGAAAGAAGGTTTCTACACAAACATAGAAGAGGATTCTTTACTGTAAGAGCAGTGAGACTATGGAACTCTCTGCCTGAGGAGGTGGTGATGGTGAGTACAATAAAGGAATTCAGGAGGGGCCTGGATGTATTTCTGGAGTGTAATAATATTACAGGCTACAGCTACTAGAGAGGGATCGTTGATCCAGGGAGTTATTCTGATGCCTGATTGGAGTCGGGAAGGAATTTTTGGCTTCTTCCTCACAGGTTTGTCTTGCCTTCCTCTGGATCAACTTGGATAATAGGCCGAACTGAATGGACAAATATATTTTTTTTCGGCCTTATAAACTATGTTACTATATATATATTCTAATTACCCCTCCCTGCTTTTCCCATAAAAAATAAATAAATAAATAAAAATAAAGATCATATGTATCACTGCATCCCAAAATATCCAAACTATTTAAATAGAAATGTATTTTTCCCGTACGATGAACTCCGTAACGGAAAAACAATGCAAAATGTCTGATTCTCAGATTTTTCTTCGCTTCACGTCTCCAAACAAAATTGAAAGTGATCAAAATGCAATATGCACGTAATACGCGCGCAATACAGCCGTGGGTCACTGTTGCTACATTTTTCAAGCTGTTAGAAGTTTCCCGAGACTGGAGAAAATGTTTGGCACGGCAGAACATTACAATAGCTTTATATGCAGATAGAGTGCTCCGATATATTCGCGATTGCGCAAACGGGCAATTAATGATGCGCAATATGTTCAACTTCACATTTTAGCAGGTCTGACTACATATTAGTGATTGGTGCAGTAAGTATTGTTGTGAACTTGTGACATCACAGCTCTATGTCTGTAGCCTGTATGTATGGACAGCAGAACCTATGACACTACCTAACACCCTGCACTGGAACCTGTCAGCTACACTATATCACGATCTAACCTACTCTGACTATCTCCCACTAACTATCTGTATTATATATAGAAGATAACTAACTAACTAACTAACTAACTAACTAACTAACTAACTAACTAACTATCTAATGTAATGACTCAGCAAAGCATAGAGCACAGCAATGCCTAAAAAACTGCAGAAAATGGCTACTGGGGAGGTTCCTATACAGTAAGGGGTCGGTAACTTTCCTATTGGTTGCTAGGGATGTTGCTAAGCTCAGACAAAGACATTGCAGCCTTCTCATTGGCCCACAAGCAAGAAGCAGGGAGGGATCGTGGGTTCAGAGGGAAACAAGATCTAGAATATTCACGAATACGAATATATAGCACCATATTCAAAATCTTTGTGAATTCTCAAAGCGATTGAAATTCGTGATTAGAATATTCACGCCCAACAGTACCTTTAGACACTATGGGGGTCATTTATCAAATCAGATATGTCAGTTTTGTGGTCTAAAAAAGTTGCAAGTCAACTGCGACGTTTCGTGATCCTCGCCACTTTTCACAGTGGTCTATGTTTAATTCCCTCCTCCATTGCTTTAACTCATTATTAATTGGTCTCGCCATCGCCAGACTCTCCCCGCTCCAATATATACTGAACGCAGCCAGGCTCATCTATCTGTCACTCCCCAGGGTTACTGTATAAGGTAGGTTCACGGCACACTGATTTGTATGCAAGTAATCACATAATGTGATTACTTGCATACAAATCAGTGTGCCGTGAACCTACCTTATACAATTTCTACTACCTTCACGTGCACCTGTAACGGATATACGGAGTGCGAGTACATATGCCTTCTACTCCCCAGGGTTAGACTCCGAAGCAATAAAGGGGAGAGTAATGGTGAAGGTGGAGATATAGTCGCCTACAGACTTTTATAAAGTTCAACAGCTTTACTTGAATCAACTTGCATCCAGTCAATATTCAGGCTTTTTCTTACATTCAGGCTCTTGGTTCCAGCAAGTTTTGGCATAAACTGGCAGGCAAACCTGAGTACTCTGCTTTACCTCTCTCTGCTGTGCTAAATTCAGCTTTAGTCTGGTCACTGGAGTTTGTTGTGATTCTGGTACCTTTAGAGTGAGGTGCCTTTGGCTTTTGACCCCCTTGTGACACTCTGTAAATCTGTAAGGAGTCCGGGAGATTCTCCTCTCCTTCCAACGCTAGACTAGACTGCACTCAGACCGACTAAAAACTTCCTGCAGCCTCTCCCTTGGTAGGAAACAGGACTGACCCACTTCTGTCCAAAAGGGGGAGAATGGAATGGCAAGTTCCATTCTATCTAAAGATCTCTTTGCCATATATACTGCCACCTGCTGGTGAACCAGGCATCTAACATGTCATACAACAAATAACAGTTACATAGCAGAACAAATAAATAAATAAACAGACAACATTATGGTTAACCCATTAGAGACAGTAGTGGGGTGTAGTAATGGTAATACCACTCTGGACTATTACACATTCAACTCCCCCCACCACCACCACCACCACCTTCCCAATTACCATTCTTCAGAACCTGATCCATCAGTATCCACCCCTCCCCATTCACCCAGAAGCTCTACAGATATCGACTGTCCCGTTTCCGTTAGGCAGGGGAGTCCTCTTCTGATCCTGAGTCCTCCCCTGCATAACATAGACTTCTATTATGACGGAATGAATAACAGAATGTCTCTAAAGGCATTCTGTTATGCATTCCGTCATGGAATTGCGTTATGGTCCATGGTAACGGAATCCATAACGCGATTCCCCTTTTACCAGTGCACGAAGCGTGAACGAATTTCAAAATATTAAATTTGCTCATCTCTAATTGCTATGTTATTTAACATGGGATTCCAACCTGTAGCGATGCGTGAGTCTGAATCTCTTGCTAGCGCTAAAGCATCGCCGCTGCGGATCGCGGATAACCCCTTTAAACCTTTTCTGACGCAGCAATTTTCAATTTTTGGGGTTTTCCTCCCTGCCTTCCCAGAGGCATAGCTTTTTTTTATTTTTCCATTCACATAGCCGTATGAGGGCTTGATTTTTGCGGAACAAGTTTTAGTTACTAATTAGTGATGAGCAGCAGGGGCAATATTCGAATTTGCGATATTTCGCGAATATTTGGGCGAATATTCGTCATAAATTTGCAAATTTGAGAATTCACCATTGTTTTCTTGATTGCGAACATCGCAATGTAATATGTGCGTATCGCCCGCAATCCAGGCGTGGGTCACTTTTGCTACATTTTTCAAGCTGCCAGAAGTTTCCGGAGACTGGAGAAAATGGTCGGCAGGGCAGAAGATTACAATAGCTTTATATGCAGATAGAGCGCTTCGATATATTTGGGATTGCGCAAATCGGCAATTATTGATGCGCATATTTTGGCGCAATACGTGCAACTTCACATTTTAGCAGGTCTGGGGATCTTGCTAAGTTAAGACAAAGACATTGCAGCTTCTCATTGGCCCACAAGCAAGAAGCAGGGAGGGATCATGGGCTCAGAGGAAAAAAAATCTAGAATATTCGCGAATGCGAAAATTTAGCACTAAATTCTAAATCTTCGCAAATTCTCTAAGTGGTGATATCCGCGATTAAAATTTGCGATTCGAATAGTCGCGCCCAACGAAGTGGGAAAAAGTGGGGTGGAAATTGAAGAGAAAAAAAAAAAGCAATTCTGCCACTGTTTTTTTTTTACAGCGTTCACTATGCGGTAAAACTGACTTGTGCTCTTCACTGTCCAGGTCAGTACATTTACGGCGATACCACATATGTGTAGTTTTTTGTCATCGCTGTGTTCTGACCAACAACTTTTTTACAGTTAAAGGGATATTCCCATCTCAGACAATGGGGGCATATCGCTAGGATATGCCCCCATTGTCTGATAGGTGCGGGTCCCGCGCCTATATTGAGAACGGAGCGGGAAGCGCTGTGGCAGGAGGACCCCGAATTTCCCGGGGTCCGTCCATCACCAAGCGCTGCTCCCGCCTCCCCCATATAAGTGAATGGGAGCGCACCGCGCATGCGCGGCCCATGCTCTCATTCATTTCTATGGGGCCGACGGAAATAGCCGAGCCAGCACTTAGCTATATTAGCCGCCCCCATAGAAAATGAAAGAAGGGCTGCTGCGCATGTGCAGTTCGCCCTCCTTCACTTTCTACACTCCGTTCTTGATATAGGTTCGGGTCCCAGCAGTGGGACCCCCACCTATCAGACAATGGGGGCATATCCTAGCGATATGCCCCCATTGTCTTAGATGGGACAACCCCTTTAAGTCAATAGAGATGTGTGAGGGCTCCATTGCGGAACGGATGCGGACCCATTCATACGGTTGTGTGAATGAGCCCTAACCGACAGAATTCTAAAGCTTTGGATGTAACTGGAGAATAAAGATGTAATAAGATCGCTTTTTTTTGCAGATTTACTCAACTTTCTTTGTAGATTTAAACTGTAAAATAATACTTTAAAGTGGAGCTTCACTCGATACTCACGTTGAAGAGCAGCTTTCAAAGCGTACGGAGCAGAGACAAGATTGCTCCTCAGGTAATTGACTGCCAGTCAATTTGATTATACATGTCTACCACTGCGACCCTCGATTTATTGATGAGGTGGGGGGGGGGTGAAGATGCTTGAGGAGGCTTTGTTCTTGGAGCGGCGCAGGCAGCCTTTCATTTCTTGTCTATTGAACTTACGTCTTTCTTTCTGGTTATTTTCCAGCAGGATTGCGTCTATTGTGCGGTCATTATTCGAATATCCTCGGCGGCATTATCATGCCGCACCAATCACTGGCACAGCGGGCTCGCTGCCTCACATCAGACTTTACACAATGGAGGAAGGGGCGCCTGACAGCTGGAAGATGCTAAATGGTAAAGGCGCGGAAGGATCAATGTAAAATGTCCCTTGTAGCCTCCGACTTCATTAAACCCGGCGAGAAGCTACTGTGTATCGGAGGGTCAGAGGCGAGGAAGTGATGGACTCCTCTAAGGCTACATTCACACCACAGTGAAATAAAATGTGTCGGTTTTTCATGGTTATTTCTGCATCAGTGTGTGCATCCGTTTTCTGGCCGTGTATCTGTTTTTAAAGGAGTTTTCCGGATTTTTATACTGATGACCTAGCCTCTGGATCGGTGAGGGATCGACACCCGGGACCCCCGCCGATCAGCTGTTTGAGAGTGCCCTGTCCTTCAGTGTGGATACCCCGCACAGCGCCGCGCGGCTGTGCTTGGTAACACAGCTCAGCCCCATTCACTTCAATGTCAAACCCCCAACGATCAGATACTGATGACCTATCCTGAGGGTGAAAATCAGCAGCATCAAAATCCTGGAAAATTCCTTTAATGGCCGTTTTGCATCCATTTTGCATCATTTTTTTTAATGACCTGCAGCTCATAGATTTCAATTGGTTCTAAAAATGACAGCTGTTACTTGATGGCATGTAGTGATACATCCTCTGCTTCCATACCAGTTAGAGTTCAGCTACTCAGTGCGCGAGAGCAGCTGTTTTTTTGGCCGATTCTGGTGTCACAGCCACGGCAATTGCGCGAGTTGTGCTGTGATCCCATTCATCTCTATGCCAGCATACACTGCGATCCTTGGGCACATGACCAATATAGCTGAATAGCCAAACCCTAAAAATGCGCAGATCAGCAGGATCAACCCCATTAAACAATGCTGCTTACTGCCTGATAGGGTTGATCCTAGTGATTAAAATGATACCTGTCTTGTCAAAACTGGTTGTAGCATTCCCAAGAAAAAAGACTTTTATGTTTTTAGGCAAATGAGGGCTTCAGTGTACCGAGGGGGCAGGGCCAGCACTGGACAGGTGAGGAGCCAAGGTGCATAAAAAGTGTCTCCAATAGAGCCCCCATAATGTGTGCCAATGTCCCATTATGTGTGCCATCTCTTAGTACCCCCAGTTTAGCAAATGTCCCCATAGTGACCCTCTTAATGTGTAAAAGTAAAAATGCCCCTATTAAGTGCCTCCAGTAGATGCTCCTCTCACCCCCTTCCGTATGGTGGCCCAACAGCATGGTTCCAAATAAAATAAAAAAAATAAAGACCTCCATGTGACTGTCAGCGAAGTGGTGTAGGCCTCTCCTGACCTGTGTCCTGCACTGTATGATGCCCAGCTCAGGCGGAGTGATGATGATGAAGTCATTGTGTGAGGTTGATAAACAGTCACCATTGTCTGAATACTGTGTATCTGCACTTTGATTTATTAGCGCTGTCATTCTGCTCTTTAACCACTAGAGGCCGCTGTTTCCCCACACAGCTAACACACTGCAATCATTTGAATATTCATAGGAGGTGGTGCTGGGCAGTCTGGAGAAGAACCAGGTAGCTGCTGCAGCTGCCGCCATCTTGGAAGGAACAGGATACAGCCACCCCCAGTCTGCGGTGCGACCCTCGGCAGCAGTTTGAGTTCCGGGGGAGCAGCGCTCTCTGGGGAAAAAAGCCTCTCGAATACCATGGTCGCAATTGACCATGGCATCTGAGAGGTTAGATATCTGCGAATGGCGTTATTGATGATCACAGACATTAGCTCCAGTCGTCCGATGTTTACAACCGAACAAACCCATCGGCTATCCGCTCTCACTCAGTTTCTCAGCAAATTTAACCTCTTAAGGAAACAGGATGTACCCGTACGTCCTGTGTCCTGTCTCTAAAGATGGCGCCCGCTACTGCTTCCTGCGGGCGCCTGGGCCGTGGGTGTCCGCATGATTCTTGTAGCAGACACCCGCGGCTAATGTCCACGACCGTCATCGATGCCGATCGCGCACATTTAACCCCTCAGATGCCGTGGTCAATCCTGACCACGGCTTCTGAGTGCGCACAAACCGGAGGTTTTACTTTCAGTTTGCGCTCCGGCTCCCCCGTGTGGCGATCGGAGGAGCCGGAGCGCGCCTGTAGTAGCCTGGGATTCTATGAATGAAACTATTGCATTGGAATGTATGATAATCGCAATCAGATGATTGTAAGTTATATTTCCCTATGGGAACTATATAACAGTGTAAAAAAAAAAGAAAAAGTTTTAAAAATAAATAAATAAATAAACATAAAAGTTCAAATCACCCCCCTTTTGCTAAAATAAAAAAACTAAAGAAATTAAAAAAATACACATCATGGGTGTCGCAATGTGCAAAAACGCCCATACTATAAAAATATTTAAAAAATATTCCCCATACGTCAAACAGCAAAACGGAAAAAAGCGTCCAAATGGCGGATTCGCCATTTTTGATTGCTTCATTTTCCACAAAAAATTACATAAAAGGTGATTTAAAAGTCATACACACCCCTGAATGGTATCAATAAAAAGATACGATTAAAACACAAAAAAGAGCCCCCATACAGCTCCGTACATATAATTACAAAAAAGTTATAGGGGTCAAAACATGGCGACAAAAAAGTAAAACAGATTTTTTCCCACTTTTGAATTTTTTTTTCACTATTAAAACGCAAGAAAATAGGGTATCGTCGGATTCGTACTGACCTGTAGAGTAAAAGTAACTAGTCAGTTTTATTACATATCGAATGTTGGAATTTAAAAACCTGAAAAACTGTGGTGGAATAGCTTTTTTTTAAAAATTTCACCTCATTTAGAATTTTTTCCCCGCTTCCCACTACATCATATGCAATATTAAATGGTGGCGTTGGAAAGTACAACTTGTCCCGCAAAAAACAAGCCCTCATATGGCTATGTGAACCAAAAAAAGAAAAAGTTATGGCTCTGGGAAGGCAGGGAGCGGAAGACTAAAACTCAAAAAAATTAAAAACCTCCGGTCCTTAAAGGGTTAAAGGCTCTGGACAGTTTCTTGGAATTATTTTTAATGATTGAATTTTACTTATTTTGGGCTAAAAATCAACTTTTCAATTGGTCTTTATTAAAAATTTTCAGCGTTTTTTTTGATACATGCAGCTCAAATCAGTCTATTTGCAGACAGTCCCTACTGAGTTCTGTCAACTGACGGCTCATGTGAAGCTTTATTTTAGATCTTCTAACCTAATAACCACTCATTGTAGCAAATGGTTAAGAATATGGCTTAGTCTACTTTCACACTAGCGTTTTTTTGGGTATCCGTCATGGATCTGCAAATAAAGCTTCTGTTACAATAATACAACCGCATGCATCCGTCATGAACTCCACTGAAAGTCAATGGGGGCGGATCCGTTTTCTATTGTGCCAGATTGTGTCAGAGGTAATGAGGTCAGGAGATCAGAGATAAGGCTTCACTAGAGCCTTCAGCTGAAGGAACTCAGGAGGGATAGTCTGCAAATAGACAGATTTTTAACTGCATGTATCACATAACCTGCTGAAAAATTTTAATAAGGACCAAATGAAAAAATTATTTTTAGCCCAAAATAAGTAAAGCATAATCAGAAGAAAATTGCCCAGAAGGAGTCCATAGCCTTTAAAGGGGTCGTCTCACTTCAGCAAATAGCATTTATCATGTAGAGGAAGTTAATACAAGGCCCTTACTAATGTATAGTGATACCCTGCAATCCACCAGTGGTGGCTGTGATTGCAAACTACAGGAAAAAGCATCGGCCAGTGCTTTTTCCTATAATGTGTAAGCACGAGCACCGCTGATGGATTGCAGGGTGGTCGTAACCATGGAAACGAGCATACTGACGGGGAATGTTCCACAGGATTGGCGCATAGCAAATGTGGTGCCAATATTCAAAAACAGTCCAAAAACAGAGCCCATAAACTATAGGCTGGTAAGTCTAACATCTATTGTTGGTACACTGTTTGAAGGGTTTCTAAGAGATGCTATTTTGGAGCATCTCAATGACAATAAGCAAATACCGCCATATCAGCATGGCTTCATGAGGGATCGGTCATGCCAAACGAATTTAATCAGTTTCTATGAGGAGGTAAGTTCTAGACTTGACAGCGGCGAATCAATGGATGTCGTATATCTGGACTTCTCCAAAGCATTTGACACCGTACCTCATAAAAGGTTAGTATATAAAATGAGAACACTTGGACTAGGAGAAAATGTCTGTATGTGGGTAAGTAACTGGCTGAGTGACAGAAAACAGAGGGTGGTTATTAACGGTACACACTCAGATTGGGTCACAGTCACTAGTGGGGTACCTCAGGGGTCAGTACTGGGCCCGATTCTCTTCAATATATTTATTAATGATCTTGTAGAAGGCTTGCACAGTAAAATATATAATTTTGCAGATGACACTAAACTGTGTAAAGTAATTAACACTAAAGAGGACAGTTTTCTGCTACAGAGGGATCTGGATAGATTGGGGGCTTGGGCAGAGAAGTGGCAGATGAGGTTTAACACTGACAAATGTAAGGTTATGCACATGGGAAGGAATAATGCAAGTCACCCGTACATACTAAATGGTAAAACACTCGGTAATACTGACATGGAAAAGGATCTAGGAATTTTAATAAATAACAAACTAAGCTGTAAAAACCAGTGTCAGGCAGCTGCCGCCAAGGCCAATAAGATAATGGGTTGCATCAAAAGGGGCATAGACGCCCGTGATGAGAACATAGTCCTACCACTTTACACATCACTGGTCAGACCACACATGGAGGACTGTGTACAGTTCTGGGCTCCTGTGAACAAGGCAGACATAGCAGAGGTGGAGAGGGTTCAGAGGAGGGCAACTAAAGTAATAACTGGAATGGGGCAACTACAGGACCCTGAAGGGTTATCAAAATTAGGGTTATTCACTTTGGAAAAAATGACGACTGAGGGGAGATCTAATAACTATATATAAATATATCAGGGGTCAGTACAGAGATCTGTCCCATCATCTATTTATCCCCAGGACTGTGACTCTGACGACGGGATATCCTCTGTGTCTGGAGGAAAGAAGGTTTCTACACAAACATAGAAAAAACTAAAATTTACAAGAAAAGGATTCTTTACGGTAAGAGCAGTGAGACTATGGACTCTTTACGGTAAGAGCAGTGAGACTATGGACTCTTTACAGTAAGAGCAGTGAGACTATGGAACTCTCTGCCTGAGGAGGTGGTGATGGTGAGTACAATAACGGAATTCAGGAGGGGCCTGGATGTATTTCTGGAGTGTAATAATATTACAGGCTACAGCTACTAGAGAGGGGTCATTGATCCAGGGATTTATTCTGATGGCTGATTGGAGTCGGGAAGGAATTTTTTTTTCCCCTTAAATGAGGAAAATTGGCTCTACCTCACAGGGTTTTTTGCCTTCCTCTGGATCAACTTGTAAGAAAAAGGCCAAACTGGATGGACAGAGGGCTTTTTTCGGTCTTATATACTATGTTACTTTGTTACTATGTTACTATGTATCATGTGATGGAAAAATGAATCCAGCAAGCAAAGGAGGCAATATGGAGAATCACAATAGATTAGGAAGTGCCTTGAATTGACTTTATCTACAGGATGCCCCATGTCATAAATGTTAGGGCGGGTTCACATCACCGTTATGGTTTCCATTATTGTTTTTCATTATAACGTGGTTATAATGGAAAATAACAGAATCCATAAGACGGAAGTCAAAACGGAAGCCTTTAAAAGCCATTCCGTTTTGTTTTCCGTCATAATAGAAGTCTATGGGCAATCATAATGTACCTGTCTGGTTTCCTGTCGGCAGGCCTTTGTTAGACTTCTATTATGACGGATCAAAACGGAATGCCTTTTAAAGGCTTCCGTTTTTACTTCCGTCTTATGGATTCTCGTTATTTTCCGTTATAACCATGTTATAACGGAAAACAATAATGGAAACCATAACGGTGATGTGAAAAGCCCTTAACCCATCACCTTACATCACAAAAAGTGCACCAATCAAACCGTCATCTCATCTCACAAAAAATGAGACCCTACCTAAGACAATCACCTAAAAAATAAAAAGACTATGGCTCTCAGAATATGGAGACACTAAAACATGATTTTTTTGTTTAAAAAATGCTGTTATTGTGCAAAACGTAAATAAATAAATAGAGCATACATATTAGGTATCGCCACGTCCGTAAGAACGTGCTGTACAAAAATATCACATGACCTAACCCCTCAGGTGAACACCGTAAAAAATAAAAAATAAAAACTGTGTCAAAAAAGCAATTTTTTTGTTACCTTACATCACAAAAAGTGTAATACCAAGCGATCAAAAAGTCACATGCACCCTAAAATAGTACCAATCAAACCGTCATCTCATGCCGAAAAAATTAGCCCCTACATACAACAGTTGCCCAGAAAATAAAAAAAAATATGGCTTTCTACTTTTTAAAGTAGTCATATTTGGTATTGCCGAGTCCGTAACAACCTGCTCTATAAAAATAGCCCATGATCTAACCTGTCAGATGAACATTGTAAAAAACAAAAACGGTGCCAAAACAGTTATTTTTTGTTACCTTACCTTACAAAAAGTGTAATCTAGAGTAACCAAAAATCATTTGTACCCTAAAATAGTACCAACAAAACTGCTACCTTAGGCCTCTTTCACACTTGCGTTGTTAGGATTCGGCGTGCACTTCCGTCGCCGGAATGCACGCTGGATCCGGCACAACGCAAGTGAACTGAAAGCATTTGAAGACTGATCAGTCTTCAAAATGCTTTCAGTGTTACTATGGCAGCCAGGACGCTACTAGCGTCCTGGTTGCCATAAGCAGTGGAGCGGGGAGCGATACGCATGCCGTGCGGCTCCGGGCGCTCTGAATGACGCCAGAGCGCCTCGCAGCATGGATCACGTGATCCATGCAATCACGTGATCTATGCACTGGGGCGCCTGACGTCACTCCTGAAGCGTCCCAGGAGCCGCATCGGAATGTAGGCATGCCGCTCCCCGCCTCCTCTACTTACTATGGCAACCAAGACTTTAGCGTCCTGGCTGCCATAGTAAACTATTGATAAAGCTAAACGCCGGATCCGGCGATGCGCGGAAACGACGTTTAGCTAAAGGCCGGATCCGGACTAATGCCCTTCAATGGGCATTAATTCCGGATCCGGCGTTACGGCATGTCTTCCGGATTTTTGGACGGAGACAAATCCACAGCATGCTGCGCTTTTGTCAACGTCCAAAAAACGTTGACATACTGAATGGAAGACATCCTGATGCATCCTGAACGGATTTCTCTCCATTCAGGATGCATGGGGATAATCCTGATCAGTAGCTTTCCGTCCTAGAGACCCGAGAACGGATCTCTAAGACGGAAAGCTAAAACGCTAGTGTGAAAGAGGCCTTATCCTGTAGTTTCAAAAATGGGGTTATTTTAGGTGGTTTCTATTATGTAAGCCTCACAAAGCGACTTTAGACCTGAACGGGTCCTTAAAAATTGGGTTTTGGAACTTTTCTTAAAAATTTTAAGATTTGCTTTTAACGTCCCCAAAAAAAAGAAAATGTAATTTACAAAATGATCCAAACATGAAGTAGACAAATGGAGAATGTAAAGTAATAACTATTTTAGGAGGTATCACTATCAGTTTTAAAAAGCAGAGAAATCGAAATTTAAAAAATTGCGGATTTTCCAAATTTGGTATTTTTTATAAATAAAAATGAAATATTTTGAACCAAATTTGCCACTGTCATGAAGTACAATATGTGACAAGAAAACAATCTCAGAATGGCCTGGATAAGTAAAAGCGTTTTAAAGTTATCACCACAGAAAGTGACACTGGTCAGGTTTGCAAAATTAGGCTGGGTCCTGAAGGTGAAAAATGGCTGTGCCTTGAAGGGGTTAAACAGAACTAAATAAATACAACAAATACATCAGTTTGATACATTGTTTTTAGACGGTAGAAGTTGTTATACAGTTCAATCTTGTACCTACATAAGAGATAGAGGAGATGTTATGTGAAGCACAAAAATCATCAGTTCAAAAGTCGACAAAAACCTGAGTATCCATTACTATTCCTCTCCTAAAAGGCTGAAGATGAAGAACCTACTTGAATTCCATTAAGCCCAGCCCTCAAAAGATCCAAACTGCTTGGCTTCACCAAGAGTCTCGGTCAACTTTAACTATCATCTAAACTTCAGGAAAGTGATGTTGTTATTTTCTGGTCTGAACCACTGACCTTCAGAATACCTGAGAATAGACTGTGGACCTGCAGGAGGGCTTTAATCTAGTTGAGGTATTATGGTATTATGGTGAGAAAAACAAGGCAACGCTTATCTGTCGGCCATGTCTAGTATTGCAGCTCAGCCCCATTTACTCAAAAGGAGCTAAGATGCAATACTGGACACAGCCTTTGGACAAGGGCGGCACTGTGCACAAAAGGAAGCAGCCATGTTGTTCCCACCCCATATACCAGAAAATTGCATTGACGACCCGGCCACTGATTGGGGGCCATAATAATCTCAACTTCTTGGTTGGAAATTCTTAGAGCTGGAATAGAATACCAATAAATATATAATAAAAATGTTATCATATATTTATTATTCTATTTAACCAAATTTTATTATAAAATCCATCAGCAGCAGCCACGCTACTTATTGATGGCTTCTACATACCACAGATTTGTTACAATATGTGATATACCACTGCAATGCTGGGATATAGATTTGAAGTTTTGGGTTTTTTTGTGCCATCATTGTTTTTTTTTCTTGCTGTAATACCCTTTAAAAAATCCAATTGTGAAAAAGAGCAAATACATTAGCCAGTTTTAATGCAAAATCCAATTTGGTATGGCACCTAAGAGATCTGACTATTCCAGTAAATGCTCCGATTATGCCAAGCACTTTAAATGGATGAGGAAAATATAGTTGTTGTAGTTAAATACAGCTTCGGGGGATTTTAGGACATCTAATTAGAGTTACTTCCTTTTATTTAATTAAGCTGTTTAAAATCTGCTTCATTCCGATTCCTTCGTAGGAAAGGTTCGCTTCTTCCGAGCCGTCTAGACCAAATGAACGCCGCTGTCTAATTGTTATTTAATGAAAGCAGGAATAATAAAACGCTTCTCGGAGTTGAAGAGCCGCCTAACGCTGTTACTTCTGTGCTAGGCCTTAAAGGTAATGTTCACCTTTTACAAACCATAATGACTGCTTGATGTATCTTTATAGGAGTTGGACCAAATTTGTGTGACACAGAGCGCCAAATCTCCTGCATAGAACTAGAGTTACATAATAAAACTCTGACTACCTGTGGCCACCACTAGGGGGAGCACACTATGTTGTAGAGTATCTAAAGTGAACTCAATAATAAAACAATATATACTGTATAGTAAGCTCCTGAGCTCCCTCTAGTGGTGGCTACATATTCAGTAAGCTGTTCAGCTCTTTACCTCTAGTAATGGCTGCATATGCAGTATGATGCAGAGCTCCCTCTAGTGGTGGCTGAATATACAGTATGCATCTCAACTCCCTCTAGTGGTGGCTGCATATACAGTATGCATCTCAACTCCCTCTAGTGGTGGCTGCATATACAATATAGTCTTGAGCTCCATCTAGTGGTGACTACATATGCAGAATGCTTCTCAGCTCTCTCTAGTGGTGGCTGCATATACAGTAAAGTCTTTAGCTCCCTCTAGTGGTGGCTGCATGTACAGTATAGTCCTGAGCTTCATCTATTGGTGACTACATATGCAGAATGCTTCTCAGCTCCCTCTAGTGGTGGCTGCATATACAGTAAAGTCTTTAGCTCCTTCTAGTGGTGGCTGCATATACAATATAGTCTGAGCTCCCTGTAGTGGTGGCTGCAAATACAATATAGTCATGAGCTCCATCTAGTTGTGACTACATATACAGTATGCTTCTCAGTTCCCTCTAGTGGTGGCTGCATATACAGTAAAGTATTTAGCTCCCTCTAGTGGTGGTTGCATGTACAGTATGCTCCTCAGCTCCCTTTAGTGGTGGATGCATATACAATATAGTCTAAGCTCCCTCTAGTAGTGGCTGCAAACATAATAGACTGCTGAGCTCCCTCTAGTGGTGGCTTCATGTACAGTAAGCTCCTGAGCCCTTACTAATGTTGGCTGCATAGACAGTAAGCTCCTAAGCTCCAACTAGTGATGGCTGTATATACAGTAAGCTGCTGGACTCCCTCTAGTGGTGGATGTATATACAGACAACAGCTGAGCTGCCTCTAGTGGTGGATGTATATACAGACAACAGCTGAGCTTCCTCTAGTGGTGGCTGTATGTACATTAAGTTCCAGAGCTACTGATGTTTCTAGGCCAACTGGATTTTATCATGTAACTCTAGGGCAACACAGTGGATTTGAAGATCTGTGTCAGTAAACAACTGTTATAAACTTATATTAACTGTTTGATGTCCACCAGGTGGACCAGATACTTATAAACATGCATTGTATGCTACCTGAGCGATCAGGCAAGCAAGTGTAAGAAAATACTATGGTCATGTAGCCATAAAACTTAGAAACTGTTACCAGTCTTCCTTTGCCACTTTAGTTGGCATGAAGCTAGGTCTACCCTGAGGTTTTTCACCAAAGCTTGCTGCAAGGCCAGATGGGCTTGGCTGTTAGCCACCCAGGTTATGTCTACAGTGTAAAGTAGCAGAAAAGTAGTGTAAACTTATTGGAAGAAGATCTACCAGAATGACTAGGGTGAAACAGGAGAGATGGATGGGATCCATACAGCAATCAGGGTTTAATCCAGAAACTGGCCAAGGTTAGGCCTTATTCACACGTCCGCAATGTAGTCCGCATGTATTCCGCAATTTTGCGGAATACATGCGGACCCATTGACTGTGAATGGGGCCGGGAAAGATGCGGAGAGCACACACTGTGCTCTCCGCATCCGATTTTGCGGAGCGCGCCGCCGATTTTCCGGTCCGCGGCTCCGCAAAAAAAATAGAGCATGTCCTATTCTTGTCCGCAATTGCGGACAAGAAGAGGCATTTTCTATGGAGTCCGGGCAATGTGCGGTCGCAAAAATGCGGAATGCACATTGCCAGTGTGTCCGTGTTTTGCAGGTCCGCGGCTCCGTGGATCCGCAAAACACTTGCGGACGTGTGAATGTAGCCTAAGGCCTTATTCACACGTCCGTAGTGTGTTTTACGGAAACACGGATCCGCAAAACACGGAAACACGGATCCGCAAAACACGGACGGCTGCAATGTGCATTCCGCATTTTGCGGACCGCACATTGCTGGCACTATAGAGAGAATGCCTTTTCTTGTCCGCAATTGCGGACAAGAATAGGACATGTTCTATTTTTTTGCGGAAACGGAAACACGGATGCGGAAACACGGATGCGGAAACACGGATGCGGACAAAATTGCGGATGGGATGCGGATCCATTTTGCGGACGTGTGAATTAGGCCTTAGAATAACAGGCGAGTCAGAAGAATCCAATTCAACAGAAAAGGATTTAATCCAGAAAATAAGCCATGGTTGATACAAAGAGAGATAACAAGCAGATTTTTAGTTCAGGTACCAAACAGTGCTAAAATGCCAATAGACAATCACGGGCAGCTGCAATGGCGGAGTAGCAGATTTAAACCCCCGCCTAGCTCTGAGATTGGATGGTGAACCAGGAACCTGATTGGCTTGGCTTCAGTCTCACTGATAGGTCAACCAGCCAGGGATTGGTCAAAATGGCAATCCTCCCAGCATGGCATCACACAGAATCTTGTAAATTCCTGACAGCAGAGTGTTGGATGTCCTCCTGTCATAGATTGCCTGAGGAAAGAAGATGGAGGAAAAGTATAACATAAAACTCAGTAAATAAATACATTTAAAAAAATATAAAAAAAACTACATACTGTACATTAAAAAAATAAGCAAAATCTTCTCAATGGTCTTTTGTACCTTTTAAGAGACTGAACATAAAAAATATAAATAAAAATAAATAAATATATTAATTAGACGCTCCTGCTTCCCAAAAAAAGCCACCCTTCCCCCAGCAGTCACCGAGGCAAGACTTGCCCTGATTCAATTATCCTATAATCGACAAACGCAACTAAAAAGTTTATTTTCAGGTAATACTATATAATTACTAGATAAATTAACTAGATTGTTAAAAAAACATTCTTCTATAACCAAAATATTCTTTAAAAAATTAAAATTATGCGGGAAAATTGTCATACTTCTGACGCCAGTTTTGTGGTGTAAAAATGTCACAACTGATGCCTGTGTGCGGGCCAGAGTTTGGTAACATTTCATGAGCTTTGCCACTTTCAGAGGTGTAGTGAAAAGTTTGTCTGGATTAAAACCTTTTAAAAAGCTGAAAAAAAATCCCCGCTAGGCAACCCCCTAGCAGTGGGTAAACTACATTGCACTTGCTCCAAACTGAATAAAACCAAGCGCCTCTTCAAAAATTTTGCGCAGTAACCCAAACCAAAGCCAGACTTAAAACTAACACCAAAAACACTTCAAATGATAAACCCCCACTGTAATTTTTAAAATAAAATAAAAAATGCTGCAAAAATCAGCAGTTATCGGTATCAGGTCTCTTGCACACGACTGTATGGCTTTTTCAGTATTTTACGGGTCATTCTTCACGGATCCATTGTTTATTTTTTTGTTTTAGTAGTGTTTCCGTTCTGTTCCGTTTCCGTATGTGATCCGTTTTTTGCAGATTGCAAGTGGAAACGTAAGCATGGCATATACAGTATACAGTAAGTACATTGCAAAATTGGGCTGGTCAGAAAATTTTCAATAGCTGGTTCCGCAAAAAATGTAACGGATACGGAAGACATATGGATGCATTCTGTATCCGTTCCGTTTTTTTTACAGCCCCATTGACTTAAATGGAGACAGGGAACGTGATTTGCAGGCAATAAAAGGACATGTTCTATCTTTGAACGGAACGGAAATATGGAAACAGAATGCATATGGAATACATTCCGTTTTTTTTGCAGACCCATTGAAGTGAATGTTTCTGTATATGGACCGCAAAAAACAAAAAAATGCAATTGCAGACAAGAATAGGACATGTTCTATTTTTTCGGGAACGTGATTGCGGACCAGGAAGTGTGGATGCGCAATTGCGGATGTGGGCGGGACATAGTGTATCCCCATAGAAATGAATGGGTCCGCAATTCCTTTCCGAAAAATGCAGAACAGAATTGCGGACGTGTGAATGGAGCCTAAACCTGATGTGTAGACTAGACTAGAAATGACAATGTTGTGTCTGGTCCTGAAGACCCCAAATCCCCTGGACCCGTTTACAGGAGCTTTTTTTTAAGACATTGTTCAGATGCAAAAGAAAATTCCTTGGATTTCGGCAGCAATCCAGTGCAAAAGTCTGGCACTTCCTGGCTTATATCAGGATTTTACATGTGAAATCTGCTGCAAGAATCTGGAAATATATTATATGACATTCTGCAGACGTGAAAATCTATAAAATGCCCTAAAATACGTACATATTCTTTCTTTTTTAGAATTGGCAGGAGCTGGGAAGAAGCCAGACATGACCGAATCTGCATCAGAAAGTGCACGAAAGTGGCGTATATCTGTTCGTAAATGACCCCCATCGTCCTTATTGTTCACCAGCTAAATGATAGCATGCCAATGCCAGTCTGCTGCCTGTAAAACGGACAGGATATCATCTTGTATTAAAAGGGACAACATGACCTCAACAGGAGATGTTATCCACCTCTTGACATGCATCCATGGCCAGGAATATAACAGCATTACGCTTTTATAAGTGCGGAAAAGCAAAGGGATTGCTGAATCCATATAACTTTCTAGTCTGTAGAAAACAAAGAATGAATTAGCCTGCAGAATATTTCACCACTTCTTAAAGGTGCAGCGTCTTCTCTATCAGACGTGTTGGATGTGCCCTATCACCCTCTGAGGCTGAGAGCATTGCTGGATATGGCTTCAGTTAAGGCCTCATGCACACGACTGTTGGCGTTTTGCGGTCCGCAAACCGCGGATCCGCAAAACACGGAAGCTGCTCCGCGTTCCGTTCCGCAATTTGCGGAATGGGACGCGGCCCATTGTAGAAATGCCTATTCTTGTCCGCAAAATGGACAAGAATAGGACATGCTCTATTTTTTTTGAGGGGGCACGGAACGGAGCAACAGATGCGGACAGCACACGGAGTGCTGTCTGCAAATTTTGCGGCCCCATTGACAGTGAATGGGTCCGCTCACGAGCCGCAAAATATGCGGCTCGGACGTGGACCACAACAACAATCGTGTGCATGAGGCCTAAGGCTGAGTTATTTGATCAGTGTTTTCCATTAGTTATTGTGAGCCAAAACTAGGTGCGGGTCAGAAACAAAGAGCAGGTGCAGATCTTTCCATTACACCTGATTTCTGTGGAGGCTTCACAACAGGTTTTGGCTTATAATAACTAATAGAAATAACTAAACAAATAACTGAAGTTTAAACTTGGCCTAACCTGAGGGAACCTTGTCTGAGGGTTGGAAGTAGCCCCTCGCTCCTTTGTTATTGCACTAGACTGTTACATGTGCTATGTGCGAAGCTCCAGCTGAAGTATCACAAAAGGAGATAAAGTACTAGGAAGGTAAAAACCCTTGACATAGTGGCGTACCTAAAGTCTTTGGCACTCGGGCAGATCCCTTTTCTGGCGCCCCCGCGCCCAAAACAAAAAAATATATAATTTTACATGCTTCCCCTGTGGCTCCCACACAGTATAATGACCTCCAATGGTCCCCTTAGAGAGGTCCCCACTTTTGGGGGGAAAAAATGCGTCTTATGGGGCGAAAAATACAGTAATGTAGATACAGTAGTTCCTGCAAGTAGTTAGTTAGCAAGTAGAGGTGACTTGCTTACAGGATGCACCACCACAGGACCTAGAGAGGGAAAGCTGTAGCTAGCACAGGAAGGGAGTTTAGACCAGTGCGGCAGGGTTAAAAGGTGCTACTTAGACTATGAATCCTGGAAGCAGCTGAGGTCTTGTGGGGTATTGCAGCACAAGGTGGGATTGTTGTGGTGAAAACTACAGTACTTCCTATATTAATTACTGCCACTCACAGGTGTTTTTGACTGTTTCCTTCTGCCATCCTAGAGTGGGGAGCTATGCTATCCTCAGGGCAAGATCTGACCCCCTTACAACCTTCCCTCCGTCAGATCTAGGTATCTAACACTGAAAATGGGACAGCATTTTCGATATTGCTGTCACCTGACAGCCCTCTAGGGCTGAGAGCAATGCTGTATATTGCACTTCCTCCCAAGGGGAGGGGTTCTTGACTAGGGAAACCGCGCATACCAGATTTACGTGTCATATTGTGCCTTTTTGAATTCTATTAATTACACAGGATGAGCATAAGCTAACTGATAGCATGCCAATGTCAGTCTGCTGCATCTAAAGCCAACAAGATATCATCTTCTATTAAAAGGGACAACCTTAGCTCATGAAACATGTGCCATGACGAGGCAGGTGGGAAGGGCTTCTCCATCACTTCAGTTATGCAGCACATCGTTGCCAGAAACACATTAAAAAGCTGATTATTTTTGAAGTTCTGGAAAGGAGAAAACTTTGAGATCTTAATAAAACAGCAATTTTGTGTAACGCGCTCAACATTTTGCAGATTATGCAGCTGTGATAAGATAATGTTCCGTGGTTGGCAGAGCGGCTGCTGAAGGCTCGCTTCGGGGTCTGTGTACACCTCCTCCTGCTAATTGATACTAGTCACTATGAAAAAGGAATGAAAAAAAGAAAAAAGTAGGCCAGATCTGAATACAAATGTCATCCTCAACACTCCAGCGAGCTAAAGAGCTGTGACTCACACAACCGGGGAATCTTCAGTCCGGTAAATAGAACGGGAACTTTTGACCTTTTTAATTTTTTTTATGCCTTTTTAATATGAAAAAAGGAAATTTAAAACTAAAAAGAAACAAAAAATGGCCAGAGTTGATACAGCCGAAATTTCTAGCAGACGCCCACCATGACGACGAGACGCTTCAGCTGTTCTCCCCTGGTGAGTTCTTGGTCTAATAAAAATATGCAAATTTTTTAACTTTTTTTCTTTTTTATGTGGAGCATAATTCAATGTCCCCAGTGATTATGAGCGCTGTAAATTGCATCCTCAAGACTCTTTACAGTGCAGCTGCGAATAATCCTCGGCAGATACAGCTAACCTGGTTTTGTGGCAACGTACGGGTAGTTATTGAGTTCAAATACATTTCCACAAAAAAAAATCTCTAAAAATATAATTGCACAATCATTTTTTAAATATTTTTTTCTTATTTTTACAGTAATCTCCTACTTTACATTTCTGGCTTGGTAGTAGTCTTAAAGGGAATAATCAATCCTATTGAACCCTCCATAATGCCTGATTAATCATCAGAGTTAGATCTATTACTTACCTGTCTTCCACTGATGCATTGCTGCATTTATTAATTTTAAGTGTTTTAAGAAATGTGCAAATTTGGGCTTAAAGGCTATGTACACCTTTGGGGGCAATTTTTTTACATTGTACTCATTTTGAGGTAAAATTATTTTTTTTCAATTGGTCTTTATTAAAAACATGGAGTCCTTTTCTCTGTGCAAATCTGAGATTCTCTAGTAGCACCCTGTGGATTTTCTCTCTTTTCTGTCAGTCAGGGAGCAGACGGGCTCCTTATCTCTGCTCGCTGACATTATAAACACTCATTATAGCTCAGTTCTTATCTAACTGATAAGGCCTTATTCACACATCCGCCAGTGTTTTGCGGATCCACGGAGCCGCGGATCCGCAAAACACGGACACACCGGCAATGTGCATTCCGCATTTTTGCGGACCGCACATTGCCGAACTCCATAGAAAATGCCTCTTCTTGTCCGCAATTGCGGACAAGAATAGGACATGCTCTATTTTTTTGCGGAGCCGCGGACCGGAAGATCGGCAGCGCTCCGCAAAATCGGATGCGGAGAGCACAGTGTGTGCTCTACGCATGCGTCTCGGCCCCATTCACAGTCAATGGGTCCGCATGTATTCCGCAAAATTGCGGAATACATGCGGACTACATTGCGGATGTGTGAATAGGGCCTAAGAATGTGACTTAAATAAGTGTTTATGACCTCTTAGCAGTTTGCAGATTAGGGTTATTAGATGACCCGCAGAAAGTCAAAGTGCCAGTCACACAGCTACAAAAACAGTTAACTCTTTGTGAAATAACGGCTTAATATTTTTAATAGAGGCCAATTGAGAAAATAATTTTTAGCAAAAATTAGCAGACAGCCAGCCCTGTGATGTCACAGCCCTATAAATACGGCAGCCATCTTACAGTCAGACATTTTCCAGCGTTCAGAGGGCAGGAACAGACGTGTGAAGGCGCTAGGGACAGCAAGTGGAAAAACGATTGTGGAAAAAAAGACTGAAAAACGATTTTATAAGTGCAGTGAAAGGATAGGGATGAATCCTTTCACAGCATCTTAGTGCAGGGAGAGACGTCAGAAGGCGCTAGGAGAGTGATAGGAAAGTGATTTACAAGTGCAGGGAAAGATTATTTGGCGATCCAAATAGTCATTAGACAGCTCTGTTATTCCAGCTTGTTGTTATTGGTCTGCAAGTGTTATGTTGAAAAGCCTTTAGAGTCTTATATCTTATTCAGTACTACAATAAAAAGATATACGCATTTGCCTTCTTCAGTTATTTCTGTTCAAAGCGTATAGGGGCATATTTCTGTAAAAAGAAAAAAATATATGCACTGCACTGTTGCAGTTATTTCTGGTGAAAGCGTGTGGTGGCCTATTTCAGTCCAACAAGAAATATATATTCTCAGGTCACGTCTGCAGTTATTTCTGGTGAAAGCGTATAGAGGCGTATTTCAGTAAAAAAAAAGAAAAATATATTCTCAGGTCACGTCTGCAGTTATTTCTGGTGAAAGCGTATAGAGGCGTATTTCAGTAAAAAAAAAGAAAAATATATTCTCAGGTCACGTCTGCAGTTATTTCTGGTGAAAGCGTAAAGGGGCATATTTCAATAAAAAAAAAAGAAAAATATATTCTCAGGTCACGTCTGCAGTTATTTCTGGTGAAAGCGTATAGAGGCTGTGGTAAGGTGCAAGGTACCGTGGTCGATGGCAGGTACGTGTCACCGAGGTTCCTGGCCTCGGTGAGGTAAAAGCCGGGTTTTCTTGCGTGTCAGACACATTGCTATTTAGTTTGGCTGCAAAGCCAATCCGGGCCGGCTCTTACTGGGAGTAGGCAAAGAGTTGGGTGGGTGCCTACTCCCCACGGTCCAGGCCGGGTTTTCCCAGGCCTTTATAACACAGCCAGCAGCTGGGTGTGTGTGTGTGGTGATTATCCTGGAGCTGGTGTTAGGCTGTGGAATCATCTGAGTTTGGGAGTTCTGATCCATTCTGTGCTGTGTGGAGTTCACGCTGGAAGCAAGAGCCCAGCAAGGAGGAGTGCAGACGGCCTGGAAGCCTGACGTCGACTGTCTTGCGGCTGGACTGACAGCCAGGTGTGAATCCGCACCTAAACCTCCCAGGTGACTGGAACCTGTATTTGACTTTTTGTTTTGCCTCACGTTTTTCTGCTGGGTGTGAATTAACCCCAAGTGACTGTATGCTGTTTATGTTGTGCAAGTGTGAATTAAACACTGTTTGCTGCACTTACTGGACTCCTTTGCCTCTGTACTGCACCCGCACCGCTATCTACCAGAGCGACTCCCCACATTTGGTGGAGGATGCGGGCATGCGTAGTGAGGCTGGCGTGAACGCCGAAAATTTTTGTTTGTGCTGGGCACGACTGGATGTCCTATATTAGGCCGGCAAAGTTGCAGCCTGTGTTCCCTGACACAATGGAGGCGGTTGTAAAAGCCCTTGTGGAGGCTAACTTGCAGCAGCGGGAGGCCAACAAGCAGCAGCAGGAGACCAACCAGCTACTACTTCAGCAGGTGATGGCTTTACAAGCTGCAGGAGAGTCCCACCATGTCCATGATGCCCGGAAAGCGGTCCGTGCGGCGATCCCAAAAATGACCCCTCGGACGACATTGAGACGTATCTGGCGGTTTTGAGAAAGTAGCCGTGAGGGAGAAGCTACCCCGTGACCAGTGGGCTGAAGTGGTCGCTCCGTTCCTGACATCCGGACCCCAGCAGGTTTTCTCTGATTTGGCAGATGACCAGGCTGCTGATTACCCCACGGTGAAGGGGGAGATCCTGGCCAGACTGGGGGTGAACGTGTTAGTCCGGGCTCAGCGGGTCCACCAGTGGGACTTTAAAACGGCTGAACCCGCCAGGCCGCAGGAACCCTCCATAATGCCTGATTAATCATCAGATTAATAATGCCTGATTAATCATCAGAGTTAGATCTATTACTTACCTGTCTTCCACTGATGCATTGCTGCATTTATTAATTTTAAGTGTTTTAAGAAATGTGCAAATTTGGGCTTAAAGGCTATGTACACCTTTGGGGGCAATTTTTTTACATTGTACTCATTTTGAGGTAAAATTATTTTTTTTCAATTGGTCTTTATTAAAAACATGGAGTCCTTTTCTCTGTGCAAATCTGAGATTCTCTAGTAGCACCCTGTGGATTTTCTCTCTTTTCTGTCAGTCAGGAGCAGACGGGCTCCTTATCTCTGCTCGCTGACATTATAAACACTCATTATAGCTCAGTTCTTATCTAACTGATAAGGCCTTATTCACACATCCGCAAGTGTTTTGCGGATCCACGGAGCCGCGGATCCGCAAAACACGGACACACCGGCAATGTGCATTCCGCATTTTTGCGGACCGCACATTGCCGAACTCCATAGAAAATGCCTCTTCTTGTCCGCAATTGCGGACAAGAATAGGACATGCTCTATTTTTTGCGGAGCCGCGGACCGGAAGATCGGCGGCGCGCTCCGCAAAATCGGATGCGGAGAGCACAGTGTGTGCTCTACGCATCGTTCCAGCCCCATTCACAGTCAATGGGTCCGCATGTATTCCGCAAAATTGCGGAATACATGCGGACTACATTGCGGATGTGTGAATAGGGCCTAAGAATGTGACTTAAATAAGTGTTTATGACCTCTTAGCAGTTTGCAGATTAGGGTTATTAGATGACCCGCAGAAAGTCAAAGTGCCAGTCACACAGCTACAAAAACAGTTAACTCTTTGTGAAATAACGGCTTAATATTTTTAATAGAGGCCAATTGAGAAAATAATTTTTAGCAAAAAATTAGCAGACAGCCAGCCCTGTGATGTCACAGCCCTATAAATACGGCAGCCATCTTACAGTCAGACATTTTCCCGCGTTCAGAGGGCAGGAACAGACGTGTGAAGGCGCTAGGGACAGCAAGTGGAAAAACGATTGTGGAAAAAAAAGACTGAAAAAACGATTTTATAAGTGCAGTGAAAGGATAGGGATGAATCCTTTCACAGCATCTTAGTGCAGGGAGAGACGTCAGAAGGCGCTAGGGAGAGTGATAGGAAAGTGATTTACAAGTGCAGGGAAAGATTATTTGGCGATCCAAATAGTCATTAGACAGCTCTGTTATTCTAGCTTGTTGTTATTGGTCTGCAAGTGTTATGTTGAAAAGCCTTTAGAGTCTTATATCTTATTCAGTACTACAATAAAAAGATATACGCATTTGCCTTCTTCAGTTATTTCTGTTCAAAGCGTATAGGGGCATATTTCTGTAAAAAGAAAAAAATATATGCACTGCACTGTTGCAGTTATTTCTGGTGAAAGCGTGTGGTGGCCTATTTCAGTCCAACAAGAAATATATATTCTCAGGTCACGTCTGCAGTTATTTCTGGTGAAAGCGTATAGAGGCGTATTTCAGTAAAAAAAAGAAAAATATATTCTCAGGTCACGTCTGCAGTTATTTCTGGTGAAAGCGTATAGAGGCGTATTTCAGTAAAAAAAGAAAAATATATTCTCAGGTCACGTCTGCAGTTATTTCTGGTGAAAGCGTAAAGGGGCATATTTCAATAAAAAAAAAGAAAAATATATTCTCAGGTCACGTCTGCAGTTATTTCTGGTGAAAGCGTATAGAGGCTGTGGTAAGGTGCAAGGTACCGTGGTCGATGGCAGGTACGTGTCACCGAGGTTCCTGGCCTCGGTGAGGTAAAAGCCGGGTTTTCTTGCGTGTCAGACACATTGCTATTTAGTTTGGCTGCAAAGCCAATCCGGGCCGGCTCTTACTGGGAGTAGGCAAAGAGTTGGGTGGGTGCCTACTCCCCACGGTCCAGGCCGGGTTTTCCCAGGCCTTTATAACACAGCCAGCAGCTGGGTGTGTGTGTGTGGTGATTATCCTGGAGCTGGTGTTAGGCTGTGGAATCATCTGAGTTTGGGAGTTCTGATCCATTCTGTGCTGTGTGGAGTTCACGCTGGAAGCAAGAGCCCAGCAAGGAGGAGTGCAGACGGCCTGGAAGCCTGACGTCGACTGTCTTGCGGCTGGACTGACAGCCAGGTGTGAATCCGCACCTAAACCTCCCAGGTGACTGGAACCTGTATTTGACTTTTTGTTTTGCCTCACGTTTTTCTGCTGGGTGTGAATTAACCCCAAGTGACTGTATGCTGTTTATGTTGTGCAAGTGTGAATTAAACACTGTTTGCTGCACTTACTGGACTCCTTTTGCCTCTGTACTGCACCCGCACCGCTATCTACCAGAGCGACTCCCCACATTTGGTGGAGGATGCGGGCATGCGCAGTGAGGCTGGCGTGAACGCCGAAAATTTTTGTTTGTGCTGGGCACGACTGGATGTCCTATATTAGGCCGGCAAAGTTGCAGCCTGTGTTCCCTGACACAATGGAGGCGGTTGTAAAAGCCCTTGTGGAGGCTAACTTGCAGCAGCGGGAGGCCAACAAGCAGCAGCAGGAGACCAACCAGCTACTACTTCAGCAGGTGATGGCTTTACAAGCTGCAGGAGAGTCCCACCATGTCCATGATGCCCGGAAAGCGGTCCGTGCGGCGATCCCAAAAATGACCCCCTCGGACGACATTGAGACGTATCTGGCGGTTTTTGAGAAAGTAGCCGTGAGGGAGAAGCTACCCCGTGACCAGTGGGCTGAAGTGGTCGCTCCGTTCCTGACATCCGGACCCCAGCAGGTTTTCTCTGATTTGGCAGATGACCAGGCTGCTGATTACCCCACGGTGAAGGGGGAGATCCTGGCCAGACTGGGGGTGAACGTGTTAGTCCGGGCTCAGCGGGTCCACCAGTGGGACTTTAAAACGGCTGAACCCGCCAGGCCGCAGGAACCCTCCATAATGCCTGATTAATCATCAGATTAATAATGCCTGATTAATCATCAGAGTTAGATCTATTACTTACCTGTCTTCCACTGATGCATTGCTGCATTTATTAATTTTAAGTGTTTTAAGAAATGTGCAAATTTGGGCTTAAAGGCTATGTACACCTTTGGGAGCAATTTTTTACATTGTACTCATTTTGAGGTAAAATTATTTTTTTCAATTGGTCTTTATTAAAAACATGGAGTCCTTTTCTCTGTGCAAATCTGAGATTCTCTAGTAGCACCCTGTGGATTTTCTCTCTTTTCTGTCAGTCAGGGAGCAGACGGGCTCCTTATCTCTGCTCGCTGACATTATAAACACTCATTATAGCTCAGTTCTTATCTAACTGATAAGGCCTTATTCACACATCCGCAAGTGTTTTGCGGATCCACGGAGCCGCGGATCCGCAAAACACGGACACACCGGCAATGTGCATTCCGCATTTTTGCGGACCGCACATTGCCGAACTCCATAGAAAATGCCTCTTCTTGTCCGCAATTGCGGACAAGAATAGGACATGCTCTATTTTTTTGCGGAGCCGCGGACCGGAAGATCGGCAGCGCGCTCCGCAAAATCGGATGCGGAGAGCACAGTGTGTGCTCTACGCATCGTTCCCGGCCCCATTCACAGTCAATGGGTCCGCATGTATTCCGCAAAATTGCGGAATACATGCGGACTACATTGCGGATGTGTGAATAGGGCCTAAGAATGTGACTTAAATAAGTGTTTATGACCTCTTAGCAGTTTGCAGATTAGGGTTATTAGATGACCCGCAGAAAGTCAAAGTGCCAGTCACACAGCTACAAAAACAGTTAACTCTTTGTGAAATAACGGCTTAATATTTTTAATAGAGGCCAATTGAGAAAATAATTTTTAGCAAAAAATTAGCAGACAGCCAGCCCTGTGATGTCACAGCCCTATAAATACGGCAGCCATCTTACAGTCAGACATTTTCCAGCGCTCAGAGGGCAGGAACAGACGTGTGAAGGCGCTAGGGACAGCAAGTGGAAAACGATTGTGGAAAAAAAGACTGAAAAACGATTTTATAAGTGCAGTGAAAGGATAGGGATGAATCCTTTCACAGCATCTTAGTGCAGGGAGAGACGTCAGAAGGCGCTAGGGAGAGTGATAGGAAAGTGATTTACAAGTGCAGGGAAAGATTATTTGGCGATCCAAATAGTCATTAGACAGCTCTGTTATTCCAGCTTGTTGTTATTGGTCTGCAAGTGTTATGTTGAAAAGCCTTTAGAGTCTTATATCTTATTCAGTACTACAATAAAAAGATATACGCATTTGCCTTCTTCAGTTATTTCTGTTCAAAGCGTATAGGGGCATATTTCTGTAAAAAGAAAAATATATGCACTGCACTGTTGCAGTTATTTCTGGTGAAAGCGTGTGGTGGCCTATTTCAGTCCAACAAGAAATATATATTCTCAGGTCACGTCTGCAGTTATTTCTGGTGAAAGCGTATAGAGGCGTATTTCAGTAAAAAAAGAAAAATATATTCTCAGGTCACGTCTGCAGTTATTTCTGGTGAAAGCGTAAAGGGGCATATTTCAATAAAAAAAAAGAAAAATATATTCTCAGGTCACGTCTGCAGTTATTTCTGGTGAAAGCGTATAGAGGCTGTGGTAAGGTGCAAGGTACCGTGGTCGATGGCAGGTACGTGTCACCGAGGTTCCTGGCCTCGGTGAGGTAAAAGCCGGGTTTTCTTGCGTGTCAGACACATTGCTATTTAGTTTGGCTGCAAAGCCAATCCGGGCCGGCTCTTACTGGGAGTAGGCAAAGAGTTGGGTGGGTGCCTACTCCCCACGGTCCAGGCCGGGTTTTCCCAGGCCTTTATAACACAGCCAGCAGCTGGGTGTGTGTGTGTGGTGATTATCCTGGAGCTGGTGTTAGGCTGTGGAATCATCTGAGTTTGGGAGTTCTGATCCATTCTGTGCTGTGTGGAGTTCACGCTGGAAGCAAGAGCCCAGCAAGGAGGAGTGCAGACGGCCTGGAAGCCTGACGTCGACTGTCTTGCGGCTGGACTGACAGCCAGGTGTGAATCCGCACCTAAACCTCCCAGGTGACTGGAACCTGTATTTGACTTTTTGTTTTGCCTCACGTTTTTCTGCTGGGTGTGAATTAACCCCAAGTGACTGTATGCTGTTTATGTTGTGCAAGTGTGAATTAAACACTGTTTGCTGCACTTACTGGACTCCTTTTGCCTCTGTACTGCACCCGCACCGCTATCTACCAGAGCGACTCCCCACATTTGGTGGAGGATGCGGGCATGCGCAGTGAGGCTGGCGTGAACGCCGAAAATTTTTGTTTGTGCTGGGCACGACTGGATGTCCTATATTAGGCCGGCAAAGTTGCAGCCTGTGTTCCCTGACACAATGGAGGCGGTTGTAAAAGCCCTTGTGGAGGCTAACTTGCAGCAGCGGGAGGCCAACAAGCAGCAGCAGGAGACCAACCAGCTACTACTTCAGCAGGTGATGGCTTTACAAGCTGCAGGAGAGTCCCACCATGTCCATGATGCCCGGAAGCGGTCCGTGCGGCGATCCCAAAAATGACCCCCTCGGACGACGTTGAGACGTATCTGGCGGTCTTTGAGAAAGTAGCCGTGAGGAGAAGCTACCCCGTGACCAGTGGGCTGAAGTGGTCGCTCCGTTCCTGACATCCGGACCCCAGCAGGTTTTCTCTGATTTGGCAGATGACCAGGCTGCTGATTACCCCACGGTGAAGGGGAGATCCTGGCCAGACTGGGGGTGAACGTGTTAGTCCGGGCTCAGCGGGTCCACCAGTGGGACTTTAAAGCGGCTGAACCCGCCAGGCCGCAGTATTATGAGTTGCTGCACAGGTTGCAAAAGTGGCTGCAGCCTGAGGTTCTAAGTCCGGCTGCTATGCTGGACCGTCTCCTGGCCGACATCTTTTGGAGGGCCCTGCCTTATCCCCTCCAGCACTGGGTCGGCCAGGCGTCTCCGGTATGTGCCCTGGAGATGGTCGACCTGGTGGAGCGTTACGAGGCCACCAGAAACCTGCAGGGAGTCTTGCTGGGAAGGGGTCAGTCAAACCCGGAGGCCTCCGCCCCAGTTCCGGCGTCCGGCGACAGAGAGGCCTGCACGGAATGTACCCCCTGCGGATCCGCCTCCCGTGGTATGCTGGAGGTGTCAGGAGCCAGGCCACATCAGGGCCGACTGTCCGCATCGGGATGAGCCGATGGATGTGAACTACGAGGGTCGCCACTCCCTGTATGCACGGAAGCTGTGCGCAACTGGCACCCGTGAGGTGCAGGACAATAACCACCTGTGTCAGGTAGAGGTGGGAGATTCTCTGGCGGTGGCCCTGCTGGACTCCGGGAGTCTAGTCTCCCTGGTAAGGGCTGCCCTGGTACGGCCGGCGGAGTATACCGGCCGTAAAATCGGGGTCCTGTGCATCCACGGAGACCTAAAGACTACCCCACTGCACTAGTGACTTTGTCCACAGCGGCTGGTAAGTGGACCCACGAGGTGGCTGTCGCTACTAAACTCCCACATGAACTGATACTTGGGAGGGACTTCCCAGGTTTCCCGGCACTGTGGCCGGCGATAAAACTGTCTGATGGACCCGAGACAGGGGTAACCCTAGGAGAGTGGCCTGATACCACTGGAAGGCCAGAACCCTGGGAGCCCGAGTCTGAAGGGCCAGCGGTAGGGGTGACCACTGCTCCAGCGGTAGAGGGAGACAACCCCACTGAGTGTAATGGTGGGAGACACGGAGGACTTGCCACCGGGACCTGAGTTGGCAGACCTCAATGTCTCCGGGGAAAATTTTGGGACCGCACAACACCGGGACCAAACCCTAACCAGGGCCTGGGAAAGTGTCGTAATAATTGATGGTAAACCCCAGAAACCTGGGGCTGAATTAATGTTTCCGCGATTCATTGTTCTTCAGGATATGTTGTATCGGGTGAACCAAATCCGAGTGAGCCTGTTGAACAGTTGGTGGTGCCCACAGCGTATCGCAAGCTGGTCATGGAGCTTGCCCACCAACATGTTCTTGGGGGACACCTGGGGTGGCAGAAAACGCAGGACCGCATACTGCAGCGGTTTTATTGGCCCAGTGTGTTCAAGGAGGTAGAAAATTATTGTAAGTCCTGTCCCACCTGTCAGATAAATAGCCCCCAGCCACATTTCCGTAGTCCTCTGGTACCTCTTCCAATTATTGAGGTCCCGTTTGAGCGAATCGCTATGGATCTAGTGGGCCTGTACCAAAAGTCTGCCAGGGGCCACCAACACATTCTGGTAGTTCTCGACTATGCCACTCGGTATCCGGAGGCGGTGCCTCTGCGACATACCTCAGCTAAGCTCATTGCCAAAGAGTTAATGGAAATGTTTTCCCGTGTGGGCCTGCCAAAAGAGGTTCTGACAGACCAAGGGACCCCTTTTATGTCCAAAGTTATGAGGGAACTGTGTAAATTGTGCGTATAAAGCAATTGCGGACGTCCGTTTACCATCCATAAGCGGACGGTCTTGTCGAAAAGTTTAACCAAACTCTAAAAAATATGTTAAAAAGGGTGGTGTCTAGAGATGGGAAGGACTGGGACCTGCTTCTGCCCTATCTCATGTTCGCCGTGCGAGAGGTGCCCCAGGCCTCTACTGGGTTCTCGACCCTTCGAACTGCTTTATGGCAGACACCCTCGGGGCCTGTTGGATATCGCCAAGGAAGCGTGGGAACAACAGCCTGTCCCCCACAAAAGTGTCATTGAGTATGTCACCCAGATGCAGGAACGGATGGAGAGGGTGTTGCCGCTGGTCCGGGGAGCATATGGAGGCAGCGCAACAAGCCCAGAGTAGGGTGTATAATCGTCAGGCTAGAGTGCGGGACTTCAATCCAGGAGATCGGGTTTTGGTTCTGGTACCCACCCTTGACAGCAAGTTCCTAGCTAGGTGGCAGGGCCCCTATGAGGTGATTGAGAAGGTAGGGAAGTAAATTACAAGGTACACCAGCCAGGGCGGCGCAAGCCGGAGCAGGTGTACCACGTGAATTTACTAAAGCCGTGGAAGGATAGGAACACGACCGACGACAACAGCCCCCGGCCAGGGCTTCTGGGTGAGAAGGGTCCAGCCCCACAGTTCGAGGCCTGCGAGCGGTAGCCACGGTAAAAATTGCAGACAGCCTGTCTTCCAAACAAGTTCAGGAAGTCAGGAGTTCATCAGTCGGAACACGGATGTGTTCTCGGACCTCCCTGGTCGCACGTCTCTCATCCAACATGACATCGTCACTGAGCCTCAGGCCAAGATCCGGTTAAAACCATACCGGGTACCCGAGGCTCGGCGGCGGGCCATCGCGGAGGAAGTGCAATTAATGTTGAAGCTTGATGTCATTGAGGAGTCGAAAAGTGAGTGGGCCAGTCCCATAGTTCTAATACCCAAGCCGGATGGGACGTTGCGGTTCTGCAACGATTTTCGCAAGTTAAATGAAGTGTCCAAGTTCGATGCGTATCCCATGCCCCGGGTAGACGAGCTTGTTGAGAATTTAGGGCAAGCCCGTTATTTTCTGTGCTAGACCTCACTAAAGGATACTGGCAAGTACCCTTAACGGAGCGGCCAAGGAAAAAACGCTTTGTTACCCGCAGGGCCTGTATCATTACAAGGTGTTACCCTTTGGCCTGCATGGCGCCCCGCCACCTTCCAAAGGTTAATGGATATAGTACTGCGACCTCATCGTCGGTGCGCTCGGCCTACTTAGATGATGTAATCATCCACAGCACCGACTGGGAAAGCCATTTGCCCAAAGTGCAGGCGGTAGTGGATGGCCTGAGGAAAGCTGGTCTAACCGCCAATCCAAAGAAGTGTGCGATTGGGTTGGAAGAGACCAAATACCTGGGATATGTTATTGGGCGGGGAGTCATCAAGCCGCAGGTAACTAAAATAGAAGCCATACGTAACTGGCCCCGACCGGTCACTGCCAGGCAGGTAAAGTCCTTCTTGGGAATTGTAGGGTACTACATGCGGTTTGTGCCCCACTTTGCCACAATAGCAGCGCCGTTGACAGACCTGTTGAAGGGGCGAAAGTCTGGGAAAGTTAGCTGGAGTGAGAAGGCGGAGGAGACTTTCTCTGCTCTGAAGTCGGCCCTGTGTGGGTCCCCGGTTTTGGTGACGCCTGACTTCAAGAGAGAATTTGTGGTACAGACCGATGCCTCTGAAGTGGGCCTCGGGGCTGTACTCTCTCAGGAAATCAATGGGGAGGAGCATCCCGTGGTTTTCCTGAGTCGCAAACTCACCCCAGCCGAGACCAGGTACAGTATAGTGGAGAGAGAGTGCCTGGCCATCAAGTGGGCACTAGAGTCTCTCCGCTATTATCTGCTAGGGAGAAAGTTCCGTCTGGTGACCGACCATTCCCCTCTAAAGTGGATGTGCCAGGCGAAAGACAGGAATGCTCGGGTCACCAGGTGGTTCTTGTCTCTGCAGAATTTCAAGTTTTCGGTAGAACACAGGGCAGGCCGCTTGCAGGGTAACGCAGATGCCCTGTCCCGCGTCCACTGCCTCACATGTGTTCACCCCTCAGGGTTGAACAAAGGGGGTATGTGGTAGGTGCAAGGTACCGTGGTCGATGGCAGGTACGTGTCACCGAGGTTCCTGGCCTCGGTGAGGTAAGAGCCGGGTTTTCTTGCGTGTCAGCAGCAGCTAGTGCTGTTTTGACACATTGCTATTTAGTTTGGCTGCAAAGCCAATCCGGGCCGGCTCTTACTGGGAGTAGGCAAAGAGTTGGGTGGGTGCCTACTCCCCACGGTCCAGGCCGGGTTTTCCTGGGCCTTTATAACACAGCCAGCAGCTGGGTGTGTGTGTGTGGTGATTATCCTGGAGCTGGTGTTAGGCTGTGGAATCATCTGAGTTTGGGAGTTCTGATCCATTCTGTGCTGTGTGGAGTTCACGCTGGAAGCAAGAGCCCAGCAAGGAGGAGTGCAGACGGCCTGGAAGCCTGACGTCGACTGTCTTGCGGCTGGACTGACAGCCAGGTGTGAATCCGCACCTAAACCTCCCAGGTGACTGGAACCTGTATTTGACTTTTTGTTTTGCCTCACGTTTTTCTGCTGGGTGTGAATTAACCCCAAGTGACTGTATGCTGTTTATGTTGTGCAAGTGTGAATTAAACACTGTTTGCTGCACTTACTGGACTCCTTTTGCCTCTATACTGCACCCGCACCGCTATCTACCAGAGCGACTCCCCACAAGGCGTATTTCAGTAAAAAAAAAAGAAAAATATATTCTCAGGTCACGTCTGCAGTTATTTCTGGTGAAAGCGTATAGGGGCATATTTCAGTACTACAAGAAAAATATATTCTCAGTTCACTGTTGCAGTTATATCTGGTAAAGCCTTTACTGGCATATTGCAGTAAAAAAAATATATATATTCGCCATTCGCTGGTGCACTTATATGTTGAAAAACCTTTATTGACGTATATCAGTAGAAAAAGAAATATAAATTCGCCATTCGCTGCTGCACTTATATCTTGAAAAACCTTTAGTGACGTATATCAGTAGAAAAATAAAAATATATTCAGCGTTCACTGTTGCAGTTATATGTGGTAAAGCCTTTATTGGCGTATTTCTGTAGAAAAATCAAGATACATTCATGGTTCAGCTCTGCAATTATATGTGGGAAAGTCCTTTTTGCGGTATGGACTGAATTAAGTTGTGGTGAAATTTTGTATTTATGTTTCACACACTGCGAAATACAGATGAATACACTATGCACTGACCCTGCACAAAAATGTGAACTAATTCGCAACAGCCCGCATCTATCTGTGGTACGGGGACTTTTCTGGAGCACAGAAACCCCATGAGGACCGCGTCTCGCTCTTTCAGCGCGGACCTACTTCCAACGCTACGTCCCGTTCACTTCAGATCACGTCGCCTCAGGTGCCGTTTTTTTTAAACTGACAGCCTATAACCCTCTGTTGAGAAGCCTTTAGTGGCATATATACGTGGACAAAGAAAAATATATTCGACGTTCACTGTTCAAGTTATATGGGGTAAAATCTTTTTTGAATTATTTTGGTGAAAAAAAAACTAGTCTTCAGCATTAAGCGCTGTACTTATTTGCCGTAAAATCTTTTTTGAAATATTTCGGTGGAAAAAAATCATGTATTCAGTATTAAACGCTGCACTTATATGCTGTAAAATCTTTTTTTTATTATTTCGGTGGAGAAAAAACTTGTATTCAGCATTAAGCGCCACACTTATATTCGGTAAAATATTTATTGAAATATTTCGTTGGACAAAAACCTTGTATTCTGCAGTAAGCGCTGTAAGTAACTGGCTGAGTGACAGAAAACAGAGGATGGTTATTAACGGTAGATACTCAGATTGGGTCACTGTAACTAGTGGGGTACCTCAGGGGTCAGTATTGGGCCCTATTCTCTTCAATATATTTATTAATGATCTTGTAGAAGGCCTGCACAGTAAAATATCTATTTTTGCAGATGACACTAAACTGTGTAAAGTAATTAACACTGAAGAGGACAGTTTTCTGCTACAGAGGGATCTGGATAGATTGGGGGCTTGGGCAGAGAAATGGCAGATGAGGTTTAACACTGACAAATGTAAGGTTATGCACATGGGAAGGAATAATGCAAGTCACCCGTACATAATAAATGGTAAAACACTCGGTAACACTGACATGGAAAAGGATCTAGGAATTTTAATAAACAGCAAATTAAGCTGCAGAAACCAGTGTCAGGCAGCTACTGCCAAGGCCAATAAGATAATGGGTTGCATCAAAAGGGGCATAGACGCCCGTGATGAGAACATAGTCCTACCACTTTACACATCACTAGTCAGACCACACATGGAGGACTGTGTACAGTTCTGGGCTCCTGTGAACAAGGCAGACATAGCAGAGGTGGAGAGGGTTCAGAGGAGGGCAACTAAAGTAATAACTGGAATGAGGGATCTACAGTAACCTGAAAGGTTATCAAAATTAGGGTTATTCACTTTAGAAAAAAGACGACTGAGGGGAGATCTAATAACTATGTGTAAATATATCAGGGGTCAGTACAGAGATCGGTCCAATCATCTATTTATCCCCAGGACTGTGACTGTGACAAGGGGACATCCTCTGCGTCTGGAGGAAAGAAGGTTTGTACACAAACATAGAAAAGGATTCTTCACTGTAAGAGCAGTGAGACTATGGAACTCTCTGCCTGAGGAGGAGGTGATGGTAAGTACAATAAAGGAATTCTAGAGGGGACTGGATTTATTTCTGGAGTGTAATAATATTACATGCTACAGCTACTAGAGAGGGGTCGTTGATCCAGGGAGTTATTCTGATTGCCTGATTGGAGTCGGGAAGGAATTTTTTTCCCCTTAAGTGATGAAAATTGGCTTCTGCCTCACAGGGGTTTTTTGCCTTCCTCTGGATCAACTTGTAGGAAACAGGCCGAACTGGATGGACAAATGTCTTTTTTCGGTCTTATATACTATGTTACTATGTTACAATGTTACTTATATGCTGTAAAATCTTTTTTGAAATTTTTTGGTGGAAAAAAATCTTGAATTCAGCATTAAGCGCTGCACTTATATGCGGTAAAATCTTTTTTGAATTATTTCGGTGGAGAAAAAACTTGTATTCAGCATTAAGCACTGCACTTATATGCTGTAAAATCTTTTTTGAATTATTTTGGTGGAAATACACATTAACATTAACTTCCTCATCTCTTGATTATCATCGGACTCACTAACTTTACAGCCCCCCCCCCCCCCAGCTAATATATATATATATATAAGTGGTGCCAGCACCACCTAGGAGCAAATAAAGGTAAATAACACTGCCAGACTGTTAAAGGGAATTACAGCATGATACCACAATACATTTGATATGACATTTAGCAAGAGTTTAAATTGCCCACAAATAGCACATAGTGGGACACTGTATCAAGGTGAATCAGGCGTGGATCAGCCAGGATTTTCACACACCAATGCCTGATGCATCAGACTAGATCATCCATGATGCCACACCAACAATTTAACAAAAGAGACTGGTTTCTTCTGGCTACCTGACTCAGCTACTATTCTGATGCTGTTACCCGCCTGATATGTCGAACTAACCTCTCAATTTTACATCAGTGTGAGGGTTTAGTATTATCGCAGAGTGCACCTGTCTTTGCTTTTGTTTAGTCTGTTACCCGCCTGATGCCACACATCTGATGCCAAGTACTCCGTCTTTCACCCACCATCTTAAGCAGGTACTGGTATTGCCACCCACCTCAACAGTATGTCACCTTGCCACTCTGTGGCCTCCTGATGCTGACTCTACAGACTCTGTCATTGTGCCGCTCTGTGGTCTCCTCATGCTGCTACGACCTCCAGACTGTGTCATTGTGCCGCTCTGTGGTCTCTTCATCCTGCCGCCACCTCCAACTCTGTCATTGTGCAACTCTGTGGCCTACTCATGCTGCTGCCACCTCCAGACTCTATCATTGTCCAACTCTGTGGCCTACTCATACTGCCGCCACCTCCAGACTATGTTATTGTGACGTTCTGTGGTCTCCTCATGCTGCCGCCACCTCCAAACTCTGTCATTGTGCCGCTCTGTGGTCTCCTCATGCTGCCGCCACCTCCAAACTCTGTCAGTGTTCCGCAATGTGGTCTCCTCATGCTGCTGCCGCCTCCAGACTATGTCATTGTGCCGCTCTGTGGTCTCCACATGCTGCTGCCACCTCCAGACTCTGTCATTGTGCCGCTCTGTGGCTTCCTCATGCTGCCGCCACTTCCAAATTCTGTCATTGTGCCGCTCTGTGGTCTCTTCATCCTGCCGCCACCTCCAACTCTGTCATTGTGCAACTCTGTGGCCTATTCATGCTGCTGCCACCTCCAGACTATGTTATTGTGGCGCTCTGTGGTCTCCTTATGCTGCCGCCACCTCCAAACTCTGTCATTGTGCTGCTCTGTGGTCTCCTCATACTGCCGCCACCGCCAAACTCTGTCAGTGTTCCGCAATGTGGTCTCCTCATGCTGCTGCCGCCTCCAGACTATGTCATTGTGCCGCTCTGTGGTCTCCGCTTGCTGCTGCCACCTCCAGACTCTGTCATTGTGCCGCTCTGTGGCTTCCTCATGCTGCCGCCACTTCCAGACTCTGTCATTGTGCTGCTCTGTGGTTTCCTCATGCTTCTGCCGCCTCCAGGCTATGTCATTGTGCCGCTCTGTAGTATCCTCATGCTGCTGCCTCCAGACTCTGTCATTGTGCCGCCCTGTGGCATACTCATGCTGCCGCCACCTCCACACTATGTCATTAAGCCACTCTGTGGTCTCCTCATGCTGACTCTACCTCCAGACAATGTCATTGTGCCGCTCTGTGCTCTATGCGGTAAAATCTTTTTTGAATTATTTCGGTGGAGAAAAAACTTGTATTCAGCATTAAGCACTGCACTTATACGCGGTAAAATCTTTTTTGAATTATTTTGGTGGAAATACAAATTTCCACCTCCTCCATTAACTTCCTCATCTCTTGATTATCATCGGACTCACTAACTTTACAGCCCCCCCTCCTAATATATATATAAGTGGTGCCAGCACCACCTAGGAGCAAATAAAGGTAAATAACACTGCCAGACTGTTAAAGGGAATTACAGCATGATACCACAATACATTTGATATGACATTTAGCAAGAGTTTAAATTGCCCACAAATAGCACATAGTGGGACACTGCATCAAGGTGAATCAGGCGTGGATCAGCCAGGATTTTCACACACCAATGCCTGATGCATCAGACTAGATCATCCATGATGCCACACCAACAATTTCACAAAAGAGACTGGTTTCTTCTGGCTACCTGACTCAGCTACTATTCTGATGCTGTTACCCGCCTGATATGTCGAACTAACCTCTCAATTTTACATCAGTGTGAGGGTTTAGTATTATCGCAGAGTGCACCTGTCTTTACTTTTGTTTAGTCTGTTACCCGCCTGATGCCACACATCTGATGCCAAGTACTCCGTCTTTCACCCACCATCTTAAGCAGGTACTGGTATTGCCACCCACCTCAACAGTATGTCACCTTGCCACTCTGTGGCCTCCTGATGCTGACTCTACAGACTCTGTCATTGTGCCGCTCTGTGGTCTCCTCATGCTGCTACGACCTCCAGACTGTGTCATTGTGCCGCTCTGTGGTCTCTTCATCCTGCCGCCACCTCCAACTCTGTCATTGTGCAACTCTGTGGCCTACTCATGCTGCTGCCACCTCCAGACTCTATCATTGTCCAACTCTGTGGCCTACTCATACTGCCGCCACCTCCAGACTATGTTATTGTGACGTTCTGTGGTCTCCTCATGCTGCCGCCACCTCCAAACTCTGTCATTGTGCCGCTCTGTGGTCTCCTCATGCTGCCGCCACCTCCAAACTCTGTCAGTGTTCCGCAATGTGGTCTCCTCATGCTGCTGCCGCCTCCAGACTATGTCATTGTGCCGCTCTGTGGTCTCCACATGCTGCTGCCACCTCCAGACTCTGTCATTGTGCCGCTCTGTGGCTTCCTCATGCTGCCGCCACTTCCAAATTCTGTCATTGTGCCGCTCTGTGGTCTCTTCATCCTGCCGCCACCTCCAACTCTGTCATTGTGCAACTCTGTGGCCTATTCATGCTGCTGCCACCTCCAGACTATGTTATTGTGGCGCTCTGTGGTCTCCTTATGCTGCCGCCACCTCCAAACTCTGTCATTGTGCTGCTCTGTGGTCTCCTCATACTGCCGCCACCGCCAAACTCTGTCAGTGTTCCGCAATGTGGTCTCCTCATGCTGCTGCCGCCTCCAGACTATGTCATTGTGCCGCTCTGTGGTCTCCGCTTGCTGCTGCCACCTCCAGACTCTGTCATTGTGCCGCTCTGTGGCTTCCTCATGCTGCCGCCACTTCCAGACTCTGTCATTGTGCTGCTCTGTGGTTTCCTCATGCTTCTGCCGCCTCCAGGCTATGTCATTGTGCCGCTCTGTAGTATCCTCATGCTGCTGCCTCCAGACTCTGTCATTGTGCCGCCCTGTGGCATACTCATGCTGCCGCCACCTCCACACTATGTCATTAAGCCACTCTGTGGTCTCCTCATGCTGACTCTACCTCCAGACAATGTCATTGTGCCGCTCTGTGCTCTATGCGGTAAAATCTTTTTTGAATTATTTCGGTGGAGAAAAAAACTTGTATTCAGCATTAAGCACTGCACTTATACGCGGTAAAATCTTTTTTGAATTATTTTGGTGGAAATACAAATTTCCACCTCCTCCATTAACTTCCTCATCTCTTGATTATCATCGGACTCACTAACTTTACAGCCCCCCCTCCTAATATATATATAAGTGGTGCCAGCACCACCTAGGAGCAAATAAAGGTAAATAACACTGCCAGACTGTTAAAGGGAATTACAGCATGATACCACAATACATTTGATATGACATTTAGCAAGAGTTTAAATTGCCCACAAATAGCACATAGTGGGACACTGCATCAAGGTGAATCAGGCGTGGATCAGCCAGGATTTTCACACACCAATGCCTGATGCATCAGACTAGATCATCCATGATGCCACACCAACAATTTCACAAAAGAGACTGGTTTCTTCTGGCTACCTGACTCAGCTACTATTCTGATGCTGTTACCCGCCTGATATGTCGAACTAACCTCTCAATTTTACATCAGTGTGAGGGTTTAGTATTATCGCAGAGTGCACCTGTCTTTGCTTTTGTTTAGTCTGTTTCCCGCCTGATGCCACACATCTGATGCCAAGTACTCCGTCTTTCACCCACCATCTTAAGCAGGTACTGGTATTGCCACCCACCTCAACAGTATGTCACCTTGCCACTCTGTGGCCTCCTGATGCTGACTCTACAGACTCTGTCATTGTGCCGCTCTGTGGTCTCCTCATGCTGCTACGACCTCCAGACTCTCTCATTGTGCAACTCTGTGGGCTACTCATGCTGCTGCCACCTCCAGACTATGTCATTGTGCCGCTTTGTGGTCTCCTCATGCTGCTGCCACCTCCAGATTCTGTCATTGTGCCGCTCTGTGGTCTCTTCATCCTGCCGCCACCTCCAACTCTGTCATTGTGCCGCTCTGTGGCCTACTCATGCTGCTGCCACCTCCAGACTCTATCATTGTCCAACTCTGTGGCCTACTCATACTGCCGCCACCTCCAGACTATGTTATTGTGACGTTCTGTGGTCTCCTCATGCTGCCGCCACCTCCAAACTCTGTCATTGTGCCGCTCTGTGGTCTCCTCATGCTGCCGCCACCTCCAAACTCTGTCAGTGTTCCGCAATGTGGTCTCCTCATGCTGCTGCCGCCTCCAGACTATGTCATTGTGCCGCTCTGTGGTCTCCCCATGCTGCTGCCACCTCCAGACTCTGTCATTGTGCCGCTCTGTGGCTTCCTCATGCTGCCGCCACTTCCAGATTCTGTCATTGTGCCGCTCTGTGGTCTCTTCATCCTGCCGCCACCTCCAACTCTGTCATTGTGCAACTCTGTGGCCTACTCATGCTGCTGCCACCTCCAGACTATGTTATTGTGGCGCTCTGTGGTCTCCTTATGCTGCCGCCACCTCCAAACTCTGTCATTGTGCCGCTCTGTGGTCTCCTCATACTGCCGCCACCTCCAAACTCTGTCAGTGTTCCGCAATGTGGTCTCCTAATGCTGCTGCCGCCTCCAGACTGTCATTGTGCCGCTCTGTGGTCTCCGCTTGCTGCTGCCACCTCCAGACTCTGTCATTGTGCTGCTCTGTGGTTTCCTCATGCTGCTGCCTCCAGACTCTGTCATTGTGCCGCTCTGTGGCCTACTCATGCTGCCGCCACCTCCAGACTGTCATTGTGCCGCTCTGTGGTCTCTGCTTGCTGCTGCCTCCTCCAGACTCTGTCATTGTGCCGCTCTGTGGCTTCCTCATGCTGCCGCCACTTCCAGACTCTGTCATTGTGCTGCTCTGTGGTTTCCTCATGCTGCTGCCTCCAGACTCTGTCATTGTGCCGCCCTGTGGCATACTCATGCTGCCGCCACCTCCACACTATTTCATTAAGCCACTCTGTGGTCTCCTCATGCTGACTCTACCTCCAGACTATTTCATTGTGCCGCTCTGTGCTCTCCTCATGCTGCTGCCACCTCCAGACTATGTCATTGCACCGCTTTGTGGTCTCCTCATGCTGCTGCCACCTCCAGACTCTGTCATTGTGCTGCTCTGTGGTCTCCTCATGCTGCTGCCACCTCCAGACTGTGTAATTGTGCTGCTCTGTGGTCTCCTCATGCTGCTGCCACCTCCAGACTGTCATTGTGCTGCTCTGTGGTCTCCTCATGCTGCTGCCACCTCCAGGCTATGTCATTGTGCCGCTCTGTAGTATCCACATGCTGCTGCCGCCTCCAAAATCTGTCATTGTGCCGCCCTGTGGCATACTCATGCTGACGCCACCTCCACACTATGTCATTAAGCCGCTCTGTGGTCTCCTCATGCTGTCGCTACCTCCAGACTATGTCATTGTGCCACTCTGTGGTCTCCTCATGCTGCTGCCACCTCCATACTCTGTCATTGCGCTTCTCTGTGGCCTCCTCATGCTGCCGCCACCTCCAGAATCTGTCATTGTGTCACTCTGTGGTCTCCTTATGCTGCTGCCACCTCCAGACTGTGTCATTGTGCTGCTCTGTGGCCTACTCATGCTGCCGCCACCTCCAGACTGTCATTGTGCCGCTCTGTGGGCTCCTCACGTTGCTGCCGCCTCCAGACTTTGTCATTGTGCCACTCTGTGGTATCCTCATGCTGCGGCCACCTCCAGACTCTATCATTGTGCCACCCTGTGGCATACTCATGCTGCCGCCACCTCCAGACTGTCATTAAGCCACTCTGTGGTCTCCTCATGCTGATGCTACCTCCAGACTATGTCATTGTGCTGCTCTGTGGCCCCGTCATGCTGCCACCACCTCCAGACTATGTCATTCTGCCGCTCTGTGGTCTCCTCATGCTGCTGCCACCTCCAGACTTTGTCATTGTGCCTCCCTGTGGCATACTCATGCTGCTGCCACCTCCAGACTATGTCATTAAGCTGTTCTATGGTCTCCTCATGCTGCTGCCACATCCAGACTCTGTCATTGTGCTGCTCTGTGGCCTCCCCACTCCATGACTGGCCACTATTTTGGCTTTCGGCCTGGCTGACAATCATTTGTATGACACTGCTTCTGATCTGTCAGAAGGAAGGAAAAACAAGCCGCACAACGGATCCTGTCTGTGTAGTAGCTTTAAGGCCTGTATGGTCCCATCAGAATTGGCTTATGATTTGGTAGCCAAAAGCAGGAGTGGGTAGAAAACACAGAAGACATGCAAATATTCATTCACGTGACATCTCTGTTTTTGATCCACTCAGTTTTTTTTTGACTTTTAGCAATACTGATGGATTATTGAGCAAATGTTGACCAAGTGAAGGCATATACTCCACAGATAGGATCCGTTTTTTCTGGGTAATTGTTCTGATCAGAGAATGGGGAAAATGAATCAGTGACATCAACACATACTTACTGCTGATACCCTCTCCACTCTGTCGGGGGGCTCTACTTGTATAGGCGTTAAATAGAACAGGTTCTGTAGACATGGATGTGGATTCAGCTGACGACGGTGTAAAAGGTCTGCGCTTGTTCTTGGCGCTAACATCTACCTGTAAGGCTGAGTTCAAGGTACAGTGTTCTACACCACTATAAAGGCTCTCAGCAGCCAGGGAATAGCCGTTTGTTAATGTAATTCACCCTGAATATATTCGGATCGAATTTTTCTCAAATTTTTGAAAAATTCGATCATCTCTATAGACAAGTATAGACACAGAATAGGTGCGCATTCAGAAAACAGAAGGAAGCATGACAAGGCAAGAGAACTGGGTACTTGACAGCAGCATGGACGAGGCAGGGACTGAGTACTGAACTGAAACAGACGGAACTGGATGGGATTATGGCTGGAGCATGAACAGAAACACAAGCAGGAGTAATGCAAGAGTAACACCGGTAAATTTCAATACAAATACTGAAGCCTTAACTTCCGAACACCTTTGCTGGTCACCTGTGAACCTAAAGCTCAGGCATGCTCTGCCTGGAAAAGGTGCCTTAAATACCTAGGGACCCCGAGCAATTGGCAGGAGGAGTATTTAAAAGCTTGCCCACTGTGTCTTTTACTCACGTTCTAAGGAAACAGAGGTTAGAAGACTAGGCAGGAGCAAGCAGCCTATAACTTGCAGAGGATACTGGTAACCAGGATGCTGGTTGGCATGGTGAGTGATGCGGCCAGTGAGTGATCAGCAGGGCATTGGCGGGCATGGACTGTCGACATACCAATTGGTTTCCTGAGAAAATGGAGTTCTGAACCAAATGGCAGTAATGGTGGACACATCTGTATATGAGATGTTTATGTCTCTGTAGCGCCCAGAGGCTTCAGTGGAGACAGCCACATCTTATAGGTGGGGGATGAGGTGGTGAGCACCCACTAAGCTTCTTCCAGCCCTGTCCATGACTCTCCTTATGCTCAGATCTAAGCAGGGGTAGGTGCACATGTTATAACAAGTGCTCAGTATTATATTAGGATTGGTGACATCTTCATTTTATTTTGCTATCACATGCAAATTTTGGGCTGATCACGGGGGTGACATGTGGCGGTATATTCTAAAACTGCTCCTCCAGCACTTTACTAACGTGATATTAGTCAGACTGTCAGGACTTTACATATTTCATGAGAATTCTTCATGCTCAGGCTCCATGGAATTACTGAGAGCTTTCCCGCAGCCCGGCTCCCTCGTCACCCCAGCTCATCATAGACTCTTGCCAAGTGATATAGCGAAATTTCCATTAACTCTTTCTGATGCTGTCTTCTTCATATCATCGAAGTCACTGCTCTGTCCTGAAATTTATAGTTTTTTTCTGGGTTGTCTTTTAGAATCTACAAGGTTCTCCACCATGCCACCTAAGGGCCGAAGCACACGGCCATTAGTTGGCCATTCTGCAATTTGCGGTCCCCAATGTACGGGCAACATCCATGTAGATTCCCCAGACGGATCCAGACCCATTCAACTTGAACGGGTCTGTGCTCCATCCGGTGCATGCACTATGTTTTTGTGCCACGGAGGCACGGGCAGAAACCACATGGAAGAACTTGGTAGTGCTTCCATGGGGTTCCATGCCTCCGTTCTGCCCCGGACCTTCCGGATTGCGGACCTATTCAGGTGAATAGGTCCGCATCCGTGATGCAAGGTGCACGCGGCGGGTGCCCGCATATTGCGGACGCACTATTTGCAGGGGGCAATACGGGCATGAACAGGCAACAGCTCTTTGCATGAGTCCTGATGCTCATAGGTTTTGGTGTTATTGCATTTTTTGTTGCCAGCCTTTTGTGCAGTGAGTTTTTTTAAGGCATAAAACGCCAGCTACGGGGCAGTCTACGGGAAATATTAAGACCAGGACAAATAGGTATTTTTATGCTTTTGCAAAAAAGAGGAATATTTTGGGTCTTGGAAGAAAGCCTTAAAAACACACAAAGATGCTGAGCAAGATGAGTTTTTAGGTATAATTTTTGGAGGCAAAAAAAAGAGCTGGGACCAAAGGAGCACTAAGGTTCAAAACACACAGCTATTTTCACTTGTACTTTTCTAGTGGCGTTTTGTTTTTGTAGGTATTTTGTCTTTTTTTTATAATTTTTTTTTAATAGAATTTATAATTTTATAAATAATTTTTTGTATTTAAA